>JANAVB010019799.1:9709551-9992051 GCA_029216955.1 Iris pallida
ATTGTGACTGGTCGAAGAAATGCCTCTATGTATGATGAGCTGATAGGCAAAATGCAGGCTCAGATATCTGGCTGGAACATTAAACTACTCTCCTATGGTGGAAGGCTGGTTCTTATCAAGTCTGTGCTTTCATCTATCCCTGTACATTGCTTATCGGCATATAATCCCCCCATATCAGTCATTAATCGTGTTGAGAGTATGCTTGATGGTTTCTTGTGGGGATCGAAAGATGGCCTGCCTAAGAGGTTGTGGCTCCGATGGGAGCGTGTAGCTCGAACAACGGCTGAAGGAGGACTTGGTGTTCGACGACTTGGGGATGTTTTGGATGCGATGACTATTAAACTATGGTGGAAGCTCAGGTCGACAAATTCGTTATGGGTTGGTTTTATGAAGGCTAAATATTGTGCTTACTCTGATCCTCAACAGGTCGAGATTACGTCGGCAGCTTCGCATGTTTGGAAGCGTCTCTTACGAGGTCGGCAGTTAGGGGGATGAATTCATTCTTGCAGATGATCAAGGAAATGTTGAATGGCTCCCTCATCCGATAAGAGAGTTTTCAATATCTTCGGCTTGGAATCAGATCCGAGTCCAACATCCTCATCAGGCTCACTTTAAGCACATTTGGAACAAATGTATGCCATCAAAGTGGTCCATATTATTATGGAGAATCCTTTTTAACAAGTTGCTAATGGATGACAATGTACAAAAACTTGGTTTCTTATTAGCCTCCGCTTGCCACTGTTGCTCTATTCCGAATGGCGAGTCAGTGATTCATATTTTAGGAGAAGGTGATTTAGCTACTGCAGTGTGGACTTACTTTCAAGTTCTGGCTGGTGTCCGGGCTCGTAGGGTTGATATGCTACAGAGATTCCAGTGTTGGTGGCGCAAGCGACAGAAGCATGTCAAACAAGTTGTAGTCGGAGCTATTTGCTAGGTATTATGGAAGAACCGTAAAAAATCGCGGTATGAAGCTTACTCATTTTCATCCTCCCAACTTATTGCAGAAGTGAAGCGGCAAGTGAAGAAGGCTATGATCCGATGTTCTCATGTCGATACCTCTAATTGTAGTCTGCTACTATAGATCTTTTGTCTTCCTTGTACTCTGTTTTTGAATTATGAAATAAAAGGGGAGGTTTGTTAAAAAAAAATATAGTGAATGAATGGAATATATATATATATATATATATATATATATATATAGTGAATGAATGGAATATATATCTATATGTTGTGATTGCTAATAGCCTATGGGTTAGCAAATCAGTTTAGGATTGACCCAATGAGCCTAATTTGGTCGAGTTGACTCGTAAGTTGACCAAGTTGACAAAAGTCAACTTTGAGTCAAACTTGATCCAAATCGACTCAAACGGACTTAGAATGACTTGATAACTTGTGTTTGACCTAAAATTTGGTAGATGGACTAGTTGACTTATAGTTGACCAGGTTTGACCAGAGTTGACCAAGGGTTGACTTTGACCTAGAAGGACCTAGAATCATTTAGAATGCATTGTAGACTTTATCTATTTCATATTAGACACTTTGTAACCTATGGTTGTTCTAAATAGGACTCAGATACTCCAGTTCGAACTCTTATTCTTATCAGAAAGTCGGGATATCAGGTGAGTACATTCTCTGACCGTTTCATACTTGTTAGGAATTATATTCTTGTTATAATTTAATTTACTTGATGCTGACACGACTTTATCACGGATTAGTACTATATGGATCTTTACATGAGATGTTATCCCCCTCGGGTGCATCGAATACATAATGTTATGTATTTTTCACGAACATCATGTATTTCATGGACTCTTATTATTCATGTACACTCATGTGCTCTCATGTACTCTTATGATCTCATGAGCTTTATGTATAAACTATCATGTACAATAACATAACCTGTTTAGATCCTTGTGTATTGATTGGGGCATGTGGGAGTAGAAATAGTCATGTGAATAATTCCAAAGTAGTATAATCATGTACAAACTCTTTAGTATAATCATGTGCAAATTAAGCCGTTTACATGTCTATCTTGTACTCTAAATCACATAGTCACTTATAATTCTCTATTATCATATATAGATAGCTTCGTTTATCAGTTTCTCTCTTTCTTTCATGCTTATTTCTTACAGCGTTTCATGTATCTTAATCTATCACATGCTTTATATTTTCTGTCAAGATATGAACTGCATGAGATGTGTTGTGCTCGTTCCTGTCCTGATTGGACTGTTAAAAATATTACAGGTAATAAGGAGGAGTTCTGCCCTACATATTATGGCACATGCTTAGATGACACTAGCGACTTGGACCCTCAAGAGGATCCAACAGTCGCTGAGGACTTGCCCATTGTCTAATTGGACTTCTAGACTAGTTTCTTGCTTAGATTGTTTTGTCTTGAGATATACTTTCAGTTAATTGGATTTTGATGTTGTTTTGAACATCTAAACTTATTTCTTTCAGTTGTAGTTCTCAGTTGAGACTATTATCCATCTTTTATCTCTTTATTCCATCTTAGATTATATGATTGAGTTGTACCTTTATATTGTCCTCCTTTTGGAGCGTATATCATTATACATGTATGTTTATATTGTTAGATGTTGTAACCTAGGACAACGTTCTACCGCCGACACTGCGGCGTAGGCTGGACGTACTCACTTCTCATGCCTTTACACTGGGTGCAGGTCGTGACAAAAGGGATCAAGGGCAAGGGGACCAAAACTAATGGCTACTAAGGGGCTGTGTACAGCTGCCTTTGTCGCTGCTACTGCTGCTGTGTACTGCAGCAAGATGCTCCTGCCACTGTGTACTAAATTACAGCCAAAAGGCTGCTGCAGGACAGTCTTGGCTGTTGCCTTTGCTGTCCTAAATGCTACTGTTGGCTGCTGCTAGCCCCCCTTCTCACTACTCCTAAACACACACACACTTAACTCTCATTCACACATACACTCTCACATATTCCTCTCTTCACTAGCACATAAACACACACACTCCTCACAAACACACAAGCAAACTAACACACTCCTCTCAACTCATGGCACTCAAACCACTAACCAAATAGACACACACTCATACACTCTCTACAACACATAACAAACATACAACACACAAGCACTCTATTGAATTTTCCTCTCACTCACCAATACACTAGACACTCTTCCCTCTACACTCACAAGCACACACACTATACATACCAAAGACTCACAAACACAAGACACTTCTTCCCTCTGTACACACTAATCAAACCCCCTTCTCTCTCCCCCTCAAGCCATACTCTCAAAGACACAACAACACCACACTCCCACATAGACACACAACCACACAACATATCAAAACTCCCAAAATAGTCCACAATATAAATATATAGCAAATTTGATATCTTTAAATAAAAATATGATTTGTAGGCTAAAATACAAAGATACACACATAGGTATCTATATGGAAACTTAATGGGACATCCTAACTATGGTTAATCTACTCTCTAACACATCTAAAACTGAAATTAGAAGTCAAAATAGCCTATGGTGCATTCCTACAAACACTTGGTGGGCCACCCTCGGAATTTCTCCTTGGGTGACACAAAACCCATCCTAACTTCCCAATGAGGACTCCAAATAGACTCAAAATTAAACCTATGGGTGGTACATGCATGGGGGTGGTTCCTATGGATGCAAAACTATCAAAAATGCAAGGAAAGATGAACTAGAGATAAGGTTATACCAACTGGGAGTTGGATCCCAATGATTCAACCAAAGGACACGGTTCCGACACGGAAACTCCTTGAAAATAGACTCCTCTCCTTGCCTTTTGCTTCCCACTCCAAGCTTGCACCTTCTCCTTGGTAGATTGAGTAGAATAGAGGAAGAATGAGTTGATTTGGGAGATGAAATCAAGTTTGGGGAAGAACTCAAAATGAATGAAAGAGGCTACTAATGATAATAAAATGGAGATGGAACCCTCTCAATGTGGCCGGCCATAAGGGGGGCCCTAGTTAGGTGGTGAAATGTCTAAGTTTCCCTCATCAAGCCTCCCTTGGGTTAACTTAAGCCATGCAAAAGTTTGGGGTCAAAAGGGTCAAGTATCTAATCTCTAAGTGACTAAACTTGTCATGTGGGTTTAGTCTAAATGCACTAGCCTAATAAGTTGAGTTTGTGGGCCATGCCTAGCTAATCTTTGGATTTCGACTAGAGTCTAAACGACCCGGACCACTAACACAAGTCAAAACTAGACGAAATTCAAATCCGACTAAACTAATCCCCAAAATATATTATTATTAAATAAATATTCACAAAAATATCAGAATATAAAAAAGGACAAAATACCCTCATTTTGAAAATAGACAGTTACAATATTGGCTCGTCGTAGCGCACTCCTGATTCATGTATTGTCTAGTATTACTAGAATGTGGCTCATCGTAGCACACTCATGATTCATGTATTGTCTAGATTGCTAGATAGTGGCTTACCATAGCTCACTCATGATTTCATGTTTCTAGTTTCTAGTATTTTTGTTGTTGTGACTTGTTATAGTACACCATGCCTTGTCCAGTATTTTATATCCCTAAGGGAGTATCTTGTTTAGGATGGATTCTACTAAATTTCACACCATGAATCTGAATGAAAATGTTAAAGATTAAACAACTAGCTTGATTATCTAGTTTTATTAGGAGGAAAGATTTTTCGGTTGCTTGCATACCCTTTATTCCGAATGATACAATGGATTTGAAGGATTCCGTCGTCAAGGGCGTATTTTTAACACATCGTCGAGTGGGAAAACTACAGTATTGGTATTGTTGTTATTAGCTCCTCGTAGTGTGGGGCTTACTATTATTCCCGAAACAGATCTAGATGGAAGAACGATAAGAATTTAAGAAACCTCTTGCAAAATAAATTTTGCTCTCTATTCTGATTTTATAGGATTTTGGAGACTTCCTGCAAACAAGTTTATTCTCCTAATTTTCTTAAGTTGGGATTTCAGAGACTTTCTGCAAATAAGTTTGCTCTCCTAATTTCCATAAGTTGGAATTTTGGAGACTTCCTGCAAACAAGTTTGCTCTCATAATTTTCTGAACTGAGTTTCAGTACTTTGGAGATTCTGGTGAATGAGTTCGCTCTCCAAAAATACAAGAACTGAGTTTAGGATTTTAGAAATTCTGATAAACAAGTTTACTCTTCAAAATATCCTACAGTCCACCAAGAAGAAGAAGAAAAATAGGTAGAAGAAGAAGAAGAAGAAGAAGAAGAAGAAGAAGAAGAAGAAGAAGAAGAAGAAGAAGAAGAAGAAGAGGAAGAAAGAAGAGATTTCAACGGCCCTACTGGGGTGATGAACATCACCGTTGCTCAAAAAAAGATTTGCCTTTATGCGATCCGCTTCCAAGAACTAGCAAGTTCTCAAAGAGCTTCTGGAACACTCGTTAGTCAACTTATTATGACTCCAACGGGCTCTCTTTGTTTTCTACTTTGGTGCATGTTACAAAGGAGGCTAGTGGGGCTCTATTTATAGAGTGGAGTGAGACTTCACCTTTTCTTCTATCCGATATGGGACTAAATACCATACTAAAAAAATAGAGTTTGATATTTTAGATCATCCCACAATCAGCATAGTCATGTGCCAGTCCACGCTTACCCCCGGAACAAGCCCGTGCTTGCATGAGGCATCCTGGAGTCCGTGTCCGCGTTCGAGTCCGAACAACAAAAATTAACTTACTTCCCTATTGGAGTTAATCCTTTTTTTTAGGTAAATACCCCCGTATGGCACCCACATGTGCCCTACCACACACCATGTGTACACCTCAACACATGAAAAGCAATATATTGAGATACCCACTTGATGTTGTAGCCGATGTGGGACTATTTTACACTAGTCCAAAGGCAAAAATACCAAAAATCCCCTAATATCTCAATATATGTGGGTTGAGCGTTCCCTATAGTAATTGTCCATCATGCATTAGGATATATGTCGCTATGACTTGAATCTTTTTGTGTGGATTAAATAACAACATAATATAAGAATGGACTAAGTCTTGAATTCTGCACCATAACTGTAATTCTTTCTAGTCACATAATGACATCAACTATGCTTCTGACTGCACATTAAAGGCCTATGCCAGTCTGGTTTCAGTGTATGTATATTGGATGTCTATAAGATTTCCCTCAAGAGACGTCCTATATCTCTATCGATACACTCTAGGTGAGTTCTTTTAAAGAGTCTTGGCATGAAGCCTTTCGCTTCCTTGCGGTGCTACACTGCTATGACATGACCCAAAGTCGAGGCACTGCCTCATGTGGTGTCATACCACTGTAGCGTGAGGCCCAGCCCCTTTGTAGTGCCAAACTACCCAGCATGAAGTCTTTCGCTTCCTTGCGATATTATGCCACCGTGACGTAGCTCGTGAAGCTGAGGCTTTATCCTTTTTAGGTACCTCATGTGATGTCACCCCACTATAACATGTGGCCCAGCCTTTTTTTAGTGCTGTCTACTGTTGGAGCGTAAAAAGTGCTTCATGGACTAAGTCCAAGAAGTTGGGAATTGTACACAAATCAAACAGAATAAAACTCTACGCGCGCTATTCTCTACGCGAGCTACTCTCTACGCGAGCTATTCTCTACGCGAGCTATTCTCTACCCGAGCTACTCTCTACGCGAGCTACTTTACGCGAGAGTTATCCGCTAAACTTTACGCCGGGGACAGGCTGTCAGGCTGTATTTATTTTACGTGATTTTTGATCTGACAGCAGGATTTTTTGACAAGAACAGTACACAGAAGCCGATAGGATTTGATTTATACTAAACCCAACACTTGTCTTTAGTGTACAGATGGGCTACTTTACGCTCAATAAACTGGTTCTTTTACGCACGATAGTTATTTCGAGCTTTTACGCTCAAGGCTATTGTGTGCATAAAGTTTATTTGAGCTAATTTTACGCTCAAGACTATTTTTAGCCACTTTACGTTGGAAGTTTATTTTGGGCTATTTTTACGCCCAGTCTTCTACTTTACGTAGGGAGTATGTTTTGGGTCATTTTTACGCCCGAGCTTTCCTAACTACATAAGAACGTGGTTTGCTTACGTGGCTTTCATGCCACACTTATCGAGTAATGTGTGTACTGTTCTCCCCATTTTGTTGAAGTAGTGGGACACGTGTCACCATGCGTAGAGATCAAAACTCTACATGGGACACGTGTCAACATGCATAGAGAATGATTTACATCGTGGGTGACAGTTACTCGCGAAGAGACCCGTTTTTGTTACTTTTTACGCACAAAGGGTCTAGTCTATAAATATACTTATTTTCAACACAGACAACATCAAGAGATCAATAGAGATATATGAGAGGAAATTCTGAGAAAACTCATACTTTCAGAGTGATATTCCCAGAAGCATTTCTTCAACTTTTTTTCAAGAACAGGGTGAAGCAAAGCAAGAAAGCATTCGACTGTGCCATCAGTGCCGTTCCTCGATACCTTTTCGGTGACTTAGTTCTTCTGATTGTTCGTCTTCATCAAGCAGTTTTCTTCATCATCATCGTATGGTCCAAGGAACAAAGTGATCGCTCTCAAATCAGACTTCCATAGCAATACTTTCCAGAACAACTTGTACTTTGGTACTTTTTCTCGTTTTCTTTCAAAAGCCAATTTTTAGGCATTTTGTTAAGTGAAACAAAATGGCGACTCTGCTGGAGACGACCTTCTCCTCTGACGAGAAGGCAATTGCTCAATATGATGATGTGTCGGTCGGATCGACAAAGAAGACTATGGTTGTGCAATTCGACCAGACTGCCTACGAAGAAATGCTCCGAACTGGGGGTAGTACTCGTTGCTCCAATGTTCAGAAATCGCGAAAGGCAAAAAATGTTTGGATTCCTAAGTCCAAACCATCCTCGGATCTCCCTGTTGTCTCTGAAGGCAAAGGAATCCTTCCTACTCCTGTTGTGGAGACTCCCGTCGGTGACGAGGCAGTCTCTACTTTAGTGATACGCCCTGGGCATAAAAATCAGTCTCCCGTCTATGACGTGACAGACTCTCAAGTTTTACGCTCTGCGCGTAAAAATCAAACTTTACGTTATGTACGTAAAAAGCACTCTCCCGTCTGTGACGTGGTAGACACACAAGTTTTACGCTCTGCGCGTAAAAGTATGTCTTCCGTCTGTGACGTGGTAGACACCCAAGCTTTATGCTCCATGCGTAAAGGAAAATCTCCTATCTGTGACGTGGTAGATACTCATGTTTTACACTCTACGCGTAAAGGTAAATCTTCTGTCGGTGACAGAGTAGATAAAATTTATAATAATGCCTCTGCATCTAAAATGAATTTTCCTACACGTATGCAGCATAAAAACATTGTTGGTAAAACTTCAGTTTTCAACCAACAGCCTTCTTACACTGCTTTATGCAAGGTACCAAACCTTCAAATTATGCGTAATGCTGATGGAGTCCTTTGTGCACAAAAATCTCAGGATTTACGCACGCAACTCCAGGCACGTAAAAACTCTCAGTTTGGTTCTGCTAATGCAGCCAGTAATCTTCTTTATATATAAGGGACTAAATTTTTCTCTACCCCAAATGTAATAAAGAAGACTACTCCCTCTACTCCTTCTGATTTACGCGAGTTACTCGTACAAAAGCGTAAAAACAAAAAAATCTCCTGTGACACTCCCCCAAGAAAATCATCATTGTGAGTGTCACCAGATTGTAATCAAATGTTGCTGTTCGGCTTCTAAACGGCCAGTTTTTGATCGATTAAGCTACAATGTGCCTCAGCAGCAAGTTGATGACCAAGAACATGAGTTGTCATATGCATCAATCAACATGGCATCTCATACCAACAGAGGACGACGTTCAAGACACAACTCGTCCCAGACTCCTGGTCAACAATAGTTCAACCGACTTCTTGATTCCTTTGAAGGGGTATATCAGAATACTCGATCCAGAAGTCATAGACAGTTGCAGACTTCTGATTCAGAAGCTGGAGGTACCCAGTCTTTGGAGTCCGAAACTGATAGCGTTGATTCATACTTCTACACCAATCCCTCTGTATCTTCAAGGAAAGTTGAATCATATGCTATCGGAGATGAACCAGAGACGTCATCTGCTAATACAGAACAGTGTCTCTCTGCCGTTGAGCAATCACTGAAGGACATGCCTACTATGATGTAAAGCATACATCAAATAATAATGACTCAGCAAACTGCTCAGCCAGCAGTGATAACTCTGGTGCAAGTGGCAGCACAAACTCAAGATAGTCAAGGGGTTGATATATCTTTGAATAATCAAGAGCCTGCTGTCAATCAAAATTCTGCATCTCCAGATCCTATCATTCTAGAAGATGTACCACCTCCGGTGGGGGTTACGGTACATCCAACAACTATTCAATCGATGTACTTCCTCAAACCAGTGAAGCTATTCAAGCAGTGCGTGAGCTAAAAGCACAGTTTGAAGTTCTGAAGCACAAGGATCAGCTCCAGAGGTTAGGAATTAAGCAACCTTATCCTCCTTATTGGAACGATGTACCCTTTCCTCTAAAGTTCAAGCCACAATCTATGGTGTTATTTGATTGAAAGGCATCTCCTAGTCAATATATCAATTACTTTGATATTATGACTATACATTTGCCGAAGAATGATTCTCTTCTTACTCGAGTTTTCATCGGGTGTTTGACGGGTTCAGCTTACGACTGGTATCGTAGTCTACCCGACAATTATATTTCGTCTTTTGACGAATTTAAAGCAATGTTTCTCTCTCGTTTCTGTGAGGGAGGAATGGACATGAATATGTCCTCCTTAATAGAAATCAAACAAAAGGAGAAGGAAGATACCTGAACGTTCATTGAACGTTTTCGACATGCTACTTTGAAAATGCCTCCGGGTATGCCATATTCAGTATTGATCGATACATGCAAGATGAATCTGCGACCATCCATTGCTGTCTTTACGGGCTCTCAATTCACAGATTGGGCCTCGTTCATCATAGCAGCAGTTTCAGCCGAGACCAATGGTAGGTTGGCTCGTGAACACGGGATGATCTTTGCTTCAGAAGACAAAGGAAAGAAAAACTCTTCAGGTAATAATTTTGATAATTGTAATAGAAAAGGGAAGGAAACCTTCGTGGTTAATCTTTCAAAACCCAAAACGATGCCGAATAATCATGAGTCTTCCAAGCCAAAAGAAGAATATTCTTTCGATGACAGAGATATCCCAGGGATATTCCAATGTCTGGTAAAGAGTAGCAAACTCCAGATTCCAGAGCTGAAAAGACCTAATGAGGTGAATCTGACCGACAATCCCAAGTATTGTATCTATCACAGATACATAAATCATCCTACCAAGGCTTGCTATGTCTTGAAGAAGAAAATCCAGGAGCTGATAAATGCCAATGCCATCGCTTTAAGCAATGATGAGCATACGGTCACGACCAATATGATTTTTCTTCAATTTGGAGGTTTTCCTCCACAGCAAGTCCCAGATGGAATTGTCCCAATTCCAAAGGCGACGATGAAGATTGTGAATATACCGCCTGCCAGAGATCAAAATAAAAGACTTTTGCCTCTTATACTAAAAATGGTGAAATCATGTGGGTACATCCTGATTTAGTGCCTGAAATGGAGAATGAAGGTAAAACTTAGAAATCCAAGAAAGGTAAAAAAGCCAAAACCTGCAACATAATTTCTCATGTTTTAACCCCAGACCATGATGATTTGGATCATTTATGGGGTGGCATTCCTTTGGAGGATAGACTGAGGGGTTTGAATATATGTCCTCCAAGTTTGGCTCCTCCTACCAAACTCAAGCTTACTCATCGGCAATGGTTAGCAATGAATAGTGTCCCCTTATACAGGGTACAATAGGTCTTTACCGCTTATAAGAAAGCTCCTACAGGGATTTTTCCTTCTATCCCGAGTATTTCTCCTTCTCCTGTGGCTACAGAGGTTTCTATTCCTCCTTCTAAAAAGGTCTCTATGCCTCCTTCTCCTGTTGTTATAGAGGTTTCTATCTCTTCTTCCTCTGTTAAATCATCTACTGAAAGTCTGCTACCCACTCATTTGTATAGTCAGCAATCAGTCTATCTCATGAAAAAGATGGGCTATGACTTTCAAAAGACGGAAGGCTTGAATTATGATAAAGGAATGCGACTTCCTTTACAACTTCAAAGTCAGAAATCCACTCTCGGATTGGGTTTTGAGGTCCCTCATAAAAATTCTCACAAGAAGAAGACTAAGGAAAAGAAGACTAAATCCTGCAATATGGTACTTCATTCTCCGGGGTCTGAAGAAGAAATCTTTGCTGGTACGAGATCTGGTAAAGAGTACCACAAAGATTATGAGGGGACTTCACTAGAAGCAGAGGGCGTGATTGAAACACTTCCAGCTCAATCATCTCCTGTTCCTGCTAAACCATCTGTGGTTGAGAAAGGGAAACAGAAAGCAGTTCGTTTCGACGTCCCATTAAAATCTGCTTCAAATCAAGGGGTAGTGATGACGCCCTACAAATTTGATATTCTAGCCCAGTTAGCTAATACTCCGGCTAGACTTTCTATCTTTGAGTTGCTTCGCCTTTCTAAAGAAAGCTGCGAAACTTTGAGTGAAGCATTGCTACAAGCAGATTCATACTTAGCTCAACTCAAGACTCCTAACAATATACCGGTGTCGTGTCCACAATTTTATAGTGTGATGGAAGCAATTCCTAATATTACCTTCACGCAAGAAGATATGCTGCTGAAGCATAACAAGCATGACATGCCTCTGTGTTACACCAGGTATATTGAATCTACTAAAATTGACAGGATTTACATCGATCATGGGTCTTCAATTAGCATAATTCTTCAAAGTAAGATACGACCTTTGAGGATCCCTACTAGTGATTTGACTTACACTAGTACCATAATAGTTGGTTTCAACTCTGGAAAGAGTAAACCACTGGGAAAGATTCGTCTGAAGATTCAAATTGGTGATCTTCGAACTATGGCAACCTTTTATGTTATCAACTCAGATGTATCTTACAACATCCTTATTGGAAGACCGTGGATACATGAGCATAACATTGTACCTTCAACTCTCCACTAATGCTTCAAGTACGTGGATTCCCAAGGGGTCGTGAAGACCGAATTTACAGATATTAATCCCTTTAAGGGTGTTGAAGCTTATTTCTCTGATTCAATACTCTACAAGCAGGAGCATGTGAAGGAGATATCGAATATGGTCGAAGATCGATCACCTGCCGAGGATCAATCTGTCAATGAAGATCCTCCGGAAGAATAACCTTTGAAGATTAAAGTCAAATGCCGAATCCAACCCCAACCTGTCAATGATCAACCTCTGGTGATCAAAGTTAAAGGAAGAACTCGAGCTTTGTCTGAGAAATCAACGAGCATTCCAGTCAAGAGTCAAGTTCAACCTCTTATGATCAAGGTCAAGGGATGTACTTCTCGTACGAATGATCCAGAACCACCACTGATCATCAACCTTGGCAAGCCTACGCAGAAGACGGATGACGGTCCGTTAATGATCAATCTAAAGCGTAGTAGTCAACTTGTAAATGATATAAATGTTGATCATTCTGTACTTTCTAATATCAATGAAGATTTCCTTTTGGAGTATATGGCTGTCAAATTTATTGAAAGAATGACTTTATCTTCTGATGATCAAAGTCATCAACATAAAAATGACATAAATACAGAGGAAACCTTATACATTGACCATAAGGAAAATTCCTTTCCTCCTCATGTTGATATCGGACCTTATGCTCAAAGGTTCCTAACATCTTCTCACTATCTTCTTCCTGTAGCCTCATCATCACAAGCTTATGTAACTTATAGACGTCATAAAGAATCTTATTTCGTGATTCCGTCTGATAAAAAACAAGTGCCAAATTGTGTTTGGTCTGGCTAGAAATATTTCTGTTATTCAGACAGATGATCTTAGAGATAAAGACAAAAGAAGAATCCGAATTGACAAATATAGTCAACAATCTCTCAAGATTATCCAGAATATGGGATATGATTTAAAGACTATACAGGGTCTCAATCAAGGTAAAGGTAGACGGTTACCATTATGTGGTGATCTATTTTACCAGAAAACTCAGCATGGGTTGGGATATGATCCGTCCCACATGTTTAATGAGGATATACAAGAAGAATTCACTTCCAGTTCTTCACAATCCTCAGATTCTGAAGAAATCCAATTCATCGAATCGGATACATCCCACATGTATAAGGAAAATATGGAAGAAGAATGTTCTTCGAGTTTTTTTACAATCCTCATATTCTGAAGGAGACTATTATGATGAATCTGAGTGTATATTCTCAGTTAATGGTTCAAACCGATGGTGAATCAGAACCATTTGAGAATGACCCTTGGGCACAACAAATGGACACTCAATGGAAGCTTCGCTTTGAACAACGACAGCCACCTACAGAGGATGAAATTGTCCAGATTGACGTCGGAGACGGAACTATATCCAAGCCGATATTCATCAGTAAAAATCTTTCTGAAGATGAAAATAAAGAATTGATACAGCTGATTAAGGAATATATTGATATCTTTGTATGGAGTTATGAGGATATGCCGGGTTTAGATCCTAAAGTAGCTACTCATAAATTCAATATTCTTCCTAAGGCCAAGCCTGTGAAACAACAACAGCGGCATTTTCGACCAGATATGATGGACGCAATTGAGACAGAAGTCAAAAAGTTGATCACATGTGGCTTTGTTCGTGAAGAACAACACCCAGATTGGGTTGCCAACATTGTTCCTGTTATGAAGAAGAATGGAAAAATCTAAGTTTGCATAGATTTTCGAGATCTTAATGCAGCTTGTCCAAAAGATGAATTTTTACTTCTGATTACCGATGTCATGAGACAATACATGTGGTTTTGAACGCATGTCTTTCATGGACGGATTTTCAGGATACAATCAAATTAAGATGCATCCAGGAGACGAAAAGCATACTGCTTTCCGTACACCCCTTGGAGTTTACTGATATACGGTTATGCCGTTCGGACTGAAAAATGCCGATGCTACGTATCAACGGGCCATGAGCAGCATCTTTCAAGAACATCTACGAAAAACAGTTGAATGTTATGTAGATGATATTGCTGTCAAAAGTCGATCAAAAGATGATCACTTTTAAGACTTAAAGATAGTATTTGAGTTGATACGCCAACATCAACTGAAGATGAATCCTACTAAGTCTTTCTTAGGAGTTTCCAGTAGCAAGTTTTTGGGATTTGTCATCACTTCTCAAGGTATCCATGTTGATCCTGATAAAATCAAAGCCATTCTTGAAATGCGTCCTCCACGTAATCTAAAAAAACTTCGTGGTTTCCAAGGTCGCATTGCTTATACCAGGAGATTTATATCCAATCTTTCTGGGAGATGTCAACCTTTCTTCCGTTTATTAAAGAAAGGTATATCATTTGTCTGGGATGAAGCATGTCAGAAAGCCTTCAATGACATCAAATAATATCTTACAAATCTACCTATTTTGGTACCCCCAGTGGTGGAAAGACCATTTTTGCTATATTTTCGAGCCTTAGATCATTTCCTTGGTGCTCTTCTTGCACAGAAAAGTGATATGGGACATGAACAGGCAATTTATTATCTTAGCCGAATGATGGTCGGAGCTGAACACAGGTACACTCCTTTGGAAAAAGAATGTATGGCCTTAGTTTTTCTATTCAAAAGACACGACATTATGTGTCAGGACATACTATTCATGTCATCTCCAGAATAAATCCTAATCGGGTATTGATGAGAAAACCGAGCATTCTTAACTCCAGGTTAGCCACCTGGACGATGTTGCTCACTCCTTATGATATGGTCTATGTACCTCAAAAATCAGTAAAGGGCCAAGCATTAGCTGATTTCTTAGCAGCTCATCCTATACCTGAAACATCGAAGCTATATGAGGACATTCCAGATGAAGTGGATTGCAACATGACTTTGAAGGATGACATTTGGCAACTATATTTTGATGGAGCATCATGGGTTGGACCTAAAGGCAATATTGTCTCTGGAGTAGGCATCGTCTTGGTCTCTCCTGATAAGATGGTCATATATCGTGCTTATTCTCTCAATGAACCATGTTCCAACAATGCGGCAGAATATAACGCTCTGCTGATTGGTCTCCAAGTAGCAAAACAATTGGACATCGAGTTCCTGGAAGCTTATGGAGACTCTCAACTGATTGTTAATCAAGTCAGAGGGACATATGAAGTCAAAAATCCTGACCTCATCCCTTATCATCAAGTGGTAATCGAATTGGTCCTTTCATTCAAAGGATTCTTCATCGAATTTGTACTACGTTCTCAAAATTTGGAAGCTGATGCTCTTGCTAGTTTAGCTGCAGACTTAGCTGTTCCAATTAGAAGACAAAATACCATTACTTTGTTGGATCGAGACTTATTCTGTGTAAAGAATAACTTGCATATTGAACAGAGTTATACTACAGAATCAAGTTCTTAACAAAGGGATTGGAGAAGTCCATTCATTGATTATACGGTCCATGGGATTTTACCTGAAGATCCAAAAGAAGCTGCATCAATCAAGAGACGATCATTTCGATTCTATTATGATTCTTCTTGCGAGCACCCTAAATTTTTGGTTGATTTTTTTTCATTTTATTTTAATTTTCTGATTGAGGGTAATTTTGAAATTTAGTATTTATAATTATTTTAATAATAATATTTAATTCATGATATAATTTTTGGTGATTTTAAATTATTTTAAAATTATTTAAATCAATGACTTGTAGTTTTGACGTTTTGCTAGTGAAACCCTAGAGACTGTTTGACCTAGAGCCTAACCATGTGATTATGATATTTTAATATCATTTTTGGCCTAAGGATATTTTTGCATTTGACCTCTTTAAATTATTTTGATATTATTTTATTATTTATGATATTGTTTTGGGGTTATTTGAGTCGGGTTCGAATTTCAACTAAATCCGACTTGAAACGGGGACCCGAGGGTAGTTTGACTCTAGTGGAACCCACACACTAGTTAGGCATGGCCCACATGATATTAATTTTAGTCCACATGATAGAAATATTTTAGTTAGAGTTTAGATTAATTATTATGGATAAGGTTAGTGTGATTAGAGACTTTAGAATGACTAATTTAGCCCCAACCAATTAGCCCTTTCCTAATACTCATAGAATAGGTTAGTAGGGGCTTTTGGACTTTTTCTAATAGGACAAAACCATCTTTATGGCCAGCCATAATAAGGATAGGGTTGAGCCTCCCATTTGTCATTATCCATCTATTTTTCTCTCTCTTGTTCTTCCCCAAATTCCTAGAGAGCAATCCCTATAAATTTCTCCACCAAATTCTTCCATTTCACCACAAATCTTCTTCTTTCCTTCTCCATTCTAGCCAAGGAGGAAGCTACCCAAGTTTGGGAGGATTCGGAGCTTGTTCGTGTCCTTTTCGAATCTCTACGTGTCGGTGTCGCTCTGGGAAAGTTTTTCTTCGATTCGATCTACCGGGAGGTATAAATCCCTTCTCCTTTTCATTTCCTCATGCATATAGGTCTATTTTGAACCCATAGAAATGACCCCCATGGTTGTATCTTCATTTGTGTCTATTTTGTGTCCATTTGGAGGTCATAGGAGTGTCCTTTGTGTTGTGGATGTGTTCATGTTACATATATAGATTTATATATATATATATTGTAATGAGAGTGTATCTATATTTATATATGTAATAAATGGTTCATGATGATTATATAATCAAGTTTGTGAGTGTGGTTCCTCATATTATTATTGCTATTATTGTTGTGGATAATTAGGATATATATTGTGTATTCTTTTGGCTCAAACTACCTAAATCCGTCATGATTTTTATCCACGTTTTTAATTTCAGCCCTAACTTAGAAATATCATAACTTCTAGCTCAAAGCTCTGTTTAATCTTCCGTTTTTTTTAAAAGAAGCGTATTGAAGTTAGTTTTCCAAAAACATGTATTAATAGGCCTAATTCTTTCTGTAACTTTTTGGAGAATTAATTGAGTGTCAGCTGTACGAAAGACAAATGCGTTCTCGGTGTTTTCGCGATTCCGGGAGTTTTCGAAAACGAAAACGCGATCCGTTTGAAGTTTCGGAAAGCTAACACATAGATCTATAACATACTTTAATCCTAGATTTTAATTCATGCTGAGATGGTACAGTATTGATTATTAGTATGAGTTACTATTCGGCATATGCATTTTGTGCACCCTTCTGTGTAATATAATATTCTATTTGATTTTAACCCATGTTAATGTATATACATTATGTAATAAAATAGAGATTGCAAGCATGAGTAAATGGTTAAATAAATGATGTATGAGGTGTAAGTATCCTATCTAATGTAAGCATGTATAAGTATGGCTTGTAATGAATATGTAGGTTCTATAGTATGTAATGTATGGTGCATATAGTGGTGCAAGAGAATAAATGAATGATGAATGAATGCAAGCATGAATGTAATGTAATAACAGATGTAATGTATGCAATATACAAGTTAATAAGATGTAATGTTCTATGTTAACATAAATCCTATATTACCTCATGTACTCCCTTACACTATGTTGACACTATCACACTTGACATATTGTTAACTTACACTTTGACACTCTTTGATGTGTATACACTATGTATGCCCATTTAACCCTCACTTGCCCCTTTGCCATGTTCACATACACACACATAGCCTTTTAAATAAGTATTTATGAATATAGTTAACTTAGCTATGTATGTATATTATATATATGTTAGCATATTGTGTTGTAATATATAAGTTTATATAACCATTTGAAATGCCATGATTATAGACCTAATGTTGAATACCAATATATGCATGTGTATATATGTGTAGACATATATAGGTTAAAGTAATAGATTACCTAGTGTATATCCAATGTGAATTCTTGCCTATTTGAATATTGAATAATTGCATACTATATAGAGTTGGGTGTATGTTGGCTTGTATAGCCTTGTATTGATGTGTGCTTGCTAGGATAGTCTTGGTTAGGCCTAGTAAGACTTACTAGGTTAGGACATGACCTAGTTTGACCTAGTTTGACTAGTGCAGTTGACCACAGTTGACCAAGGGTTGACTTTGGCCTAGTTTGACCTAGATTCATGTAGAATGCATTGTAGTGCTTTATATTACCCTTCTGGACATGTTGTGACTTGTGCTGTTCTAATTAGGAGCCAGACACCTCTCCTCGGATAGTATCTTTACCTTGGACATTCAGATATCAGGCGAGTACATTCTCTGATATTTCTCTCATTTATTTGTCAATTACTGTATTTCAGTTCTAGTTAGTTGTATGCGATCCTCTGTTACAACACGTGCGGATATTTCTGGATTCATGTATACGACACACATTTATTTTCTGTCCTCTATTACTGGTATCATCATTCCGGCTTCCATTACTGGAATCATTTACGGGAATCACTTACTGGAATCATTTACTAGAATTATTTACTGGAATCATTTACTGGTATCATTATATTTTGGCTGGACTCATCTTGAATCATTGTGTCGGAATTCTGGATTCACTTGCTGGAAGGGAAAATACTAGAGTAAGACATGTAGACATACCCCATTACTGGAATCACCCCTACTGGAATCTACTGGAATGATAGCCATCTCTCGTCTGATCAGTGAGAGGTGTGCCGGATTACCCACAGCCGTTTACATGTCGATCTCGGTATTTTAAAACACACTGCTAGAGTATAGGCTGGACTCACCCTGGAATCATTGATCACTATAACTAGAATCGTCCCTTAATGGATTCATCTTGTATTAGATTCATCTTGTACTGGACTTACATTGGAGTTACACTGGTCTACATTGTTGTCTGGACTTTATATCATATTACCCTGGTTCAGCTAGTTCTATTTTTACAGACTTTATTGCTATAATTCTTCTCTTGTTTAGTTATTTACTTTTCTTGCACCTTATCTGTCTTTCTTACCATCACCTGAATATAAACTGCCATTTTCATCAATATAACTGCCTATAACTGCTTTATAGTTCTCTGTCATTTACTTGGGTTTTCTTGATGAGATGTGCTCGTTCCTGTCCTGACTAGACCTGTTGATAAATTTTACAGATAGCTTGGAGGTTGCCTGCTAGCCTAGAGGAGACACATTAGAGGTTGTTTAGATAGTTATTTCATTTGTCTGGAGTTGTATTTACTTTGTGGATTAGTGTATTTGAGTTTTGAGATGTATTTCTGGATTTATGTATCTTAGACACTTTGACTTCTATCTCCTGTATCTCTTTAGATTTTATGTTTTATCTATCCTTATCATGCTCTACCTTAGATGTGATTGAGTCTGTATCTACTTATGTCACCCCCATTCGGGGAGTATAACTGCTTAGCATAATAGTGTTAGATGATGTGACCTAGGACAACGTTCTACCGCCGACACTGCGGCGTAGGCTGGGCGTTGTTACGTTCTCGTACCCTAACAGTGGGTGCGGGTCGTGACACGTTTTTAGTGGTGGCCCATGCAGGTCGAGTTTGTGTAGTGGTATTCGAACTGGAGTACCACTATAGCCTGCAGTAGAAATAGGATATATTTTTGAAGATACTCAATCATAATTAGGATCCCTTGAGAGATTCCTGGGACGACCCTCGAGAATCTTGTTTAACTCCGATTTGAAAACTCTTTTTCCTTGATTTGATTTATCTTTACTTTCTGTTGTTGAATTTGATTTTGATGTATTATTATTGAATTTGAGTTTGTATTTATTGATTTTGATGAAGGTTGTGGAATTTTGAATCTTGATGTTAGTTGTAGTATCCGAGTTTGTGGTTATATGATTTGAAGGATTTTGTTCATTTTTAAATTTTGATGCTCGTTGATAAATTTGATTTAATTTTTGGGAATTCATTGTTGATTAATTTAATTTTAGGCAAGATGAAATTATATGGGATAGGTCATCTATGTTATAGAATCTAGTCTTCTATAGTCACATTAGCCAGCATGGTGAGGACATATAGTCTGACTTTGGATATATTTTTCGGGTGTGGGAATTTAAGATTTTCGCAGCCAAGCTAGCGGCACCGCGAAAATGTTAAATACCATGATTCTAGAAGTATGTGCATAAGTCAAGGCCTCTGTGATTATCGTAGCCTTGCTCACTAGTATGACGAGGATTTAGAGTACCATAATTTTGGATAGACGCATATGATTATCAGATTGTACCTTAAATGTTTTTGAACATATTTTTGCTACTTTTGTTTCAGTCATTCAAAAAAAAAAGAGAAGGAATTATTGTTGTTTTGTTTTGTTTCTCATTGTTTACTTAGGATGTAGCTTTAGCTATTTTTATAAACCTTGTGTAACTTTTTACAAAAATTTATTTCTTCTTAATACAATAAACCAATGATTTTGCTAGGCCTTATTTTGGATTTGGTATTATAATTCTTGTTTCAAAAAAAAATGGGTCCCTCTTTTAAATAGATAAGCAGAACAGATTCTATTATCATTCTTTTCCTGCCAATATTTTTACTACCATCATTCCTTGTCTTATATACCTGTCCTGATTATATCAATTCCCTGTCTCATATATAATTCTGTCAGCTATACCTTGAAAACTCTTGAATCTTTATATCATTTTTTATCTGAGAAATGTTGAGGAAGTGATATAAATCATCTAGTTCGGAAATGATGTAATTGGTTATCATATGATGATTTTGTTGGAATCAGAGTGTTGGATGTCAAATATGAAAAATTTGAAATGGAGATGTGGTAAAGGTTTAAAATAAAATCGAGGGATAAATGTTATCAATTTAGAAACAATCACAGAAAGTGGGTTATGAATAATTCATGGATGTATTTCAAAACTAATGAGGATGTTTAAGGTCAACCTAGTTTTGAGAACTTAAAAATCTTTGTTATTAATTCTTGGGAACTATTACAAGGCTATGTAGAAATTTAGAGATAGAAAGGAGAATTTAATCGAATAAAATGATTATGCGAAATTGAACTAGATATTGTAAGATGGTGACTAGAGACAGAGAGAACACAAGGATTTTATGTTATAGAAATTATTTTAGATGATTGGAAGAAAATTGTAGAATTCAAAAAAAAATATTTGAAGGTGAACGTTGAAGAAAATATGAAGGTTGATTTATAAAAAAAGAATAAATTTTGTGTGACATAGTGGTATTGGAGTTTAGTGAATACGAGACTCGATTTAAACAAGTCCAAGGATTCCATAAACTGGATTTAGAGGTTTCGGATCTAATTTAAAACGAGGTGAAGGAATTTGAAATTTTGATTAAATGAATAAGTGTTGACTCCTAAAAAGAGGGGTATGTTTCGTGGAAAATATTTTGGAACTTAAAAATTTTGTCTATGGTGATTGTGGTAAAGGTTTAGATGACTGAAGGTTATAAAATTTCGATGATAGTTATATAGAGGTTGATTTTCATATTGGGACTTGTGAGAAAAAAAAAAGAATATGGTTTAGCAAATGATAAACTGATAGTACTAGAGAGGGATGATTTGCTGACTTCGTATGAAATCTTTTCTTGTTTTCTCTAAAAGGGTTTTTCAATATCATTGAATCCTAGTTTCCTTAATCCGACCAAATCGACTTCGATTATCTTTTTTTATCATATTTATATCTTGGGTTGTACTTAATTGAATTAAATTTGATTGTGACCTGAATCTCTATCCTTGTATGCTCGATCTCAGACTTTGTTGAACCTGTCCTCCATATTGCCTAAATCTTGATTTCCCCCAATTTGATCAACTTAGATCGTATCAAGACTAAATATTCTTAATACGTATTCTGATTGGAAATTTTCCATGGAATTGGCTTTCATTCCTTAACTTTGATTTTGATTTTCTTTTTTTTTTCTGAACCCTTTAAAGATAATGGGCCGTTACTTTTCTTTATTTTTATGATAAGTATCAGTTTTCATATAGGATGGTAGACTGCCTTACAGTTTTGATGGTTTGTTGTTTTTGTAACTTTTGTTTAGCACCCTAGATTGCTTGTGTGTTTTGATATCCTATGACCGTTTTGGTTTAGCATGACTAGTATACCTAGATGAGACTTTCACTACCACCGTATGCCATGATCCTTTATGTCGTCCTTTTGATGGTATGATTTATTTAAGTTCTGGGATTTGATTGTGGGGGTTTGACCTAGAAGGATTACGAACATTTTAATTTCGAGGACGAAATTTTTATAAGGTGGGTAGGATGTGAGCACCCTAAATTTTGGGTTGATTTTTTTTCATTTTATTTTAATTTTCTGATTGAGGGTAATTTTGAAATTTCGTGTTTATAATTATTTTAATAATGATATTTAATTCATGATATAATTTTTGGTGATTTTAAATTATTTTAAAATTATTTAAATCAATGACTTGTGGTTTTGACGTTTTGCTAGTGAAACCCTAGAGACTGTTTGACCTAGAGCCTAACCATGTGATTATGATATTTTAATGTCATTTTTGGCCTAAGAATATTTTTGCATTTGACCTCTTTGAATTATTTTGATATTATTTTATTATTTATGATATTGTTTTGGGGTTATTTGAGTCGGGTTCGAATTTCAACTCAATCCGACTTGAAACGGGGACCCGAGGGTAGTTTGACTCTAGCGGAACCCACACACTAGTTAGGCATGGCCACATGATATTAATTTTAGTCCACATGATAGAAATATTTTAGTTAGAGGATAGACTAATTATTATGGATAAGGTTAGTGTGATTAGAGACTTTAGAATGACTAATTTAGCCCCAAACAATTAGCCCTTTCCTAATACTCATAGAATAGGTTAGTAGGGGCTTTTGGACTTTTCCTAATAGGAAAAAACCACCTTTATGGCCAGCCACAATAAGGATAGGGTTGAGCCTCCCATTTGTCATTATCCATCTATTTTTCTCTCTCTTGTTCTTCCCCAAATTCCTAGAGAGCAATCCCTATCAATTTCTCCACCAAATCCTTCCATTTCACCACAAATCTTCTTCTTTCCTTCTCCATTCTAGCCAAGGAGGAAGCTATCCAAGTTTGGGAGGATTCGAAGCTCGTTCGTGTCCTTTTGGAATCTCTACGTGTCGGTGTCGCTCCGGGAAGGTTTTTCTTCGATTCGATCTACCGGGAGGTATAAATCCCTTCTCCTTTTCATTTCCTCATGCATATAGGTCTATTTTGAACCCATAGGAATGACCCCCATGGTTGTATCTCTATTTGTGTCTATTTGTGTCCATTTGGAGGTCATAGGAGTGTCCTTTGTGTTGTGGATGTGTTCATGTTACATATATAGATTTATATATATATATATATATATTGTAATGAGAGTGTATCTATATTTATATATGTAATAAATGGTTCATGATGATTATATAATCAAGTTTGTGAGTGTGGTTCCTCATATTATTATTGCTATTATTGTTGTGGATAATTAGGATATATATTGTGTATTCTTTTGGCTCAAACTACCTAAATCCGTCATGATTTTTATCCACGTTTTTAATTTCAGCCCTAACTTAGAAATGTCATAACTTCTAGCTCAAAGCTCGGTTTAATCTTCCATTTTTTTAAAAGAAGCGTATTGAAGTTAGCTTTCCAAAAACATGTATTAGTAGGCCTAATTCTTTCTGTAACTTTCTGGAGAATTAATTGAGTGTCAGCTGTACGAAAGACAAACGCGTTCTCGGTGTTTTCGCGATTCCGGGAGTTTTCGGAAACAAAAACGCGATCCGTTTGAAGTTTCGGAAAGCTAACACATAGATCTATAACATACTTTAATCCTAGATTTTAATTCATGCTGAGATGGTACAGTATTGATTATTAGTATGAGTTACTATTCGACATATGTATTTTGTGCACCCTTATGTGTAATATAATATTCTATTTGATTTTAACCCATGTTAATGTATATACATTATGTAATTAAATAGAGAATGCAAGCATGAGTAAATGGTTAAATAAATGATGTATGAGGTGTAAGTATCCTATCTAATGTAAGCATGTATAAGTATGGCTTGTAATGAATATGTAGGTTCCATAGTATGTAATGTATGGTGCATATAGTGGTGCAAGAGAATAAATGAATGATGAATGAATGCAAGCATGAATGTAATGTAATAACAGATGTAATGTATGCAATATACAAGTTAATGAGATGTAATGTTCTATGTTAACATAAATCCTATATTACCTCATGTACCCCCTTACACTATGTTGACACTATCACACTTGACACATTGTTAACTTACACTTTGACACTCTTTGATGTGTATACACTATGTATGTCCATTTAACCCTCACTTGCCCCTTTGCCATGTTCACATACACACACATAGCCTCTTAAATAAGTATTTATGAATATAGTTAACTTAGCTATGTATGTATATTATATATATGTTAGCATATTATGTTGTAATATATAAGTTTATATAACCATTTGAAAAGCCATGATTATAGACCTAATGTTGAATACCAATATATGCATGTGTATATATGTGTAGACATATATAGCTTAAAGTAATAGATTACCTAGTGTATATCCAATGTGAATTCTTGCCTATTTGAGTATTGAATAATTGCATACTATATAGAGTTGGGTGTATGTTGGCTTGTATAGCCTTGTATTGATGTGTGCTTGCTAGGATAGTCTTGGTTAGGCCTAGTAAGACTTACTAGGTTAGGACATGACCTAGTTTGACCTAGTTTGACTAGTACAGTTGACCACAGTTGACCAAGGGTTGACTTTGGCCTAGTTTGACCTAGATTCATGTAGAATGCATTGTAGTACTTTATATTACCCTTCTGGACATGTTGTGACTTGTGCTGTTCTAATTAGGAGCCAGACACCTCTCCTCGGATAGTATCTTTACCTTGGACATTCAGATATCAGGCGAGTACATTCTCTGATAGTTCTCTCATTTATTTGTCAATTACTGTATTTCAGTTCTAGTTAGTTGTATGCGATTCTCTGTTACAACACGTGTGGATATTTCTGGATTCATGTATACGACACACATTTATTTTCTGGACTCTATTACTGGTATCATCATTCCGGCTTCCATTACTGGAATCATTTACTGGAATCACTTACTGGAATCATTTACTGGAATCATTTACTGGAATTATTTACTGGTATCATTATATTTTGGCTAGACTCATATTAAATCATTGTGTCGGAATTCTGGATTTACTTGCTGGGAGGGGAAATACTAGAGTAAGACATGTAGACATACCCCATTACTGGAATTACCCCTACTGGAATCTACTGGAATGATAGCCATCTCTCGCCTGATCAGTGAGAGGTGTGCCGGATTACCCACAGCCGTTTACATGTCGATCTCGGTATTTTAAAACACACTGCTAGAGTATAGGCTGGACTCACCCTGGAATCATTGATCACTATAACTGGAATTGTCCCTTACTGGATTCATCTTGTATTAGATTCATCTTGTACTGGACTTACATTGGAGTTACACTGGTCTACATTGTTGTCTGGACTTTATATCATATTACCCTGGTTCAGCTAGTTCTATTTTTACAGACTTCATTGCTATGATTCTTCTCTTGTTTAGTTATTTACTTTCCTTGCACCTTATCTGTCTTTCTTACCATCACCTGAATATAAACTGCCATTTTCATCAATACAACTGCCTATAACTGCTTTATAGTTCTCTGTCATTTACTTGGGTTTTCTAGATGAGATGTGCTCGTTCCTGTCCTGACTGGACCTGTTGATAAATTTTACAGATAGCTTGGAGGTTGCCTGCTAGCCTAGAGGAGACACATTAGAGGTTATTTAGATAGTTATTTCATTTGTCTGGAGTTGTATTTACTTTGTGGATTACTGTATTTGAGTTTTGAGATGTATTTCTGGGTTTATGTATCTTAGACACTTAGACTTCTATCTCCTGTATCTCTTTGGATTTTATGTTTTATCTATCCTTATCATGCTATACCTTAGATGTGATTGAGTCTGTATCTACTATGTCACCCCCATTCGGGGAGTATAACTGCTTAGCATAATATTGTTAGATGATGTCACCTAGGACAGCGTTCTACCACCGACACTGCGGCGTATGCTGGGCGTTGTTACGTTCTCGTACCCTAACAGTGGGTGCGGGTCGTGACACTTCTTTACATATGTTATATCGTCATTCTTATGAGGAACTTTTGCTGTGCTGTCTCTTAGAGAGTGAAGCTAAGCAAACACTCCATGAAGCCCATAATGGTGTCTGTGGTGCCCATCAACCGGGTCCGAAATTACAGGACCGCATTCGAAGAATAGGATATTATTGGCCTTCTATGATATCAGATACTGTGTATTATGCCAGAAGATGTAAAGCATGTCAGATTCATGCTGATTTTATTCACCAACCATCTGAATTCTTACATCCTACAGCTGCTTCTTGGCCTTTCGAAGCTTGGGGCATGGATATTATTGGTCCGATTAACCCTCCTTATGTCAAGGGACATCGGTTTATCCTAGCCATAATCGATTATTTCTCTCAATGGGCGGAAGCTATTCCCCTTGTTAAAGTAAAAACATCAAATGTGGTTAGTTTCATCAAACACCATATCATTTATCGCTTTGGGATTCCCCGACGGATAATTCATGACAATGGACCATAATTTGCTAGTCAGGCATTTTATCGATTCTGTGATAAGAATCGGATCCAAAATCTGTCTTCTACGACCTATAATCCAGCTGCTAATGGTTTGGCCGAAGTTTTCAACAAGACAATCATTAAACTTCTCAAAAAGTTTGTCTTTTCTAATAAACGTGATTGGAATGAGAAACTTGGAGAATGTTTATGGGTGTACCGAACAACAGTCCGAACTCCTACTGGTTTTACACCATTTTTACTGGTTTACGGATGTGAGGATGTTCTTCCACTGGAAATTCAGATTCCATCTCTTAGAATAGCCATTGCTAATGAGCTTACTATAGAGAATAATGATCGGTTAAGACTTTAAGAACTTGAAGGATTGGACGAGAAGCGTCTTCAAGCGCAACAGAACATTGAGCTATATCAAGCCTGCATATCTCAAACTTTCAATCGTAAAGTTAAAGAGAGGGTATTTAAAGTAGGTGAGCTAGTTCTAGATTTTCGAAGACCGATGGTGATGACTCATAAGAGCAAAAGGAAATTTCAAGCAAAATAGGAAGGTCCCTATGTAGTCGAGTCGGTATTCTCCAATGGTGCCTATAGGTTGTCTAAACCTAATGGAGATTTGCTTATGATGCCGATCAATGGCAAATTCTTGAAAAAATATTATGTTTGAATTTCTTCTTTATTCGCCAGCTACCAATGTTTGGTTAAGCTGATCATTTGTCTTCCTAAAAGAAAATTTTGATCTTCTGTCTTACCAACTGATAAAAAAAAGATTTATTATTTATCATGTTCTCATGACCTCTGAATAAATATTGAATCTACTTCTTTTCCTATCTATCATGTCCATTTGGCCTCTGAATAGATATTAATCTATTTTTCTTTGAGTTGTTACGATCTGTCACGTTCATATTACCTCTGATAGTATCGTATACTCTAAACAGAAAATGAGATTCATTATCTACTATGTCCATATTACCTCTGGATAGATATAATTTATTGAGTTTAGAAGACTTGTCATGTCCATATTACCTCTGATAAGTGTTTTCTATCTCATACCTATTGTTTAATTACAAAATAAATGGTAGCATCACAAAACAAATATTTTATTCATTTTTGTAAACATTACGGAATGAAAAAAGATAGAAGATTACAAAAATTCTTTATTTTGCCTAAGGCGGAGCAGAGACATCCTCAAGAAATTTTTGTAGCTCCGCTAAACGTTTTTTACGAGAGCTCAATACATTATTAGTAGCTACGGAGCATCGAGCTTCGGGAGTACAGATGTGAGAAAGTCCAACAAAAGTGACTATCATCTTGTCCTTGGCTACATCAAGGATTTTGATGGTAGCCACAGCTCCGAAGGCTTGTTCCTCCAAAATTGAGCTCTGAGTTAGCTGCTGGTCCCGTTGTGATCATCTGCTCCCTCTCCACCTTTAAGCGAGCCAGCTCACCCTCGACTTCACGAATTCTATCATTCTGTTGATGAATTCTTATATTCGAAGCTTCATAGGCTTCTTTCTGAATCTCCAGCTGAGGCTTTGCTTCAGTCAAAAAAGCCTTTTTTTTGGCCACCTTGATGTTGTACTCATGGAGGGCTTCATTAAAAGTCGTCTCCCGAACAAGGTATTCAGCCGATAGAGCGTCATACTCCTCTTGGATAAGACTTTCAGTGGTTTCACTTGACAGCTTTAGATATTCTTTGATGGGATGTTCAAGTCCCTCCACGACTTTCTCCAATGCCGTTGCGCTTGCTGCATCATTGAACATGGCGACATTTCTGATAGTAAGAGCAATCGCCGCCTTCGAACTTTCATAACTGAGGCCCTTATTCAGGACCATTTTGATCAGAGCCGCCAGAGTCTTGTAAAAAGTATCAGTATGAATCTCAACTAAGAGATTTATTTCTGCACTTGAGCTCGGTATTGCGGCGATGTCTACCAGATCTCTTCTCTGAAGTCTAGGAGCAGAGGTTGTTGCCTTAGTAGCAGACTGAGATGAAGCCGTTGTTGTCGTTGCTACTATGGCCAACTGATCCCCAGGAGCTTCAGGGACAGTATCTTCAGTATTTGTTACTCAAGCCGGTTCTGAAGTCGAAACTACTTGAGTTTCGGTGGCGGTAATTGGTGCGGATGGAATGGTAGTTATGGCAGCTGACTGGTTCGGGCATTATCTCTTCAAGAACTTTTTTTGAAGCAGTAGCAATAGCAGAGGATGCTATTTCAATGCCCCGAGCTTCAGTTGATGATTCGACTATGTCTTCATCACCTTCTTCGGCTACCGGCTCTGCAGGATCTTCAAGTATTTCAGTTGTAGTGGGTCTTTCTATAACTGGTTCTTTGTTGAAGTCTAATTCTGCCTCAGTAGCCGCTTCATCATCTACAGTAGGTTCTACTGTAGTTGTTCTTTATTTCCGCCCTCAGCAGGAAGAGACAATTCTGGCTGAGCCTGCATCTCTGGCTCTTGTTGTACCTCCATAGATGGAGGACATTTTTCTTGAGCATCTTCTTCTTCTGAAGAAGAATCCTCTTCCCCAGACTCCGTATTTTCCTTATAAATATCTTCTTGAGGAGGAGGTGGAGCCACAAACTTTAATGTGATGATAATACCTACAAGAATTAAACAAGATAAGTTAATATACAAAGTATCATAATTTTGTATAGATTTTGTATAATTTATATTTACCTGGGGTAGGTGTAGGACGTGCCAAGTACGCGTCATAGTCCCCATCCCAGTCATCATCATCAAAATTAATAGCTGGTTCATCTGATGGGATGGGCTCTCAATCAACAGTATGTACTGGAGCGATATCCTCAACAACTTGTGCCTTTTGTGGCAAAGTCAAACGGAGTGCTGAGCTGAGACGTCCCGGAGATAGGACCGTCACCGCTTCCATTGACGCTTCTGGTTGGGAGGCCGAGGACCCTTATCCAGGATGAGCTGAAGAAGATGCAACATGTTACGGCTCCTCGACTGGAATATCAATCTCTGGGGTAGCGGCTCTTGGTCTAGAAGGCCCTTTGGGGGTAACCTTCTTCTTTTTTTCTGGGGTCTTCTCTAGAAGAGTAGCAGCTGCACCTTGTTTCCATTTTCGAGTCTTGCCAATAATTATAGGTTCTGCAGCTTTTTCTCCATTCCCGTTGGGATTACTTCCAGATACGCATCTGGAACGGCAGCGTCGTCAGGTATGTTTGATGGTACCTTGACTGGCTCTTCAACATTTCCTTCCTTTGGCCATCTTAGACTACCTCTCAGGTTGCAGCCATGGGCGAAGGAGCGGATGGAAGCATAAAAGCGAGCATATGTATGAAGTATACGCAGCTCGGTAGTGCTTGTAGTAGTCGATATTCAAAATTTGGCACCGGTACAGGCAGTGCTAAAATATCTCCAGACTCTTGCACCATCAATGAGCTTCCCATAATGACGGAAACTAGTGGAGGGATTACCAACATGCAGTTGGTCATATCCAAACTGGCGAGCGAACCGGCTTGGTAGATATGGTTCGAACGCACAGCTATCTTCATTTCTGTACATCAGATGGGAGGGTCTGATGCACTGTAGCCATCTGAAAACTGGCGCTGACAATAAAATTCTTCCTTTAACTTCATCTTCAAATTATATGTCGAAGCAGTCGGCTGGAACTGGTGGCCGGGTACATAAAAAGTTCTAACAATAAGAATAATTTAATGCTGCTCTGGTATCTGCCACTGTCGTGGCAGTCCATGTGGCTTTGCTGAACTTCTGGAGGAAGATCTTCGCATCATCTCCAGGGCCTGGTGGTAACAAATTGCAGTTGTGATGCAATAGCCAGCCCATAAGGTAAGTATAGGGCATTTCTACCCTTGGAAATACGTTTCGGTGAGGAGCATTGTTGATTTGTTCCTCACCGAAAGTCCTCAAACCTGCGTTTATTCGGTACACCATTGCCAATAGCAGGTTGATTCTAACTTTGAACACCAAACGTACCGCTGGACAAAGCACGTTTCGGTAGATTCTATCAACTGTACCGGTCCCCGGTACAACCCATCTCCTCAACCACAGTGTAAGAAAGCCTGCCAGCAAGGCTTTCTTGGAGATTTTCTGGCTGCCATATCTGAGGAAACTCAAGGCTTCGGTTCCTGCAGAGAACTCCCTAGTCTTGGTGGACAAATATTTGTTCGGGAATTTGTAGCCAACCATCATATCCCGTATTTTATCAGCAGGGATTGTTGAACCAGTATTGATGGTTGGAGCCTTGTTCTCCTGAAATCTTTCTTTATCATCTTTGGATATCTTATCCTTATGGTAAAAGAGATATGTTGTCCACTTGTTGATGTACGCCAGATGAGATCCACTTTCATGCATGGTTGTGCAGATCATATAATAGCACATCAACTCTTCATATACCTCAATTAATTGAGGATTCTTCTCCCTGATTTCTGTTAGTTCCCGGTCGGAGGGAACATACTCTTCACATAGGGCTTCCTCCATCGGCAGCTTCGAGATGAATTGCATCTCGTGGAGTGCGAGACCCATTTCACCTTTTGGGGTCACAAAAGTTCAAGTTGAACTGATATATATCTCCATCAGAGCCATGAACAAATTACTGTTCGGTGGTATACCCTGACTAGTGTAGGCCACTGCTTCATACAGGCCGATGTCTTTTAGCTCCGTCTGGAAGTTCCTCATAATCCAAACACTAATCTGAATCCAGTTATGGTTAAAAGGAGTTAGCCACCCTGGTAGCATGGGGTTGGCCTGAGGATATAATACTGCAGCCCTAATGAACTTATTAATGAACATTTGGGTCTGCACTGGCTGAATTAGAGCAGAATCCTCACTCGGAGTAAATCCTGGCAGGAGACCGGAGAAGGGGACAACACCACCACTGGGAGTACTGGTGTGGTAGCCCATGTCAATTGCTCTCTCTCTTGAAAATGATCCTTCTTGGTCTACCATGACTGCTGGGAGTCAGGTTCCGTAGCATCTTTTGGGGATGGGTGGCATGGATAAAAGCAGACAAGGGATAATCTCTATCCGTGTCAGGGAGGTACATTGCTCTATCTCCAAACTTGAACACCCAAGCCTCCTTTTTGGGGTGTATTTGTGATTTGAAGTCTATCGCGTCCCCGAATAAGAAAGCTAGCTTTGTAAATTGTTGGCCATCCAGCGATGTCAACACTTCTCCATTAATCATGGCCAACAACATTCTGTCCCCTTGAGCAGCTATCAGTTATGCTTTCTCTGCAGGATATTCCGTGTTCGACTGGGGAAACTCCATATGGGACAGGTTCTCCAAATAATTTGAGCCCACCATACCAGATGATGAGCCAAATATTTCTGCAAGTGGATGAATTTGCAAAACCACTGCCAAAAGAAAAAAATAAAAAAATAAAGTTAGTGAAAATCTAATTTAAGATTTTTACGCAGATGATTTGGTCTGAGTTTTACGAATAAAGATTAAAGACTCTGACTATGCAAACTTCACGCTTATTAAATTTGATAAAAACTTTTAAAAGTTGAAAAGTTCTTTGTTTTACATAAAGTCTTTCACTTGTAAATTTTATGCTGGCACATATTGATGTGAGCGTATTGAGAATTTTACGCTGTCACGTGTTGACGTGAGCGTATTTTAATTTTTACGCTGGCATGTGTTGACATGAGCGTATTTTAATTTTTACGCTAGCATGTGTTGACATGAGCGTATTTTCATTTTTACGCTGGCACATGTTGATGTGAGCGTATTCTAAATTTTACACTAGCATGTGTTGACATGAGCGTATCTTAATTTTTACGCTAGCACATGTTGATGTGAGCGTATTGTGAATTTTACGCTAGCATGGGTTGACATGAGCGTATTTTTATTTTTACGCTAGCACATGTTGATGAGAGCATATTGTGAATTTTACGCTGGCATATGTTGACATGAGCGTATTTTAATTTTTACGCTGGCACGTGTTGACGTGAGCGTATTCTAATTTTTACGCTGGCACATGTTGATGTGAGAGTATTTTGAAATTTATGCTGGCACGTATAAACGTGGGCATACATTCTTAATTTTACGCTGACACGTATAACGTGGGCGTATTCAATTATCTCAGTTTCTACGCTGACACGCATAACGTAGGCGTGAAATGAAAAGGTCGGGTCTTCTTCTCTGACGAACTCGCGGCTGAAGTTCAGTGCTTTACCCTTCATTGCTGGAGCCACGGCGGGGTTGCTCTGTTGGGGCGTCGCCGAGGACAGGGTGTTGGTTTTTGCGCGTTCAGATGTCGACGAAGAGGCGGGCTTTTTGCCCTTGTTGCCGGCGGCGGACTTGCTCTTGGAGGCCATCGGATTGAAATGAGAGTATGACGGGAAAGAGAATAGAGAGATTGAAAATTCGAAAGAGTAAAGTTCTCTCTCTACTCGTAAAACCCTATTTATAGAGCAATTTTGAATCGGTTCAAATTTCCAAAATTTACGCCGACGGTTGGATATCTCGACTTTTACGCGAATTATTGACCGTTGAGTATCCCAAATTTTACGCTGACTGTTGAATATCCCAGATTTTACGCTTCTGTTCAAAGTATTTCAAATTTTGAAAATATTTGAAAACTTTGAAGGGGGTCTTGTAGGAGCGTAAAAAGTGCTTCATAGACTAAGTCAAAGAAGTTAAGAATTGTATACAAATCAAACATAATAAAACTCTACGCGAGCTACTCTCTACGCGAGCTACTCTCTACACGAGCTACTTTCCGCGTGAGTTATCCGTTGAACTTTACGCCGGGGATAGGCTGTCAGGCTGCATTTATTGTGCGTGATTTTTGATCTGACAGCAGGATTTTCTGACAAGAACAGTGCACAGAAGCCGATAGGATTTGATTTACACTAAACCCAACACTTGTCGTTTAGTGTACAGATGGGCTACTTTACGCTCAATAAACTGCTTCTTTTACGCACGATAGTTATTTCGAGCTTTTACGCTCAAGGCTATTGTGTGCGTAAATTTTATTTGAGCTAATTTTACGCTCAAGGCTATTTTTAGCCACTTTACGCTGGAAGTTTATTTTGGGCTATTTTTATGCCCAGTCTGCTACTTTATGCAGGGAGTATGTTTTGGGTTATTTTTACGCCCGAGCTTTCCTAACTGCATGAGAATGTGGTTTGCTTACATGGCTTTCATGCCACACTTATCGAGGAACGTGTGTACGTGTTCTCCCCAGTTTGTTGAAGTAGTGGGACACGTGTCACCATGCGTAGAGACCAAAACTCTACATGGGACACTTGTCAACTTGCGTAGAGGATGATTTACATCATGGGTGACAGTTACTCGCGTAGAGACCCATTTTTGTTGCTTTTTACGCACAAAGGGTCTAGTCTATAAATAAACTTATTTTCAACACAGACAACATCAAGCGATCAATAGAGATACAGGAGAGGAAATTCTGAGAAAACTCATACCTTCAGAGTGATATTCCCATAAGCATTTCTTCAACTTTTTCTCAAGAACAGGGTGAAGCAAAGCAAGAAAGCATTCGACTGTGCCATCACTGCCATTGCTCGATACCTTTTCGGTGGCTTAATTCTTCCGATTGTTCGTCTTCATCAAGCAATTTTCTTCATCATCATCGTATAGTCCAAGGAACAAAGTGATCGCTCTCAGATCAGACTTCCATAGCAATACTTTCCAGAACAACTTGTACTTTGGTACTTTTTCTCGTTTTCTTTCAAAAGCCAATTTTTAGGTATTTTGTTAAGTGAAACATCTACCGCCCTTCATTCTACAATATTAGGCTCATTTGCCTATGTGCGATGCTACGCCATTGTGACTTGGCCAAAAGCCGAGGCTTTACCCTTACTAGGTACCGCATGTGGTGTCACCCCACTGTTGCAAGGAGTACTATGCTCCTTTGTAGTGTTGTTCTACCCGTGCTTTCTGTAAAGCACGTCGGATATCCCAAATGTCCGAGAACTCATTAAGGCTTCCAAGCCATCCTCTCACAGGACTTTGTTTTCTACAAAGAACAAACAGTAGATAATAGTGGTTCTGCATCCATAATCCCATAATGTTCCATAGGACTGCCTACTGACAGTTGTTCTGGGTCCATAACCTCATAATATCCCAAAGGAGTGCCTACTATCAGTGGTTCTAGGTCCGTAACCCCGCAATATCCTAAAGGACTGTCCACTGTGCCTGATATTCTTCCAGTCAATGGTCCTCCCTTGAACCAATAGATAGATGCCTGGTAGATTTCTCTTTGAACCATTCAGCATAAAACTTTTGGGTAGGATTGCAAAGACACAATATCAGAGGTCCGACAAGCACATTTTCTTGCCAGTCTTCAACTAGCTGGCGCTCGAGGCCTTAGTGAATGGATCCGTTAGATTCTCTGACTCCGAACACCAACCACTGTAATGATCTATGCTTGATGCACTTATTCAGTACCTTGTGCCCTAGTTGCACAGTCATCTTCTTAATATTAAAGAGATTATCCGATACCACTGCTGCAACCACCTGGTAATTACAATATATCGATATCACTCGGATTTGCATACCAACTACAGAAAGATCGTGTTCGATTGTCGCAATACATTGACATCACTCGGATTTGCGTACCAACTACAAATAGATCCTTCCTAAGCTCCCGAAGCCATTCTGCTTCATACCCGAAGCAATTCAGCTTCATCCGCTGTAGTTAACAAAACTTATATTTCATAGTAACAGAAAGGTCTGCTTCTTCGACTTCCTCAATATAGTAGCACTACCCATGGATCTGCTTTTTCGACTTTCTCGATATAGTAGTCCTATCCATGTAGAAGATATAAATTCTTCTTTCTCTCCTCTTGAGCACCAACTAGCATCACTGAAGCCTTCTACCCATGTAGGATAATCGTTGTAGAGCATCCTTCTGAGTCCTTGAGAGATATCTTATTACTCTCTTTACAGCTTTCTAATGATCAATGCTTGGATTGTTCATAAATTGACTCGTCATGCCTACAACAAAAGCTATGTTAGGCATGGTGGTACTTGTAGCCTACATCAAACTCCAGATGATGTTCGAGTACACCAACTGTCTGATGCTTCTCCAGGATCTGACTTCAGCTTTTGATCACACCTGTAAGGAGTATCGATCCCTGGAAGATCCTGATATCCACAGCGTGTGAGCAACTTTCCACGTAGTGAGCTTATGACAGGACAAGCTCAACTTCCACCTGGATTATTGAAATATCCATGATGACATTCGCATCTTCTATGTCCTTCATGCTGAATCTGGACGTGAGAAACATCTTTGTTCTAGTAATATATCATTATGTTGTCCACATAGAGACAAACGATGACTCCTCTATCATCAGTGAACTTCGTATAATCATACTTAAAAGTTTTGCTGACCCTGTAGCATTTTGACCTAATAACCTGGTCAAACTTTTCGAACCACAGACTGAGACTGTACTTTAAACTGTATATAGAATTCACCAACTTGCAGACCTCGTCTTTAAGACCATGAACGACAAATCTATATGTCTATTGTATGTGAATCTCTTTTGTCATTTCCCTTTCCAAAAATACTGTCTAGACATCCATCTTATGATAGAACAGCTTATGAATAACAGCCACGGCCATCGTCATCCTGATAGTTGACATCTTAGCCATTAGAGCATATGTGTCAACTTATTTGTCTTCTTTTCTTCAGTAAACCCTCCTGGCAACCAGCCTAGCCTCGAACTCATCATCAGTTCCTTCTGCTTTTGTCTTCTTCTTCTCGAAGATTCAATAGGTTTAGCTCCTCCAGGCAGATTAATTAACACCCACTTGTAATTGGATGTAATGGAGTCAATCTTACCATTGATTCACTTTCCCTAGAATATCGCATCTCTGGTCTTCATCGCCTCATCAACTAACGTGTGATTGGTAATAAAGTCATCTCCGAAGTCTTTCGGCCTTCTCACTCGCTTTTCTAACTACTTATGTCACAACCCACACTCGACGTAGGGACAAAAGTGCGTGATAGCACCCAGCCTATGCCGCATCATCGGCGGTAGAACACTGTCTAGGTCTACTAAACTAACTAACAATATAAATATCATAAAATGTCGAGATGGTCAACTCCAAACGGAGGACAAGTAATGACAATATATCCATACTCAATCACAATACTATAAGGAAGATAAATGGCACGAAAAGATAAAGACAATATGATATGAAATATCCAGAAAAGTCTAATCGTAAAAATAATATAAGTCCAGATGGTCTAAGAATCAACAATCTCAAATACAAGTTTCAAAAAAATAAGCATGCCAAGAGTCATTAACTGGAGACAAATCCAGTTCAAACCTAGTCTAAATGAGTCGCTAAATAAGCCTCCTTAGTTGGAGCTAATCCCTTCCGAATCAGAGACTCCCAATCTATGCCTACTATACCTCATGGGCCGTAATAGGTAGGGCAATCGTCATCTGAAAAATATATCTAGCTAGGATTGAAGCGAGCACACCACTAACAACAGTTCCAGTTAATTGACAAAAACTATAAAACTGTAAATAGAGTGATAAATGATGAAAAATTAGAGCTACCAATATAAAAACGAAACCTGGCAATAGTACTATGAAGATTAGAAGAATGTGAAGAGTACAAGGTACAAGAATGGAAATAAATAGACAACATGTAAGTATAGTTCAAAAAATATGACGGGAACAATAAATACTATGAATATTATGTGTTTGAAATACTAGCTTCGAGATGTGATCGGCTTGGAAACTTGTACAATAGCTAAGTGGCCAGGTTAATCGTACGTGAGGTGTATGTCGAAGCTCAAAATGTATAAACATTACCATGAGCCATTCATAAGTGGCACCAAATCTCAAATCATCAAATGATGTTGGTCATCAAATGGCACAGGTCATCAGATGGCACTGGTCTTAGGTGGCGCTGGTGCCACGTGGTAAGCTTCCTTGAAAAGCTAAAACATTTGTCATAATGACTGACAATGCATCAGTCGGAAAGAATCCTTTCGAATCCCAAGCACGCGACGTTCGAGGAGATTGTGTCAGACTTGGTCATAATGACAAACAGCTACCTCGCGCTATTTGTCAATTGGCGCGAGGAAATCTTTGTTTATAGAATGGAGCAGAAGGCGCTAATCATCAAATTGTGCCAGACGCCACTTGTGAGTTGGTGCTATTCAATCAAATCATCCCGAAGCAGTTAGATGATGTGGTACACATGCCAATAATCTCGAAGAACGTGTATGTAATACTGCCTATGACCAAACGCCTCTCTCTCACAGAATGCCCCGTGTCCAAAGCAGTTAAACCAACCGTTCGCAAAACTGGGTGAATGGTGCGCCAATTGCAGTGTCCACCAATCAGAATAACTAATTAATAGTTATCTCTAAACTCTATAAATAGAGTTCTAAATCACTTCACAAGGTTCACTAATGATCATAATCTTCTGAGCACTTGCTGCTGCACTCTCCAAAGGCTTTCTTCTTTAACGATGCATCATCCGAGGGATAAAATAATCGTCTTCTGATCAGATTTCTATAGATGTACTTCTCCAAAAATTAGATTTTACTCTTGTACTTTTCTCAGTTTGTAATTAAACCTTTGTTTTTGAAAACAAAATGATGACTCTACTAGGGACAACTTTCTCCTTCGACGAGAAAGTGACAACTCAATGCGATGTTGCGTCGATCGACATGACGTAAAAGACTTTGGTCACAAAATTCGACCAAACTGCCTACGAAGCCATGATTAGCGCTGGGGTGCCAAGCGTGCCACCATTGTTGCTGCCAAGAACAAGGCACGCGCCATATAGACTCCAAATTCCTCCAGTGCACCAATCATGACTCCTGCGTAAAGTAAGGGGAAATGCTCTGTGGCCATTCATTCTTTCTCACCAATTCTAAAATTGGTGGAGGATGAGCCAATCACTTCCTCGGTGCTAATCAAAGGATAGCACCATATGACTACTCTCTTTTCCTTCCAAGCTCTGAACTTGGTGGAGAGTGCACCAACCACTGCCTCTGTGAATAACAAAAATAACGCCCCATGGCCAATCCTCACTCCTCCCCAGTTCTAAACTTGATGGAGAAGTTACATATCACTGCCCTTACGCAAAATAAAAAAAAGCGCTCTATGGCTTCTCATTTCTTTCCCCAGTCCTAGACTCGGTGGAAAATGCATCTGATTGTGCCTTTGTGCCAATCAATGCAAGAGCGCTTCTGAGTAGAAATCCTACTTCTCTTAGCAGAGACAATCAAATTGATGCCAAAAAATTAGACTCTACTCGAAGTCCACTTTCTACTACCCATCTGTGCCGTGCCAAACGTGCTGGAATGGATTGTGCAGGACAACAGGGCGTCCTACCCACACCTCATCATACTAGCCAGTGCCAATAAAGACAGAACCAGGATCTTTCTACCCTGCGCATATCAATATCAAAGCAGGGAAAACTGAGGGTATCTCAGACAGACAGCCAGGTCGCACATAATTCTGATATGCGTACTTACCTTAACCAGTGCAGAACAACATCAACTTTATCAAGTCTGCACCAAGCATAATCTGCACTACCTACTAAATTATGCACAATAGGGGATTCTCAGATTAAGAATCCTCTTACCTATGCCAATGACCTCAGTACTACTCTATACACATAGAAAACGAGGTATCTCAAGAACCGAAACCATATTACTAACATTATCAAAGAATATGTACCTTAGACTTCTCCTTATCCTGTTACTGTAACCGATCTCTGCAAACTTCTTATACAAAAGCGGATGATTGTAGGACTATATTGTCCACCTGTAACTCCATATCAGGAACACCACTGTAATCATCACAATGAAGTAGAGATCAAATGTTGCTATCAATCAGCTAAACGGTCTGTCTTTGACTGTTTGAACTACACTCGGACTCCTGAACTTGTTATGGTGGACGAAGATGAATTGTTGTAAGCTTCGGTCAACATGACGTACCGAAGTACTAGGGGTAGAAAACGTCCAAGAAGTAATGCATCCCACAATCCTAGTCAACAATACCTGATCGTATCCGTGACTCCGGCGAAGGATTCTACCAAAATACAAGGTCAAGAGGCCGAGATCTACTCGGTCAAAGGAATCTTCCCACTCTTTGTCTTGGAGATGTCCTCGGTCAAAGGAATCTTCTTGATTTCGACCAAGACTCAATCGGTCAAAGGAATCTTCCCACTCCTCATCTTGGGGGTAGTTCTTTACATGATTTTGATGCTGATAGCGAGAGCTCTGATCAGACTATCTTTTCTTCCAGTTCATCTTCGGTGGCCAGAGAAGTGACTACCTATGTTACTAATGAAGAACAAGATGCTTCCAGCTCCGCCAATCAGGAGCAGTGGATTGCTGCTTTAGTGGCCAACTTGGCAAACATGGCTGAAATAGTTGCAAGTATGTATGCTGTGATAATAGCACAACATACTGTTCCATTGGTTGCGAATCTAATTCCAACCCAAGAACAGATAGTAGCATCTGCACCTGTCAACATCGGTCTGGGGGTACAATCTTCTCTCAATACTACCATGCCAGCTCAGGCTACTACAAGTCAGTCTGGTGATAGGGGTGGTCCATATCATGCGGTTCCGCCTCCTAACACATCAAACCAGTCTACTTCTCCTCAAGCATCAGCAGATCCCCTTGAAGCGATAAAGCTTCTACGTAACCAGTTCGAAGCTCTAAAGCAGAAGGACGGTCTACCGAAGTTAGGAATCAAACAACCTTATCCTGTAGAGTGGAAGCAAGTCCTTTTTTTGCCCAAATACAAGCCACCAACTATCATGCTATTTGATGACAGCTCATCCCTAAGTCAGTATCTCAACCATTTTGAGGTAATGACTGATCAACTCCAACCGAACGATGCTCTACTCACTAGAGTATTCGTAGGGTGCTTGGCGGGTGCAGCCTATGATTGGTATCGTAGCTTGCCAGATGGTTGCATAACATCTTTTGCAGGATTGAAGGAAATATTCCTGGAACAATTCTATGAGGGAACAAACGACATGACCATGTTGGCCCTTATCAAGATCAAACAAAGGCCTAATAAAACTGCTGAACGTTTCATAGAGTGCTTCCGTCGTGAGGCACTCAAAATGCCTTTGGGTACTCCAGATGCATTGACTATAGATACATGCAAATCAAACTTGTTACCTATAGTCAGTATGTGGTCCGGACCCACACAATTCCAAAACTGGGCCTCCTTCATAGTAAGTGCTAGGGCAGCTGAGGACAGTGTTGATAAATTCAAACAACTAGGCATCCAAATGCCTAATCCTGACAAAGATGAATATTCTATAACCAACAATGGTGGTAGTCAGAACAACCGCAAAGGCAAAGAAGCTTTAGCCATCAATGTGGTTTAGTCAACACCTGCAACGACGACACGTCCACAGAGAGCACCACGTCCTAAGGAGGAATATTCCTTTGACGAGAACGACATTATAAGCATATATATTGATTAATCAAAAGCAACAAACTTCAACTGCCTGAAGTTAAATGGCCAGACGAAGTAGGTAAAAATAAAAATCCTAAATATTGTATGTATCATAGGTTCTTGGGACATCCAACCAGGGCGTATTACATACTAAAAGGGAAAAATTCAAGAACTGATCAATACCAAGGCAATCACTCTTCAGCAAGACGAGAAGACGGTGACTGCCAATGTCGTCTCTCTACAATTTGGCGACTTTCCTGCTCAATAGTACAGGACGGAGTCGTCCCTATTCCAAAAGCTTTCCTAGAGATCGTCAACCTTCCGCCAGCAAGAAGCGATGGTCTTGTACCTCTATCAACTAACAAATGGGAAATCATGTGGATTCACCCCGACTTGGTTGCTGATTTTAAATTAAAGACACCAGCAAGAAGCGATGGTCTTGTACCTCTATCAACTAACAAAGGTCACCTTCTATGTGATTGACAATCACATTACAATGTCTTATTGGGAAGACCGTGGTTGTATGAACACAACATCGTGCCATCCACTCTCCATTAATGCTTCAAATATGCCGATAATAATGGAGAAGTTCGAAAAGAAGTGGGTGATCTTAATATCTTCCGAGGTATCGAGTCTTATTATACAGATTCCAAAATGTATAAAGAGGAGTTCATGAAAGTCGTACTGGCCATGGATACCGAAGAAGACCGAAAAGAGAGTCCGGATGACGTCCTGGTGATTCCGATCAAAGGACGCACTTCTCATCCTTCGTCTTCTCAGATGCTGACCATCAATCTCTCTCCTTCTATCAAGCATCCACCTGTGAGAAAGAAGGAGCATATGGAGCTCACCTCTTATGAGCCTCTTATTATCGACCTTTATTGCAACAGGCCTTCTTCTTCTCCTCTTGTTATCAATCTTAGCAAGCCATCGGCTAAGATCAAGAGCACCGTAGTAAATGATAATGTAAATATCAATAAAGTAGCATCTCTTTTGCAGTATATTGATGTCAATTATTATACACTATGTTATCTAAAAATCCTGGATAATTTTGAACCCCTCACCTTAGGAGCAGTTCCACCTCTTCAAGATGAGGTATCACTTGAATCAGTAGAAGATTCATTCTTTCTAGTTTTCTCCCGCAAGAAGGATGAACATCCTATTCTCTTCAGCAAAGGATTGAATGAAAATGCTACATCCGATAGTGATTCGAAAAATAACGATAATGGACAATTTTAACTACGTTATTATAGTCAACAATCTAAGAACTTTATCAAAAAGATGGGCTACAACTTCAAATCTGGCCTCAACGACGGCAGGGGAAGACAAACTCCTATTCGTATATCTGTCCCAAAAGGAAAGTCACTTATAACAAAATGAAGCACGAGTTAGTCTAACTTCGCCAATCTTAACCCCGAATATTTTTGAGTCTGACAAAGAAGAACGATCTAACTCTTCTGATTTCGCATCATGGGATTCAGACATTAGCATAGGACACGTTCATCGAGTGACTCTATCTTCCAACATGGTGACAGCTGAGTTCTCAGAAGATGATGATCATTTCACCGAGACTCCCAAAACTGAGCCTTGGACACAAAGGATGGATACTCAATAGGAACTTTACTTCGAGCAACGTGAACCACCCACTGAGGATCAATTGGTCCAGATCAACGTCGGAGATGAAATCTTTCCAAGGCCAATCTTTATCAGTAAAAGTCTTCTTGAAGCAGATAAACAAGAACTAATCTAGATCGTTAGGGAATACAATGATGTATTTGCCTAGACTAATGAAGACATGCCATGGTTAGATCCTCATATTGCTACCCACAAGCTCAACATCCTGCCGAATGCTAGGCCGGTCAAGCAACAACAGAGTTGTTTGCAAAAATAAAAGTTTGATTTACAAACTAATAAGAAGAAAAGTACAATAAGTACACTTGAATTCTAGAGAAGTAGTTCAGACCTTGGCCGCTCTTCAAGTTGTAACCCATCTTTTGGATGAGATATTTAGCTCGCTCGTTGTACCGGTAGATTTGCATTCTGCCGGTGTCGGGTTCTGGCTCTGTCGGTGGGAGGTCTTGGTGACGCTCGACTTTGCCAAAGATAATGGACTTCTCGTCCTTGTTCTGAGGTGGGACTATGTAACAGACTCCTTAGTACATGATGACTCGATTTGCATGACTCATAGTCGTTATTTGTGTTTGCAATAATTGTAGAGCATTATCTAGAGTGTACATGGCATTCCAATATGGGAGCCAAAAATAATTGAAAGACACTCTATTATTGATAAAATATGGTATCTTGTTCCAAGGGATTACATCATCGAGGGATGGGGCATCGACATTAGCCGATATTGTTGGCCCAATGATTACATCGTAATTTTGAATATGGCTAATCAGTTAAGTTTAACATAATGATGTCACTAATATTCATATACTCACTATCATGTTGCTACTTAAACTTAGCATTGTCCTAATTATCCTATATTATATTGCTATGCTTGTACCGTACTGCAACATATTTTGCTGGCCTAACATGTATTTGTAGACATGCAGTAAGCATGATCAAACATGATCAAACCAGGACATAGGCAATAAAGAATTAATGATGGACCAAAGACGGCGTCATACAAAGAGATTTCTCCGAACCGCCTAGCGACCTATCCGGGGCCTCGCATCGGGGGTTCCGTTGCCCGGTCAGCGGACAGGGGACGAGGGGGAAGCGCCCTCCGTCGAAGGTTTGGGGGCGAAACCCCCGAAAGGTATTCAGATTTCCAGATCTGCTTATCTTTGGATGACTGCTGTCAAGGAAAAAGACGTCTTCAGGGCTGCTCAAATATCAGAAGAAAGACGTCATCAAAAGGGCTCTTGGTTTTCCTACTTGTTCCAAGTCTGTAATCTTTAATTTATTGATTCTAGGAGAATGTGTACGTTGAGTCGCACTGAGTCATCTCAACCACTAGACATATCTCTCCAAACTCTACCATACAAACAGACCAATTCCTGAACCAAAGCCCAAGATCCACCAAGCCCAAGCTCCACCAAAGCCCAAAGGCCATTTGAACATTCTGCCACCAAGGAGGCAGAGTTCGGGCCGAACTCTGCCTCCACACAGAGTTCGGGCCGAACTCTGTCCCCTGATTTCCAGGAACTGATTTTTAGGATTACCAATTGCTAGCTGGTACAACGGCCATATTTTTAAATTTTGAGGACAGAATTTTGGCCGAATTCTGCCTTCCAGACTAGTATATATAGGGCATGATTTCAACCATTTTCATTCATCTCTTCATCATCTTTATATCTCTCACTCTCAATCATCTAAGCCTTATACTACCTAAGCCTTATTCTTTCAATCTACTAGCCATAAAACTTCCTAAGCCCCAAGGTTCTCAAGTGTGATTCAGCTAGAAGTTTTTGTACAAGAGTTGAAAAGAAAAGTCACTTGGACATTTCCAAGTTTCGCCATATGCGAATCTGTAAGAAGTTGACGTGCTCTTCTGAAGAAAAGGCACGGGGTGTAACTACTATTTCACAAATAGTGGATTTAATCCTGAGCTAGAGTTCTCAGGCCTGGACTAGTCCTCCACGAGGGAAACCAGGTTAAAACTGTTGTGTTTGCGTATGCTCTTCTGATCTTTATTTACTTCCGTATTTCTCTCTGATTTATTTACTATCTTGATAGTTGTTTTGTGATTGTGATATAGAGTAATTTTTTATTTGGTAATTATCGACACAAACTCTATTCACCATCCTCTAGAGTTGCCTACACGTTCTTTCAATTGGTATCAGAGCAAGGTCTCTATTGTTTGGCTTAACATCCTTAGAGTAGATCCTTGTTTATTTGTGTATGGCATCATATTCCTCCTTCTTCGATAAAGAGGGTTTTATTTCTAGTAGCATAGACAATCATGTTTCTTCTAAATGCAAGAAATGCTCTAAGCGGAAAGCCATAGCTAAGCAATCCTTAAAGTTTGGTAAGGCTTTTCATTCTATAAATGAAGAACTTTCAGAAAAGGTTATTCATTTAGAAGAGTCTAATGAGTTTTTGAGAAATGAAAATAATGTTTTACTATCTCGACTTGACTCTCAAAACTCATCTTGTGTTTCTTTAAAGAGTTTGAATGATTCTTTAACTTTGAAAATTAAATCTCTTTCCTCATCAATAGAAGATCTTAAGAAGTAAGCACATGAGCTAAATCATTTGCATGATTCTTCTATTGACTCTTTAACGAAACAAAATGATGATTTTATTTCTAGAATTGCTTTATTTGAAAAAGAGAATTATGCTTTAAATGCTAAATTTGATTCTCTTACTTGTTTGAATAATGATTTGCTATTAGAACATGATATTCTTAAGGCCAAATCCATGCATGCTCACTCTAGAGATATTCATCATTCTAGTATGTCACATGTTCATAATCATGCTCATTTCGATACATGTGCACACACTAGTATTAGGTGCTTCTATTACTCTCGCATTGGACACATGAGTGTAACTTGTCCTATTCGTAGGAGTTTTTCTACCAATGCTAGAGTAAATAGTATATGGGTCCCTAAAGCTAACAAATGTGGATCCAAGTTTATTTGGATACGAAAGTCTTCGCCTAATGTTGTAGGTGGAGCTACTTATATTGGGACATAGTACCGTGGAGCGTGTTGGTGGTTGCAAAGCTCAAAGGTCATCTAACAAGCAATTGTACCAACACAAGTGTGGCCACTAAAGCCACTTTGGTAATATGCTAAACGATTCTCTTTAAATGATTTATATTTGTAGAATCTAGCATGTTTCTCTTGATGTCTTGCTACTAGCTTACATTGATATCCTTTAGTTTCTTATTATATAGATCAATGTGACATATAATACTAGCATGCTTAGTTATTTTTTTTTTTTTATCTAGCATGACTAGTTACTTAGCTTAAATGATTAGTTCACAATATGTAGTTTATCACTCATTTTCTATTAGTGTGACACATTTAAATATGCATGCTCGCTGTTCTTTGTCTTTATAAAGCATGTATATCACTCTAGTTCATAGGAGCTTGACTCTTGAATTTTGTTTTAAAGTTTTAACTCTTCATCTTTAAAAGTTTTGAGATAGTTACTTCTTGCCTATTTGTATTTAATATGTCATATTTATCTTAATTGCTGTTTGTGAATATATGTGTTTAGCACAAGCTATTTATAATTTGATAAGTATATACTTATACTTCTTTTTAATCTTGTGCTTGCATAATATCTTCATTATCAATTCTCATATTTTATTTTGATTATCCTCTTGAGAATCATTTATGTCTTTGCCTAATAAAGTATATTTATACGTGTTTTTGAATTTGTGATAGCTTTTCAATCATTCATACATGACTATATTAAATGTAGATCATGTATTTATTATATTGATATCTATTTTTGTATAAATATCTTTATGTGGGCATATGAGTTAAGCTCAAGTTTTATATTATTTTAAAGAGTATATATTCATACTTGTTCTTACCTCATACTTTAGCTATTGATTCTTTTGACCAAATTTGTGTTATCTCTTCTTGAATCAATTAGCTTCTTCCTTAAAGCTTTTTTTCGATAATGTCTTCTTTTGATGATATCTTATTGGCTTTTATTTGTTGACTTTATGGATATATGTCTTTCACTTGATCTTTGATCTTTTCATGTATATATATAGTTTTATCTATGTGATTCCAAATGTTGATATTTAGTTATTCAAATACCTTTAAGTTGGAATGTTGAGAGAAAAATTTTATTAGTGTCTTGTTCATGACTTTTATGGAAGTTATTTTAAGAATTGCTTGGTTTTGTGCTTTACCTTACGTGTTAAAATTATCGTACTTATTTTAAGTATGTAACTTCTATATTTTTATCTCCATAAGTGCATTATAAAAATGTTTGTTTTGAAAATATTCTTAGCAAATTTTGATGGTCATTCTTTGATTATTATTTGGGTATTTACCTTTCTTATACTTAGGGTTTCTTGATTTCGATGTTGTTTGATGATACTGCGTATATTCTTTTAAATCTAAGTTCTTAAAAGTAAAGAACATTTTGGGAATAAGCCGAAAGGGTCCCTCTGTCATACAGGTGTAAATAGCCTGAAGCGACACGGTGCACTAGTCTTCGGACTACCGCTAGCTGGGAACCGGCCCCTACAGCTAACCCAAAGTGATCAACACTTTATAGACTTAAGATTTATTAAGGTCTACTTGCAACCATTATCTAGTTCTGGATCCACCCCTAAGTTCCAGAATACTTCATCATATCTAGCCTTATATTTGAGCTATAAATATTTTATTATTATTGTTCAATGATGTTTTGTAGCACATGAGAATACATGTAATTGATATATCATACTTCTCATTTCTTTAGCTACTATGGGTTGAACTTTTACGTTGAGATTTTCCATTTCTAGAGAATACACTTTCATAATGGTTATAATTTTGCATTCTCTAGATCAATCTATTATTTGATTATCTTGGGTTAATCTCAATATCTGACAAAAAGATTTGCTCTATTGTGTTTTCATGAACATCACTTTTGTCCTTTACTTGATGAGAGTCTAAATCATTTACTTGCTATCTTATACTCTCATCCTTGCTTAGATCATTCAAAATGTATTGTCCTTATTGTGAACTCTATGCTTAAGCATGTATTTTTAGTGTTAGTGACTTAAGATTTAATGAGCACATTTATCTTGGCCTATCTCATTAATCTGAATTAGTTATGTAGCTTGCTTATTTACGATGTATTGATTAAGCTACATAATTTTTCACTTTCACTCATCTATCTATCTTCTTGAATTTTAATCTATATGTGATATGCTAGTTTACAAAAACAAGATTTATGAATTTTTTTGATGAGATTTGTATTCTATTTTAGAAACATATGCTTGGTTTCTAAAATTAGTTTAACAATTTCTTTATTTTAATCTTGTTTTCATTGAGGTTTGTGATTTATCGCTTTGACTTCCTTCCATACTAGTCATTGTTAAGCATCTCTTAAACTTCTCTCATCTTTTGAGTCATGATTTTATCATATTATCAAATTACATCTCTTTATATTTGTAATAATTTAAATGAGACTTATTTTTTTCTCTCTATATTTTTTCATCGATTTGTAAGATTTTATTATAAATATGGATTCTGGATTTTCTCTTGAAAAGATTCGTTGGATCATGTTTGATGATATTGATAAATGATCCCAATGGTTGAGTAGTCCTATATTATCTAATTATGTGGTTATCAAGTTAATTTATTACTCTACTTTGACTACTCATGGATTATCACATATGCTCTTTGCTATTTGAACTTCATTGGTTTCTCATTTAGTATTAGCAAGGTTGGATTATTACCCGTTGATGGATACGTATGTGGTAAAACATACATAGTCCTTGCAAGGCAATAAATTGGTTGATCATTTCTTAATTAGATAATCATGGACATGATATTTGAGCTTTATTTTTTATTTTTGAGTTATATTTTGACTTTCATCATGATTGATTTAATTGACTTTATTCATGATGACTTTTTTTCTTTAGTTTTATTTTTATCTTTTGAGCTATATTGTGATTCTTATCATGATTGTTTTTTTAATGGTCCTTATTTTGTTTCATGATAATCTTCTTCTCAAAAGATAACATGCATTGATCTATCATATTTCAATATGAGATTCTTCTGAATAGGTTAGTGTATGTCATCTTTTGATTACATGTGCTTAATTAAAATATTATTTTTGTTCATTCATCTTTAGTGACTACTAATTGGATATCTCTACTAAAGATGACATTATTCGTTTTATGACGTTTTTATAGCCTTATATGCATTGAGCAAGGGGAAGAAATCAATAGTTGATTTACCCCTAGATCTTGAAGTTATCAATTTTTTTTTACTATAAGTGCTTTGGAAACTAGGTACGCATACTTTAAGGGGGAGCAAATAAATTGGTTTAATTCATTTATACCCTTTAATATGTCGTATACCTTGTTCATCGTTGACCCATATTTTTATCATTATTTATATATTAGTGATTGAGGTTATGATATTGTTCTTTTGTGAAAAGTTTATAAGAGTATATGTAATTGTTTTCATCATATTGTCTCTCTCTTTTATATGAGTCATCTCGTTAATATTAACTTTCGTATCTTATCTTGATGACTATTGTGCTTTCTTTGATTTGGCTTTCCTTGTATGCTTAATTGATTTGACTTTCCTTGTATGCCTAATTGATTTGGCTTTCCTTGCTGAGGTCTTACCCAAAATTTATGATTTTATCTATATTGGTAATAGTTTGAGGGGGAGCATTCAAGTCGACTGAATTTCTCTTTCTCAAACATTTTTCTCCTTTACCTTCATGTTTATCTAAAGGGTATTCATATAGCATGACAAGGAAATTGAGTTCAAATACATGAATTTTGGATAAGCAAATAGATTTGTAAATAATGAGATTATTTTATATCAATTGCTCTATTTTACATTGATCATTCGTTTATTTTGTTCCACAATTTATCTGTAGACAATTGTGCTATCATAGTTTCAGTGATCAATGTTTCAAGCTTATTTATTTCAATTGATATCAAGTTTATATATTTCAATATCTCAATTGGTATCTTTCTTCTTTGATATCTGTGTTTTACAATTATCTAATCCCTATGATTTTTGACTGATTTTTTCAATTCTCTTGCAAAACTAGAGCAATATTTCATATCATACTATATTTTTGGATGTCTTTCTTGGATTTCATGTTGGTAAACTATCTATTGATTATTTTCAAATTTTTTAGTTTTACCAACTATTTGTGTTTTGACAAGCTATTTTCTATTTGGCACTCTACATTGGGTATGTAGTTTCTATACTTGTCTTTACACACGCCTCCCATTGTTCTTCATTTAGTATATCTTGATCATGATTGTCTATGCCTTCCTCCTTTACTTATGCTTGAGTTCGTTTTATCTCATATTACGAAGGAGCTTATTTTTTGATCATGCCAAAGGAGGAGAAATAAGTTTAAGTTAGCACACAATATATGTTTATTAGTGATACATGCATCTATTGTATATATCTTAAACTTAACCGATTTGCCATAATCAAAAAGGGGAGATTGTTGGCCCAATGATTACATCGTATTTTTGAATATGGCTAATCAGTTAAGTTTAACATAATGATGTCACTAATATTCATATACTCACTATCATGTTGCTACTTAAACTTAGCATTGTCCTAATTGTCCTATATTATATCGCTATGCTTGTATCGTACTGCAACATATTTTGCTGGCCTAACATGTATTTGTAGACATGCAGTAAGCATGATCAAACATGATCAAACCAGGACATAGGCAATGAAGAGTTAATGATGGACCAAAGACGGCGTCATACAAAGAGATTTCTCCGAACCGCCTAGCGACCTATCCGGGACCTCGCATTGGGGGTTCCGTTGCCCGGTCAGCGGACAGGCGTCGAGGGGGCAGTGCCCCCCGTCGGGGGTTCAGGGGCGAAGCCCCCGAAACATATCTCTCCAAGTCTGTAATCTTCAATTTATTGAGTTTAGGAGAATGTGTACGTTGATTCGCACTGAGTCATCTCAACCCCTAGACATATCTCTCCAAACTCTACCATACAAACAGACCAATTCCTGAACCAAAGTCCAAGATCCACCAAGCCCAAGCTCCACCAAAGCCCAAAGGCTATTTGAACATTCTGCCACCAAAAGGCAGAGTTCGGGCCGAACTCTGCTCCCACACAGAGTTCGGGCCGAACTCTGTCCCCTGATTTCCAGGAACTGATTTTTAGGGTTACCAATTGCTAGCTGGTACAACGGCCATAATTTTGAATTTTGAGGACAGAATTCTGGCCGAATTCTGCCTTCCAGACTAGTATATATAGGGCATGATTTCAACCATTTTCATTCATCTCTTCATCATCTTTATATCTCTCACTCTCAATCATCTAAGCCTTATACTACCTAAGCCTTATTCTTTCAATCTACTAGCCACAAAACTTCCTAAGTCCCAAGGTGCTCAAGTGCGATTCAGCTAGAAGTTTTTGTGCAAGAGTTGAAAAGAAAAGTCACTTGGACAATTCCAAGTTTTGCCACATGCGAATCTGTAAGAAGTTGACGTGCTCTTCTGAAGAAAAGGCACGGGGTGTAACTACTATTTCACAAATAGTGGATTTAATCCTGAGCTAGAGTTCTCAGGCCTGGACTAGTCCTCCACGAGGGAAACCAGGTTAAAACTGCTGTGTTTGCGTATGCTCTTCTGATCTTTATTTACTTCCGCATTTCTCTCTGATTTATTTACTATCTTGATAGTTGTTTTGTGATTGTGATATAGAGTAATTTTTTATTTGGTGATTATCAACATAAACTCTATTCACCCCCCTCTAGAGTTGCCTACACTTTCTTTCAGATATGTACTCTCTAAGCTCTTCATCGGTGAGAACTGGAGCAGCCTTGGGAGGTTCAGGAGAGTTTTTCTGGAGCTTGGCCCATGCTGGCTCCTGGAACTGTGCTGAGAAGGATGCCGAGGTCTTCTCTTGTGACCTGACGGGCGCTGACAACTGAGGAGGCTTGCCTTTGAATCGTACCTTGAGGGGAGCCTCAGTTGGTGTGCCGGAAGCTGGAGCCTTTCCCCGTAGCTTGGCTACGAGGGGAGCCGCCACATGAGGGGGCTTGCCTTTGAGGCGTATCTTTAATGGAGCTTCATTGGGTGTAGTGTCCGGAGAAGCTGGCACCTTCCCGCGAAGTTTGACTACCACAGGGGCCGGTGTTTGAGGCGGTCTCCCTTTGAATCGTACTTTTAAGGGAGCTTTGATTATCATGTCCGCCTCTGAGTCAGCTTCGATCTCAGCTTCTGCCTCGTCGTCAGCGTCACTAGCTTCATCTTCGAGATGAATTGATTTATACAGATCGGGGTCGGTGAAGAAGACTTCAATCCTTCTGAAGGGATCGACATCAGCAAACTCTGTTCAGATGATGCCGCTGGTGGATACGTATTTCATACATTTGTGGAGGGTGGATGGCACCACCATGTATTCATGTATCCATGGCCGTCCTAGCAGGATGTTGTAGTTGACGTCTGCAACCAAAATATAGCAAGTCACCTCGGTCTGGAGATCACCGACGTGACACTTTAAGCGGATCTTCCCCAGCGGCTCACTCTTACCAGTGTTGAATCCACTGATGGTAGTGTAAGGCGCTGTCAGGCGATGCATCGGAATCCCCAGTATTTGAAGTAGAGTTCGGGAGATGTTGCTGAGAGAGGACCCAGGGTCGATCTGTATTCGATCCACCTTGATGGCACCGACATACCCTGTGTAATACAGGGGTCTGTTGTGCCTATTGTTCTTGAGCATCATATCCTGTTGAGTGAATGTGATATTGGGGATGATCTCCCCCATATTATGATAATGTGGACATGTTGTAGAATCATCGGCAGGCTGCTTGACCTGACTGATGAAAGACACGGCGTCTTTCAGGGCTTCGTAGAGAGCCTCCCGAGTATCTTTGGATAGACGGAGGAGCTAGAATAAGGAAAGCCGTGCTGGAGTACTGGCCAGTTGTGCCTGTATGTCAAAGTTATGGGGTTTGGCTGACCCCAGAGTGTTGTCTTTTCGAAGAGGCCTCTCGAAGCGGGCCTCCATCTGCTTTTGTTTATCAGTTGCAGGAGGTTGGGATGAACCTTCTCCTTGGATAGCTGTGGTGATGATATGAGGTGTCTCTTCGGACGGAGCCCCCTCTGGCTGGGCGTTCTGCTGTGAACGCATTTGTATAGGCAGTGCTTCCTCAAGGGAGGAAGTCACCATTCGACAAGACTTGGTCTTCTTGCCTTTACTTTTGAGGTAGATGATACCCTGGGTTGAGTCAGCTCTGGAATAAGGTCCGGTTGTACCCACATGATCTCTTCCTTGGATGTTGTGAGTGGTATGAGCCCACCCACGCTGTCACGGGTTGGTGGAAGGTTGACTACTTCTATTGTCGCCTTTGGGATGGGGACGACGCCATCTTGAGCTGTGGTAGGCGGTAAGGCGTCGAATAGAGCGACACCATGTTGGTCGAGACTGTCTTCTCCTCGTAATCGACTGAGATGACGTTCGCATTGATTATGCGCTGTATGTAGCCTTTGAGGATGTAATAGTCTTTAGTTGGATGTCCGATGAACCGATGGTAGTGATAATACCTCGGATCGTCGACTCTGCTTACTTTGTCAGGACGCTTGGGATCAGGCAATTTGATTTTGTCACCCTGCTTCAACATCTCGAAGAGCTGTAGGGTATCCTCGTCGTGGAAGGTGTAGACCATCTTCAGTCGTGGAGCAGTAGGAGGCCTCTGAGCAGGACCTTGTATTGTGTTAGACGCATTGACAGTCAACGCCTGCTTCCCTTTCACTTCGCGGCTGCTACTGCTGGTCGCAGGCCGTTTCCCTTTGTCGTCAAAGGATGAGAAGTTAACGTCCAGAAGGCGAGCGTTACGCACCTTCTTCTCAGCAGCTTCGGCTTTGATGATCAATGAACTCCAATCAGGCAGGGGAGTGGAGTTGAGCCAGAGCTTGATCGCAGGGATCATGTTCATGCTACAGGAGTCGATGAGCGCATGTTCCGGCATGCCTGGAGGCAATCTTAGGCATGCTTGTCAGAAACGCTCGATAAATTCTCGAACAGTCTCCTTCTCAGTCTTTCGTACTTCTATTAAAGACGACATGGTGATGTCTCTCCCTACGTCGTAGCACCGATCGAGGAAGAGGCGTGTCAAGTCGTCAAAGGACGATATGGAGTTATCAGGAAGACTGCAATACGAGTCGTAGGCAACTCCCTTCAGAGCCCCGATAAACAGGCTTGTAAGCAAGGCGTCTTCCTTCGGAAGGTGTCCCGTCAGAGACTGGAAGTAGGTCAAGTACCGACGAGGAGAGTCGTTTCCCGTCGTATGGCGTCAGTGTATGTGGTTTATACTTGGGAGGATAAACTACATTGTTCCACTCTAGAGGATAGGGTTGAGGAAGCCCCAACTTCTGACGTTCTTCCTGCCTGTTTCGGGCCTCATAGCGTTCACGCAGGTCCCTGATCATCTCGCCAAGTCTTCTGTCGAGCTGGGAGCTGGTGAAGGCGGTACGGACCTGAAGTTTGATATTGGAAGGAACTGTGGTGCATTGTGGTGCTCCGCCCCTGAAGATACCTGTTGAGGGGGTATAGTTGAATCTTCGTTGTCCCCTGGATCAGGGGCTGGTGGAGACAAGCACCCTTGCCATAGTGGTTCGAATGTCGAACACCGTTGGGTCAGGATCTGCATGGAGGCAAAAGAGAATTTTGAGACTTACCTCAAGGGTGTCTATGCGCTGTACGATGTCCAGCGCTGGAGCGTCTGATTCTCCTTCATTACCACCCCCTGCCATATAAGCTGTCATGACATGGGTGGAAGTGGATGGATCGGTCGAGCCTTCACTTTCGACCTCACTTTCCTGTGGAGGGGCCTCTTCTTCTGAGGCCTCGTGTTGGCCACCCCAGCTACGTCAGGGGTCGCTTTGTCTAAGCTCTTCTTCATCTTCGAGGGGAGGGTTGTTAGAGGCTTGACTACCCCCGGTTGTCGCTTCTGCTAGGGCCTTGATCCTTGTTCGGGTGCGTTCGTACACCCTTGGGGAAGGGACTACTGTTTTGCTCTTCCTCAGCTGAGTCTTGGATGCAGAGGCTGAGGAGTTGGTGGTTTTCTTTCTCCCAGATGAGTAGGAATTGGAGACAGCATGACAAGAATCGATCTTGGGCTCCACTTCGTCTTCAATTGACACTTTCTTTCCGAGGCGACGTCGGATAGGTGCCGTAGATTGTAGTCGCTGAAACACGGTAGAGCCGCTGTTTTGCAACAACAGCAGTTAATGGTGACCATAGCACAGGTGTGCCATGTGTGGGACACATTGTGCTTATTGGTTAGCTCTCCTGATCTACGTTTATGACAAATCACATTACACAAATCATGTTGGAAGAGTTTTACTTTAATACCCCCATCAGGCGCATGGCAAGGCTAAGCACCAGGGTGGTCATGTGAATGTTGTACCCCCTGACCTGGTTTATGCGCATGAGATACGTCCAGATCATTGGTAGAGGATCAGCATTTATGGAAACTTGAGTCCACTTCATGCGCATCACCCAGGTGGGCGCATGGACTCAACATCGCAGTTGCCCAGCCAGACTTGGTTCGAAACACAGTAGATGAGCCCAAGCGGGACAGGGACTTTGAGAGCCGATGGTGTCTCGCCATGATAGCGAAGGTGCATAGTACTCAAAATCTAATGGTGTCTTAACATGACAGCGAGTGAGTCTGTTGAAGTCAGATGTTTTCTCCTGTGTACTAGATCTCATACGCTGGAGATTGGTTGCACCTCGGCTCCGTTGGCGCATCTTTTTCGACTGGGAAGAAGACGGTTAGGGAATGCAGTCAACACTGCGCTTCCCAGACAGATACGCGATACCAGTGGGTGCATCTTTGTTGCTGAGAGCGTCAGCAGGAAGGGCCAGCTGTGGTGGCGCATCCTCTTCAGTGATAGTGCCAGGCGCATCGGCCTTGCGCACCCAGACTTGGCGAGTCTTCTTCGGCATTGGCAGCCGCTTCGAAGGACTCGCGCTGCCTTCAGAGATGAACTCCTCATACGCCTGATGATTGAGGTGTACCACAAGTGTTTTGTGGGAGAAGCCGAGTTTGATGTCGTCAGATTGCGACACAACATTCACGTTGGAGGAGAAAGAGGTCTCCAGCAGAGTCACCAGCTTGTTTGCCATCAAAAATACGACAAGGTTTTGTTGATTAAAACTTTGGTATTTCAATTATAAACAGAACAGTATACAATGTAGGACTTAGATGTAGTCCTAGGAGTACACTTTTGTTTTTATCTGGGAACTGTATCGGTGGAGCGAGTGGTAATGCATTGACTCCGTTGACGATCTGACGACGATCTTGAACTCTTTGAAGGTCTAGGTTGCTCTGGATGCTGGAGCATTGCGAGGAGAAGCGGACGTTAAGTGTCTCTTCTGGCCTCTGTATGTGGATATAATAGTCTGCCTGTATATCTCCCCGTCTATCTCTGTGTGTGTAGTGAAGGAATGATCCTTCTATTTATAGGTAGCAGGCTGTGTAAGCCCCCTGAATTTTCGGGAAGAACTCAAAAATGAATGAAAGAGGCTACTAATGATAATAAAATGGAGATGGAACCCTCTCAATGTGGCCGGCCATAAGGGGGGCCCTAGTTAGGTGGTGAAATATCTAAGTTGCCCTCATCAAGTCTCCCTTGGGTTAACTTAAGCCATGCAAAAGTTTGGGGTCAAAATGGTCAAGTATCTAATCTCTAAGTGACTAAACTTGTCATGTGGGTTTAGTCTAAATGCACTAGCCTAATAAGTTGAGTTTGTGGGCCATGCCTAGCTAATCTTTGGATTCCAACTAGAGCCTAAACTACCCAGGCCACTAACACAAGTCAAAACTAGACGAAGTTCAAATCCGACTAAACTAATCCCCAAAATATAATATTAATAAATAAATATTCACAAAAATATCAGAATATAAAAAAGAACAAAATTACCCTCATTTTGAAAATAGGCAGTTACAATATTGGCTCGTCGTAGCGCACTCCTGATTCATGTATTGTCTAGTATTACTAGAAAGTGGCCCATCGTAGCACACTTATGATTCATGTATTGTCTAGATTGCTATATAGTGGCTTATCATATCTCACTCATGATTTCATGTTTCCAGTTTTCTGTATTGTTTTTGTTGTGACTTGTTATAGTACACCATGCCTTGTCCAGTATTTTATATCCCTAAGGGAGTATCATGTTTAGGATGGATTCTACGAAATGTCACTCCAGGAATCTGAATGAAAATGTTAAAGATTAAACAACTAGCTTGATTATCTAGTTTTATTAGGAGGAAAGATTTTTTGGCTACTTGCATACCATTTATTCCGAATGATACAATGGATTTGGAGGATTCCGTCGTCAAGGGCGCATTTTTAACACATCATCGAATGGGAAAACTACAGTATTGGTATTGTTGTTATTAGCTCCTCGTAGTATGGGGCTTATTGTTATTCCCGAAACAGATCTAGATGGAAGAACGATAAGAATTTAAGAAACCTCTTATAAAATAAATTTTGCTCTCTATTCTAATTTTATAGGATTTTGGAGACTTCCTGCAAACAAGTTTGTTCTCCTAATTTCCTTAAGTTGGGATGTCAGAGACTTTCTGCAGATAAGTTTGCTCTCCTAATTTCCTTAAGTTTGAATGTTGGAGACTTCCTGCAAACAAGTTTGCTCTCATAATTTTCTGAACTGAGTTTCAGTACTTTGGAGATTCCGGTGAATGAGTTCACGCTCCAAAAATACAAGAACTGAGTTTAGGACTTTAGAAATTTTGATAAACAAGTTTACTCTTCAAAATATCCTACAGCCCACCAAGAAGAAGAAGAAAAATAAATAGAAAAAGAAGAAGAAGAAAAAAAAGAGGCAGAAAGAAGGGATTTCAACGGCCCTACTGGGGTGATGAAAATCACCGTTGCTCAAAGAAAGATTCGCCTTTATGCGGTCCGCTTCCAGGAACTAGCAAGTTCTCAAAGAGCTTCTGGAACGCTCATTAGTCAACTTTTTATGACTCGAACGGGCTCCCTGGACTCAACGGGCTCCTTTTGTTTTCTACTTTGGTGCATGTTACAAAGGAGGCCAGGGGGCTCTATTTATAGGGTGGAGGGAGACTTAACCTTTTCTCCTATCCGATATGGGACTAAATACCAATACTCAAAAATAGAGTTTGATATTTTAGATCATCCCAAAATCAGCATAGTCGTGTGCCAGTCCACGCTTACCCCCCGAACAAGCCCGTGCATGCATGAGGCATCCTGGAGTCCGTGTCCGAGTTCGAGTCCGAACAACAAAAATTAACTTGCTTCCCTGTTGGAGTTAGTCCTTTTTCCTTCTAGGTAAATACCCCCACATGGCACCCACATGTGCCCCACCACAACCCATGTGTACACCTCAACACATAAAAAGTAATATATTGAGATACCCACTTGATGTTGTAGCCGATGTGGGACTATTTTACACTAGTCCAAAGGCAAAAATACCAACAATCCCCTATATATCTCAATATATGTGGGTTGAGCGTTCCCCATAGTAATTGTCCATCATGCATTAGGATATATGTCCCTATGACTTGAATCTTTTCGCATGGATTAAATAACAACATAATACAAGAATGGACTAGGTCTTGAATTCTGTACCATAACTGTAATTCTTTCTACTCACATAATGACATCAACTGTGCTTCTGGCTGCACATTTAAGGCCCATGCCAGTCTGGTTTCAGTGTATGTACATTGGATGTCTATAAGATTTCCCTCAAGAGACGTCCTATATCTTTATCGATACACTCTAGATGAGTTCTTTTAAAGAGTCTTGGCATGAAGCCTTTGGCTTCCTTGCGGTGCTACACTGCTATGACATGACCCAAAGTCGAGGCACTACCTCATGTGGTGTCATACCACTGTAGCATGAGGCCCAGCCCCTTTGTAGTGCCAAACTATCCAGCATGAAGTCTTTCGATTCCTTGCGGTATTATGCCGCCGTGACGTAGCTCGTGAAGCCGAGGCTTTATCCTTTCTAGGTACCTCATGTGATGTCACACCACTATAACATGTGGCCCAGCCTCTTTTTAGTGTTGTCTACCACTTTTCATTCTACAACATTAGGCTCATTTGCCTATGTGCGATGCTACGCCATTGTGACTTGGCCCGAAGCCGAGGCTTTACCCTTACTAGGTACCGCATGTGGTGTCACCCCACTATTGCAGGGAGTACTATGCTCTTTTGTAGCGCTGTGCTACCCCTGCTTCCTGTAAAGCACGTCGGATATCCCAAATGTCAGAGAACTCATTAAGGCTTCCATGCCATCCTCTCACAGGGCTTTGTTCTCTAAAAAGAACAAACAGTAGACAATAGTGGTTCTGCATCCATAATCCCATAATGTTCCGTAGGACTGCCTACTGACAGTTGTTCTGGGTCCATAACCTCATAATATCCCAAAGGAGTGCTCACTATCAGTCGTTCTAGGTCCGTAACCCTGCAATATCCTAAAGGACTAGTCACAGTACCTGATATTCTTCCAGTCAATAGTCCTCCCTTGAACCAAAAGATAGATGCCTGGTAGATTTCTCTTTGAACCAACACTACCAAAATAACCAACTTTAGCGACGGCCACATCCGTCGCTCATCCATCGGTAACATAAATTACCGACGGAATAGCGACGGATATTTGATGAAAATGGCCGTCGGGAAATACGTCGTCGCTAAAATTTGTCCGTCGCTAAGCCGTCGAACAAATGATTAACCGACGGACTAGCGACTGATTACCGACGGTTGCCTTTCAATGGTTTAGCGACGGATTAGCGACTTGTTCCCGTCGGTTTACATGCCATATAATATTAAAATATCCGTCGCTAAGCCGTCGTAAATAGGTCGGTAAAAGCGTATCAGAGAGGTTCCTGATACGCAAATCAGTCGCTATTCCGTCGCCATTCCGTCGTTAACCTCGACGTTATAGCGACGGATTAGCGACGGGTAGGGCGTCGGCCTGGTTCTGGAAAGCTTCCATATTTCCAGAACCATGTCGACGGATAATGGGTCACTAAGCCGTCGCCAGTCCGTCGTCATCCTCGACAGATTAGCGACGGATTAGCGACCCACTATCCGTCGCTAAGTCTCTGGAAACCTACCATATTTCCAGAACCATGTCGACGGATTTGCCGCCGCTAGGTAGTCGATATTCCGTCGCTAATATTCCAGTTAGCGACGGAAGTTCCGTCGCTAGTTCGTCGCTAGCTCGTCGCTACCTGCAAATTTATTTCAACCAGTTAGCGACGGATTCGCCGTCGCTAGGTAGTCGCTAGGTGGTCGCTAACTGCAAAATATTTATATCACCCAGTTAGCGACGGATATTCCGTCGCTCGTCCGTCGGTAACTGCAAATATTTATATAACCCAGTTAGCGACGGATTTGCCGTCGCTAGTTAGTCGCTCATCGGTCGCTAAAAGATATATCCGTCGCTAGTTAGTCGCTAGTCCATCGCTAAATGCAACATTAATTAAAAAAAATTACAGAAACATTCTATTTCCTTTTCGTAAATATTACACATATTCATAATATCTAATATCAAAACATCCATGTACGATCAACAAATATCCAAATATCCAAATTCATAATATCCAATATCAAACAGAAATATCCAAACATCTATGTACAAATATCCAAACACAAATACACAAATTCATAATATCCAAACATTCATGTACGCTTCCAAAATATCCAGAATTCAAAATCCAAAAACAGTACAAATATCCAAAAACAGTACAAATATCATTGAGATGGATCGCGTCGTCGTCTCGGCGCCGCCTCGGCTCTGCGGATGTACTCTTCCACCATGTACGCCGGCACCTGGGACAACACATGCTCTGGAAGCGTGCGGAGCTGCTCTGGCGACATCAAGTCCATGAGCCCAATGAGCGCAGTATCCGGTACCAGGCGGACCTCGGCAGAACGGTCAAATGAATAACGTCCAGGGTCGGAAGGACCGGCAACCGCACTAGACGTACCGGAAGCAGACGGATCTGGACCGGGAGCAGAAGAAGGACGCGGAAGGCGCTCCAGTACATCCGACATTAGACTCCGCATTTCCGACATATCGGAGGTGAGAGTCGCAAGCTGCGCCCTCATATCGTCCGACGGGGGCGCGGGAGGAGGCGGGGGCGGTGGATATCTCGGAGTCGCGCCCTGCAACGACGCCGCCATGGAACCTACGCCGTAGACGCGCCCTTTATTAAAGCCGCCGACAGACTCTACGAACACGTCGTCGTAGCGAGCGGCCATAGAAGAGGGCGTCTGGGTGGGCATCGTTTCGCCGACAACCTCGGCAGGGGGCTCAATCTGACTAAGGGCCTCACGATATGCAGCCTATCCAATGAATGTGTTTATACTATAAGTTTTCCTAAGTTATAATCTAAATCCTATGTTTCCCTAAGTTATAATTTGAATCCTACGTTCACCTAATTAAGTTAACAATAATTATATTTCTAATATAAATCTCATAAACGTAATTACTTACATCAGTCGCCTGGGCCCTCGCGTCGACGAAGCTTCCGTCTGCCCGCCTCTTGTGTGTATGCAGGAATACATCGTAGGCGGTGACCGACTCCGGCTCTCTCCCCTCCTTTACCGCCCGTTGTGCCTGCATACGAAATATACGTCGAATTTAATTAACTACGTATATTAATAGTACCGAATTTAATAGTGAAATGAATTTGCGGTATCTCACCAAATCTGCACGCGTCGCTGCGTGGGGCTTTGAACCTCCCATATGCAGACCAGCGGCCTGTCTGCTCGCCTTCGCTTTCTCTGATTTCTCCCTGTACTGAGCAGTATTCATCTTATCCAATATCTGCTCGTAGTACTCCTCCCGGAGCCACTTCTTCCTCGAATGCGCCGTACGAACGTCGTACACCGCATCCCGTATCTTCTTCCCGGCGACGGCTTTGTAGGCCTTGCGAATCAACTCCTCGCGATGGGGGGGCCACCAGAACGTCGTCTGACATACAAATTAAATTATCACGTAATTAAAAAATTAGTGGATTAAAGAATAATTAATAATTAACCAAAAGATATATATATACCTTCATCTCCTCGAGCCAGACGTACTGCATGTTCTGAGGCACCTCAGAAAAATTGAGGTAGGGGCCATGGTAGTTTTCTCGGATAATTTGCCCGAGTATCCGGGCAGCATCATACGGGAAAAACCTACAAAGAAGCAAAGACTGGATTATTAACTTGAATAAATGAAACAAATTTAATAAATTAACTTAAATTTACTTACGTATCACCCGCGGGCCATAGCTCTCGTCGGTTCTCGCCTATCGGCCTCTCTGGAGGCGTCGGAGGATTCGCGGGTCCGCGGATGTACTCACCGGTAGCAGGATGAAGCTGAATCCGGGGGTACTCCGGAGCCCACCCTGCAGTAACTGATGGTGTACCCGCTGGTGCATCCGGGGGCGGAACGGATCCGCTAGCGGATGGAGTCTCAGGCCTCGATGAAGATGAAGGTAGCGCAGAGATAGATCGACGGCGGGAAGAGTCTGTGGCCGGGCTCTCCAGGTCGGGATCGGAGGACTCTATATCCGGGGAATGTGGAAGGCGACCACGACCGCTACCACCACGACCGCTACCACCACGTCCACGGCCAGTGCCGCTACCACCACGCCCACCACGGCCAGTACCGCCACCACCAGCACCACCACGGCCACGGCCACTGCCGCTACCAGCAGTACGAGTGGTAGTGACCATGACCTGTAAATAGAACACATAAATATAATTAACAATATAGAAGTATAAATGAATATAAAACTGAACTAAAATATATATACCAGCAGCAGGGCGGCGAGTGCCGTCAAGACAATGAGAACTAAGAGTGCCATCTGTAAAAAGAAAATCATACAATAAGTAGATGATCGAACGACAAAAACATAAACTGAAATAAGAATGTGTCCGTCTAAACTGAATTCACTAAGTTAGTTGTAAGTGCTTCTAATATATACCGATATTTAATCTAATCATCGTTATCGTCCTCGTCCTCATCGTCATCGTCATCGTTCTCATCCTCATTCTCATCGTCGACTTCATCTATATCATCATCCTCATCGTCGACTTCATCTGTATCATCATCCTCATCCTCATCCTCATCCTCTTCTTCTTCTTCTTCTTCTTCTTCTTCTTCTTCTTCTTCTTCTACTTCTTCTTCAGGCTCAATACTTGGGACAAGACGCCTCTTTCTCCCCTGGTTGACAGCTAAGTCTTGTATATCAACCTCTTCCTCCCCTCTATTTTCCTCAGCATGAGGTATATCGACATCTTCCACGTCCATGGTATCCGACTGTTGTCCCATGTATTGGGGCTTCTCGATCTGGTCCTCTTGGTATGCTGAGTCTCCAACGTTGAATGTATTTCTAGATTTAATCTTGCATACTGCCCACCAGTCAAATCGATCTCTACGACGCCTTGGGTAGATTTAATCTTGCATACTGTCGGTATCGGACTATATATTCCTACGAGTATTGGCATCGGCGATATCAATACTCGTGTGAATAGGAGATTGCAATATAAGTCTAAGCTATCTAGCTAACATGTATACTTGCATTTACATTGTATCATAACTTGTATCTAGTTACCTTGCTAATCATGTATATACTCTTAACATATATGTGAAGATACTATACTAACATGTATTTAAATCAAGGTTCAAAGTATCGGTATCGGAATCGGTATCGGACTATATATTCCTACGAGTATTGGCATCGGCGATATCAATACTCGTGTGAATAGGAGATTGCAATATAAGTCTAAGCTATCTAGCTAACATGTATACTTGCATTTACATTGTATCATAACTTGTATCTATTTACCTTGCAATATAAGTCTAAGCAATCTAGTATTAGTATCGGCGATATCGGTAGTATCGGCGGTATCGGATCGAAGTATCGGATTTTTTTGGTATTGGAAAACAAATAATTATTAATAAATTATTTACATTTAAAAACATATAATTTATACATTTAGGCATAATTTTAAGTGTTTTAAATATTATTTCTTAGTAGTTTTGAAATTAAATGAAATTAAATTAAATGAAATAGTATTATTTTTTAGGATCGGGACATGCCAAACCGTATCCGTATCGGGGAATGCAACCCATTCCCCACCCCCCCGACCCCCCTGCCCCCATTCAACACCCCCCCCCCGACCCCCCTGCCCTCTCCATTACCCACCCCCCCCGACCCCCCTGCCCCCATTCCCCACCCCCCCGACCCCCCTGCCCTCTCCACCCCCCACCCCCCGACCCCCCTGCCCCCATTCCCGACCCCCCCCCGACCCCCCTGCCCTCTCCACCCCCCACCCCCTAAATCATGTCATCTAGATTCCTTAACACGCCAACCGGTATGGCTGCAAGAAAATCTAAATGCCATAACCAGGATAGTATATCCAAAATCAGGCTCCATGCCCTTGTCAGGCTAGCTAATATGACTGCGATAAATTCTAAACTCCATAAATAAAGTAGACATTTATCGTTCCCATCGTCCTCATCAAATATGTTTATCAGAATATCTTAACTCAATCCAGAGAAACTTATCTTCAACAAAATCAAAATCAAAGTCAACAACGAACATCAAGATTCAAAATTCAACAACGAATCAAGGATAATTAAATGAAAACTAGCTAAAACAGATTCCGAGGTAGAGTTTATAAGAAAATTCTCAGGAGATGTCCAAAGGTACTATCTAGGTCAAGATAAAGGAAATCATTGGAATATAATCTAAAACAATCTCAACCTGATATGAGACTGGTAAATCATATTCTCGTCTCGACCTAGAAGATATATAAGTTCAACTTATACCTTCCCTCTGGGTCCACAAACTCATTCCAAGAAAGAATAAAGTTGATAACGGACAGATATTTCAGAAATTAGGACGGACAAAAACAAATGAAAAAAGTTTCGAAAAGTTTGAAATAAGATTCCCAGGGGTCATCCGTGGGATCTACCAAGAGTTACTAATATGTGACTGAGTACCAAATTCCGAAAATATTCCATGACTCAACCTTAATCCTAGGGCAGGCTCGCAGTAGTACAGAAAAGCTCAAGTCTACCACGACTTCGCATTAATTGCAAAGACTGGCCTGCATGGGCCACCACTAAAAACGTATCACGACCCGCACCCGGATATACGGATACGAATATGTAGACGACGCCCAGCCTACGCCGCAGTATCGGCGGTAGAACGCTGTCTAGTACCCAAAAATGTATACTACATCTATAAGGCCTATAACTACAATATACTCTAGTCACATCACAACAGCTAGGGATGATAAGACAAAAAAGATAACTAAAGCACAAGAACAACTAGAAACTACTAGAAGGAATCATAAGACAGGAAAATAAAGAAAAAATAACAAGACTAACTAAGGATAACTCCCAGGCAACTCACATAGAATAATAGTGAGATCCACCCCAGCTAGCAACATCATGAAGTACACTAATGGTATAACAACTCCTAAAATATTATCAACGGTATCCTGTCAGGAAAATGAGAAAGTACAAGCACTAACAGCAGTTCCATATGAATTGACAAATTCTATAAGAGACAGTATAATGAACTACAAGACAAAGATATATGAAGACTTGGGAATCGTTCGGAAGCTGAGTTATAACCCTTAAACCAAACAAGGACCGGGGTTGTAACTCTTCTCCCAAACAGAGCTTAGTCTCCAATCAAGGTACAATATAATGGCATGTAGAATATGTGAGTAATCTGAATATCATAGCATGGTAAGAAAGTACTGAATGTAGAACAGAACAGGATATATGATAAGATAAAGTAAATATAAAATGTGCCTCGAATATTATAGCATAATGTGATCGGTATGGGTCAAGATCAGGCTTCCAGCCGATCGGCTATAAGTACGTGGACTCGGCCCAGCCGGGATGGTAAGCTATGGAGCAAGTAGTAGCACAGGTCAGGCTATACCCATCGTGAGGTGAGGGTATAGCTATGATACAAGTAGTAACTCAAGGTGGGCATTGATCACACTATCTATAATATTCCCCATCCCTGAGTAGTATACGGATCCGGACATAGCACGTCATGGCACGAGATTCCTTAAGAAGGTAGCTACTCCTTCTCAAGAATCGGTGTCAATACAAGTACAAGAACAATCGAGCAAGTACCAGTATCCCAAGAAAATCCAAGAATGACATCTCAAGACAGGAATCCGGCATATACTAGTCCGTGAACTATCGTGACTGAGAATCAAGTAAGACACTACGACTGAATCGGATATAGCAGATATCAAGACAATAAAAACTATCAGTGAATGTACTCGCCTGCGGTCCTGAGCTGTCAAATGGGGTCGATGCTCAGAGTGATGCCACAGACCTAAAGATAAGATATATATAAGCTAATTAGGGTTCAACAGTGTTAGGCTTGATTCTATAGTATAAGCTACGCAATCTAGGTCAGACTCAGTTCACTAAGTTAAACTAGGCCATAATAAGTCAAACCAAGTCAAACTAGGTCAAACTGGGTCAATGGTTGACTTACAGTTGACTTTGGGTCAACTGGTCAACTCTGGTCAACCCTAGGTCAACTTGACTAACGTTGACTAACAGTTGACTTTGGGTCAACTGGTCAACTTCGGTCAAGTTCTTGTCAATCTTAGGCTACAGTTGACTTCCGGTTGACTTTGGTCAAAATAGTCAACTGTGGTCAACCAGGGTCAAAACTAGTCTAACCTAGGTCAAATGTTGACTCTACTTCGACGTTCAGTCAAAGTAGTCAACCATGGTCAAACTGGGTCAAAGCTAGCCTCTACAAACATCTACAGGGTCAACACATTCAATTTCAGTGATTGTGAAATCACTGGAATCGACGGATCTCAAAATACAACAAAAGGAAAAAGATTATAATAATATGATAAAAACCTACAGATGTTGTCGGATGATGTAACTAACATCACCAACGTGTCCAGAATGGTCAAATCAGCTAGAATCGCCTGTCCATAAGTCCAATTTGGACACAGGGGCAAAAAAGATAATTTCGGGCCAAAATGATGTCCGCCGTTGGACACTTGCACCGAAAAACGTGTCAAAATAAAAGTGCACAAAACTTAACAAATTATATGTCCACGAATCCAGAATGACGATACGAACCCAACGGTATATCCAGAATTGGATTCCGTTGACCCGATCTCAAATTGGTCCGTTGACCAGGACATTGAAATTCCGATTTGCACGGAAAAGCGTGTCGGAGCTAATGTCCTCAAAACTCAGCAAATTATATGCCAACGAGTCCAGAATGACGATACAAACTCAACGGTATACCCAGAATTGGATTCCGATGAGCCGATCTCAAAGTGACCCGTTGACTCAGAAAGTGGGACCCGCTTTGCACCGAAATGCGTGCCAGGGCCCATGTTCTCTAAATCAAGCAAACTTTATATGAAAACATGCTAGAACGACGCCACGAGTCTACTGGTGGTGTCAGAAATTGAATCCGGAGTCCCGGGTTCAAAAATAGAATTTTACAAGTGCAACACTAAGAATTCGAACGACCAACTTTGGCGTCGAATTCGACCGAACTAACAAGCTCAAACTAAAATGAAACCTAAAGGGGGCAGGAAGAGGGTTATACCAGCTGTGCACCGGAACTAGTAGTGCGCAAAATGGAGCTGCGACGATGAAGATACGAACCCGCGAAGTTGGCATCGCAAAACTGTCCAAAAACAGTACAAATTAAAACGTCAACTTGGTGGCCGATTTTGATGTATCAAACGACAAAATTAACGGTTCAAACTTGACAGAGGTGAAGAGGGATATACCGAGATTGAGACGGAGTAAGGAGTTCACCGATCCAACGGTCGGATCTCCCAGAAAATCGGTACGAACTCACTGCGACGGAGCACGAATTCTGGAATTTCTCCGCGCGCGCGTCGACGAAACTCCGAGAAAAACGTTGAAATCGCCTAGACGGCGCGTCCCGGAGGACGTTGGCCGCCACAGGGTGGTACGGGGGTGTGCGCCCAGAGGGTCGGGGGCCAACCACGCGACGGGGGACCTCGCCGGCGGCGACTGCCGGCCGCGGCGGCGCACGAGCGCGCGCGGTTGCTGCTGCAGTGCCGCACGCTACTACGTTTGCAGCTGCTGCACTGCTGGTTGGGGGGCTCGCCGGCCACATGGTGGCACACGGCGGGGGAGACGTGGACTGGTGGAGGTGGTGATGAATGGTAATAGAGAGGAGGAAGGAGATAATGGTGATGGTGTTGTGATAAATGTGTTAATTGTGATGAAGAATGGAGAAGGAGGAGAGGGAGGAGGCTGTATGGCTGTGTCGGGAAGGAGCTCGGCCAACCATGGGGGCTCGGCCAAGGGGCTGTGGGGAGCTGCTGCTGCCATGGGTGATGGAGGAGCATGTGTGTGTGTGTGTAATTATAAGGAGTGAGAGAAAGAGAGAGTTAGTTTATTTGTGTATGGGAAAAATATAAAGAGGGAGAGAGAGAATAAGAGATATTAGAGAGAGGGGGAAAGCTAGTACTGTCGGATGGCATTGGGGGAGAGGAGTGAGGTGATGGGGTGTGGGCTTGGGGTGAGAGAGTGAGAGAGTGAGAGTAAGAGAATTATGTGTGGGTATATATATATATAACATATATATATATATATATATAAAGAGAGAGGGTGAGAATAGAGAAAGAAAGAGAAAGATATTTAGAGAGAGAGAGAGAGTAGAGAGTAGAGAGTAGAGAGAGAGAGATGGGGGGGCTGTGTGTTCGGGTACAGGGGGTGAGGGGGTTGTGTGGGAAGAGAGAGAATGAGTTGTCTAAATGTAGAGGGAGAAGGAGTGTATTGTACACTATATTATATATGTACAAATATATACATATATAAAAGAGAGAGAAAAAGAAATATTTTTATATAAAATAAACGTATTTCCAAATAGGGAAAAATGCAGACACATTAGTGGGATGTAAGGACAGTTATGGTAGGGTCCACACCAAACTGGGTCGGACGTTGGGCCAAGTTTGGGCAAAGTCGAAGCAAAGATTTAATTAATTTATAAATTAAACCAATTAAAATTACGGATGGAATGGGAGCACAAGGGAGATCAAATCGGTGGCACGCAAGTGGCGCGTGCATAGTAGGCTCAAAACAAGCCAGGGCCATATATTGGGTCGACTGGATTGGACCGATGTCGGGTCCCGAAATTAAATTAGAAATTAAGTCACGAATTACGGCAGACGATAAATTGGTCTAAATTGACCCGAAAGTTGCGCGAAGAAAATGGAGCACAAAATGGAGTGTCTGAGTGGGACACGAAGGTCATGGGTGAAGAGCGTCTCGAGTAGATCAGGCATGACAAGTTGGTTCCAAGGAAAAGACTAGTCTGGTGCTCCTAAATTAAAAGTCACAGTAACGTGCATACCAGGATCCAGGAAAAGAGTGGGAATTCAATTAATAATTAAAATGGTCTAACTTGACCCGAACTTGTGCGAAGCAAAAAGAGTACAAGGGAACAAGTTGGAATGGGACATGATGTATCAACGTGAAGGTAATCTCGTCTACTTCAAACTTCAAGAAGAAAGTTTTCAGAGACTGGCATCCCTGATGCTCTAGAAATCCAAGTCACGGTAAAGAGCATTAATGATCAAAAATTAATTATATAGAAATGAATTATTGAAAATAATTCATTAGAAAATTCAAAAAATAATTCGGGAAATTCAGGGGGCTTACAATCTGTCTCAAAAGGAAAGTCACTTTAATATTATAACAAAATGAAGCACGAGTTCGGCTAACTTCGCCAATCTTAATCCCATATATTTTTGAGTATGACAAAGAAGAACGATCTAACTCTTCTGATTCCGTATTATGGGATTCAGACACTAGCATAGGGCACGTTCATCGAGTGACTCTATCTTCCAGCATGGTGACCGCTGAGTTCTCAGAAGATGATGGTGATTTCATCGCGACTCTCGAAACTAAGCCTTGGACACAAAGGATGGATACTTAATGGGAACTTTGCTTTGAGCAACGTGAACCACCCACTGAGGATTAATTGGTCCAGATCAACGTCGGAGATGAAATCTCTCTAAGGCCAATATTTATTAGTAAAAGTCTTCTTGAAGCAGATAAACAAGAACTAATCTAGCTCGTTAGAGAATACAATGATGTATTTGCCTAGAGCAATGAAGACATGCCATGGTTAGATCCTCAGATTGCTACCCACAAGCTCAACATCCTGCCGAATGCTAGGCCGGTCAAGCAACAACAGCGTTGTTTGCAAAAATAAAAGTTTGATTTACAAACTAATAAGAAGAAAAGTACAATGAGAACATTTGAATTCTAGAGAAGTACAACTATAGGAATCTGATCAGAAGATGATCACTTTATCCCTTGGACGATGTGATATTGAAGACACAAGCCTCTGGAGAATGCAACAGCACTTTGTCAGTAGATTATGATCATTAGTGATCCTTTAGAACTGATTCGAAACTCTATTTATAGAGTTCTGAAATAACTGTTTCTGAGTTGCGCGCATTATGTGTTGCGCACCACCTATCCAGTTGCACGAACAGTTACTTGAACTGCTGGGGACGTGTGACATTCTATGTGTGAGATTCGTGTGATTGTGGACAATGTAGTGGATACGTTCTTCGAGATTAGTGGCATGCACGCTACATCATTTAGCTTCTGGATGGAAATTGGTTAAGTGGCGCCAGTTTGATAGGTTGTGTTGGGAGCAACCTGATGACTAGCGCCCTTTACTGTTCAGTCTTCAGTAACTACCTCGTGCCACTTGATGACTGGTACAAGACAGCTGTCTGCATTTATTAAAAATTGATATCGTTTTCTCGAGCATCGTACTTTCTGGGATTCGAAGAGATATTTTCCGACAGTCGAGCTGCCAGTAATCATGACTAATGTTACATCTTCTCGAGGAAGCTTACTATGTGGAACTCGCGTACCCTGACTTTAGCACAACCTGAGTATCGTGCAACCAAGTGACTAGGCGCTATCTGATGCTGGCGCCTTTTTAAGAGCAGCGTCCATTTACTTTTGAGCTCACACAAGCGTCGATTCTGACCTGATATGATGGACGCTATAGAAGCTAAAGTTAAGAAGCTCATCGCTTGCAGCTTTGTCAGGGAAGAACAACATCCAGACTGGGTGGCTAATGTCGTCCCAATTATGAAAAAAATATGGAAGGTCCGAGTCTACATCGACTTTAGAGACCTTAATGAAGCTTGTCCTAAAGATGAGTTCCCTCTTTCGATCACTTGTGGATTCGAACAAATATCTTTCATGGACGGGTTCTCCAGATACAATCAGATCAGGATTGCTTGTCATCAAAAATAGGACAAGGTTTTGTTGATTAAAACTTTGGTATTTCAATTATAAACAGAATAGTATGCAATGTAGGACTTAGACGTAGTCTTAGGAGTACACTTTTGTTTTTATCTAGGAACTGTATCGGTGGAGCGAGTGGTAATTCGTTGACTCCGTTGACGATCTGACAACGATCTTGAACTCTTTGAAGGTCTGGGTTACTCTGGATGCCGGAGCGTTGCGAGAAGAAGCGGACGTTAAGTGTATATTCTGGCCTCTGTATGTGGATATAACAGTCTGCCTGTATATCTTCTCCTCTGTCTCTGTGTGTGTAGTGAAGGAATAATCCTTCTATTTATAGATAGCAGGCTGGCTGCTCATGCGCGCATATGTCGGATGCGCCTGGATGTGGGAATGCCACGTGGCTGATGCTTGCGAGGGTGCATGGTTGATGCACCCTGGATTGAAGCTGAATTTGATGGACTGCTGTACTGGGCTGCAATGGAACTGATACATGGCAGTCGCAGAGATTTAGTTGTTGCTGAGATCTTGGGTGGTTAGCACCCATTCTTTGAATAGAACTGAGTCAAGGGACGCGTGGTGTATACTTGTGGCTCAAAGATCTCGATTTTGGAAGAAAGTGATCTGTCGGGGTGCGCCTAGGATCGGGCGCATGGAGGCGATTTAGTCTATGAGTTTTAGGCATCATAGACGAGTCTGGACGCATGGCTTTTGAGGCGCATGCAGAGCTTCGCATCAGGGTGTGCCTAGGATCAAACGCAGGGAAAGTGACTTGGTCTCATGATCTTTTAGAGCCATGAGCAAGTCCAGTCGCATGGCTTTTGAGGCGCATGCATGGCCTAGTCTTCTGTTGCTGGAGATCAGAAGTAAGCCGGGGGGCGCATGACTACTGGGGCGCATACAGTCTTCTGGGCGTATGGCCATGAGGCGCATACAAATGATCGGTCTGCCGCATGGCAACTGTTGTCGACCTAAGGTGTAATGATGGTGCTGACATCAACGACGCTTTATTTTCTGCACAGCTGATTGGACGGCTCTTGAAATGCGTTGTCGCCTTTGTCATTCAGCATTAAATGTTTGATGGAGATAAGTTTGGAGAGGGTGCATCGGTTAGTGCCAATCTGGGTGCATGGGTCCATGTCCCATTGGGCATAGGGAGCGCATGATATCGACGGCACATCTGTCAATGTGTCGTATCCTGTTAGGCCCGCCTGTTGATTTCTCTGAGGCGTTAATGGCTGTTTTGACTTAGCTGAATTCGAAGAGGCAGATTAATTGGTATTAATGCAAATTCATTGCACTGAATTCTGAGAGACTTCCACTTGGCGCATGGGTTTTATTTACCCGACCTATAAATAACAGTGTGAAGAGAAGTTTGTTTCTCGTTTCACTTTTTTTGTCGAATGGAGATGAACTCAGTCGGTCCTCCTCCTTGGCGAGATGTTGTATTGTGGGTTGTCGATCTCCTCGTTCGAAGAAGCTTTGACAATGAACTACTTCAGACGACTGAGATACGCCGAGTTGATATGTTCGAACCCCTTACTGGCAGTATTCTTCTGTGAGACGACTTTAAGTGTCAAGTTGAATGCATAATTTGGGTTTGATGTACCCAAGCCTCATTGTGATGGAAGAGACCCAGGCTGGCAGATGCGCCTATGCATTGATGATAAAGTGATTCGCTCTGATGGGGCAGAGTGATGCACTGGCAGAGTAATACGCCAGACTGAGACGATGCGCTTAGCTGAGACATCAGAGTGACGTGTCTAGTTAAGTGTAGGCTGTTACAAAGTCTTCAATTGGCATCATGTTTTCGAGATGATGTCGGACAGGTGCAGCAGGTTGCAGTCGCTGGAACACAGACTGCCTTGGTAGTGGGTCTACTGTTTTATGACAACATCAATTGATGGCGACCGTAGCTCAAGTATGCCCCGTGAGGGACGAGTTGTGCATGGTGGTCGTCTCTCCCAATCTACGTCTGTGAGGGCTCACATTGCGTAAATCGTAAGGGAAGAGTTTCACATTCACACTCCCTTCAGGCGCGTGGCAAGGCCATGCGCCAGAATGGTTATGTGAATGTTACAGCTCCTTGATCTAGTTCCAGCTTATAAAATGCACCAAGATCATAAGTAGGAGAGCAGCAGGTATTGCAACTTGAATCCACTTCATGCGCATCACCCAGGTGGGTGCATGGACTCAATATTGCAGTTGCCCAGCCAGACTTGGTTCAATACGCAGTAGATGCACCAAAGCGGGACATAAACTTTGAAAGTCGACTCGTTTCTAGCACAGACGTACCCGAGTTGACTCTGTACAGCTTACCATCAGCAGCGTGCATGATTTTGAGCGCATGCTTCTGGTTTGCTTTCGGCGTAGCAAATTCGAGGCGCATGGCCTATGCTGCCTTGGATTTCTTTGTATTAGCCCGCGAAGGTGCATAGTACTCAGAAACTAATTCTACCTCGCCATGACAGCTAGTGAATGTGTATGGCTCGTGCTGCCTTGGATTTCTTCGTAGTAGCCCAATTTTTCCTTGCCAAGATGGCAAGTAAAGAACTTGCAGCCGATCTAGAAGAAGAAGAGGCACTGTTGCAACTTTTTGTGGCTCGAACGGGCTCCCTGGACAAAGGGCTCCTTTTTTTTATTTTTTATTTTTGGTGCCCTTTTCAAAGAAGGCAAAAGAGCTCTATATATAGAGTGGAATGAGACCTCTCTTCTTCTCCTTTCTGATGTGGGATTAAAATAATATCCCTCTTTTTTTATGCTTCTACAAGACCCCTTTCAAAGTTTTTAAAACTTTTGGACAAGTTTTGAAATACTTTGAACAAGAAGCATGAACAGTAGAGCTGTTTAGGTGTGACAATCCTAACAGAGGTAGTATGGACGTGATAGGTTTGGGTACTTCTACTAGAGAATTTATGTGGACTTGTCATCCTTGGCGCACCTTAGTTTTAAGTACAGATAATAAGTTGAGAGAGAGAACCAACATATTTACTCGGAGGTAATATGGACGTGGTAAATATGGGGCTAATGGTAGAGTTTCCCTACTCAGAGGTGATATGGACATGGTAGGAATGAACTTGGTAGGAGTACATAGAACAACTCAGAGGTGATATGGACGTGGATGTTCTGTGGTTTTTGATAGACCTATTATCTTTTGCGTACTTTGGTTTCAAGTACAGATAATAAATTGAATGATGGACCCAACATATTTACTCAGAGGTAATATGGACGTGGTAAATATGGGGTAATTCCACTGGGGATTTTGTGTGGACTTATCAACCGTGGCGTACCTTGGTTTTAGGTACGGACTAATAAGTTGAAAGAGAGGACCAACATATTTACTCAGAGGTAATGTGGACATAGTAAATATGGGCTAATTGGTGGAGTTTTCCTACTCAGAGGTAATATAGACATGGTAGGAGTGAACTCTGTGGGGGTTTATAGAACAACTCAGAGGTAATATGGACGTGGATATTCTATGGTAAAACAACACAGGGATTGTTGTACGGAATGTTTACTCAGAGGTGATGTGGACGTGGTAAACATTGCCTTAAGCATGATCTTACACGGTGCAGGATCCTGCTTGATGGGGTGTAGAGAAGCAACTCAGAGGTAATATAGACGTGGTTGTTCTTCTACTGGGGATAGAATGCAACGAAACTGCTAGGTTCCAGAAGCATATGATTTGTCAAATAAGGGGTGTAAACTTGGTTTGGTCAAGTTTACCAGTCCTCTCTCTGGGGGAGAGGCAGAACATTCTCGACGGAGATCAAGAATAGTATTTTTTAGGAAGTTGTCGTTGATGGGCATCATGAACAAGTCCCCATTAGCTTGAGTGAGGCGATAAGCAACATTTGAGTATGTCGTCTCTATGATGAAGGGTCCTTCCCATTTGGGTTCGAACTTTCCTGGTGTTTTGTGAGTCATCACCATCGGTCTCCTGACTGCCAGAACTAGGTCGTCCACTTGGAAAGTCCTCTGTCGTACTCTTTTGTTGAAAGTCTGTGATATGCGGGGTTGATAAAGTTCGATGCGCTGTTGAGCCAAGAGGCATTTTTCATCCAGCACCTCCAACTGTTGCAGACGGTGATGTTAATTGTCCTCTTCCGTCAACTGATTTGTGATTAACACTCGGAGTGAGGGGATTTGGATCTCCAGCGGTAGTACTGCTTTGCTCCCGTAAACCATGGAGAATGGTGTATTATCCGTCGGGGTCCGTACCGTTGTACGATAGGTCTAAAGGCATTCGCCGAGCTTCTCGTCCCAGTCACACTTATTAGATAACACGACCTTTTTGAGTAGCTTGCTGATGGTCTTATTAAAAGCTTCAGCCAATCCATTTGCTGCTGGATTGTAAGCGGTTGAAGCCACGTTCTGAATAAGGTTCTTGTCGCAGAATCCACTGAGCGGATGGCTAATAAATTATGAGCCATTGTCGTGGATAATCCTTCGAGGTAACCCGAAATGGTAGATGACGTGATGCTTGACAAAGCTGATCACTCTTGATCTTTTCACCTCTACGAGAGGTACTGCTTCCGCCCATTTAGAGAAATAGTCGGTGATTGCTAGGATAAAGCGGTGTTCCCTTGACAAAGGAGGGGTGATAGGCCCCACTATATCCATGCCCCAGGCTTTAAATGGCCAAGAGGCAACCTTCGGATGTAGAGGCTCTGACGGTCTATGGATGAAGTCGTCATGCAGCTTACAGGCACGACACTTCTTTGTATACTCGACAGCGTCAGCCATCATGGTGGGCCAGTAATAGCCCATGCGTCGAAGTCGGTCCTGTAGCGTAGGACCTGGTTGATTAGTTCTGCACGTTCCGTCATGAGCTTCTCGAAGAGCTTTGGCGACCTCTTTGTTAGATAGACATCGGAGGAGAAGTCCATCGTAGGAGCGCCGGTACACCATTTTGGAGGTTGTATCGTAATAGAAACGAAGGGAGCACCTTATGACTGAGACTGCCTCATTCGGGTCTTCCGAGAGGATTCCGTAGACGGCAAAGTCGATAAATGGGAATCTCCAGTCTCTAACATTGATGCCAGGGTTCGTGGCCATGGCATGAGTTGTCTGCATGCATAAATTATTTTTGGAGCAAGCCAAGTCCTGACCCGTCATTGTAACGAAGTATTGAGTCCCGACGAGTGCAGCCAATGAGGCTGCGAGACCGGCCAGAGCATCAACTTCCAAGTTTTGCAGTCGAGGACTATGCTCTATAAAGAATTCTGTGAAGGTTGAGATGATGTCCAACGCTGCTTTGTGATATGGGTTGAGGTCTTCATGGCGGACCTCATACTGTCCCCGTATTTGATTGATGACGAGTTTTGAGTCACCGTAAGATTCGAGGTAGTCTACCCCCAGCTGTTTGCTAATTGAAGCCCCCATTATTAGAGCATTGTACTCCATGACATTGTTGGAGCACGGTTTTGAAAGAGAATAAGCGCGTTGGATGACCAGCTTGTCGAGAGAGATTAAGACCACTCCCACTCCTGCGATAATCTGGCCTTTGGGGCCTGTTTTGGAAGCACCGTCGAAGAACATTCGCCAGACTGGGTTTTCTTCGGTAACGTTTACTTCTTGTACCTCATCGGGGATACCTTCGTAGATTCTGGATGATTCTGGGATTGGGTGTGCGGCTAGGAAGTCGGCCAATGCTTGGCCCTTGACAGCCTTTTGTGGTACGAATACCATGTCATTTGGTGTCAATAATATTGCCCATGTAGCCAACCGAGAGTTTAGCGCTCCTGGTTTTGTCATGAGAATTCTGATAGATTGACTCGGGAGATGACATGGATTGTTTATCCCGAGACATATTGGAAAGTCTTCTGCATGGCGAACGCCAAGGCTAGACACTCTTTTTCCACAGGGTTGTACCGGTGTTCGGCCCCAACCATTGTTCTGTTGAGGTAGTAAATGGCCTGCTCATAGCCTGCTTCGTTGTTCTGGGCCAACAAAGCGGCAAGGGAATGGTCCATTGCTCGAACATAGAGCAAGAATGGTTTGTTTGCGACGGATGCCACCAGGACTGGGGGACTTGTCAGATAAGCTTTGATATCGTCGAAAGCTTTCTAACATTCTTCTGTCCAGACGTAAGACACTCCCTTTTTCATAAGCTTGGTGAAGGGTTGACATTTTTTTGGAAAGGTTCACGATAAACCTCTGAATGTAGGCGAGTCGCCCATGTAGGTTTCAAAGTTCTCTGAGGTTCTTCGGAGGGTCCATGTCAAGGATGGCTTTAGTCTTCTCGGGGTCGACGTGAATGCCTTTTGCAGTGATGATGAAGCCCAATAACTTTCCACTAGAGACCCCAAGGAAGGATTTAGCGGGGTTCATTTTAAGCTGTTGTGCCCACATAAGGTAGAAGACTGTCTTCAGGTCTCGTAGGTAATCACCCTTAAGACGGCTCTTGACGGCGATATCGTCAACATAGCAGTCGACTGTCTTGTGAAGGTGTTGACGGAAGATGGTGCTCATAGCTTGTTGGTATGTGGCACCAGCATCCTTCAAGCCAAAGGGCATTATTGTGTAGCTGTAAACCCCCTTTGGAGTTCTAATCTACGTATGTTTCTCGTCGTCTGGGAACATCTTGATCTGATTGTAGCCTGAGTCGCGGTCCATGAAGGACATACGCTCAAAGCCACATGTGTTGTCGATCATTAGGTCAGTGATCGGGAGTGGGAACTCATCCTTTGGGCATGCAGAGTTGAGATCCCGAAAATTGATGCAGATTAGGGTCTTTCTGTTCTTCTTGGTGACGGGGATGATGTTAGCTACCCAGTCGGGGTGTTGCTCTTCACGAATGAACCCACTATCCAGGGGCTTGTCAATCTCTTTGTCAATGGCATCCACGATGTTAGGACGGAAGTGACGTTATTGCTGCTTAACGGGCTTAGCGTCAGGCAAGATGTTAAGCTTATGCATTGTGACTTGTGGGTCGAGTCCCGGCATGCCTTCGTAGCTCCAGGCGAAGACGTCGATATATTCTTTGACCAGGTGGATCAAGGATTCTCGGTCCCCCTACCAAGCTCTTGCTGATGAAGATGGATTTGTATAAAGATCCATCCCCAAGGTCGATCTGCTCGACCTCGTCTTCGATAGGGGGTTCTCGTAATTCAAAGCGAGACTCCCATTGCGTGCCTAAGCATTGAGCCCAGGGTTCTTCTTAGAAGAACTCTCCCATTTGATCATCATCTATATCTTCTGAAGGATGTATGAAAGTCATGTTGGCTGACAACACCCTCCTGAAGACTGAGCCAATGCTGGTATCAGAATCCTAAGTTGAAGTTTTAGATGAGTGAGAATGTATGACATCCTCTGCTTCTGATTCTTCTGGAGTTGTTGGAGGTGTGACGTAGCATACCCCCCGTCGGGTACGGTGATAGTAGTCTTGTGGCTTCCCTTTTGGCACTGGAAGTCGTAGGAGAAGGCGTTGACCTTTGCCGTAGTTTAGACCTTGGCCGCTCTTCAAGTTGTAACCCATCTTTTGGATGAGATATTTAGCTCGCTCGTTGTACCGGTACATTTTCATTCTGCCGGTGTCGGGTTCTGGCTCTGTCAGTGGGAGGTCTTGGTGACGCTCGACTTTGCCAAAGATAATGGGCTTTTCGTCCTTGTTCCGAGGTGGGACTATGTAACAGACTCCTTGGTACAGGACGACTCAATTTGCATGACTCACAGTCGTTATTCGTGTTTACAATGACTGTAGAGCATTATCTAGAGTGTATATGGTATTCCAATGTGGAAGACAAAAATAATTGAAAGACACTCTATAAAGACACTCTATTATTGATAAAATATGGTATCTTGTCCCGAGGGATTACATCATCGAGGGATGGGGCATTGACATTAGCCGATATGTACTCTCCAAGCTCTTCATCGGTGAGAACTGGAGCAGCCTTGGGAGGTTCAGGAGAGTTTTTTGGGAGCTTGGCCCGTGCTGGCTCCTGGGACTGTGCTGAGAAGGATGCCGAGGTCTTCTCTTATGGCCTGACGGGCGCTGACAACTGAGGAGGCTTGCCTTTGAACTGTACCTTGAGGGGAGCCTCAGTTGGTGTGCCGAAAGCTGGAGCCTTTTCTCGTAGCTTAGCTATGAGGGGAGCCGCCACTTGAGGGGGCTTGCCTTTGAGGCGTATCTTCAATGGAGCTTCATTGGGTGTAGTGCCCGTAGAAGCTGGCGCCTTCCCGCGGAGTTTGACTACCACAGGGGCCGATGTTTGAGTCGGTCTCTCTTTGAGTTATACTTTTAAGGAAGCATTGATTATCATGTCTGCCTCTGAGTCAGCTTCGACCTTAGCTTCTTCTTCATCGTCAGTGTTATTGGCTTCATCTTCGAGATGAATTGATTTGTACAGATCGACGTCGGTGAAGAAGACTTCAATCCCTCTGAAGGGATCGACATCAGCAAACTCTGTTTGGATGATGCCGCTGGTGGATACGTATTTCATACATTGGTGGAGGGTGGATGGCACCACCATGTATTCATGTATCCATGGCCGTCCTAGTAGGATATTGTAGTTGATGTCTGCATCCAAAACATAGCAAGTCACCTCGGTCTGGAGATCGTCGATGTGACAGTTTAAGCGAATCTTCCCCAGCAGCTCACTCTTACTAGTGTTGAATCCACTGATGGTAGTGTAAGACGCTATCAGACGATGCATCGGGATCTCCAGCGTTTGAAGTAGAGTTTGGAGGATGATGCTGAAAGAGGACCCAGGATCGATCTGTATTCGATCCACCTTGATGGCACCGACATACCCTGTGTAATATAGGGGTCTGTTGTGCCTATTGTTCTTGAGCATCATATCATGTTGAGTGAATGTGATGTTGGGGATGATCTCCCCCATATTATGATAATACGGACATGTTGTAGGATCATTGTCAGGCTGCTTGACCTGACTGATGAAAGACTCGGCGTCCTTCAGGGCTTCGCAGAGAGCCTCCCGAGTATCTTTAGATAGGCGGAGGAGCTCGAATAAGAAAAGTCGTGATGGAGTACTGGCCAGTTGTGCCTGTATGTCGAAGTTATGAGGTTTGGCTGACCCCGGAGTGTTGTCTTTTCGAAGAGGCCTATCGAAGCGGGCCTCCGTCTGCTTTTGTTTATCATTTGTAAGAGGTTGGGATGAACCTTCTCCTTGGACAACTGTGGTGATCATAGGAGGTGTCTCTTCGAACGGAGCCCCCTCTGGCTGTGCGTTCTGCTGTGAACGTATTTGTACAGGCAGTGCTTCCTCATGGGAGGAAGTCACAATTCGGCAAGACTTGGTCTTCTTGCCTTTGCTTTTGGAGGTAGATGATGCCCCCGGTTGAGTCAGGTCTAGAACGAGATCCGGGTGAACCCACATAATCTCTCCCTTGGATGTTGTGAGTGGTGGAGCCCACCCATGCTGTCACGGGTTGGTGGAAGGTTGACTACTTCTATTGTCGCCTTTGGGATGGGGACGACACCATCTTGTGCTGTGGTAGGCGGTAAGGCGTCGAACTGTAGCGACACCATGTTGGCCGAGACTGTCTTCTCCTCGTAATCGATTGAGATGACGTTCGTATTGATTATGCACTGTATGTAGCCTTTGAGGATGTAATAGTCTTTAGTTGGATGTCCGATGAACCGATGGTAGTGATAATACCTCGGGTCGCCGACTCTGCCAACTTCGTCAGGACGCTTGGGATCAGGCAATTTAATTTTGTCGCCCTGCTTCAACATCTCGAAGAGCTGTAGGGTATCCTCATCGTAGAAGGAGTAGACCAACTTCAGTCGTGGCGCGGTAGGAGGCCTCTGAGCAGGATCTTGCGTTGTGTTAGACACATTGACAGTCAACGCCTGCTTCCTTTTTGCTTCGCGGCTACTACTGCTGGTTGCAGGCCGTTTCTCTTTGTCATCAAAGGTTGAGAAGTTAACCCCCCGAAGGCGAGCGTTACGCGCCTTCTTCTCATCAGCTTCGGCTTTGATGATCAATAAACTTCAATCAGACGGAGGAGTATTGGAGTTGAGCCAGAACTTGATCGCCGGGATCATGTTCATGCTACAGGAGTCGATGAGCACATGTTCCAGCATGCCTGGAGGCAATCTTAGGCATGCTTGTCGGAAACGCTCGATGAATTCTCGAACAGTCTCCTTCTCAATCTGCCGTACTTCTATTAGAGATGACATGGTGATGTCTCTCCCACCGTCATAGAACCGATCGAGGAAGAGGCATGTCAAGTCATCAAAGGACGACATGGAGTTATCAGGGAGACTGTAATACCAGTCGTAGGCGACTCCCTTCAGAGCCCCGACAAACAGGCTCGTAAGCAAGGCGTCTTCCTTCGGGAGGTGTCCCGTCTGAGACTGAAAGTAGGTCAAGTACCGACGAGGAGAGTCGTTTCCGTCTTATGGCATCAGTATATGTGGTTTATACTTGGGAGGATAAACCAAATTGTTCCACTCTATAGGATAGGGTTGAGGAAGCCCCAACTTCTGACGTTCTTCCTGCATGTTTCGGTCCTTGTAGCGTTCACGTAGGTCCCTGATTATCTCGGCCAAGTCTTCTGTCGGGCTGGAAGCCGGTGAAGGCGGTATGGCCTGAAGTTGGATATTGGAAGGAACTACAGTGCAGTGTGGTGCTCCGTCCCTGAAGATACCCGTTGAGGGGGTATAGTTGAATCTCCGTTGGCCCCGGATCGGGGCTGGTGGAGTCAAGCACCCTTGCCATTGTAGTTCGAATGTCGAACACGGCCTGGGACAGGATCTGTATGGAGGCAAAGAGAATTTTGAGACTCCCCTCAAGGGTATCTATGCGCTGTACGATGTCCAGCGCTGTAGCGTCTGATTCTCCTTCATCACCACCCCCGGCCACGTAAGCTGTCATGACATGGATGGAAGTGGATGGATCGGTGGAGCCTTCGCTTTTGACCTTACTTTCCTATAGAGGGGCCTCTTCTTCTGAGGCCTCGTGTTGGCCACCCCCAGCTACGTCGGGGTCGCTTTGTCGAAGCTCTTCTTCGTCTTCGAGGGGAGGGTTGTCAGAGGCTTGACTACCCCTGGTTGTCGCTTCTGCCAGGGCCTTGATCCTTGTTCAGGTGCGTTCATACACCCCTAGGGATGGGACCATTGTTTTGCTCTTCCTCAGCTAAGTCTTGGATACAGAGGCTGAGGAGTTGGTGGTTGTCTTTCTCCCGGATGAGTGGGAATTAGAGACAGCATGACAAGAAGCGATCTTGGGCTCCGCTTCATCTTCAATTGATACTTTCTTTTCGAGGCGACATCGGATAGGTGCCGTAGATTGTAGTCGCTGCAACACGGACTGCCTTTGCGGTGGAGCCGCTGTTTTACAACAACAGCAGTTGATGGTGACCATAGAACAGGCGTGCCCTGCGAGGGACACATTATGCTCATTGGTCAGCTCTCCTGATCTGTATTTATGACAGATCACATTACACAAATCATGTTGGGAGAGTTTCACTTTAATACCCCCATTAGGCGCATGGCAAGGCTAAGCACCGGGGTGGTCATGTGAATGTTGTGCCCATGTTCTGGTTCACGCGTATGAGATACGCCCAGATCATTGGTAGAGGATCAGCATTTATGGAAACTTGAGTCTACTTCATGCGTGTCACCCAGGTGGGCGCATGGACTCAAAATCGCAGTTGCCCAGCCAGACTTTGTTCGAAACACAGTAGATGCGCCCAAGCGGAACAGGGACTTTGAGAGCCAACTCATTTCTGGCATATATGTGACCGAGCCAACTCTGTACAACTTACCATCAGCAACGCGCATGATTTTTAGCGTATGTTTCTGATTTACTGTTGGCGTATCACGTTCGTGGCATATGGTCTGTGCTGCCTTAGATTTCTTTGTACTAGCCCGCGAAGGCGTATAGTACTCAAAATCCAATGGTGTCTTACTATGACAGCGAGTGAGTCTGTTGAAGACAGACATTCTCTTCTGCACACCAAAGCTCATGTGCTGGAGATTGGATGCACCTCTGCTCCGTTGGCGCATCTTTTTTTGCTGGGAAGAAGACGGTTGGGGAATGAAGTCAATACTGCACTTCCCAGACAGATGTGCGGCACCAGTGGGTGTATCCTTGTTGCTGAGAGCGTCAGCAGGAAGGGCCAGCTGCGGTGGCGCGTCCCCTTCAGTGATAGTGCCAGGCGCTTTGGCTTTGCGCACCCAGACTTGGCAAGTCTTCTTCGGCTTTGGCAGCCGCTTCGAAGGACTCGTGCTGCCTTCAGAGACGAACTCCTCATACGCCTGTTGATTGAGGCATACCACAAGTATTTTGTGGGAGGAGCCGAGTTTGATTTCGTCAGATTATGACACAATTTTCTCGTTGGAGGAGCAAGAGGTCCCCAGCAGAGTCGCCAGCTTGTTTGCCATCGAAAATGCGACAAGGTTTTGTTGATTAAAACTTTGGTATTTCAATTATAAACAGAACAGTATACAATGTTGGACTTAGATGTAGTCCTAGGAGTACACTTTTGTTTTTATCTGGGAACTGTATCGATGGATCTAGTGGTAATGCATTGACTCCGTTGACGATCTGACGACGATCTTGAACTTTTTGAAGGTCTGGGTTGCTCTGAATGCCGGAGCATTACGAGGAGAAGCGGACGTTAAGTGTCTCTTCTGGCCTCTAAATGTGGATATAATAGTCTGCATGTATATCTCCCCGTCTGTCTCTGTGTGTGTAGTGAAGGAATGATCCTTCTATTTATAGATAGCAGGCTGTGTAAGCCCCCTGAATTTTTGAGATTTATTTTTAATTTTCTAAATGAATTATTTTCGATAATACATTTTTATTTAATTAATTTTGATCATTAAATGCTCCTTACCGTGATTTTGATTTCTGGAGCATCAGGGATGCTAGTCTCTGGAAACTTTCTTCTCAAAGTTTGTAGTAGACAAAATTATCTTCATGTTGATATATCGTGTCCCACTCAAACTTGTTTCTTTGTGCTCTTTTTGCTTCGTGCAACTTTCGGGTCAATTTAGACCAATTTATCGTCTGTCATAATTTGTGACTTAACTTCCAACTTAATTTTCTGGCCCGACATCGGTCCAATCTGCTCGACCCAATATATGGTTCTGGCCTGTTTTGAGCCTATTATGCACGTGCCACTTACGTGCCACCAAATTGATCTTCCTTATGCTCCTATTTCATCCATGATTTTAATGGTTTAAATTTGTGATTTTATTTAAATCTTGGCCCAAACTTGCCCGAATTTGACACAACACCCAATCCAATTTGTGTAGGCCCTATCTGAAATAACGTGTAGGCAACTCTAGAGGAGGGTGAATAGAGTTTGTGTCGATAATCACCAAATAAAAATTAACTCTATATCATTTCCACAAAACAACTATCAAGATAGTAAATAAATCAGAGAGAAATGCGGAAGTAAATAAAGATCAGAAGAGCATACGCAAACACGGCAGTTTTAACCTGGTTTCCCTCATGGAGGACTAGTCCAGGCCTGAGAACTCTAGCACATGATTGAAATCCACTATTTGTGAAATAGTGTACAACCACGTGCCTTTACTCAGAAAAGCATGCCAACTTCTTACAGATTCGCAGGTGACGAAACTTGGAATTGTCCAAGTAACTTTTCTTTCACTCTTGCACACAACTTCTAGGTGATATCGTACTGAGCACCTTAGGCTAAGGAGAGTTGTGGCTTAGGAGATATAAAAGAATAAGGCTTAGAGTAGTAGAGCATAGAAGGCTTGAATATTTGAAGGTAAGAGATAGAAAGATGATCTGAAATGAGAGAAATCAAGCCTTATTTATACTACTCTGGGGAGGCAGAGTTTGCCCCGAATTCTGACCCAAGAATTTAAATTTTTGAACGTTGGACAGCTTGTACCAAGCAAGCCCTAAAAATCAGTTCCTGGAAATCAGGGGACAGAGTTCGGCCCGAACTCTGCCTCCTAGGTGGCATAATGGCCTTTGGGCTTTTGGGCTTTGTGGAGCTTGGGCTTGGTTTAGGAATTGATCTGTTTGTATAGTAGAGCTTGGAGAGATATGTCTAGGGGTTGAGATGACTCAGTGCGACTCAACGTACACATTCTCCTAGACTCAATAAATTGAAGATTATAGACATGGAACAAGTAGGAAAACCAAGCGCCCTTTGATGACGCTTTTCTTCTGATATTTGAGCAGTCCTGAAGACGTCTTTTTCCTTGACAGCAGTCATCCCGATGCGAGGCCACAGATAGGTCGCTAAGCGGTTCAGAGAAATCTCTTTGTATGATGTCGTCTTTGGTCCATCATTAATTCTTCATTGGCTATGTCCTGGTTTGATCATGTTTGATCATGCTTACAGCATGTCTACAAATACATGTTAGGCCAGCAAAATATGTTGCAGTACGATACAAGCATAGCAATATAATATAGGACAATTAGGACAATGCTAAGTTTAAGTAGCAACATGATAGTGTGTACATGAATATTAGTGACATCATTATGTTAAACTTAACTGATTAGTCATATTCAAAAACACGATGTAATTATTGGGCCAACACTATCATGTCTACCCAAATATTTATCCTTCTTTCCACTCTAAAAATATCTATTTCTCTCTCTCTATATCATATATATATATATATATATATATATATATATATATATATATATATATATATATATATATATATATATATATATATATATATATCCCTCACCCTCTCACATAAGCACACACCCCCCTCCTGTACACGAGCAGCCCCTCTTGTACACTAGCAGCCCCCCTCTCTTTCTTTCTCCTAATATCTCTCTATCTCTCTCTTTATATAATATATACACACACATATATATATTATATACATATATATCTCTCTTACTCTCTCTCTGCTCACTCACCCTCACCATTAACACAACTACCACTTCACCACCACCACCATCCCACTTTCTTCTCCTCATCCTCCTTCCCTCGGCGTGGCTTGGCCGGCCATGGCCAGCCTGGGCTCGGTCAGCCCTGGCCGAGGCTGACCCGAGCAGTGATGCAGCTCACAACAGTACGGGCAGCAGCTCGCAGCAGCAGTAGCTGCATTCGTAGCATGCAACAGCTGCAGCCGCGGCCACGCGCCGTCGTGGTCGGCCCCTTGCCCCGGGCGCACGTCGGCGATCCCGTGGTGACGCGCGTCTTCAAATTTCAGAAAGTGCACTTCGTCGCAGCAACTTCATGCGTATTTTTCGAAAAATTCGACCCTTGGATCGGTGATCCGTTTCTTCCGCCTCCATCTTGGTATATACTTCTTCACTTAGCTCCAGTTTCATCCGTTAATTTCGTTATTTGATACATCAAAATCAGTCGTCAAGTTGACCATTTAATTTGTACTATTTTTGAACAGTTTTACGGAGCCAACTTCGCGGACTCGTATCTTTGTCATCGTAGCTCCGTTTGATGTGCCTTCAGTTCCTGTGCATAGCTGGTATAACCCTCTTCCTATCATTTCAGTTTCGTTTCATTGTGAGCTTGTTTGATTGGTTGAATTCGACGCCAAAGTTGGTCGTCCAAATTCGTAATTTCCAAGTTATAAAATCCTAATTTTGAAACCGTGACTCCGGATTCAATTTCTGACACCATCAATAGACTCGTTGTGTCGTTCTGGCATAATTTCATATAAATTTTGTTAGATTTGGAGGACGTGGGCCGCGACACGTATTTCGGTACAAGACGGACCCCATAGTCCGAGTCAACGGATCTTTTTGAGATCTGCTCATCGGAATCCAAATCTGGATATACCGTTGAGTTCGTATCGTCATTCTGGACTTGTTGACATAAAATTTACTGAGTTTTGTGGACATTGGCTCCGACACGCATTTTCGAGTAAATCGGATTCCAATATCCGGGTCAACAGGCCATTTTGAGATCGGCTCATCTGAATCCAATTTTGGATATACCGTTGAGTTCGTATCGTCATTCTGGATTCGTGGACATATAATTTTTTAGGTTTAGTGCACTTTTATTTTGGCACGTTTTTGGTTCAAAGTAGGTCCGATACGGATACCATTTTGATCCAAAATTACCGTTTTGCCCCTGTGTCTAAATTGGACTTATGGATAGGCTATCCTAGCTAATTTGACCATTTTGGACAAGTTGGTGATGGTTGTTTCACCATCCGACAACATCTGTAGGTTTTCATCCTATCTATCACCCTATTAATATAATCTTTCTCCTTTTGTTTGTATTTTGAGATCCATCGATTCCAGTAATTTCACAAATCACTGAAATTGATATGTTGACCTTGTAGATGTTTATAGAGACTACCTTTGACCCAGTTTGCCTTAGTTTGACCCAGTTTGTCTTAGTTGTCTTAGATTGACTTAGTTGGACCTAGATTTCATAGCATACACTATTTGAACCCTAACAGACTCTTGTATATCTCATCCTTAGGTCTGTGGCTTCAGTCTGAGCCTTGATTCATATTGACAGCAGGACCCCAGGTGAGTATGTTCTCTGATAACTTTTCCAATTTACGATAACTGTTATAATTCATGTACTTAGTGTAGATATACTTGTTCTTGACACATTGTTCACACGGATTGGTATTTTTTGGATCCCGGCATGAGATGTTATTCCTTGTTTTCCTTGGTATATATTGTGCAAGTCTTGCCTTGTTCCTTGTGCATTGTGTAGACACGATTCTCGAGGAGACTTGCTACCTTCTCGGAGAATCTTGTGTCATGACGTGTCATGGTTGGATCCACTATACTAGTCAGGGGCGGGGAGTATTAGTGTAGATATGTGGTCAATTCCTATTATGCACCAATTGTGTATCGATTGATTGTGAGTGTTGATCATACATTTCACGTATGATTAGCCAGGCCTGTTACTATTGTGCAAGTTCCCAAGACGCTTTCACATGTTGTTGTTATTACTCACCCACTTAGATAGATGATTCTTGATTCTTGTACATACCATGATCAGTTTTACTTGCCTTGTTCTAGCTCTAGATTTACAGCTTACCTTGCCATGATACTCACATGTACATTTCATGATTCTTTGTATATACTCTCTATTTACAGTCTTGTAGCTTTGTCATATCTTGTGAACTGTTGTTAGTTGATGTGCTCGTTCCCATCCTGACTGGATACGTTGACAAATATTATGATTGTTATGCCCCACATTTTTAGACTACAGGATGATGCTAGTTGTCACAGATGTCTAGGTTTCATTTACAGTGAGTTGTTTCTGGGAACTCTAGGCCATTCTTCTTATTTAGATTCATATTTCATTGTTGGTTTATGCGTCCGACACATTCATGTCATTTATGATCTCTGTAGGTTTTAGATTCATTCAGTGATATTACTATTATCTCTGATTATTCGTATCCTCTTAGATGTTGTGATTGGAGTACATATTGTTAATATATACCACCTAGATGTTATAGATAGTTATTGGGTACTTGACAGCGTTCTACCGCCGATACTGCGGTGTTGGCTGGGCGTGGCCCATGTACTCGTACCCGAATATCCGGGCACAAGTCGTGACACATTTTTAGTGGTTTTCCATGCAGGTCAGTCTTTGCTATTAATGCAAAGTCGTGGTAGTACTTGAGCTTATCTGTATTACTGCGAGCCTGCCCTAGGATTAAGGTTGAGTCATAGAATATTTTAGGATTTTGGTACTCAGTCATATATTAGGAACTCTTGGTAGATTCCAGGGATGATTCCTAGGAATATTATTTCGAAAGCTTTTCAAATCTTTTTCCACTTGTTTCCATTCGTCTTGATTTTTAAAATATATGTCCGTATCGAACTTTATTCTTTCTTGGGATGAGTTGTGGACCCAGAGGGAACTAGAATATGGAAGTTGAACTTATATACCATATAGGTTGAGATTGTTTTAGATAATATTCCAAACTTTTAGATTTTGGCCTAGATAGTACCTTTGGGACATCCCCTGAGAACCTTTCTCTAAATCCTGTCTCGAAATCTGTTTCCGCTAGTTTCCATTTACTTATCTTTGATTCGTTGTTGAATTTTGAATCTTGATGTTCGTTCGTTGTTGACTTTGATTTTGTATCTAAAATCAGTTTTTATGGATTGAGTTAAGATATCCTGATAAACATATTTAATGGGGACGATGAGAACGGTAAGTGTCTACTTTATTTACGGAGTTTAGAATTTATTACAGTCATACTAGCTAGCACAACAGGGACATGGAGCCTGATGTTGGATATACTATCCTAGTTATAGAATTTAGACTTTCTTGCAGCCATACCGATTGGCGTGGTAAGGAATCTAGATGACATAATTATAGGGTGTATACCATAGTTATAGACTCCATCATTTATTACAGCTATGCTTACTGGCGTGGCAAAAATTCTGGCATCATGATTCTGGATAGACGTGTATGGTTATCAGGTCATATCTTAAATTGATTCACTTCTTTTGACCTATTGATCAAGGACAATTCCTACCATTATTCCTTATTCTGTCATTTCTTTTCTCATCATATGATGATTTTCTCATCTTGTCATTACTCCATTCATCTTGATTAATTATGTCTTGGTTACACCAACCACCTGTCTTTTATCCATTCCTGTCAACCACACTATGAAGTCGTTTGAAATTTTTGTTTCTTTTCACCTTGGAAAGGTTAAGGAAGTATCGTAAATCATCTCGTTCGGAAGGCGAATTTATTATAAAGTGGTATCTTGGTAGGAATATGAGATGTTGGATCTAGTATAGAATTTTAAGATAGAAGTATGATTGAGGTTGAAACTGAAACAAAGGGGTCGATATAATCAGTTTAGAAATGAGTTAATAGGGTATTTCGAGGTTGAATTACTTGGGATGCAAGTTCAAGGATTTCAAATAAGAAGGACAATAGGATGTACATTAATGGTATGAAAATTTATATTTCGTGGATATAGTTTAGAACCTGACGAGGATATCCAAGATTGAAACATTTTTGAAATTGGACAATTTTAGGTTATTGGTTCTCGAGGTATTTCACACAGAGGTTATGATAGAAGTTTGGAATTTAATAATGGAGAATATATTTTAATTATATGTGGTGATGGTAAGAAACTGGACAAGGCATTGGTAAGAGGATAGAGAACACAAGGATTTTGAGTCAAAAAGAAGAAGAAAAGTTTTTGTGAATATAATTTATTAATTAAGATGGTTGATATTTGAAGGTGTACTATGAAGGAAATATGAAGGTTGATTTGGTAATGGAAGAATAAGTTTTGTAAAGGCCTAAGTGGTATTAGGTTTGAATAACACAATGAGCATGATTTTAACAAGTTCAAGGATTTTACGAACTTAAATTAGAGGTTTCAGATAAATTTAGGACAAGGTGGAAGAATTCGGATTTAAGGATGATTAAGTGGATAGTGTGGAATTCTAGTGAAGGGTGTACTTCTTGATGAGGGTTTTGGAAATTAGGATCTGTCCTATGGTATCATGACAATGTCCAATCTTCATGATAGAATGGTAATTCTGGAAGCAGTTGTATAAGATTGGTTTTTATATTTGGACTTATGAGATTAAGGGTGTGGTTGGCCAATGATGACCAGATAAACTTGATAGTATCAGAGAAAGATGACTAACTTGACTTCCCAATGAAACCTTGACTTTTGATTTTCCTATCAAAATAGAATTTGACTTATTCCATGACTTTGAATCATTCTTTGAGTTTTCAATATCATTGAATCCTAATTCCCTTGGTTGCAACCAATCGACTTTGGTCATATCTCTGATCATATCCATATCCTAGATCATACTCAATTGGATTAAATTCAGTTGTCACCTGGATTTCCATCATTTGATGCTCGTGCCCAGACTTCGATGATCTTGTTCTCCATCTTGCCCAAATTCAGATTCACTCAAATTGATCAACTTAGATTGTGTTGAAGCTAATTTTCTTATCGTGATTGAATTTTATGCTATTACCACTCGTGCTATAACTTTTGATTTTGAACCTGTTTGGATTTTAAACACTCGTGCCGAAACTCTTTTCGACCCTGATTTAATTTTCTTATTATATCTGAACTCATTTTGCTTAGTCGTACCAAGATGACTTGGCGTGACTAAGTCGACTTGAATCCTTTGATCATGATTTTAACGATCATAATTATACATATTACCTTACCTCTAAATCGTGCCTAAAAGTCTTGAATTTCGACCATGACTAACTAGTACGACTACGACATTAGCCGTGAATCAAAAAATTGATCATGCTTGAATTTCAATCGTGCCTAATTGATTTGGGTTCTTTTTCAAATCGTGCTAAAAATCTTGAACTCTAATCGACTGTGTCAGAATATATTTTCTTTCATACCTAAATTTTGATTCTCTAATCACTCGTGCTTAGGTTTCATTCCTGATCACGACTAGGTTTGTGATTTTTGTCGCTCTATTCTAAATTGTGCATAAGTGCTAACCCTTCCATAAAGATTTGATCGCATCTGAGTCTTGATTTCACTCATGACCAGCGGTTAATGTTTGATCAATATTTGTGTTGAGCATTTGATTATTCCTAACAATGCCCAATCACGTCATTTTCTTCTTGATCGTGCCTATCTTTAACCCTAAATCTGATTTCATCGACCTGGATCCTGTTAATTGATATTTTTGGTCTAATTCTGACTTGTTCGTAACCGAACGATTCTTGCTTTTTCTAGTCGCTGCTTCGTGCTGTTTGCCTACAAGCTGTGACTTTAAACCCAATCATGCCAAACCTTGTCTTGGTCATGGTTAGCTTTTTATCTTGATCGGGCATGTGTGACTTTCAGGTTGATTTTTATCAAGCCTAAGTCCTACAGATCACCCTGTACTTGAGCTTCATATATATCTTTAATTCTTCTAATCATCTCTGAAATCGTGCCCCAATATCTTAACTTATTTCTGAAATCGTGCATATATATAGTTTTGTTCATATCATGATTCTATCTTGCCAAAATCCCTAATCGTGTCTGAATAATTTTGAATTTATTATCTTGATCGTGCAAAAACTCGTCGTTCTTTGATCGTGCCTAACATATTGCTTAAACCTTCTATCTTATTTTAACCCCACTACCAACCTTTAATTTTGAGGGCGAAATTTTTATAAGGTGGGTAGGATGTAAGCCCCCTAAATTTTTAGGAATTATTTTTGATTTTCTAAATGAATCAATTTTGATAATTCATTTTTATTTAATTAATTTTGATCATTAAACGCTCTTTACCGTGACTTTCATTTCTAGAGCATCAGGGATGCCAGTCTCTGGAAACTTTCTTCTCTAAGTTTGTAGTAGATAAGATTATCTTCATGTTTATATATCGTGTCCCACTCAAACTTGTTCCCTTGTGCTTTTTTTCTTCGTGCAACTTTCGGGTCAATTTAGACCAATTTATCGTCTGTCGTAATTTGTGACTAAACTTCCAACTTAATTTTCTGGCCCGACATCGGTCCAATCTGCTCGACCCAATATATGGTTTTGGCCTGTTTTGAGCCTACTATGCACGTGCCACTTGCGTGCCACCAAATTGATCTTCCTTGTGCTTCCATTTCATCCATAATTTTTAATGGTTTAAATCTGTGATTTTATTTAAATCTTGGCCCAAACTTGTCCAAATTTGACCCAACACCCAATCCAATTTGTGTAGGCCCTATCATGTCTACCCAATTATTTCTCCATCTTTCCCACTCTAAAAATATCTATTTCTCTCTCTCCATTTCAAATATATATATATATATATATATATATATATATATATATATATATATATATATATATATATATATATATATATATAAATATATATATATATATATATATATCAATATGTCTCTCTCACCCTCTCAAATCAGCACACCCCCCCCCCTCTTGTACACGAGCAGCCCCCCATCTCTTTCTCTCTCTTAATATCTCTCTCTCTCTCTCTCTCTCTCTCTCTCTCTTTATATAATATATACACACACATATATATTATATATACATATATCTCTCTCTCCTTCTCTCTCTACACACTCACCCTCACCATTAATACAACTATCACTTCACCACCACCACCATCCCACTTTTTTCTCCTCCTCCTTCTCCCCTCGACGTGGCTCGATCGGCCGTGGCCATCCTGGGCTCGGTCATCCCTGGCCGAGGCTGACCCAAGCAGCGCTGCAGCTCGCAGCAAGCAGCAGCTGCACCCGACAGCAGCCGACGGCCACGCGCCGTGTTTGTCGGCCCCCCTTGCCCTGGGCGCACACCGACGAACCCACCTAGGCAGCGCCTTGCTTCTCGACGTACAAGCTAGTCGATTCGTGCGTTTTGCATGAATTCTCGCCGTGACGTGCGTCTTCGAAATTCAGAAAGTGTGTTTCGTCGCAGCAACTTCGTACACGTTTTTCGAGAAATATGATCGTTGGATCGTCGATCCGTTTCTTCCATCTCTATTTCGGTATATATCTCTTCACTCACCTCCTGTTTCATCCGTTAATTTTGTCATTTGATACATCAAAATCGGCCACAAAGTTGACCGTTTAATTTGTACTATTTTTGGACAGTTTTACGGAGCCAACTTCGCGGACTCGTATCTTTGTCGTCGCAGCTCTGTTTGATGTGCTGTCGGTTCCTATGTACAGGTGGTATTACCCTCTTCCTTTCATTTCAGTTTCGTTTCATTGTCAGCTTGTTTGGTTGGTTGAATTTGACGCCGAAGTTGGCCATCCGAATTTATAATTTCCAAGTTGTAAAATCCTAATTTTGAACCCGGGACTCCGGTTTCAATTTTTGACACCACCAGTAGACTCGTGGCATCGTTCTAACACAATTTTATATAAAGTTTGTTTGATTTGAAGGACGTGGGCCCTGACACGTATTTTGGTATAAGACGGGCCCCACAGTCCGAGTCAACGCATTTTTTTAAGATCAGCTCATCGGAATCCAATTCTGGATATACCGTTGAGTTCGTATCGTCATTCTGGACTCGTTGACATATAATTTGCTGAGTTTTGTGGACATTAGTTCTGACACGCATTTTCGTGCAAATTAGATTCTAATATCCGGTCAACGGGCCATCTTGAGATCGGCTCATCGAAATCCAATTCCGGATATACCGTTGAGTTCGTTTCGTCATTCTGGATTCGTGGACATATAATTTTTTTTATGTTTAGTGTACTTTTATTCTTGCACATTTTTCGGTACAAAGTGGGTCCGATACGGACACCATTTTGACCCGAAATTACCTTTTTGCCCCCGTGTCCAAATTGGACTTATGGATAGGCTATCCTAGCTAATTTGACCATTCTGGACAAGTTGGTGATGGTTGTTTCACCATCCGACAACACCTGTAGGTTTTTATCCTATCTATCACCCTATTATTATAATCTTTCTCCTTTTGTTTGTATTTTGAGATCCATCGATTCCAGTGATTTCACAATCACTGAAATTGATATGTTGACCTTGTAGATGTTTATAGAGACTACCTTTGACCCAGTTTGCCTTAGTTTGACCCAGTTTGTAGATTGGCTTAGTTGGACCAAGATTTCATCGCATACACTATTTGAACCCTAATTGACTCTTATATATCTCATCCTTAGGTCTGTGGCTTCACTCTGAGCCTCGATTCATATTGACAGCAGGACCCCAGGCGAGTACATTCTCTGATAACTTTTCCAATTTATGATAACTGTTATAATTCATGTACTTAGTGTAGATATACTAGTTCTTGACACATTGTTCACACGGATTGGTATTGTCTGGATCCCGACATGAGATGTTATTCCTTATTTTTCTTGGTATATATTGTACAAGTCTTGCCTTGTTCCTTGTGCATTGTGTAGACACGATTCTCGAGGAGACTTGCTACCTTCTCGGAGAATCTTGTGTCATGACGTGTCATGGTTGGATCCACTATACTAGTCAGGGGCGGGGAGTACTAGTGTAGATATGTGGTCAATTCCTATTGTGCACCCATTGTGTATCGATTGATTGTGAGTGTTGATCATATATGTAAAACTCCTAAATTTCTACTAATTTTTTTATATAAATTTGGTACTAATTTTTTTATTTTGTATTTATACGTCGCGTAGTTGCATTGTACGTCGCGCGCAAAATTTTATTTTTCGTAATTGCTCGACGAGTGCGAATATGTGCGAGCGTACATATTTTTAGAAAAATATTTTTTCCATTTTTATAGTTTCAAAATAATATATATAATAATTATTTTTGCTATCATGCAAAAATTTCCAAGCTCATTATTTTATTTATTTTAATTATACAAAGCCTTTCGTTTATAACAATTATTCATAATATTTTTCGTGCATACATATATATATTTCATAAATATTTTATTAGTTTATTTTTAAATAATAATGTAATTTTCAAAATTAATTATTATTATAATTTTAGTGTTCATAAAAATATATTTTAAAATGGTTGATATTTGTTAAAATTAATTATGATGATTTACAAATTTGAATGTATGGATTTAGATTTATCTATATTTAATTTGAATTGAATTTAGAATTTATTTGAATTGTTTTAAAAATTATTTAAATTAAGTAGAGAATTATCTAATTGGGTTTTAAATATTCCTAATCCTTATCCAACTGGTGTCACGACCCGCACCCAGTGAAAGGACACGAGAAGTGAATACGCCAAGCCTACGCCGCAGTGTCGGCAGTAGAACGCTGTCCTGAGTCACCATATCTAACACAGTCTAGAATAAACTCCGAATAGAGAGTAAAATAATAAGTAACTCAATCACAATACTAAGATGGAATAGAAGAGTAAATCTCAAGAGAGTCACAGATATAAATAGAAGTCTAGCTGTAAACCACAAGAACAAACTCAGGTACAACTCATAATGTCTCAAATAAAGAAAAATAAAGAAACTAAGTCTCAGCTAGACTATGGGCAAGTCCTCAGTGACTGTTGGATCCTCCTGAGGGTCCACGTCACCAGTGTCATCTAAGCCAATGCCATAATAAGTAGGGCAGAACTTCTTATCATCACCTGTAAAATTTTCAACATGCCCAGTCAGGACGAAACGAGCACATATCTCTCACAACAGTTCATATCAGGATTGGACATATAAAGCAAGCTATAAAAAACTATACATGAATCTCTGTAAAGAAAATCAACAAGAGAGAGAGACTATAAGAATGAGATATAATATGATAAATAGAGAAATGTAACCTTCTACGTGATTTAGAGCATGAATTGGTTATGTAAACGGTTTGGGTTGCACATGGATACAGCTATGGAGTACACATGGACACCTACTGGGGATAATGATCACATAACCAGCTACACTCTTCCTGTCCCCAATCAATACACAAGGATCAATACATGTTATGTTATTGCACATGGATAACAACTACTTTATACATGGAGCTCATATGGTCATGAGTGTACATGAATATGACATGAGTGCACATGGATAAATATGAATACATAGAGTACATGATGGCCATGATAAAGTACATGAACATGATATACTCTATGTATCCGAGGGGATAACATCGCTTGAAAAGATCCAAAGGGTACTAATCCGTGTGAACATCGTGTCAGCATCAAGTATACTAGTCTATAACAAGAGAACATATCCAAAGAAGTATGAAAAGATCAGAGAATGTACTCACCTAGCAAACTGAACTGTTGATGACGAAGTGTAGCTAAACTGCGGCAATATAAACCTATTTAAAGTATACACATGTCACAACCAAGTCTAAAATATCAAAAGAAATAGCTACAATGCAAGACTACATGCTTCTAGGTCCATTTTTGGTTAAAGTCAACCCTCGATCAACTCTGGTCAAACCTGGTCAACGCTAGTCAACCCGGGTCAAACCTGGATCAACTAGTCCATCTACTAATTTTTAGGTCATACACAAAATTCTAGGTCATTTGGAGTTCGTTTGAGTTGAATTGGATCAAGTTTGACCCAAAGTTGAACTTTGTCAATTTGGTCAACTTGTCGACCAATTCGACTAAAGTAGGCTCAAAATGATAAACCAAATCTGTCCTAGGACTCCTATAGTTATATACACAACTACAATCTATTCTAAGAGAGTTATCAAGCATAAATATCTACATACATATATGCATATATACACACATGTGTATATTACAATTCAAACCAACCTTAATTCTAACGAATGATTGTGTGCTTGTGTGTGACCTGGAGATTACTGAAATGGGGTGAATTCTGAGATTAAAAACAGCAAACACAAACCATGGTATACACAATTTAATATACTATTTATATACATATATACAAATTAAGAAACTATATATATATATATATATATATATATATATATATATATATATATATTTTATATATATATATATATATATATATATATATATATATATATATATATATATATATATATATATATATTATATGTATATATATATACATATATATTTATATATACATATAATATATATATATATATATATATATATATATATATATATATATATATATATATATATAAAATATATATATATATATATATATATATATATATATATATATATATACAAATGCTCAAATGAAAGATTGGCAATGGTTTGAGATAATTTTAAGAGTCAAAAATCTGGAATTAAATCTTCCTCGACCCATTCTCAACATATAAACATAGCAATGGGTCTCAACGGGGTTTTCTAATGCACATAGTTAAAAATATATATACATAGCTACTAGGAAAGCATATATACTCATAAATGATGGAAAATTATGAAACAACACCAAAAGTTGGTTCCCACAAACCCGAAACCTCATATACATACTGAAAACTCAGATTTTATAAGCTAAATATCTGGAAATCAAAATATCGCATTTAAACTCAAAAATTCATATTAAAGAAAACTCATTTTTTCACCCAACGACCCAAAACGAGATATACACCAAACGAACCCGCGAAACTCGGCATAAACGTTGGTCTCGACCCAAGTGATGCGCTCGTATACTCTCGAGTTCGAAATCGTGTCCGTGTCGTGTCCACAGAACGCGTATCGGAATTTCCCGATACCGCGTGACAACGCGTGCGTTCTCGCTCGATTGAGTGCCGCATACACAATGAAAAGCCCCGTGCTTGTGCACATAGCTGGGGGGTCCCGGGGTAGGTCTAGGACACGGTCATGCAGGGACACGCCGTGCCAAAGTGATGTGCACAGCCCCACACCCGAGTGGCCTGCTGTGCGAGTGCGCCCGCCCGCGCGCCCGCGCGCCCTCGTGCGCGCGGTTCCGCCCTCGTGGCTTGCTCGTTGGGCCACGCCACGACTCGGGGTTGGTTCTTCGGGTAGTCTAGGTATAGGTCGACATGTCCCAGGTCCTAGATCGAGTCTTTGTTGCGTCGTGTGCGCGCACGAAGTCCGTTTCAGCGACAAAAATCAGGCTGAATGCACAGTACGGCTGAGCGGTGCACGTGCGATTTCTCCGCGCTCGCTCAACAAAAAGCCGTGAAATTTTATGAGCATGGGGGCAGAGGTTTCCCCCACGTGCTCAAGAGATTTCATGCAAAAATACGGCCCGTGCATCGAGAAACAATGCACGGACGGCAGGGCACGCACGGCCTCGTGCACGGGATCCGTACACGTGCGTCCGATGCCCGAAACGCCGCTGCAACGTTGTCAAAACCAAATCCGTCTTCACAAAAGTTTATCAAAATAATATTATCTAAACATCCATGAAGACAGAATCAAAAAATAGTAACTTTATATCCTAAGTTGCATTTCGTCGAACATGTGCCGTAAAGGACCGACACGTGTCCGATACCGCCATCAAACGGAGTCAAAATCCAACCAAATTACGTAGGCAAGTCTAGGGCACCTATATGGATGCAAAAATGAAAGAAATTCCAGATTTACAATGGTAGATTAGGGTTTACCTATTGAGTGTCAAAAACTCAATGAATGGAGCCCCTCGGTTGTCGTGTCGGCCGATTTCCCTCAAGCAAAAGCCTCCACCTCCTCGCTAGAAATGCTCCAGCAGATCCTCCTCTCCTCGACGAGTGCAACGAAGTGGGTTTGGGAAGAAACGGACTCCGGATGAAGGAAAAAGGAGTTTTGGAGAAGGGGATTTATTAGGGTTTCCTTGTGGAGGCTCAAAACTTCACAAATGAATACAAGGGGGTGGGGGTACTGCTGTTGGGCGGCCAGGAATAGGTCTCCTAGGTTTAGGGTTTCACTTGGGCTAACTCATTCTCAAGTAGAAATGGGCCCAAGTCAAAAAGGCTTAAAGGCTTGCATGCAAAAAGACTAAAATAAATCAATTAAAGCCTTAAAAATAATCTAATGCCTAAAATAAATTCTAAAAATAAAAATAACAATTCTAAGGCATGGTTAGGCCCCTATACAATGTCCACTAAGGTTAAACCAGATGCTAGCACAACACAAGTCAACATATCTAGAAAATCACAAAAAGACCAAAATGGCTAAAAAGAATAAAATACCCTTCTATGAAAAAGTGGATGCTACAAGTCTACCCCCCTAAAATAATTTCGTCCTCGAAATTAAAGACAAAATGCATGATTAATAAAGAACAAAATCATACCTCAAGACTGGAAAAGATAGGGGTATCGTTCGCGCATCTCATCCTCTCTCTCCCAGGTGGACTCTCCCAGAGAGTGATGCTTCCAAGCTATGCGAACTAAGGGTATCGACTGATTCCGCAACACCTTCTCCCGTCGGTCTAGAATCTCCACAGGCTACTATGGATAACTGAGAGTAGGTCCCACCTCAATCTCGGAATGGTCCAGTACATGGCTAGGATCTGCCACATACCGTCTCAACTGCGATACGTAAAATACATTGTGGACTTCCGCTAAGGAAGAAGGCAAGTCCTGTCTGTATGACACGTCACCGACCCTTCCGCTGACAATAAAAGGTCCGACATAGCGTGGGCTAAGCTTCCCTCCTCCACCGAAATAAATAGTGCCTCGAGTCGGTGAAATCCTCAAGAATACCATATCTCCAACCTAGCACAAGCATGGTCTCAATTAATTAAAAACAATCACGTAATCAACAAAAACACAAACAACAAGATTCTAATCCTAAGTCTAAGCTATACGTCAAACTGCAAGGGTCTCTTGTGGCTGTCGGCCCAATGCCGCTGTCTGTCCTGCGCCACGCGAAGTCGATCCCTGATGAGCTTTACCTTCTCCGCTACGTCCACAACCATCTCAGGTCCCAGTAAAGCTCGCTCTCTAACATCATCCCAAGACAAGGGAGTACGACATCTACGCCCGTACAATGCCTCGAATGGTGACATACTAATGCTGGCCTGGTAACTGTTGTTGTATGTAAACTCTACCAAGTGCAGGTGATCCTCTCATGATCCTCTAAAATCCAGAACACAAGTCCGAGCATGTCCTCGAGAGTCTGAATAGTCCTCTCCGACTGTCCGTCCGTCTGAGGGTGGTACGCAGTACTGAATTTGAGCTGAGTGCCCAAACTAGTCTACAAACTTTGCCAAAAATAGGAAGTAAAATGACTATCCCGATCCGAGACAATGCTCACCGGAACTCCTTGTATCTTGACAATCTGCCGCATATACAACTCCGCTAGCTTCTCAGTAGACGTCCCCACTTTGAATGGCAAAAAGTGGACCAATTTGGTCAACCTGTCCACGATGATCCAAATCACGTCTTTTTCTCCTAGTGAACGCGGCAATCCCGAAACAAAATCCATCGTAATGTGCTCCCACTTCTACTCTGAAATGGGCAATGGCTGCAACAGTCCTCCTGGCCTCTGCCTCTCTGCCTTAACCTGCTGACAGACTAGACACCTGGCTATGAAGCGTGCTACCTTCTGCTTCATCCTTACCACCATACATGCTCCTTCAAATCTCTATACATCTTGTTGGCACCTGGATGCATAGTATACTGAGAGCGATGGGCCTCATGCATAATGTGCTCCCGAAGCTCTCTGCTAGGCACACACAGTCTGGAACCGTGCCTCAATGTGCCATCCTTCGCAATGATGAACTCCACATCTGCCAATCCTGCTCGAACCTGCTCTCGGATACACCGCAGGGTAATATCGTCGAACTGAGCTGACTTGATCCTCTCCATCAAGCCTGACTGAATCTGAAGGCCCTACATCTGCATCTGGACTCCTGGCACGATCACCTCGATCCCTAAACTCTCCAAATCTGCTAATAGATGACGATCCATCGTCAAGCACATAGCTACCGGATACCTACTCAAGGCATCGGAAACCACGTTGGCCTTCCCTGGATGGTACTGCAATAAAATGTCGAAGTCCTTCATCAACTCCAACCAACTGCACTGCCTTATGTTGAGCTCTTTCTGTGTAAACACATACTTCAAGCTCTTGTGGTCTGTTAAGATCTCCACATTCTCTTTGTATAGATAGTACTTCCACAGCTTTAGAGCAAAGATAACCGCCGCCAACTCCAAATCATGGTTAGGATAGTTCTTCTCATACGGACATAATTGCCTGGATGCATAGGCAATCACCTTCCCATGCTGCTGCAAGACACAACCCAAACCCTTCCCTGAGGCATCACTGTAGATAGTGAACCCGCCTGATCCTGATGGTAATATCAAAATCAGGACTGTCGTCAATCGCTTCTTCAAATCATCAAAAGCAACCTGACAATCCTCCGACCAGACAAACTCTGCGTCCTTCCGGGTCAGCTTAGTCAATGGCTCGACAATCCGGAAGAAATCCTGAACAAACCTCCTGTAGTATCCTGCCAATCCCAGAAAGCTCCTGATCTCTGCGACTGAACTCGGTGTTGTCTATGCCTCAACTGCTCTGATCTTCTTTTGGTCGACTGATATCCCATCTCCGGTCAACACATGACCTAGGAAATCAATTCGATCAAAGAAGACCTCACACTTCGAGAGCTTACCGTAAAGCTGCTCCTTCCTGAGAGTCTCCAAAACCACTCCTAAATGCTCCTCATGCTCCTCTGGGGTCTTCGAATACACCAAAATGTCATGATGAACACCACCATGAACTTGTCCAAGTACTAGTGGAACACCTTGTTCATCAAGTTCATGAACACCGTCGGGGCGTTAGTTAACCCAAACAGCATCACCATGAACTCAAACTGGCCATACCGAGTACTAAAAGCTGTCTTCGGAATATCCTCCTTCTTCACCTTCACTTGATGATACCCTGACCTCAGATCAATCTTGGAAAATACCTTCGCTCTGCTCAACTGATCGAACAGGTCATCGATCCTCGACAGCAGGTACTTGTTCTTGATCGTGAGGCTGTTGAGTGCCCTGTAATCGATACACATCCATACCGACCCATCCTTTTTCGGTACAAAATGTACTGGCGTAGCCCACGGTAAAGAAATCGATCGGATGAAGCCCTTGTCCTGTAACTCATCCATCTGCTTCTTCAGTTCCATAAGCTCACTGTTGTTCACTCTATAGACATGCTGAGATTTCGGCTCTGCGTCGGGTATCAAGTCTATAGAGAACTCCACATCCTTGTCCGGAGGCAACCCTGGCAACTCCTCCGGAAACACATCCATGAACTCAGCTATCAGTGGATGTGGCACGCTCTGCTCCTCTGCTAAAACTCCGCAGAAAACTCCGCTGCTCTGCTCTGACTCCCGTCCGGTGAACTCGAACTCTGGCTCTCCTGGCATGCTGAAGAGAACTCTACCCCTGCGGCAATCTATACTGGCATGGTGCCTGCTCAACCAATCCATACCGAGTACAATATCGTAGTTCGGTAATGGCATCACGAGCAGACACACATCCAGTTCTCGGCCTCCCAAAACTACTCTTCGATCCTTGCAATCATCACTGACGAGGATAATACCACCCCCAGTCGTGATCTTGCGAGTCCTAGGCAAAGGTTCAGAAGGAAGCTGGTGTCTAATGGCAAAAGATACAGACACGAAGCTATGGGAAGCACCCGAATCAAATCATGCGAATGCGGGAAAAGAGTCGATAAGAACATAACCTGCTATCATATTGCCTGCTGCCTCGGAATCCTCCGCTGCCATGGCGAAAGCTCGCCCCTGCTGGCCTCCTCTAGTCTGCTGCTGGTGCTGGACAAACTTCTGCTGCTGAGTCGGTAGGGGACCCCTCTGCTGCTCCACTGGAGCCTTGGTTCCTGCTTCCTGTCCCTTACGACCGAAAGCCTCAGGACACTCCCTCAACTGATGCTCTGATGAACCACAGAGTAGGCACTTGCCTAGCCTCTTCCTGCACTCACTCCACCTGTGCCCTGGCTTCTTACAGAAGTCACAAATGGTAGCTTGTTGCTGTCTTGGTACCTGCGGACCATGTCCCTGCTGTGCCTACTGGAATGGCCTTTGCTGCTGGAAGGACCTCTGCTGATGCAGCTGCTGAAAATGGGACTTCTTGGCCAGTCCTCCACTGCCACCGACTGTATGGGAATCACGACCTCTCTTCTGCTTCAGCTCCAGATCATCCTCTGCTGCCATTACTTCCATCAAAATCTCCTTAAATGTAGCATTCCTGTTGCTCTTGGTTAAGGACTTGACTTCCTTAACCAAACCCTTCCTGAATCTCCTAGCCTTTGTTGTCTCGCTAAGGCCCTCCACAAATCTGCTCAGGCGACAGAACTCCCCGGCGTACTCCTCTACAGTCTGGTTCCCCTGAACCAGGTTCTCAAACTGCGTTTCATACGCGCCAAGTACAGTATCAGGGAAGAACTTCTCCTTGAAAAGCTTCTTAAAAGCCTCCCAAGTTTGCTCCGTAGTACCAATCCTGGGGTCGGTCTAGTACCAAGTGCGGGCAAGGTCCTGCATCATGCTGTCCGCTGCTTCCACCTGGAGTCTAGCAGGTATCTCTACGAGACGAAAAATCTCCTCTATGTGCTCGATCCAATCGTCCGCGTAAAGGATACCCTCCGTACCCTTGAAGTCCCGCGGCCTCATCTTCTGGAAATCCTGAATACCTGGAGTCCTTGGTTGGTATGATTGAATCTGCCCTTCTTGGGGTTGGGCAGTCACCTTCTCCACTGCCACCATCGCTAACTGGTGGGCATTATCAATGCCCTGCCTCATGTCCTCTGCCTGGCGTTACTGCATCTCCATCATCTGCTGTATAAAAGCAAAATACTGTGCCGCATCAACTGTCCCCTGGGGCGGTGATGGTAGCATCCCCTGAACTCCTGGGGTAGTCTTCGGAGCTGGTGGAGGAGCACCCCCAAAAGTTGCAGATGGACCCACCTGAGCTGGAACAAGAGGTACTGTGGTCCCTGGGGCCTGCTGAGTCGGACAAAAAGTAGCAGACCTCTCAGTGGTATCCCTAAGACCAGAGCACTGCGATCGTGTCTCCACCATCTTGAAGACAGATCAAACAAGGAATCAATTACTGAAAAAGAAGCAAAATCATCAAAGGAGGACAGTTGTTTTCAAAAGGAGACAATTAACAGTAAGAATTGATAAGAGTTTTCCTAATGTTATTGAATACCTTAACTTATATCTTATATCCTACTACAGGCTGTAATGACACTCTAGTTCGAGTACCACTACGAATCACACTAGTTGTGATTGGGAGGACCTGCATGGGCCACCACTAAAAATGTGCCACGACCCGCACCCAGTGAAAGGGTACGAGAAGTGAATATGCCCAGCCTACGCCGCAGTGTCGGCAGTAGAACGCTGTCCTGAGTCACCCAAACTTAGTCATATAATGTATATATTATTCACATTCACATATTCATATACATAGATATATATAGGAAAGCTATATATATAGGCATATACATATATATACATAGAGAGAGAGAAGGAGAGGTAAAAGAGTAAGTGAGTGTGTATGTGACATGTGTGTGAAAGGATATGTGTTAATGTTCTTAGATTTAGTGATAGGTAGGTGTATATGACATGGGATACATGGTGTCAAAGGGTGTATGAATGCATGTGTGTAAAAGGTTATAGGTTAACTCAGTTTATAGAAATGCATACATACATACTTACATTGCATACATGCATACATACATATCATGTATACATACATACATATCATATATGCATATTTGCGTTCATTCATGCACCTATACATACATACATAGATGCATACATACATATTTGAATACATTATATACTTGCATACATTATATTCATATATGCATACTCTACATTATATTACATTCATTCCTGCATATATGCATACATATAATATATGCATACAAACTCATATATTTAACTCAAAATATATGTGAATTCATACATTACATTACTTAACACATATATATATCATTCATTCATATCCCATATACATGCATACTTCAGTTCATGCATTATATCCATTCACATATCATTAAGTTGCATGCATATACTTATTTTCATTACATACATGTCATTCATGCATATTACATACTTACATGCATCTATACATTATATACATTGTATACAACATATAAAAATAGAAGAGGAAAAAAAGGGAGAAAAACTGAAATAGAAAGGGAAGGGAAGGAAAAATGTAACTAAAAAGGAAAACAGTGGACACATACATGCTTGCATCATATATTCTATATTACCATACATGCTATCATTATATATTGTATTACATTATGTATACATTATGCATTCATATCTATCGTTACATGTATACCTTTCATTCGTATGTAGCATTCATTATATATTTTCATGCATACATTGTATATCATTCTTTCATTCATGCATTTATGCATTGCTTATATATATTACATTGATTGCATTCCTACATGCTTGCATTCAACAATATATATACATTAATGTAAAGAGGATACATATCATATATATATAATTTCATTCATCTGACATATCATGCATTACATGCTCTATATTCATTTAATATCCATACTACATAGGCTCATAGGTTACACAAAATACATATATCGTATAGTCACTCTTCTACTTAAAATCAATATTGTGCCAATTGGGACTTCACTAAACTCTAGGATTAAAGTATGTCATAGTCCTTCATGTTAGCTTTCCGAAACTTCAAACGGATCGCATTTTCGTGCCCAGAAGCTTCCGAAATCGCGAAAACACCGAAACGCGTTTGTCTTTCGGACAGCTGACACTCAAATAGTTTTACAGAAAGTTGCAGAACGATTTTGGCTTATTAAAATATATATTTGGAAAGCTAACTTCGATACGGTTCTTTTTAAAAAAAATGGGAGATAAATCGTAGTTCTAAGCTAAAAGTTATGACATTTCTAACTTGCTTTGGTTAATAAAAACGTGGATAAATATTATGACGAATTTGAGTTGTTTTGGACAAAAGAAACACATGTAGGCCAAGATACTTGGATGCCAACATAGGTATCCAAATGAAACTCATTCTAACCATCCTAACTAAGATCAATCCACTCTCTAACCATTCTAAAACAGAATTTAAATATCTATTTAAACTATTATCATACATACATACACATGGGGTGTCCTAATTTGGGATCTATCAAGTTGGACACAAGACACATATCTAAAATCCTCAAGAGAGCTCCAAATGGTCTCAAATTTGAATCTAAATGGGGTACATACATGGGGGTGGATCCTATGGATTCAAAACTAACTAATATGTATAGGAAATCAATTTAGAGGGTTAGTTTTACCTATTGGGAGTGGAATCCCAATGATACTCCCAAGGACATGGCTCCGACACGAAGAGCTTCCAAAAAGGACACTCCTCCTTGCACTTTGCTCCAAATCTTTGCTAGCACCCTCCCTTGATAGTATGAGAAGGTTGGATGGAAGTTTTGGTAGAGGGATGTAAGGATTTGGAGATCAAATCAAAAAGGGATGCTCTCTAATTTGGGGAAGAACACTTAGGGTTCTATGTAGAGGTAAAAAGTGGCAAGGGTTTTCTTAAGGATTCTTAATAGGAAGGGAGGGGGCACTTGATGGCTGGTCATTAGATGAATTAGGGTTAGTTTTACATGTAGATGAGTGGCTAGGGCTTGTCCACCCAATTCCAAGCCTTCCTATTGGTTCAATTAGTCATAAGGCTTTCTTTTTCACAATAGCCTAAGGGGTAAATATTCTACTATGAAATATCTAGATATTGTTAATCTTGTTATTACAAGGTTATCCTAATCAAGACTCTAAGCTCAAGACTAATCTAGATTAGGCTAAGATTCTAGGTCAAGTCTCAAATAAATAATTAGCACATATTTAATTAATACAATTTCACAAAATTATCGAAATGACCAAAGTACTCTTAGGCTAAAAACTAGTAATATGACATTCTAATCACATGACTAGGCTCCCTTGGTCATGGTTAGTCTCTAGGCTTAGCAATTCTAGGGTTACACTAGTTAACCATCAAAATTAAAATTCAACATTTTAACTAGTTTTAAATTGATTAAAAATGACAAAAAATCATAATATGATTTAAATATCATTATTAAATGATTATAATTATAAAAGTTTAAAATTATCCTCATTTGGAAAATTGGGTGTTACAAGTCTACCCTCCTTAGAAGAATTTCGTCCTTGAAATTAAGATGGTCGTACTCCTTCTAGGTCAAAGCCCCAACAATCAAGGTCGAAGCCTCTTCCTAGCAGCACACAAGATCAACAAATAAAATATGGGTAGTAGGCTTAAAATGGGTCATGTCCAAAATTTTGCTCGACAGGTTTAGGTTGAAAAGGTGTCCCCAATTCGAGTCAGAAATAAAAGCGACTCCGTGGGATAAATCAATATGGGATCTTGTGTCAGGAAAGTCGTGTGAAGCAAATAAAGCACAAGATGGTGTGTCCGAGTGGGACAAGAAGGTCATGGGTGTAGGGTGTCATGTTTAGGTCATGCATGTGAAATTGGTTTTAAGAAAACAACTAGTCTTGTGTTCCTAAATTAAAAGCTACGGTAATGTGCATATGATAATCATTTTTAAGTAGGAATGGTCGAATGGCTTAAATTGAACCGTAAGTTGTGATGCAAAAGTAGTACAAGGGAACAAGTTGAGTGGGACAGACTCTGTCATGAGTGCCAGACTGGGAAGATAAGGAAAACAATAAATCAATCAGGGCTGTTAGGCAGTATCATCTTATATGAAACTGGAAACTGGCTACAATGTTCACCATTCTAAGGTCATAAGTACACTATCAATTCTAAGTCAAAAAGTCCTAACACAAATCATCAATTCATTATATTTAGAAGAAATTTATATCAAAGGAAGTTACACAAAGGATTATACTAACAACTAAAACTACTCCTACTCCTAAGTTAATTGAAAAAGAACAAACAATAATTTTTTTTGAAAAGACTGAATTAAAAGGGTAGAATGATATTTTATAAACCTTCTTGAGATAAAATCTGATAATCATATGCGTTTATCCAAATTCATGATACTCAGAATCTTCGTCATACTAGTAAGCAAGGCTACGATATTCACAGTCCTCGACTAAGGTACATACCTCTAGAATCATGGTATTTAAAATTTTTGCATTGCCGCATGCTTGGCCGCAAAAACCTTAAATTCCCACATCCGAGAAATATATCCAAAATCAGACTGTATGTCCTCACCATGCTTGCTAATGTGACTGTAGAAGATTCTAGATTCCATAACTAAGTCGACCTAGCCCATATGATTCATCTTGTTAGAATATTTCAAATTAACCTTAATTACCAAGAATCAAATTCATCAACAAACAAGGAAGATAAACAGAAGCTGTTGGAATCGAATTTCGAGATATTCATAATGAGATTCTCAAGGGTCATCCAAGGAATCTCTCAAGTAGTCCTAACAGTAATTGAGTATCCTCTCAACTAAAGCCTATTCCTTAACTCTACTCGCAGGTGCGCAGCAGTACAACTAATCGTCGTACTACCACGACTTTATACAATGCAAATTTTGACCTGCATGGGCCACCACTAAAAACGTGTCACGGCCCACACCCAGTGTAGGGGCACGAAAAGTGGGTACATCCAGCCTATGCCGCAGTGTCGGCGGTAGAACGCTATCCTAGGTTACTATCTAATCAACAACTCACGCAATTATATAATGTACTTGTCAAATCTCAACTCCGAACGGAGGACAAGTATAGATATAATGAAATCTCAATCACAGTCTAAGAACGATAAGATAACACAGAAGTTTATAACTAAAGACTAAACAACAACAAATATAAACTACTAAATAATAATATCTCAAACAAACTCAAATCTCAAGTTATTATAATTCAAGTTCTAAAACATGAAAACTAAACCAAGTCTACTGGCTAGTCTCCCGATCACTCCTGAGTATCGGGGCCAAAGGTAGCTAAGCCATCTCCTGCACCCAGGCAAGTAGGGAAAATGTCCTCAGGATAATCATTTGTAATATTTTCAACAGGTCCAGTCAGGACAGGAGTGAGCACAATACATCTCACGCTGTTCATACCATGTTGGGAAATATAAAGCATGCAAAAGAGTAAGATACATGAACTGTAAGAAGGTGTACATGAAAATGAGAGAGAATTATAACTGAAAATATATATACAGGATAAGTAAAGTTGAAAGTACTAGTAATTTAGATCATAATATGGTTATGTAAATAGGTTAGATTTATACAATAAAATGGTAACTCCATCATACGTGAGTGTACAATTGACATATACAATAGTTTATACAATATTTGTACAATGGGATTTGATTACATAACTATTTTCTACTCACCCTCCCCAATCAATACACAAGGATCCAATCCAGTTACGTTACCTTGTACAATAGTTTCTCCATGAAGCTCATGTGATCATGAGAGTACAAAATGCACAAAGAGTATACATGAATAGGGGTGTACAATAAATACAATATGTTCATAAAACGCATATCACAATATGTATCTGCTGAACACAATGGGGATAACATCGCAAGAGAAGATCCATATAGTACCAATCCGTGATAACAATCGTGTCAGTGTCAAGTAAAGTAATCTAGAGCAAGAATATAAGTCCTGACAAGTATGAAACGATCAGAGAATGTACTCGCCTGATACTCTGAAAAGAGTAGTTTAATATCAGATGTCTGTACCGGAGTCACAATGTCCTAAATAGATTAATATGGGTTATAATGCGTTCAATATGACGTAAATAAAGTTTACGATACAATCTACATGATTTCTAGGCCAATCTAGGTTAAAGTCAAACATGGTCAACTCTGGGTCAACCATGGTCAAACTAGCTCACGACCCGCACCCTAGAGTAAGGGCACGAGACGTGGGTACGTCCAGCCTATGCCGCAGTGTCGGCGGTTGAACGCTGTCCTAGGTCTCATGCATCTAACAGTATAAGGCTAAGCAGTTTATACTCCCCGAATGGGGGTGACATAGCAGAATGTAAACTCAATCACATCTAAGGTAGAGCATAATGGAAGATAGATAAAACATGAAATCCACAAAGAGATACATCAGATAGAAGTCTAAGTGTCTACGATACACAACCCAGAAACATCTCAAATCTCAATACAGTAATCCATAAATACAACTCAAGACAACTGAAAATAAGCTATAAGCAAAACCCTAGCTATCTATACAACCTCTACTGTGTCTCCTCTAGGCTAGCAGGCAACCTCCAGGCTATCTGTAAAATTTATCAACAGGTCCAGTCAGGACAGGAGCGAGCACAATACATCTAAACAGTTCATAGCAGGTTAGAAAATATAATCATGCAGTAAATTAAGATACAGGTACTGAAAGAAATACAGTATGTAAACAGAGAGAGAACTGTAATAGAACTATCTACTATACATAGAGAACTAACAGTGGCTAGTGAGTCAGAGTACAATATAGACATATAAATGGCATAGGATGATTCTGATGAGACACTGCGGAATGATTCTGATGAGATACTACTTGGATATTATTCACATGTCCACTTCTACTCACCCGTACCCCCAATCAATACACAAGGATCCAGCCAGGTTATGTTATGATTCATGCAACGGCCCCCGAAGGGTGGTACATGATAGTCCCATAAATGGGAATTCTAGGAAGCCCAATAAATAGGAGGATTCAAGGAAGACTCTGTGATCATGAGAGTACATTTCACAAGTGATTCAATGAACCAATGAAGCATAGTGATACGCCATGTAAGTGAAACGCACAGAACATGAAGTATCCGATGCTCCCTGAGGGGATAACATCTCAAGAAGGGATCCATATAGTACTAATCTGTGTGACCAACATGACAGTATCAAGTAAAGTAATTTAAAGCAGGAAAATAATTCTAAGCAGGATATGAAATGATCAGAGAATGTACTCGCCTTGATTGGTTGGAGTCGACGTGCACGACACGAACGTGTCGACACGAGGTAGGTACCATGCTAAGCTCCATAGAGGGTCCCAGACGACGACAAGGGCAGTCCCAATGAGTCCAGAATAGTCCAAATAGCCTAGTTGGTATATAAAAGTCTAAAATCAGGGTTTGGTACGATAATCAAATCAAGAAATACAAAATGACTTACTAGTCGCGATTATGAATAAAATATATATAACTAAAAATATATATAAGAAATTATGGAAATTATTTGTAAGGTCAATATATATATATATATATATATATATATATATATATATATATATATATATATATATATATATATATATATATATATATATATATATATATCACAAGTATGCCATATTCAGATAATAGTTGAAAATTGAAAACTAGTAGTCCGATAAATATATTTTTGTACCAAGAAACATTCACATTAAGTAGGTAAAAATACTATAATAATAATTCAGGTCAAAACTTTACTAATACTTTTTTAGAAATATAATTATATATTTTTATATAATTTTCAAGTAAGTAATTACATTAATATAATAATACCAATAAAATAATAATGAGACCAATTATATACTTTACACATAAATATCTCAATATTTATTTTAATAGCAAAACTAATTAACTATAACTGTTTACAAAAAATTTCCTAAATATAAATTAATAATTAATCAATAATCATTAATAATACTAGTAACAATATTACAAATAATACTTTTAATAATAATAATAATAATGATAAAAAATAATAATAAAATAATAATAATGATAGTACTACCATCATTATATACTAATATACATTATATTATAACTATATATATTATATAAACCAATTTACATTATAATATAAACTATATATTGTATATAAACAAATTTTATAATATAAACTATATATTATATCTAAAGAAAAGGGGGGCTCAATCCCTAAATCTCAGAGAAAAAAAGGGGGGTTTCGAAACGGGTGGAGAGCTCACAGCGGCGGCGGGTCGGGGCTCCGGCGGAGCAGTCGGCGGAGGAGCTTCCAGCACGGAGCAGCAGTTGGGCGCGCGTGGCTCCGGCGGGTGGCGCACAACGACGACGAGGGCGGCGCTGTCCGAATCTAACGGAGGGGCGAACGGGGATGGCTCGGGAAGGCGGATCTACCGGCGGGAGGCGCACGGCAGATCTGGAGGCTCGGGACAGGCGTCGGCTCCGGTGAGGTCCACTCTCCCTCTCTCTCTCTCTCTATGTGATGATGGTGGGGATGTTGTGGTGGCGGTGGTGGCGTGTGGTTGTGATGGCGGTGGCGGTGGTGGTTTTCCTGATGGTGGCGGTGGTGGTTTTCCTGATGGTGGTGGTGGTGGTTTTCCTGATGGTGGCGGTAGTGGTGATCTGGAATGGGACGACCGGAGTTGGCGGTGAAGGTGGTGTTGAATATTGGGGTGGGAGAGGCTGGAGGTTGGTCGGAGTGGCTCGAGAAGATGGTAGACGGGGTGTTGGCTGCCAGAGGAAAAGTGTGGCTGCTCGGGGAAGCTGGTGGTCGGTCCGGCCACAGGGTGGCGACGGTGGTCTGGTGAATGTTGCGGTGGGTGAAGGTGATGGTAGTGGTGGTCGTGGATCTCCGGCGATAGCCGGAGACGCAGGGGGTTGTGGTGATGGCTAAGACATGGAGGCAGGAAGGATGGGAATGGCGGCTGTCTCTATTTCCAAGGGATGTGTGTAGAAAATTTTAGGTTTTTGGGATAGGGTGCTATTTATAGGGGAGTAGAGAAAACCCTAACAAATGTACATGTAATAGAATATAGGAAAATAGTGGAAACTACTAACTGGTAGCCCAATGCTAACTGCTAAAAATTAGTACTAAAATAATATTAGCTATAATTAATAATTAATTACTAGTTACGGCTAATTAACAAATGGCTAATTACAATTTAGCCGAGATTTTTCTAATTAATAAAATAATACTAATTTATTTACTTAATTATTTAAATATATTTAATAATCATTTATTTAGTAAATAAAATATATTTTGAAATTCATAACTTATTGATTAAAGAAAATGACAGGAAAATTCCAATAGGATAAAGTCGTTTAAAATAGTAAACCAAAGCCAACAAGGACCGATAGCAATCACGGTCAAATTTGTTTTCCCAAAAATTAGAATTTGCACGTTTTTCGAGATTCAAAAAAATTCAGCGAAAAGAAAAAATATAAATTTTCGAAAATATCCAAGAATTCAATTAACGGAGGTTACAAATCTACCCTCCTTAAAGAAATTTCGTCCTCGAAATTAAAGGTTGGCAAGGGAGTTAAAACATGATAGAAATTTAGGCAATAAATCAGACATGATCAAAAGACAACGATAAATGGCACGATCAAGATAATCAACTTGAAATTGTTTGGGCACGACTATTAATTTGGCACGATAGAATCATAGAATGATCATCATTGTTTAGACACAAATCAGGAATAAATTCAGATTATTTAGTCATGATCTTAATCACGGCTAAGAGAAACAAATGGAGAACGAAATTCGAGTATAGAACGACCGGTAGTTAGATTTGATGAAAATCGGACTCTAGGTCATATAAGCACGATCAAGAAAATAAATTTCAAATTGACTTAGGCACGACTAGTGATTTGTCATGATCGAAAGTCTAATGAGCATGATGAATTTGGTCATGAAATAGGATCTGAGTTCGAACGTGATTTAAAAAAATTAGAATTGATCTAGGTTTTGGCACGATTCAAGATTTGACTACAAAACCAAAACTTGGGTATTCTTTAGGAATGGAACCCTAAGCACGGTATCTAGAGAATCGAATTTATGGCAGGAGCAAAAATTGGTTCAGACAAAACCAAAATCCAGGTTCCGGCATGACTAACCGATCATATAGTTGTGACCGGGTATCAAGGTTGTTTTAGGCACAATGGAAAAAATTATTTCGGATATGATCACTCAGTTTTATGGCAAGTTCATAATCAATCGGTTAGTCGTGATCAAGGACCAAAATTTTCAAGCACGATTTAGAGGCAAAATCGGTATGATAGTCATGGTCGTTAGAATCACGATCATGAGAATCATAGTCGTCTAGTCATGCCGGGTCATCTAGGCATGACTAATCACAAGGAGTTTAGATATAATCAGGAAGTAAATCATGGTCAGAAAAGAGTTTGGATACTAGTGTTAAATCCGAACATGATCATAATCGTTATTTCGACATGATCGAAGATGAAGTCAGTCTAACCCTGGGTCAAATAGTATTTAGATATGATGAAGAGTATGGTAGTAGCGTAGGCATAACCAACCATCAATTTTTGGTACGATCAAGAATAGTATGAAGCTTAATCGCGATTGGAACAGAATTTAGTCGTTTCAAGAATAAATCAGAGTTTAGGCACAAGTGATATTGGTATCGAAGTTCGATTACGATCAAAATTAAATATTGACATGATGAAGAATAAAGCTAATCAATATTTTGAATTTAGGTTCGAAAATTTTGAATTTGAGATTTTTGAGCACGAGCAACATATGATAGAGATCCGTCACGGTTGAATTTAAATCAATTGAGTACGGTCAAGGATCAAGACCATTAGAACGATAAGGGGTACTATTCAAGAAAAATCAAATCGAAAGTTCAAGGAACGAATGTCAATAGCATTGATATCCAATATATTAAGAATGTGTCACGCCCCAGTACCGAAATACGGAGACGGACTAGGCCAGCTACTCCATATGAGGTACGTAACGTCATACGACGATCGTGGATGTCGAGAGACTAGGGGGTACATGCTACAATCAAGTCTCCTACGGTCCCACAGAGTTCTATGTCTCAATCAATCAAATCACATCAGCAATTAAATGAACATTTAAAGATAAGTAGTAAGGCGTCCCCGACGCTTCATCAAAATGATCATGAGAGACTAGCTTTATAATTTAGCTATCTCAGAGAGTCAGGAGTACAAAATTATACACAGCTGCAGTCTGTTTATTTACAATTCTGTACTGACACAAAATATCAAGTAATTCGGCTAACAGGTGCCGGTGGCTAAATGCCGCACAAAATATAAGCAGGAGTGGTGGAGAAGAAACCCACTCGAGTCCCCGAACCGCCATGCTCCTAGTATGCACCATGGATGTCAGGGAGGTAGATCGTGTCCTCTGGCTCTGCTATGAGATCTGGCCAAACAAAACCAGCGGGGTCAGTCCCGAATAGCAAGTACCGCCAAAGGGGCACAAGAGTTAAGATTAAAAACCCAGATAATAGAATGATTGATAATAGTAATACTTATACAACTATTATAGGGTAGCGCAACATCCTCGAACCCATATGGCACCCTTACAACTAAACAAGGACAAAAGGTGCCGCATGGAGTCGGGACGTGTCGTACTCTATAACTTTCACATAAGTTATAAGGTATAAACAATAAAATCTTCTGATCGTGACTTCGGTCGATAGTCTATCGCAGCACAATAACCAACCCAACAATCAAACAAGAACATGGGTTGGATCATGTACCATGATAGACCATGTTCCTCAGTCATTCACAGAAGTAGCACTTCACAACCAGAATAAGTCTTCCGTTCATAACTTCGGTCCACAGCCTGCCATAGTACGATAACCAACCCAACAATCAAACAAGAACATGGGTTGGATCACGTACCATGACAGTCCGCTTCCCTCAGTTATTCACGGAAGGTAAATAGGATACAAGCAAGTCGTTTTCACGGCCAAACAAGTCTACGAGTTTCTAGTAGGACGAGGTTATCCTCGCGTCATGTTATTTCAAAATCCTCAGATCGTATCTTTCCAGCAAGGCTAGCCAACCCAGGGGTTCGCGTAGACAGGTGTCATTAAGCACAGGTCCCTCGTAAGGCCACCTTGCCAAGACATATAATATATAGCAGAAATTAATCGGATACAGTCATCCACTTGTTGCAGATGACACAGTATCCGTGGAGACCAGCCGGCGCGTCAAGACAATATCTCAAGGCGGCTGGTGTAACACGATCTCGGGATTCTGCCCTCCCCATGCCTCTAGTATATTTAGTTGCCTAGATTAACCCTAGGTGAAATCTTGGACTCACATGCTGTGGCCTGCATGATTATCCTCCTAAAAGTCGTACTCAAGTACGAGTACCCCAAAAGAGAATCCATGTCAATCAGTATGTCAACATGTTCTACCTTCCTTGGTGTAATGCATCATTGCAAATATGCCACGTAGAGTTACGAGTCATTTGTCGAGCATGAACGAGAACTAGGACATTCAGGTACAAGTATCAGGTAGGAACACTTTGTTCACCGGGGTTACATTAGTGCTCATATCATGCTCAGGACAAAAGGCGTAAGGATATATAGCATACACAAACATTTACATATATATATACAATATAATATATACATATAAAAATATAAGGTATTGGGGAGTCCAGGTCAGAGCGCGCTCAAGTCAGGCTACGCTCAGGTCAGCCTACGCTCAGGTCAGCCTACGCTCAGGTTAGCGTACGCTCAGGTCAGCCTACGCTCAGGTTAGCCTTCGCTCAGGTTAGCGTACGCTCAGGTCAGCCTACGCTCAGGTTAGCGTACGCTCAGGTCCATACGACTCCTTGTCAAGGCAGCGTATGAGGTCCATACGCTTCCAAAAGGCAGCGTATGGGGTCCATACGACTCCTTGTCAAGGCAGCGTATGAGGTCCATACGCTTCCAAAAGGCAGCGTATGGGGTCCATACTGCGCTGCGCTAAAGAGCGCGCGCAGCTCAGTGGCGCAAGCTAAAAAGCGCACGCACACTGCTCACTGTCTTCTCCAAATCAGCAAGAACTCCATGGTTTGAACCCAAAGCTTCAAAAGTCCATAACTTGGTCAAAATAAGTCCAAATCCAACTTTTCAAAGGTCAAAATTGGGTAGAATAAAATTCTCTATAATATGGAACCATCAAAACTTAAAAATAATGAAGTTTGCAAGATCAAAACCAAGAAGATCCGAAAATGGTTAAAACCTAGATCTACAAAAATTAAAGCTTCAAAATGGAAAAGTTCAAGTTCTAAACTAGTATAGAATGAGGAGAAGAACATATTTTGGCAAATAATTTTGTAAGAAAACATCAACATCATTTATAGATCCAGCTCTTGAGCAAGTTGGTACTTGCCTTGGTTGGTGGAGGAAAATAAATGAGAGGAGATAAATGAGAGGAGAGAGAATGAGATGAGTTATTATATAGAATCTTGAACCCATGGGTTCATGATGAACCAAAGGGTTCATGATGAACCATTGATGAACCAAGAATAGGTTACCCAAATGAGCCAAAACTGTAGGCCCAAATGCAGAAAATAATTTACGAAATAATATTTTGTCGAATATTTTTGGGAAATGCATGAAGAAATACAGCATATAAATATCGTATAAATACAAAGTAAATACAATTCATCAGTTTACGTATTAAAATACGTATTCCAGGATCGAGGAGTGACATCTCTACCCTTCTTAGAAAAATTCCGTCCTCGGAATTCCAGCCAAGACAGGATAGTGAAATCAGGGCAAGCAAGGCACAATCATATACAAGTTAATTATCATAGCAGTTATTATCATACATCACAAGTGCAAAACAAGCAGGTGCAGATAAGCATGGAATCGTGTCAATAAGGCGTAAAAAAATATACCTCATTAGTCAAACAAATACGGATACCGAGATCTGATCTCGTCCTCGCGCTCCCAGATTGACTCTCCCGAAGAGTGATGGTTCCAAGAAACACGGACAAGGCTTATCGTCCGATTCTTGAGTACCTTCTCTCGCCGGTCCAAAATAGACACGGGTTGTTCCTCGTAAGTTAGGTCGGTACCAACGACTAACTCAGAATGATCGAGAACATGACTCGGATCCGGGACATACCCACATAATTGGGATACATGAAACACATCATGTATGCCAGTTAACGAAGGCGGAAGGGCAAGTCGATAAGCCACATCACCTATCCGAGCGAGAATCTTAAAATGACCAACGTATCTTGGACTAAGCTTTCCCCGGGTTCCAAATCTGATGATATCCCGAGTAGACGAAATCCGCAGAAACACTTGGTCGCCAACTCTAAACTCTAGAGGCCTACGATGCTGATCAGCCCAATGACGATGTCGGTCCTGTGCAACTCGAAGGCGCTCTCTGACCAACTTAACTATCTCTACAGTCTGCGTGATCATCTCTGGCCCCAACAACTTCCGTTCTCCGACGTCGTCCCATGCCAAAGGGGACCTGTACTTCCTTCCGTACAATGCTTCGAACGGGGCCATCTGAATGCTAGCCTGATAGCTGTTGTTATAGGAGAACTCCACTAGATGAAGGTGATCCTCCCAAGATCTGCCAAAATCCAAGGTACACGCCCGTAGCATATCTTCTAATGTCTGAATGGTTCTTTCTGATTGCCCGTCAGTTTATGGATGATATGCAGTACTGAATCTTAACTTGGTTTCCAAACTTTGGTGTAAGCTCCGCCAAAAATAGAAAGTAAACCGTGTATCCCGATCTGATACTATACTAACTGGAACACCGTGCTGCCTTACTACCTGCTTCATGTACATTTCTGCTAACTACTCAGTAGTCTGTCCAACTCGAAAGGGAAGGAAATGAGCGACCTTCGTGAGTCGATCTACTATTACCCAGACTGCATTCTTGCCAGCCGGGGATCTAGGTAAATCGGTCACAAAATCCATCGTGATGTGCTTCCATTTCCATTCTGGGATAGGAAACAGCTGTAGCAATCCTGCTGGTCTCTGCTGCTCGACTTTCACCTGCTGACATACCAGACACTTGGATACAAATCTCGCTATCTCCCTTTTCATGCCATTCTACCAAAAGTACTGCCTGATATCTCGATACATCTTCGTTCCTCCTGGATGAATGGAGTAAATAGAACTATGAGCTTCGGACATAACTTCTTACCGAAGGTCTCCACTCGGTACACAGAGTCTGTTTCCATACCTGAGCGTACCATCTTCATGAATCACTAACTCCTTCCTACGGCCTGATTCATACTCCAACCGTAACTTCTGAATCTGTGGATCTCCTGCTTGTGTTGTCCTTATCCTCTCTACTAAGGTTGACTGAATCTGTATACTGGTCATTCTTCCTATATCCCTCGGCAAAACTACTTTGATTCCCATACTCTGAAGGTCTTCTAAAATATGCTTCTGCGAGGTCAAGATAGAGGCACTGTCTCTCCTACTCGGTGCATCTGTAACTATATTCGCCTTATCTGGATGATACTGAAGATCTAAATCAAAATCCTTCAGCAGTTCTAACCATCTTCTTTGCCTCATGTTCAAATCTCGCTGCGTGAATACGTATTTCAAACTCTTATGATCAGTATAGATCTCTACCCGGTCCCCGTATAAATAATGCCTCCACAACTTGAGTGAAAACACCACAGCTGCTAACTCCAATCGTGAGTCGGGTAATTCTTCTCATGGTCTCGAAGCTGCCGAGATGCATATGCTATCACCTTTCCATGTTGCATCAATACACATCCCAAACCCTTCCCTGATGCGTCACAATATACTGTAAAGCCTCCCGCTCCTACTGGAAGCGTCAAGATCGGGGCTGAGATCAACCTCTTCTTCAATTCTTCAAATGATGTCTAACAGTTAGCTGACCAAACAAACTCTACGTCCTTGTGCGTCAAACGCGTTAAGGGTGCAGAGATCCTGGCAAAGTCCGCCACGAACCTTCTGTAGTAACCAGCTAATCCTAAGAAACTTCACACTTCTGCAACCGTTCTCGGGACCGGCCAATGCTCTACGGCCTCATTCTTCTTCGGATCCACTGACACTCCTGCTCCAGAAATTACATGTCCCAGGAACGAATATGGTCTAACCAGAATTCACACTTGTCGAGCTTCGCATATAGTTGATGCTCCCTCAATGTCTGTAAGACAGTCCTAAGATGTTTCTCATGCTCCTCTTCACTGCCGGAATAGACAAGAATGTCATCTATGAACACCACCACAAATTTATCCAAATACGGCAGAAAGATACGGTTCATTAAATCTATGAATACTGCAGGGGCGTTGGTTAGTCCAAATGGCATTTCTAAAAACTCATAATGCCCATATCTAGATCTGAATGTTGTCTTCGGTATGTCTTGCTCCCGGACTCTTACTTGATAGTATCCCGACCGAAGATCGATCTTGGAAAAGATGCTGGCCTTGCTCAACTGGTCAAACAGGTCATCAATCCTTGGTAGCGGGTACTTATTCTTCACTGTTACTGCATTCAGCTTGCGGTAGTCGATGCACATCCTCGTCGACCCATCCTTCTAGGGAACTAGAATCACTGGCGCGGCCCAGGGCGATTTACTGTCTCGGATGAATCCCTTAGACTTCAACTCTTCCTCATGTTGATACAACTTATCCTGTTCTGACGGCGACATTCTGTAAACTCTGTCTGCAATAGGCCTCGTTCCAGGGTTCAACCCAATGCTAAATTCTACCTCTCTGACTGGGGGTATCCCTGGGAGCTCATCAGGGAAGACGTCGAGAAAATCTTCGACCACTCTCGGAATCTGTCCTGGCTCTGACACTGCTGCTGCGATGACGCCTCCGGCCTGATTCTTCAAGGTTCGAGTAAAGGTGAACTGTTCCATCCCAGGAATGCTGAATATGACCCTACCTCCTCTACAATCAATTGTCGTATGACTGTCTCTCAACCAGTCCATGCCAAGAACAACATCAAAATTTCCCATCGAGAATTCAATCAATGATGCGGGCAGTAAATGCCCACACACCTCTACCGGACATGAAAAGCGCACTCTACTAACTTCTACGAGCCCATTGCCGGTGAGTATATCCATCCTCTCCGGCAATGCCTCAAACACTAGTCCAATCCGTGTAGCATATTGTGCAGAGATGAATGAATGAGTAGCGCCTGAATCAAATAATGCTACAGCAGAAAATGAGGTGACGAGAATTTTACCTGCCACCACGTCACTAGACGCTAGAGCCTCTCCCAAAGATAATGTGAGAGCCTGGCCCTGGCCCCGCGGAGCCCCTTGTTGCGGCCTTCCTCGACCATGTTGTTGCTGCCCCTGAGGGCCTCCGGCTTTCTGTGCTTGGCGGAACATCTGAGCCTGCGTTGGTAGATGCTGGGCTAGGGGCCTTACTGCTAATACTGGCCCTCTACTCGAGGTTGCCACCGGGGCTGGCAACACTGGAAACTGCTGAGCTGGCCCTCCTGGCCTCTGCATCACAGGACAAGTGGAGATACGGTGGTCTGAACTACCCCACCTCAAGCATAAGCCATTCGCTGACCGGCACACCTCCCTCGTGTGCCCTGCCTTCCCACAGAATGTACAGCCCTAGTGTGCTCCCTGACGCTGCTGTTGGTTCCTCGGCTGCTGTGCCGAACTGGAGCTGTAGTAGTTGACATGGCCGTCCTTCGCGGTGCTCCTGTATCATGAATACGTACACCGGGTGCTGGTGCCGATGTTCGCTGCATTGCTCCTCCTCCAACCTGGGAATGAGATCTCTTCTGACTCCTGTCCTCGATGCCAACCTCTGCTGGGTAAGCTCGTGCCTCCGAGCGGCCGTCAAAACAGCGTCAAACGTCTGGTAGTCATGTCCCTCCATAAGCTGTAATAGTTCCAAATGAAGTCCCTGCTGGAACCTCATAGCTTTCTCTGGCTCCGTTGCCACCATTGCTGGGGCAAAACGGCACAATCTGCAGAACTCTGCTGCATACCCATCTACGGTCTTGCCTGCTTGCTTGAGACTAATAAACTTCTGCTGGAGCTCATATCGAGCTACTACGCCAAAATACTTGGCCTTGAATCTATCACTGAAGGTGGTCCAACGAACAGGGCGTCTTATACCAACTTCTTCTGATGCCCACCAGTCGCGGGCAAGATCCTGAAGTACTAATTTGACCTGATCAACCTTCTCATCATCTGGAACCTTGGCTGCCACAAGAATGGCTTCAATGTCTTGAATCCATGCATCCGCAGTGATGGTATCCTCCGTGCCATCAAAATACCTCGGGTTCAAGCGACGGAACCTTCCTGATGCTCCCGAGTCAACCCCGACACTCCTCTCAAGAGCTAACTGAATCCCTTGGTTCAACAACACGTTCTGCTCCTGCTGCTGAGTCTGTTGCTGTTGGTGAGTGACAAGAATCCCCCGGATGATCTTCAGGAGTGCTACGGCATCTGGTACTGCCGTCGCTGCTGGTGCTGCAGGAGTTTCAATAACCTGTGGCTGCGCTGCCTCTGGTTCTATTTCTGCTCGTGTCTGCCCTGGGGAAGGTTCTCTCCCCTGCTGGTGCCCAGTCGAGCTATGCTCTCGCTGCTCTTCCTCTTGGGCCTCACCCGCTACTGAGAATGAAGCACCCCTATAGAGAAAGATATAAGATTATCAAGTCCGGACGAGAAAGATTTCGAGGATGCAAGTCAGGTTAGAGATCAAGGCAAAGACAGAGAATTCGAAACAGAATTTCAAGGGGAACAAGTTTTGATTGAGACTCATAATAATTCGCAATACCCTACAAGTCTGAAAAACAGACCTGCATGGGCCACCACTAAAACCTGGTCATGCCCCAGTACCGAAATACGGAGACGGACTAGGCCAGCTACTCCATATGAGGTACGTAACGTCATACGGCGATCGTGGCTGTCGAAAGACTAGGGGTACATGCTACAATCAAGTCTCCTATGGTCCCACAGAGTTCTATGTCTCAATCAATCAAATCACATCAGCAATTAAATGAACATTTAAAGATAAAGCAGTAAGACGTCCCCGACGCTTCATCAAAATGATCATGAAAGACTAGCTTTATAATTTAGCTATCTCAGAGAGTCAGAAGTACAAAATTATACACAGCTGCAGTCTGTTTATTTATAATTCTGTACTGACACAAAATATCAAGTAATCCGGCTAACAGGTACCGGTGGCTAAATGCCGCACAAAATATAAGCAGGAGTGGTGGAGAAGAAACCCACTCGAGTCCCCGAACCGCCATGCTCCTAGTATGCACCATGGATGTCAGGGAGGAAGATCGTGTCCTCTGGCTCTGCTACGAGATCTGGCCAAACAAAACCAGCGGGGTCAGCCCCGAATAGCAAGTACCGCCAAAGGGGCACAAGAGTTAAGATTAAAAACCCAGATAATAGAATGATTGATAATAGTAATACTTATGCAACTATTATAGGGTAGCGCAACATCCTCGAACCCATATGGCACCCTTACAACCAAACAAGGACAAAAGGTGCCGCATGGAGTCGGGACGTGTCGTACTCTATAACTTTCACATAAGTTATAAGGTATAAACAATAAAATCTCCTGATCGTGACTTCGGTCGATAGTCTATCGCAGCACAATAACCAACCCAACAATCAAACAAGAACATGGGTTGGATCATGTACCATGATAGACCATGTTCCTCAGTCATTCACAGAAGTAGCACTTCACAACCAGAATAAGTCTTTCGTTCATAACTTCGGTCCATAGCCTGCCATAGTACGATAACCAACCCAACAATCAAACAAGAACATGGGTTGGATCACGTACCATGACAGTCCGCTTCCCTCAGTTATTCACGGAAGGAAAATAGGATACAAGCAAGTCGTTTTCACGGCCAAACAAGTCTACGAGTTTCTAGTGGGACGAGGTTATCCTCGCGTCATGTTATTTTAAAATCCTTAGATCGTATCTTTCCAGCAAGGCTAGCCAACCCAGGGGTTCGCGTAGACAGGTGTCCTTGAGCACAGGTCCCTCGTAAGGCCACCTTGCCAAGACATATAATATATAGCAGGAATTAATCGGATACAGTCATACACTCGTTGCAGATGACACAGTATCCGTGGAGACCAGCCGGCGCGTCAAGACAATATCTCAAGGCGGCTGGTGTAACACGATCTCGGGATTCTGCCCTCCCCATGCCTCTAGTATATTTAGTTGCCTAGATTAACCCTAGGTGAAATCTTGGACTCACATGCTGTGGCCTGCATGATTATCCTCCTAAAAGTTGTACTCAAGTACGAGTACCCCAAGAGAGGATCCATGTCAATCAGTATGTCAACATGTTCTACCTTCCTTGGTGTAATGCATCATTGCAAATATGCCACGTGGAGTTACGAGTTATTTGTCGAGCATGAACGAGAACTAGGACATTCAGGTACAAGTATCAGGTAGGAACACTTTGTTCACCGGGGTTACATTAGTGCTCATATCATGCTCAGGACAAAAGGCGTAAGGATATATAGCATACACAAACATTTACATATATATATACAATATAATATATACATATAAAAATATAAGGTATAGGGGAGTCCAGGTCAGAGCGCGCTCAAGTCAGGCTACGCTCAGGTTAGCCTACGCTCAGGTCAGCCTACGCTCAGGTCAGCCTACGCTCAGGTTAGCGTACGCTCAGGTCAGCCTACGCTCAGGTTAGCGTACGCTCAGGTCCATACGACTCCTTGTCAAGACAGCGTATGAGGTCCATACGCTTCCAAAAGGCAGCGTATGGGGTCCATACGACTCCTTGTCAAGGCAGCGTATGAGGTCCATACGCTTCCAAAAGGCGGCGTATGGGGTCCATACTGCACTGCGCTAAAGAGCGCGTGCAGCTCAGTGGCGCAAGCTAAAAAGCTCGTGCACACTGCTCACTGTCTTCTCCAAATCAGCAAGAACTCCATGGTTTGAACCCAAAGCTTCAAAAGTCCATAACTTGGTCAAAATAAGTCCAAATCCAACTTTTCAAAGGTCAAAATTGGGTAGAATAAAATTCTCTACAACATGGAACCATCAAAACTTGAAAATAATGAAGTTTGCTAGATCAAAACCAAGAAGATCCGAAAATGGTTAAAACCTAGATCTACAAAAATTAAAGCTTCAAAATGGAAAACTTCAAGTTCTAAACTAGTATAGAATGAGGAGAAGAACATATTTTGGCAAATAATTTTGTAAGAAAACATCAACATCATTTATGGATCCAGCTCTTGAGCAAGTTGGTACTAGCCTTGGTTGGTGGTGGAAAATAAATGAGAGAAGATAAATGAGAGGAGAGAGAATGAGATGAGTTATTATATAGAATCTTGAACCCATGGATTCATGATGAACCATTGGTGAACCAAGAATAGGTTACCCAAATGAGCCAAAACTGTAGGCCCAAATGCAGAAAATAAATTACGAAATAATATTTTGTCGAATATTTTTGGGAAATGCATGAAGAAATACAGCATATAAATATCGTATAAATACAAAGTAAATACAATTTATCGGTTTACGTATTAAAATACGCATTCCAGGATCGGGAAGTGACAGAATGTTTAGTCTCGATACGATCTAAGTTGATCAATTTTGGGAAATCAAGATTTGGGCAATATGGAGGACAAGGTCATCGAAGTCTGAGCACAAGCATACAAGGATGGAGATTTCGGTCACATTAAATTTAATTCAATTAAGTACAACTCAAGATATTAATATGATAAGAAAAGATGATCGAAGTCGATTTGGTCGTGATTAAGGAAACTAGGATTCAATGATATTGAAAACCTTTAAAAGGTGATTCAAATATATGGAATAAGTCAAATTCCTCATTTTGATAGGAAAACAAGAGACAAGATTTCGTAGGGAAGTCTAGTTAATCATCTGTCTCTGATTTCATTAAGTTCATCATTTGCCAATCATATTTTTATCTCACAAGTCCCAATATAAAATCAATCTTTATATGACTATCATTAAAATTTTATAACCTTCAGTCATCTAAACCTTTACCATGATCACCATAGACAAAATTCCAAACTTCTAAAACATTTCCCACGAAGCATACCCCTCTTAATTAGGTATCAACACTTATCCATTTAATCAAATTTCTAAATTCTTTTACATCGTTCTAAATTAGATCCAAAACCTCTAAATCCAGTTTATGAAATCCTTGAACTTGTTTAAATCAAGTCTCGTATTTACTCAACTCCAATACTACTATGTCATACAAAATTTATTTTTATTTATAAATCAACCTTCGTATTTCTTCAACGTTCACCTTCAATATTATCTTTTTTGAATTCTATAACTTTTTTTCCAATCATCAAAAATAATTCATATAGCTTAAAATCCTTGTGTTCTCTCTGTCTCTAGTCACCCTCTTACAATATATAGTTCAATTTCGCATAATTATTGAATACAATTAAATTCTCCTTCCCATCTCTAAATTTCTACATAGCCTTGTAAAAGTTCCCAATAATCAATAACCAAGATTTTCTAAGTTCTCAAAACTAGGTTGACCTCTGATATCCTCATTAGTTTTTTTTTGAAATACATCCATGAATTACTCATAACCAAAATTTTTGCGATTGTTTCTAAATTGATAACATTTATCCCTCGATTTCATTCTAAATCTTTACCACATCCCCATTTCAAAATTTTTATATTTGACATCCAACATTTTGATTCCTACAAAATCATCATATGATAACCAATTACATCATTTTTGACCTAGATGATTCACGTCACTTCCTCAACATTTCTCAGGTAAAAATTATATGAAGATTCAAGGGTTCAAAGTACAGCTGATAGAATTAGATACGAGACAGAGAATTGATGTAATCAGGACAGTTATATATAAGACAAAGAATGATGGTAATAAAATATTGGCAGGAAGAGAATGATAATAGAATCTATTCTGCTTTTCTGTTTAAAAGAAGGAACCATTTTGAAACCAGAGCTATAATATCAAATCCAAGATAAGGTCTAGCAAAATCATCGATTTATTGTATTAAGAAGAAATTCATAGTAAGAAGTTACACAAAGGTTTATAAAAACAGCTAAACCTACTCCTAAGTTAAATAATAAGAAACAAAACAAAATAATAAATAATAATTCTTTTTTTGAAAGACTGAACAAAAGTAGAGAAAATATGTTCAAAAGTTTTTAAGGTACAATCTGATAATTATATGCATCTATCCTAAATCATGGTACTCTAAATCCTCGTCATACTAGTAAGCAAGGCTACGATAATCACAGAGTCCTCGACTTAGGCACACACCTCTAGAATCGTGGTATTTAACATTTTCGTAATGCCGCTAGCTTGGCTGTGAAAACCTTAAATTCCCACACCCGAGAAATATATCCAAAGTCAGACTATATGTCCTCGCCATGCTGGCTAATGTGACTGTAGAAGACTAGATTCCATAACTTAGATGACCTAGCCCATATAATTTCATCTTGACAAAATTTAAATTAAATCAACAATGGATATCCAAAAATCAAATTTATCAACGAATATCAAGATTCAAAAATGAACAAAAATCCATCAAATCATATAAATACAAACTCGGATGCCACAGCTAACATCAAGATTCAAAATTCAACAATCATCCATTAAAATCAAATTCAACAATAAAAAATAAAGATAAATCAAATCAAGGGAAGAAGAGTTTTCAAATCGAAGTTAAAATAAGATTCTCAAGGGGCGTCCCAGGAATCTCTCAAGGGATTCTAACTTAATTGGGTACCTTCAAAATATATCCTAATCCTATTGCAGGCTGTAGTGGTACTCTAGTTCGAATACCACTACACAAACTCGACCTGCATGGGCCACCACTAAAAACGTGTCACGACCCGCACCCTAGAGTAAGGGCACGAAACGTGGGTACGTCCAGCCTACGCCGTAGTGTCGGCGGTAGAACGTTGTCCTAGGTCTCATGCATCTAACAGTATAAGGCTAAGCAGTTTATACTCCCCGAATGGGGGTGACATAGCAGAATGTAAACTCAATCACATCTAAGGTAGAGCATAATGGAAGATAGATAAAACATGAAATCCACAAAGAGATACATCAGATAGAAGTCTAAGTGTCTAAGATACACAACCCAGAAACATCTCAAATCTCAATACAGTAATCCATAAATACAACACAAGACAACTGAAAATAAGCTATAAGCAAAACCCTAGCTATCTATACAACCTCTACTGTGTCTCCTCTAGGCTAACAGACAACCTCCAGGCTATCTGTGAAATTTATCAACAGGTCCAGTCAGGACAGGAGCGAGCACAATACATCTCAACAGTTCATAGCAGGTTAGAAAATATAATCATACAGTAAAGTAAGATACAGGTACTGAAAAAAATGCAGTATGTAAACAGAGAGAGAACTGTAATAGAAATATCTACTGTACATAGAGAACCAACAGTGGCTAGTGAGTCAGAGTACAATATAGACATGTAAATGGCATATGATGATTCTGATGAGACACTACAGAATAATTCTGATGAGATACTACTTGGATATTATTCACATGTCCACTTCTACTCCCCCGTACCCCCAATCAATACACAAGGATTCAGCCAGGTTATGTTATGAATCATGTAATGGCCCCCAAAGGATGGTACATGATAGTCCCATAAATGGAGATTCTAGGAAGCCTAATAAATGAGAGGATTCAAGGAAGACTCTGTGATCATGAGAGTACATGTCACAAGTGATTCAATGAACCAATGAAGCATAGTGATACGCCATGTAAGTGAAACGCACAGAACATGAAGTATCCGATGCTCCCTGAGGGGATAATATCTCAAGAAGGGATCCATATAGTACTAATCCGTGTGACCAACGTGATAGTATCAAGTAAAGTAATTTAAAGCAGGAAAATAATTCTAAGCAGGATATGAAATGATCAGAAAATATACTCGCCTTGATTGGTTGGAGTCGACGTGCGCGACACGAACGTGTCGACACGAGGTAGGTACCATGCTAAGCTCCATAGAGGGTCCCAGACGACGACACGGGCAGTCCCAATGAGTCCAGAATAGTCCAAATAGCCTAGTTGGTATATAAAAGTCTAAAATCAGGGTTTGGTACGATAATCAAATCAAGAAATACAAAATGACTTACTAGTCGCGATTATGAATAAAATACATATAACTAAAAATATATATAAGAAATTATGGAAATTATTTGTAAGGTCAATATATATATATCACAAGTATGCCATATTCGGATAATAGTTGAAAATTTAAAACTAGTAGTCCGATAACTACATTTTTGTACCAAGAAACATTCATATTAAGTAGGTAAAAATACTATAATAATAATTCAGGTCAAAACTTTACTAATACTATTTTAGAAATATAATTATATATTTTTATATAATTTTCAAGTAAGTAATTACGTTAATATAATAATACCAATAAAATTAATAATAATGAGACCAATTATATACTTTACACATAAGTATCTCAATATTTATTTTAATAGCAAAACTAATTAACTATAACTGTTTACAAAATTTTTCCTAAATATAAATTAATAATTAATCAATAATCATTAATAATACTAGTAACAATATTACAAATAATACTTTTAATAATAATAATAATAATAATAATAATAATAATAAAATAATAATAAAATAATAATAATGATAGTACTACCATCATTATATACTAATATACATTATATTATAACTATATACATTATATAAACCAATTTACATTATAATATAAACTATATATTGTATATAAACAAATTTTATAATATAAAATATATATTATATCTAAAGAAAATGGGGGGCTCAATCCCTAAATCTCAGAGAAAAAAAGGGGGGTTTCGAAACGGGAGGAGAGCTCATAGCGGCGACGGGTCGGGGCCCCGGCGGAGGAGCTTCCGGCGCGGAGCAACAGTTGGGCGCGCACGATTCCGGCGGAAGGCGCACAATGACGGCGAGGGCGGCGCTGTCCGGATCTGACGGAGGGGCAAACGGGGATGGCTCGGGAAGGCGGATCTACCAGCGGGAGGCGCACGGCAGATCTGGAGGCTCGGGACAGGTGTCGGCTCCAGTGAGGTCCACTCTCCCTCTCTCTCTCTCTCTATGTGATGATGGTGGGGATATTGTGGTGGCGGTGGTGGCGTGTGGTTGTGATGGCGGTGGCCGGCGTGTGGTTGTGATGGCGGTGGCGGTGGTGGTTTTTCTGATAGTGGCGGTGGTGGTTTTCCTGATGGTGGCGGTGGTGGTGATCTGGAATGGGGCGGCCGGAGTTGGCGGTGAAGGTGGTGTTGAATATTGGGGTGGAAGAGGCTGGAGGTTGGTCGGAGTGGCTCGAGAAGATGTTAGGCGGGGTGTTGGCTGCCAGAGGAAAAGTGTGGCTGCTCGGGGAAGCTGGTGGTCGCTCCGGCCACAGGGTGGCGGCGGTGGTCTGGTGAATGTTACGGTGGGTGAAGGTGATGGCAGTGGTGGTCGTGGATCTCCGGTGATAGCCGGAGACGCAGGGGGTTGTGGTGATGGCTGAGACATGGAGGCAGGAAGGATGGGAATAGCGGCTGTCTCTATTTTCTAGGGATGTGTGTAGAAAATTTTAGGTTTTTGGGATAGGGTGCTATTTATAGGGGATTAGAGAAAACCCTAACAAATGTACATGTAATAGAATATAGGAAAATAGTGAAAACTACTAACTGCTAACCCAATGCTAACTGCTAACAATTAGTACTAAAATAATATTAGCTATAATTAATAATTAATTACTAGTTACGGCTAATTAACAAATGGCTAATTACAATTTAGCCAAGATTTTTCTAATTAATAAAATAATACTAATTTATTCACTTAATTATTTAAATATATTTAGCAATCATTTATTTAGTAAATAAAATGTATTTTGAAATTCATAACTTATTGATTCAAGAAAATGACAGGAAAATTCCAATAGGATAAAGTCGCATAAATTGTAAACCAAAGCCAACAAGGACCGATAGCAATCACGGTCAAATTTGTTTTTCCAAAAATTAGAATTTGCACGTTTTTCGATATTCATAAAAATTCAGCGAAAAGAAAAAAATACAAATTTTCGAAAATATCCAAGAATTCAATTAACGGAGGTTACACTAGGGTCGGGTCAACAATGGTCAACTAGTCTAGGTTAGTCAATTCTAGGTCTAAACTAAGTATATGCAAATCAAGTATCCAAGATAGCTACTAACTCATAGCCTAAGTCACTTACTAAACCAAGCACAAAACTAATCCATAAGCTAACAAGGCCCACAAACTTAGTCATATAATGTATATATTATTCACATTCACATATTCGTATACAGAGATATATATAGGAAAGCTATATATATAGGCACATACATATATATACATAGAGAGAGAGAAGGAAAGGTAAAAGAGTAAGTTAGTGTGTGTGTGACATGTGTGTGAAAGGATATGTGTTAATGTTCACAGATTTAGTGATAGGTAGGTGTATGTGACATGGGATACATGGTGTCAAAGGGTGTATGAATGCATGTGTGTAAAAGGTTATAGGTTAACTCAGTTTATAGAAATGCATACATACATACTTACATTGCATGAATGCATACATACATATCATGTATACATACATACATATCATATATGCATACTTGCATTCACTCATGCACCAATACATACATACATACATACATAGATGTATACATACATATTTGAATACATTATATACTTGCATACATTATATTCATATATGCATACTCTACATTATATTACATTCATTCCTGCATATATGCATACATATAATATATGCATACAAACTCATATATTTAACTCAAAATATATGTGAATACATACATTAAATTACCTTAACATATATATATATATATATATATATATATATATATATATATCATTCATTCATATTCCATATACAAGCATACTTCAGTTCATGCATTATATCCATTCACATATCATTAAGTTATATGCATATACTTATTTTTATTACATACATGTCATTCATGCATATTACATACTTACATGCATCTATATATTATATACATTGTATACAACATGTAAAAATAGAAGAGGGAAAAAAGGAGGAAAAACTGAAACGGAAAGGGAAGGGAAGGAAAAATGTAAGAAAAAGAAAAAACAGTGGACATATACATGCTTGCATCATATATTCTACATTACCATATATGCTATCATTATACATTGCATTATATTTTGCATTCATATCTATCATTATATGTATACCTTCCATTAGTATGTAGCATTCATTATATATTTTTATGCATACATTGTATATCATTCTTTCATTCATGCATTTATGCATTGCTTACATACATTACATTGATTGCATTTCTACATGCTTGCATTCAACCATATATCTACATTAATGTAAAGAGGATACATATTATATATATATCATTTCATTCATTTGACATATCATGCATTACATACTCTATATTCATTTAATATACATACTACATAGGCTCATAGGTTACACAAAATGCATATATCGTATAGTCACTCTTCTACTTAAAATCAATACTGTACCAATTGGGACTTCCATAAATTTTAGGATTAAAGTATGTCGTAGCCCTTCTTGTTAGCTTTTCGAAACTTCAAACGAATCGTATTTTCGTTTCCGGAAGCTACCGAAATCACGAAAACACCGAAACACATTTGTCTTTCAGACAGCTGACACTCAAATAGTTTTACAAAAAGTTGCAGAACGATTTTGGCTTATTAAAATATATATTTGAAAAGCTAACTTCGATACGGTTCTTTTTAAAAAAATGGGAGATAAATCGGAGTTCTAAGCTAAAAGTTATGATATTTCTAAATTGCTTTGGTTAATAAAAACGTGGATGAATATTATGACGAATTTGAGTTGTTTTGGACAAAAGAAACACATGTAGGCCAAGATACCTGGATACCAACATAGTTATCCAAATGAAACTCATTATAACCATCCTAACTAAGATCAATCCACTCTCTAACCATTCTAAAACCGAATTTAAATATCTATTTAAACTATTATCATACAAACATACACATGGGGTGTCCTAATTTGGGATCTATCAAGTAGGACACAAGACACATATCTAAAATCCTCAAGAGAGCTCCAAATGGCCTCAAATTTGAATCTAAATGGGGTACATGCATGGGGGTGGATCCTATGGATTCAAAGCTAACTAATATGTATAGGAAATCAATTTAGAGGGTTGGTTTTACCTATTGGGAGTGGAATCCCAATGATACTCCCAAGGACACGGCTCCGACACGAAAATCTTCCAAAAAGGACACTCTTTCTTGCACTTTGCTCCAAATCTTTGCTAGCACCCTTCCTTGGTAGTATGAGAAGGTTGGATGGAAGTTTTTGTGGAGGGATGTAAGGATTTGGAGATCAAATCAAAGAGGGAAGCTCTCTAATTTGGGGAAGAACACTTAGGGTTCTATGTAGAGGTAAAAAGAGGCAAGGGTTTTCTTAAGGATTCTTTATAGGAAGGGAGGGGACACTTGATGGCTGGTCATTAGATAAATTAGGGTTATTTTTACATGTAGATGAGTGGCTAGGGCTTGTCCACCCAATTCCAAGTCTTCCTATTGGTTCAATTAGTCATAAGGCTTTCTTTTTCACAATATCCTAAGGGGTAAATATCCTACTATAAAATATCTAGATATTGTTAATCTTGTCATTACTAGGTTATTCTAATAAAAACTCTAAGCTCAAGGCTAATCTAGATTAGGCTAAGATTCTAGGTCAAGTCTCAAATAGACAATTAGCACATATTTAATTAATACAATTTCACAAAATTGTCAAAATAACCAAAGTACCCTTAGGCTAAAAAGTAGTAATATGACATTCTAATCACATGACTAGGCTCCCTTGGTCATGGTTAGTCTCTAGGCTTAGCAATTCTAGGGTTACACTAGTTAACTATCAAAATTAAAATTCAACATTTTAACTAGTTTTAAATTGATTAAAAATCACAAAAAATCACAATATAATTTAAATATCATTATTAAATGATTATAATTACAAAAGTTCAAAATTACCCTCATTTGGAAAACTGGGTGTTACAGTTTATGTTTATGTTATACATCAGATATTACTGTACTGTTCTACATTCCAGTATTTCTTACCCTGACATGATATCCAGTTTTACATATCCTGTTTACATTCCAGTCTTGATATTTTATGTTGTATTCGATTATAATTGTTCCTTATATTATTTGTCAATTCACATGAAACTGTTGTTAGTTTATGTACTCATTCCCATCCTGACTGGATACATTGACAATATTTTTAGGAGTTGTTATGCCCTCATTATTAGACTACAAGATTATGCTAGCTGAGGCGGATCTCGACATTCTTTCACCGTGAGTCGCCTTCCAGGAGTTCTAGGTCTAGTAGTTATTTTAGTTTTGTTATTGTTTTTCTTTCATTTCATTCATGTCTCACATGATCCTTTTGTAGATTCTAGTTGTTCTAGTGATATTGTTATCTTTCTTGTCTTATCATCCTTAGTTTTTGTGATGTAATTTGAGTACATTTATAGTTATGGATCTTATAGATGTTGTAGTTAGTATTGGGTACTTGATAACGCTCTACCGCTTATACTACAGCGTAGGCTGGACGTGCCCACGTATTCGTATTCGTATATCCGGGTGCGGGTCGTGACAACGTACAACTTTAAGTTTGACTAGAAATTAATAGAAAGTATGAACTTGCAAAACTAATTATAGTTCATAATATTTAGGTACATATAAAAATACATGATTTCCTCAAAACCACATCGCAACTCGCCTCTCATAATAATGAAGTCCGAAGGTAGCATCGCAAGAATACCTCCCTTATTTCATAAACCATTTCTAATGAAACCTCTTATATAGTTATTCTTTCGATCATCTCCTCGTAATATTTTGGTAAAAAGAAAAAAAATTGGAATAAAAAGTTAGTAAATTTTTTTTTCTATGCTGCGAAGAAATGTTCACTAGAATCATATGTTTTGCATGCAACTTTTAAGTTGGACTAGAAAATAATAGAGAGTATCAACTTGCAAAATTAACTATGTTCATAATATTTAAGTTCCTATAAAAATACTTGATTCCCTCGAATCCACGTCGCAACTCGCCTCTCACAATGAAGCCCGAAGGTACCATCGCAAGAACACCTCTCCCTTATTCCACAAACGGTTCCAAAGAAACCTCTTATGTAGTTATTCTTTCGATCATCTGCTCGTACTATTTTGCTAAAAGAGAAAAAAAAATTAGTTTTTGGAATAAAAAGTTAATAAATTTTCGTTTCTGTGTAGCGACAGAAATGTTCAGTAGAGTCAAATGTTTTGCGTACAGCTTTTAAGTTGGACTAGAAATTAATAGAGAGTATCAGCTTGCAAAACTAACTATAGTTCATAATATTTGAGTTCCTATAAAAATACTTGATTCCCTAGAAACCACGACGCAACTTGCATATCATAATGAAGCCCGAAGGTACCATCGCAAGAACATCTCCCGCTTATTCCACAAACAACTTCCAATAAAACTAATGGAACCTCTTATGGAGTTATTCTTTCGATCATCTTCTCGTACTATTTTGGTAACGGTAAAAGAGAGGAAAAAAATAAATTTTTTAGAATAAAAAGCTAATACTTTTCTTTTCTGTGTAGCGACGAAAATGTTCGGTAGAGTCACATGTTTTGTGCGCAACTTTTAAGTTGGACTAGAAATTAATAGAAAGTATCAACTTGCAAAACTAATTACTGTTCATTATATTTAAGTTCATGTTAAAATACTTGATTCCCTCAAAACAAATTCGCCTCTTATAATGAAGTTCGAAGGTACCATCGCAAGAACACCCCCTTATTCCACAAACAGTTCCCAACGAAACCACTTATGGAGTTATTCTTTTGATCAATACTATTTTGGTAAAAGAGGGAGAAAAAATTGGAACAAAAAGTTTATTGTTTTCTTTTCTGTATAGTGACCAAATGTCCAGTACGGTCACATGTTTTGTGTGTAACTTTTAAGTTGTACTATAAATTAGTAGAAAGTATGAACTTGCAAAATTAATTATAGTTCATAATATTTAAGTTCCTATATAAATACTTAAAAGTATTTGAGTGCAATAGTACAAATAAATTTAGATTATTTAAATACATTTCTTAATTATTAACGTTTTTTTCCTCCATACTAATATTCTTTTTTATTACAATCCATATACATTTGTACGTTTTTATAGTTGAAAAATTCAAACTTTGTTGGTTTGTCTAGGAAAATGTTAAGTCTATAACCAAACAAAAATGCTATTTGGCTCCCAAAAAATTTGGGTATTACCAACTTCCATTATGTGTCATATGACATGGCTGATGACATGACAGCTGACATGACAAATTTAAACATTAAAATTAAAATTAAAATTAAAATTAATATTAAAATTAATATTAATATTAATATTAATATTAAATTAATATGAACATTAATATTAATATTAATATTAAAATTAACATTAACATTAATATTACTTTAATATTAACATTAAATTAAAATTAGCATTAACATTAATATTAATATTAATATTAAATAAACATGAATATTAACATTAACGTTAATTAACATTAACGTTAATTAACATTAACATTAAATTTAAATTTAACATTAACATTAATATTAATATTAATATTAATATTAATATTAATATTAGCATTAACATTAACAGTATTTTTTGGGTAATTAATTTTTGGTTAAAATATGACTTGTCAGTTGTCATGTCAATTGTCATATCAGATGTCACATAATAAAAGATGACATCATCCAAAAATTTTGGAAGCCAAATAGTATAACCAAATGTTTCCAATCTCCCTCTTCCATTCTTTACAAGGGTCCCACCTCCCCTCTTCCATTCTTGGTAGTATGAGAAGGTTGGATGGAAGTTTTGGTGGAGGGATGTAAGGATTTGGAGATCAAATCAAAGAGGGAAGCTCTCTAATTTGGGGAAGAACACTTAGGGTTCTATGTAGAGGTAAAAAGAGGCAAGGGTTTTCTTAAGGATTCTTTATAGGAAGGGAGGGGACACTTGATGGCTGGTTATTAGATGAATTGGGGTTATTTTTACATGTAGATGAGTGGCTAGGGCTTGTCCACCCAATTCCAAGTCTTCCTATTGGTTCAATTAGTCATAAGGCTTTCTTTTTCACAATATCCTAAGGGGTAAATATCCTACTATAAAATATCTAGATATTGTTAATCTTGTCCTTACTAGGTTATCCTAATAAAAACTCTAAGCTCAAGGCTAATCTAGATTAGGCTAAGATTCTAGGTCAAGTCTCAAATAGACAATTAGCACATATTTAATTAATACAATTTTATAAAATTGTCAAAATAACCAAAGTACCCTTAGGCTAAAAAGTAGTAATATGACATTCTAATCACATGACTAGGCTCCATTGGTCATGGTTAGTCTCTAGGCTTAGCAATTCTAGGGTTACACTAGTTAACCATCAAAATCAAAATTCAACATTTTAACTAGTTTTAAATTGATTAAAAATCACAAAAAATCACAATATGATTTAAATATTATTATTAAATGATTTTAATTACAAAAGTTCAAAATTACCCTCATTTGGAAAACTGGGTGTTACAGTTTATGTTTATGTTATACATCAGATATTACTGTACTGTTCTACATTCCAGTATTTCTTATCCTGACATGATATCCAGTTTTACATATCCTGTTTACATTCCAGTCTTGATATTTTATCTTGTATTCCATTATAATTGTCCCTTATATTATTTGTCAATTCACATGGAACTGTTGTTAGTTTATGTACTCGTTCCCATCCTGACTGGATACGTTGACAATATTTTTAGGAGTTGTTATGCCCTCATTATTAGACTACAAGATTATGCTAGCTGAGGCGGATCTCGACATTCTTTCACCGTGAGTCGTCTTCCAGGAGTTCTAGGTCTAGTAGTTATTTTAGTTTTGTTATTGTTTTTCTTTCATTTCATTCATGTCTCACATGATCCTTTTGTAGATTCTAGTTGTTCTAGTGATATTGTTATTTTTCTTGTCTTATCATCCTTAGTTTTTGTGATGTAATTTGAGTACATTTATAGTTATGGATCTTATAGATGTTATAGTTAGTATTGGGTACTTGATAACGCTCTACCGCTGATACTGCAGCGTAGGCTGGACGTGCCTACGTATTCGTATTCGTATATCCGGGTGCGGGTCGTGACAACGTGCAACTTTAAGTTTGACTAGAAATTAATAGAAAGTATGAACTTGCAAAACTAATTATAGTTCATAATATTTAGGTACATATAAAAATACATGATTTCCTCAAAACCACATCGCAACTCGCCTCTCATAATAATGAAGTCCGAAGGTAGCATCGCAAGAATACCTCCCTTATTCCACAAACCATTCCTAATGAAACCTCTTATATAGTTATTCTTTCGATCATCTCCTCGTAATATTTTGGTAAAAGGAAAAAAAAATTGGAATAAAAGTTAATAAATTTTTTTTTCTATGCTGCGAAGAAATGTTCACTAGAATCATATGTTTTGCATGCAACTTTTAAGTTGGACTAGAAAATAATAGAGAGTATCAACTTGCAAAATTAACTATGTTCATAATATTTAAGTTCCTATAAAAATACTTGATTCCCTCGAATCCACGTCGCAACTCGCCTCTCACAATGAAGCCCGAAGGTACCATCGCAAGAACACCTCCCTTATTCCACAAATGGTTCCAAAGAAACCTCTTATGTAGTTATTCTTTCGATCATCTGCTCGTACTATTTTGCTAAAAGAGAAAAAAATTAGTTTTTGGAATAAAAAGTTAATAAATTTTCGTTTCTGTGTAGCGACAGAAATGTTCAGTAGAGTCAAATGTTTTGCGTACAGCTTTTAAGTTGGACTAGAAATTAATAGAGAGTATCAGCTTGCAAAACTAACTATAGTTCATAATATTTGAGTTCCTATAAAAATACTTGATTCCCTAGAAACCACGACGCAACTCGCATATCATAATGAAGCCCGAAGGTACCATCGCAAGAACATCTCCCGCTTATTCCACAAACAGCTTCCAATAAAACTAATGGAACCTCTTATGGAGTTATTCTTCCGATCATCTTCTCGTACTATTTTGGTAACGGTAAAGAGAGGAAAAAAATAAATTTTTTAGAATAAAAAGCTAATACTTTTCTTTTCTGTGTAGCGACGAAAATGTTCGGTAGAGTCACATGTTTTGTGCGCAACTTTTAAGTTGGACTAGAAATTAATAGAAAGTATCAACTTGCAAAACTAATTACTGTTCATTATATTTAAGTTCATGTTAAAATACTTGATTCCCTCAAAACAAATTCAACTCTCATAATGAAGTTCGAAGGTACCATCGCAAGAACACCCCCTTATTCCACAAACAGTTCCCAACGAAACCTCTTATGGAGTTATTCTTTTGATCAATACTATTTTGGTAAAAGAGAGAGAAAAAATTGGAACAAAAAGTTTATTGTTTTCTTTTCTGTATAGTGACCAAATGTCCAGTACGGTCACATGTTTTGTGTGTAACTTTTAAGTTGTACTATAAATTAGTAGAAAGTATGAACTTGCAAAATTAATTATAGTTCATAATATTTAAGTTCCTATATAAATACTTAAAAGTATTTGAGTGCAATAGTACAAATAAATTTAGATTATTTAAATACATTTCTTAATTATTAACGTTTTTTTTCCTCCATACTAATATTCTTTTTTATTACAATCCATATACATTTGTACGTTTTTATAGTTGAAAAATTCAAACTTTGTTGGTTTGTCTAGGAAAATGTTAAGTCTATAACCAAACAAAAATGCTATTTGGCTCCCAAAAAATTTGGGTATTACCAACTTCCATTATGTGTCATATGACATGGCTGATGACATGACAGCTGACATGACAAATTTAAACATTAAAATTAAAATTAAAATTAATATTAATATTAATATTAAATTAATATGAACATTAATATTAATATTAATATTAAAATTAACATTAACATTAATATTACTTTAATATTAACATTAAATTAAAATTAGCATTAACATTAATATTAATATTAATATTAATATTAAATAAACATGAATATTAACATTAACGTTAATTAACATTAACATTAAATTTAAATTTAACATTAACATTAATATTAATATTAATATTAATATTAATATTAGCATTAACATTAACAGTATTTTTTGGGTAATTAATTTTTGGTTAAAATATGACTTGTCAGTTGTCATGTCAATTGTCATATCAGATGTCACATAATAAAAGATGACATCATCCAAAAATTTTGGAAGCCAAATAGTATAACCAAATGTTTCCAATCTCCCTCTTCCATTCTTTACAAGGGTCCCACCTCCCCTCTTCCATTCTTGGTAGTATGAGAAGGTTGGATGGAAGTTTTGGTGGAGGGATGTAAGGATTTGGAGATCAAATCAAAGAGGGAAGCTCTCTAATTTGGGGAAGAACACTTAGGGTTCTATGTAGAGGTAAAAAGAGGCAAGGGTTTTCTTAAGGATTCTTTATAGGAAGGGAGGGGACACTTGATGGCTGGTTATTAGATGAATTGGGGTTATTTTTACATGTAGATGAGTGGCTAGGGCTTGTCCACCCAATTCCAAGTCTTCCTATTGGTTCAATTAGTCATAAGGCTTTCTTTTTCACAATATCCTAAGGGGTAAATATCCTACTATAAAATATCTAGATATTGTTAATCTTGTCATTACTAGGTTATCCTAATAAAAACTCTAAGCTCAAGGCTAATCTAGATTAGGCTAAGATTCTAGGTCAAGTCTCAAATAGACAATTAGCACATATTTAATTAATACAATTTTACAAAATTGTCAAAATAACCAAAGTACCCTTAGGCTAAAAAGTAGTAATATGACATTCTAATCACATGACTAGGCTCCATTGGTCATGGTTAGTCTCTAGGCTTAGCAATTCTAGGGTTACACTAGTTAACCATCAAAATCAAAATTCAACATTTTAACTAGTTTTAAATTGATTAAAAATCACAAAAAATCACAATATGATTTAAATATCATTATTAAATGATTTTAATTACAAAAGTTCAAAATTACCCTCATTTGGAAAACTGGGTGTTACAGTTTATGTTTATGTTATACATCAGATATTACTGTACTGTTCTACATTCCAGTATTTCTTACCCTGACATGATATCCAGTTTTACATATCCTGTTTACATTCCAGTCTTGATATTTTATCTTGTATTCCATTATAATTGTCCCTTATATTATTTGTCAATTCACATGGAACTGTTGTTAGTTTATGTACTCGTTCCCATCCTGACTGGATACGTTGACAATATTTTTAGGAGTTGTTATGCCCTCATTATTAGACTACAAGATTATGCTAGCTGAGGCGGATCTCGACATTCTTTCACCGTGAGTCGTCTTCCAGGAGTTCTAGGTCTAGTAGTTATTTTAGTTTTGTTATTGTTTTTCTTTCATTTCATTCATGTCTCACATGATCCTTTTGTAGATTCTAGTTGTTCTAGTGATATTGTTATTTTTCTTGTCTTATCATCCTTAGTTTTTGTGATGTAATTTGAGTACATTTATAGTTATGGATCTTATAGATGTTGTAGTTAGTATTGGGTACTTGATAACGCTCTACCGCTGATACTGCAGCGTAGGCTGGACGTGCCTACGTATTCGTATTCGTATATCCGGGTGCGGGTCGTGACAACGTGCAACTTTAAGTTTGACTAGAAATTAATAGAAAGTATGAACTTGCAAAACTAATTATAGTTCATAATATTTAGGTACATATAAAAATACATGATTTCCTCAAAACCACATCGCAACTCGCCTCTCATAATAATGAAGTCCGAAGGTAGCATCGCAAGAATACCTCCCTTATTCCACAAACCATTCCTAATGAAACCTCTTATATAGTTATTCTTTCGATCATCTCCTCGTAATATTTTGGTAAAAGGAAAAAAAAATTGGAATAAAAAGTTAATAAATTTTTTTTTCTATGCTGCGAAGAAATGTTCACTAGAATCATATGTTTTGCATGCAACTTTTAAGTTGGACTAGAAAATAATAGAGAGTATCAACTTGCAAAATTAACTATGTTCATAATATTTAAGTTCCTATAAAAATACTTGATTCCCTCGAATCCACGTCGCAACTCGCCTCTCACAATGAAGCCCGAAGGTACCATCGCAAGAACACCTCCCTTATTCCACAAATGGTTCCAAAGAAACCTCTTATGTAGTTATTCTTTCGATCATCTGCTCGTACTATTTTGCTAAAAGAGAAAAAAATTAGTTTTTGGAATAAAAAGTTAATAAATTTTCGTTTCTGTGTAGCGACAGAAATGTTCAGTAGAGTCAAATGTTTTGCGTACAGCTTTTAAGTTGGACTAGAAATTAATAGAGAGTATCAGCTTGCAAAACTAACTATAGTTCATAATATTTGAGTTCCTATAAAAATACTTGATTCCCTAGAAACCACGACGCAACTCGCATATCATAATGAAGCCCGAAGGTACCATCGCAAGAACATCTCCCGCTTATTCCACAAACAGCTTCCAATAAAACTAATGGAACCTCTTATGGAGTTATGCTTCCGATCATCTTCTCGTACTATTTTGGTAACGGTAAAGAGAGGAAAAAAATAAATTTTTTAGAATAAAAAGCTAATACTTTTCTTTTCTGTGTAGCGACGAAAATGTTCGGTAGAGTCACATGTTTTGTGCGCAACTTTTAAGTTGGACTAGAAATTAATAGAAAGTATCAACTTGCAAAACTAATTACTGTTCATTATATTTAAGTTCATGTTAAAATACTTGATTCCCTCAAAACAAATTCAACTCTCATAATGAAGTTCGAAGGTACCATCGCAAGAACACCCCCTTATTCCACAAACAGTTCCCAACGAAACCTCTTATGGAGTTATTCTTTTGATCAATACTATTTTGGTAAAAGAGAGAGAAAAAATTGGAACAAAAAGTTTATTGTTTTCTTTTCTGTATAGTGACCAAATGTCCAGTACGGTCACATGTTTTGTGTGTAACTTTTAAGTTGTACTATAAATTAGTAGAAAGTATGAACTTGCAAAATTAATTATAGTTCATAATATTTAAGTTCCTATATAAATACTTAAAAGTATTTGAGTGCAATAGTACAAATAAATTTAGATTATTTAAATACATTTCTTAATTATTAACGTTTTTTTTCCTCCATACTAATATTCTTTTTTATTACAATCCATATACATTTGTACGTTTTTATAGTTGAAAAATTCAAACTTTGTTGGTTTGTCTAGGAAAATGTTAAGTCTATAACCAAACAAAAATGCTATTTGGCTCCCAAAAAATTTGGGTATTACCAACTTCCATTATGTGTCATATGACATGGCTGATGACATGACAGCTGACATGACAAATTTAAACATTAAAATTAAAATTAAAATTAATATTAATATTAAATTAATATGAACATTAATATTAATATTAATATTAAAATTAATATTAACATTAATATTACTTTAATATTAACATTAAATTAAAATTAGCATTAACATTAATATTAATATTAATATTAAATAAACATGAATATTAACATTAACGTTAATTAACATTAATATTAAATTTAAATTTAACATTAACATTAATATTAATATTAATATTAATATTAATATTAAAATTAGCATTAACATTAACAGTATTTTTTTGGGTAATTAATTTTTGGTTAAAATATGACTTGTCAGTTGTCATGTCAATTGTCATATCAGATGTCACATAATAAAAGATGACATCATCCAAAAATTTTGGAAGCCAAATAGTATAACCAAATGTTTCCAATTTCCCTCTCCCATTCTTTACAAGGGTCCCACCTCCTCTCTCATCTCCCGGCTGTATAGGTTACACCAGACTACACCAATTTTTTTTTTTTTCAATCGAAGTCCGTCCGACATGTAACGGAGGTTGTAAGAAAATTATTGTAGGCATAGCAAAGCTGGTTTGGCTGATGTCTTAGTCGTTTTTACACTTGAGCTTGCATGTAGTGGACATAGCTGATGGATATTATTACCATAAAGTACTGTGGAGGAGGTGGTGACTCGTCAGCCCATGCATTGCTGATGTTTGTTTTATAAGTGCGAGCGCGCTCTGCCCGCTCCCAAAGTCGTCACAAATATAAACACACACACACAAGCAAAGGAATATAGCGAAGAGAGAGAGAGAGAGAGAGAGAGAGAGAGAGAGAGGAATCACACAACAAAATAAGAGAGAGAGAAGGGAGAGGATCAGAGTATAGTCACGGGCTCTTCTTGAGAGTTGGAACCAACTCCTTCTTCTTCTCTTCTCTCTCTCATTCACTCTCTCTCACTCTCTCTCACTCTCTCTCACTTTTCACGCTTCCAGACACACAGACACATATTCCTTCCCTCCACCCCACCCCCACCATAAACCCCCATCAAACCCGAGGCCACAAAAAACAAAACAAAACACACCAACAAACAAACCATCACATGCTCCATCCCCTCCCCCTCCTCTACTCCTCTACTACTACTTCTCTTCCTCCACAGTAAAACCCCATATAGCTCCTCAGCAAAGACTTCAACGAAAGAGGACTAATGGGTGAGAACAAGTGCTGGGAGAGTGGCGAGAGCTGCGTCATCGAGCAGCACAAGGCGGTGCCCGCGCCGTTCCTCACCAAGACCTACCAGCTCGTCGACGACCCCTCGACCGACCACATTGTCTCCTGGGGCGACGACGGCGCCTCCACCTTCGTGGTCTGGCGCCCGCCGGAGTTCGCCAGGGATCTCCTCCCCAACTACTTCAAGCACAACAACTTCTCCAGCTTCGTTCGCCAACTTAACACCTATGTAATAAACTATTTAATTTCCTCTCTCTTCTACTCACGAAGTTGATATAGTTAAAATCTTCTTTTACTGATCATAAAATATTATATTATTAATTACACAGGGATTTAGGAAAGTAGTACCGGAGCGGTGGGAGTTCGCGAACGAGTTCTTCAGGAAAGGGGAGAAGCATTCGCTGTGCGAGATCCATCGACGCAAGACTTGTTCTCCGTCGTTCCCGTGCTTCCCTTCTCCTTCCTCTCCGTTTCCTTACTACCACCAGTTCCCTGTGCCGGAAGAACACCACCACCACCACCAGCAGTCTATACAGTGGCTCGACTCCGCCTCCCCGAGCCTGGCGGCCGGCGGGCCGAGGAACGCCGCGTCGCTGCTGGAGGAGAACGAGAGGCTGCGGAGGACCAACGCTGCTCTGCTGTCGGAGGTGGCGCACATGAGGAAGCTCTACAACGACATCATCTACTTCGTTCAAAATCACGTGAGGCCGGTCGCTCCGAGCTCGCTGCTCTCGGCGGCGCCGAACGGAAACGGAAGCTTCTACCAGAGGAGCAAGGGTCCTCCTGGATTGAACTCCGGGAGCACCACTTCGAGTAGCTCGCTCACCATTGCGGAAGAGCCAGCTCCTCTGTCCCTGAACAGCAACAACAACAGTAGTAATGGAGAGAGCGGTGCTCGCCAGCCTAAGCTTTTTGGAGTAGCCATTGGCGGCGGCGGCGGCGGCGGAAGTAACAAGAGGGGGTTACACTTGCATGATGATCCAAGCTCACCGACTACCAAGCCAAGACTTGTTCTGGATAAGCACGACCTGGGATTCAATCTCATGCAGTCTTCTTCGTCTTCTCCTTCCTCTTAGCTAGGCTAGCTAGCTTTCCTCTTTTTCTCTTGTCTCTCGATTTAAATGTGAGTTATTTTTGTTTGGGGTTGCTTGCACTTCTCTTTCGGGACATCTAGGTTTGTCATTAGCTTGGTATGTTTTTTGTGCCATCAATGTACATAACTTCCCAACAAGTCATGGTAACTCGATGCTTTGGTAGGTCTTTGGATTATTATCTCTTCTTTGACTATTTTCAAGAGAGGAGATCTGTTCAGGAGAGAGAGATTCATGTTCATGTTCATGGCGAGCGAGAAGAAGATGAGAATAGACTAAAAAGAGAACCTTTTTTTTTAACCATGTGGGAAGAAAAAGCTTCAGAAAGAGCAGAGACAGATAATACTATTGTTCAATCGTGTTCTGAGATGATGGGTCCTTTCCTTTACGTGAACACTCACTCACCCCCCTCTGCTGCAGATGTTCATGCTAACATAATACTGTAGTCTACAGGATGTTAAATGGGCCGGGCCGTACTAGTCTGGTCAAAATATTAGGACCGGACGGAACTTAGACAGAAATACCCGAACCCAGTTCTGATCCACGGCCTTCCTAGTACCGGTAGGGGATGGGCCGGGGCCAGGTCTGGATTAGCTGCGGGATGGCCGATTGCTATTTAAAAAAAAAAACTCATCATTCATTAGAAGAAAAATAGAGTGGGACTTTATCAAGAAGAATAAATGTTATCTAATTGAAAAGTTTTATATTAGCAAGAGTCAGATGTTTGAAAATGGAAGGAGTAATACCCACGCGCTCCGTGGCTTGATTCACTAATCTTTCGTCATCCAGCTCAGATCTTATATTTTTTCTCGGTAACCACAAGATCATTCGAGTTCGACAATACTCTACTCTGTTAATGTAAAACTTTAACAGATTGTTATCGAATTCGAATGACTCTTGTGGTTACCGAGAAGAGGTATAAGATCCTGGTTGGGTAGCGGAAGATCAGTGGATCGAGCTACGGGGGTGTATTATTCCTTCCATTTATAAAAATAGTATGAGTTGGGAGCAGTGGGCCCAAAAGGCATGCAACACAGAGTGCACAAAGTCTCGTGCGTAACGTCGGGTATCTCAAAAAAGAAAAAGAAAAAAAAGAGAAATTTTGAGTGGCACCCCACTTTATTTTACCATATTTAAGGTGCACCCCACAAGTTTGCACAAATGCAAGTTACCCCCCACTTTGGACGGTAACCGTCAAAAAAAAAAAATTTAGACCAAAATACCCTTGCTTCTTCGAAGGACTACCGCCGTCTCCTCGCCGAGTTCACCAAGGCGGACCTCTTCGACAGGAAGGACCACGGCACCTGCATCTCTCTGGCCGCAATGCTCCTCCTCCTCCTCTCGTCCGTGCTCGGCATCCTGGCCAGCCGCAGCGAGCTCGTGCACCTGGCCTCCGCCGTGTCCATGGGCCTCCTCTGGATCCAGTCCGGCTGGATCGGACACAACTCGGGCCACTACACCGTCATGAGCAGCTCCTCCCTCAACCGCCTAGCCCAGATCGTGTCCGGGAACTGCCTCACCGGGATCAGCTTCGGCTGGTGGAAGAGGAACCACAATGCCCACCATATAGCCTGCAACAGCCTCGAATTCGACCCGGACATGCCCGTCTTCCCGAGCTTCTTCTCCTCGCTCACCTCCTGCTACTACGTCCGGACCATGTCCTTGGTTCCTCGTCAGCATCCAGCACTGGACCTTCTACCCGCTCATGTGCCTCGCCAGGCTCAACCTCTTCGCGCAGTCGCTCTCGATGCTGCTCTCCCGCCGCAGCCCGTTGCCGCTACGACCATGTGGAATCCAAGCAAAACTTGAAAATAAATACAAAACTTAAATTAAAACTGTTTTTTCTTTTTTTTGAAGAAAAAAATTCAAAATTGTCAAAAAAAAGATCATAAAGAAAACTTGATCAACCATCACAACAATGCAGGGGCAAGCAAGACGAGCTTCATCGAGCCTTGGCCTTGGAATCCTTTTTCAAGCCTTTTAAGTTTCTCTTCAGCGACTTAACCGTGGAATTCAACTCGTGCTTTCCTTTCGCCGCTACCACCAAATCATCGGATACCTTCCGACCCTGTTCAGGCGGTTCCCTAGTTTCTTCCTCTTCCACCGTTTTCTTAGCTGCGGCGGCGGCAGCGGCAGCGACGGCGGACAGCAGGAGGGGGGGGGGGGAGGTGGAGGGGGTGGGCCGGGGCGTGGGCGGCAGCCGGCGGAGGCACGCGCGCAGCGGAGATGTCATGGAGAGGGGGCTCGGGGTAGAGAAGAGGGCATTTTCGTCAAAAAAAAAGGTTCAGAGGAGTTGACCGTTAAAGAATGATGGAAACCGTCAAAAGTGGGGGGTAACTTGCATTTGTGCAAACTTGTGGGGTGCACCTTAAATATGGTAAAATAAAGTGGGGTGCCACTCAAAATTTCTCGAAAAAAAAAAGGAGAGTCAGAGTGTTTGAAGTAATTCTTAAATCAATTAAAACTTTTATTTATTTGCAAAAAGTTTAAAATGTGTAAAGTTCATCTTCAATTTTAAGTCCAGTCTTTTCTGAATCTTTAATGATAGGCTTCAATATTCTTAAATCTTCAATCCTAGTAGAAATTGATCTTTGTCTTCAAGTTTTCACGTTTTAGCTTCTTTAGTGTTTGCGATGATCTATACTAAGAACTTGTAATTGCTGTTCCGCATGAACCAAATCATGCATTCAAATACATGTTTCCAGAAGTTCTAAATACATTCTGCTATTGTTAGTTAGCATTTTTGAACTTACACTAAAATAAACCTTTGATGTTATGGACATCGGGAGCATTAAATGATTACGTACCAGAGTAGAAAATATAGGATAAGTTTTTTTTTATGTGAACTCCACTCTAAAAAAATGTGTTTAAGAACTGTCATCTTCTTCGAAATAGGAGTTCAAATACAACGATAATTATTGATTTGGGAGAGAATAATTTTCTCTTTCTTCTTTTGTAGTATAGTACGAGCATGAAAAATCTTAGAAGCTAAACCATATACCTGTTGCCATGAATGGTTGAACCGACCGGTTCATCATAATTTTTCTTTCCTATAATTCACTAGAACATCTAAATATTCTTTAATTCATGTTATTTTAATTACTAAATTTAATTAAGTCCTAAGTTTTAAACAAAATTAAACCCTAAATTAAATTAAATTATTTTTCCTTCAGCTTTCTCTTAGCCCATGATTAGGCTACTTACTATTTTCTAACTCAAGAGCTAAAAAGTTTTTCTCCTTATATTTAGGCCCAATTCCTAAGGCCCATGCACTTAAGTTTATTTCCTTCTACTGTACATCACTTCCACACCTATAATAAGTAATGTAATCATCTCATTCAAAATTCAAACCCAATAAAATATATATATATATATATATATATATATATATATATATATATATATATATATATATATATATATATATATATATATATATATAAACTAAATTAGTTATCTAATTATCTACAACCCAATTCCTTCTGTATTATTGTTTACAAACTTCTTTTTTTGTCAAAACTTGTACTATGTTGATCACCCCCGAACCACCACATCACCACCTTCACTCCTTCGCTACCCTTTTAGCCGGCTATCGTTGTACGACCAAGCAACCAATTTCCACCAGTCGTACCCAACATATCCCGACACTACAACCGTTAGAAAGACCGACATATGTAAGCCACAATCGCAGCTCAATCGTGCCTTTGCCAGTAAACAAGCACCTTGATTGCCTTCTCTAACTCATGGGAACTTTCATAACCTCCAGCAAGAATCACAACACACCATTGACCCGGTTGACAGAACATAATACCTTGTTTTTGAAGAAAATGCCTTTGATCGAGTTTTGCCCCGTTGATACAAGTCGTCTCGTCGTATGTCGTTCAAATCGAAACATGTGTATTGATCGAACATAAAAATCGTCGAAAAGTTACGAATTTTTTTTTTTGTGTCCGTTCGATTCGTCGTATTCGACCGCTCTGGTACACGCCACTATACCAAAATGATCATTTTGGAACAGCAAAATTCCGTTCCAAATAATTTTAGGAATGTCTATTTTTCGTGCCTATTTTTGGGCTGCCAAATTTTTTGGAACGGAAATAAAGTGTTCCAATAAAAATTTCTTGGAACGTGTTAAATGAAGTTATGTGTAGGCAACTCTAGAGGGGGTGAATAGAGTTTGTGTCAAAAATAACCAAAAAAATTTAACTCTATGCCAAGTCCAGAAGCAACTAGCAAAAGGATATATAATCAGAGTAGTAATGCGGAAATTAAGAGAGATCAGAAGAGCATATGCAAACACAACGATATAACCTGGTTTCTCTCGTGGAGGACTAGTGTAACACCCAGTTTTCTAAATGAGGATAATTTTAAAATTTTAAAATTTTAATTATTTAATTATGATATTTAAATAATAATATAATTTTTGGTTATTTTTAATCATTTTAAAACTATTTAAAAACTATGACTTATAATTTTGGTGTTTTGCAAGTGTAACCCTAGAGACAGTCTGCCCTAAAGCCTAGCCATGTGATTAGGGTGCCTCATTTATCATTTTTAGCTTGAGGGTATTTTGGTCATTTTGAATTTATTTGAATTTAATAGGATTTATTAGAATCTATTGGAATATATGTGAATTTAATATTAATTAAATAATTGCTTGGTGTCTTGTTAGTCTTTAACCTAGAATGGACCTAACCTAGAACCTTAGACTTAACCCATGGGCTAAGTTAGAATGGTTAACTTAAGTTGTGGCTAGAAAATATCTAGTTAGGATCTAAATAGGAGTTTTAGTTAGTGAGACTTGATTTATTGAAATGGGCCTATGAAATATTAAACTTGATTAGCCTAGAGAAAGCCCAAAGCCCACTAACTAGAAACCCTAACCCTAGTATTTCATTGAGCAGCCACTATGACCTAAATTGAGGCCTATATAATCTCTCTTGGTTCATTCTTGCCTCTTTTTACATCTCCTTCAATTTTGGCAAGACCAAGGTTTGTTCCCTTCTTCAAACTCCCATTTTATTCATTTAACCTCCTTTTTCATCCTAGTCTTTTGCATTGGGTTCTAATTGATGTTTATGGACTGTTGGTGGAGAGCCATTTCAGTTTGGGATCAATTTGGAGCATTGGGATATCAAGAAGAACACCCCCCATTGAAGCTTTTTTATGCTAATTACACCTATAGGTAAAACTCTTCAAATTGTGTTAATATTCTATTTTCCTTGCATTTAGGGCTAGATCTAGGTGTCCCCTAGCTGTCCCTAGAATTAGAATAGATTTCGTGTCCGTTTGGTGTCCGTATCGGACACGTATCATGACTTATACACATGTGTTTGATGAAATGCCTGTGAGGATTCTTTTTCACTATTTTTGAAAACTATTTGAACAAAAATGTTGTTTTTAATGTGTCTTCTGATTTTCCTAACCTAAACCCATGTTTCTGTGTCGTGTCGTGTCCACACGAGGACACAAACACGCCCCGCGCGCGCGACTAGGGTTTCCCCTGCTGCCCGTATCCTAGTTCTTCTCGTACACGACACGTCTGGACACAAAAATTTGTGGGGATGATGGGGCAATCAATGACACTATGCTCCCAAAATTTGGGAGCATATGGTTCACCACACGAGGAGAAATCGCACGCGCACTGGACACGCACTGTGTGCACGCGCGGGAATTCGCCTCTCTGATAAGCATTATTTTCTCTGGACACGGCTTGAATGGACACAATACAGACATTTGTGCACGCAGCCCTACTCTGGGCGAACCCATATGCACGAGCTCGACCCACCTCGAGCTCTGTGTCGAGCCCACGAAGGCTCGACACGCACGCACGAGGCCTGGGTGCACTGCTTTTCTGATACTTAAGTTTTCTGCTTTTGGACACATCGTGTCCACTTTCGTGGACACGAGACAACCTGTATAACACCATATTATGTTCACAATGATTACCAACCATTTAATTGGTGTATTAACATGATTTTGAATTCGAATTTGGATTTTCCCTATCGACTGATACGTAGTTTACTGTTTTCTTTAATACTGAAATTGATTTCCTTATTTAAACTGAATTTGATGTTCAATTTACATGTTAGATTCATCTACATATGTATTAGTTACTGCTAGGTTGGATTTGTATGTTAGATTAGGATGTTGTCGAGAGAATGGGATTTTCGAACATGGATGGACTGTTTAATGTGTGACTGATACACAGTTCTTGAAGTTTAAATTCTGATATTTGATTTCCAGTTTAAAACTGAATTCTGATATTAAATTTGTCATGTTATATTCATCACACATGTTTAGTTTTGTTTGAATGTTTGGTTGTGTTGGTGTTAGGAGAATGGTTTTCGAATTGGTGTTGGGTCTTTGAGTTGAACTGTTAGCTAATTATGAACTGTCATTTTTCCCCAATTCCTGAGAAGTATTTCTGAAGTTCACATCACATTACACCTATCACTTAACTGCCATGACTCACTTTATACACATCACTAATTCCAGTTTCTAATTGACATACTGACACCCAAAAATCTGAGATGATACACACCCTATTAGCTAGCTTTTGTATCACACATACATGTACACTCACATCCCATTACATTTCTATATTTCTATCACACTTTAATCCACCTTGACACTAGCACTTAACTGTCGTGTTCACATACACATGGACACACACACTCATGTAGTTAACACACCCTAATTTCTATGTGAATCAATTCTCTACTAGCTAAACCTGTTATATCTAACTGTCACTTGACACCTATGCTTAGCTAACACTCATCACACACACACCCTTGTTGCTTGACACTTGAATGTTACCCCTCTATCTCTATATATGTATATATATAGCAAATGTATATATATGTGTATATATTGTTGACACACATTATGACTCTCCACACACACTCGTATTTCTTAACTGTCACCTTGACACTGAGTTCAGACCACACACCCACCCTCTCATCACACACACACAAATCTGAGAACCTAGGATTGAGTCCCTCTACACACACTCACACACTAACCTGAACTGAACCTGAGAACTAAACCTATGTTGATACCTCTAGACACACAACTACCTACTGTCCTCTCATATGCCCACACATATCTGAACACTTTTGACACTTCACTCACACACACAAAACTGAGATGCCACACCCCTAATAGCTATGACACATTGACACCACTGTTACACATTCACTCATTCATATACACACACAAAACTGAAATCAAATCTAAGATACTATGCACTGAACACACATTGACACCTTGACACATTACATGGTATCAGGCTTCCTGTACACACACACATATATGTGAATCACATTGACACATTTTCTATGTTTCCTGAGAACACCTACATTCACTGATTTTACATTTTGTTACACACACCATTCTAATGTTCCATATACACACACAACTCTAATGTTCCATATACACACATATTGCACACTAAATTGTCAATCACTCACCCATGTCTACACACAAGACACACATACATATGCATGTTCCTCTATCCCACTTTGTGTATATGTATATATATATAATATAACCTAATGTGACATATGTAATGTAATATAGATATTGCATTTGTCTATATAAATGTATGTATATATATGGTAATTGATATGTGTGTGTTGCCTATATATGAAATTGGCATGGCCTATGTAGGGTAGCCTGTAGTATCTTAATGTGCAGTCTTGTGTATATAGAATATATACACATGAGTGTTGAGATTGTGTCAGTCTAGTGTGACTTGTATTGATGTGTGCTTGCTAGGGTAGACTGGTTAGGCTTAGTGAGACTTGTTTGGGTTAGGCTTGACCTAGTTGACCTAGTTTGACTAGAATAAGTTGACTAGAGTTGACCAAGGGTTGACTTTAGCCTAGATTGACCCCAAACATCATGTAGATGCATTATAGCAGTCTGTTATATTATTTTAGACTTGTAGTGACTTGTACTGTTCTATAGGAGACAGACACCACTCCTCGAACAGTAGATTCTCTTCAGATATTCACGGCGAAGGCGAGTACATTCTCTGATCATTTTATAACTTGCTTAGGATTATATTCCTGCTCTAATTTATCTTATTTGATGCTGTCACGATATTATCACGGATTGGTACTATATGGATCCCTACATTGAGATGTTATCCCCCTCGGAAGCATCGGATACATCATGTCGTATGTTTCATGTACATCATGTATTCCTCACTCTCATGTTATTCATGTTTCTCATGTGCTTCATGCTCGTTCATGCATGCTCGTGTACTCTCATGTGCTCTCATGTTCGGTTATGTTTCTCATGTATCTCATGTATAACCTATACTTCATGTGCACCCATATGGGCCTTCATGTGAAATTTATCTGCACTCATTTATGAGCCCTCATGTATACTTCATGTGCACCCATTTATGGGCCTTCATGTAAAATTCATGTGCACTCATTTACGAGCCCTCATATATACTTCATGTGCACCCATCTATGGGCTTTCATGTGAAAATCGAGTGCGTAACATAACTTGTCTGGATTCTTGTGTATTGATTGGGGTATGGAGGAGTATAAATAGTCATGTGAACAATTCCAAAGTAGTATATCCATGTGCGCCTCTTTAGTATATTCATGTGCAAATCCAGCCGTTCACATGTCGACTTTGTACTCTAAATCACTAGTCATTGGTAGCTCTCTACTTATAGTAGATATTTCCATTACAGTTTTCTCTCTATTTACATCATGTACTTTCTTTCAGTTTCATGTATCGTACTCTCTTGCATATTTATATTTTCTAACCTGTTATGATCTGCGTGAGATGTATTGTGCTCGCTCCCATCCTGACTGGACCTGTTGAAAATTTTACAGAGGATGATGAGGCTCTGGTGTCTACCTATTATGGTGCAGCTATAGACAACACTTGTGACTTGGACCCACTTGCAGTAGAGGATCTGCCACCAGTGGTTTAGACTGCTAGCTTAGACTCTTACATTGTTTTTCTCATTGATACATTATTGTATATTTTAGGAGTTTGTTTTATCTGGATGTTTGTGGAGATGTTATCATAGACACTTAGACTTCTTTCTATTGTATCTCTTGTGTGGATTCGTTTATATCTATCTATCTATCTATCTATCTATCTATCTTATCATTTTCTGCCTTAGATGTGATTGAGACTGTATTCTGTTATGTCACCTCCATGCGGAGTGTACATACTGTACAGATACCTTATATATTGTTAGATGATTGACCTAGGACAGTGTTCTACCGTCGACACTGCGGCGTAGGCTGGACGTACCCACTTCTCGTGCCCTTATTCTAGGGTGCGGGTCGTGACACGTTTTTAGTGGTGGCCCATGCAGGTCGAGTTTATGTAGTGGTATTCGAACTAGAGTATCACTACAGCCTGTAGTAGGATTAGTATATATTATTGAAGGTACTCAATCACTGTTAGGACTCCTTGAGAGATTCCTGGGATGTCCCTTGAAAATCTTATTTAAACTTTAATTTGAAATTCTTTCCCTTATTTTGTTCGCTTTCACTCCTTGATTATTGAATTTGATTTTGATAGATCGTTGTTGATTTTGATTTTCCTATCGAGATGAATTTTATGGCCTGAGTTACGATATTTTCTGATAACATATGTTGACGGGAATAACAGGGATGGTAAAACATCTACTTGATTATGGAACCTATAGTTTATCGCAGCCATATTAGCTGGCGTGACAGAAACATAGAGACCTGACTTCGGATGTACGTATCTTGGTTATGAGATTTAGAATTTCTCGTAGCTATACTAGTCGGCATAGCGAGAATTCCAGACGACATAATTATAGAGGTGTAAGCCCCAGTTATGGAATCAATCGTTTATCGCAGCCTTGCTTACTGGCATGGCGAGGGCTCTGAGTAACATGATTTTGGACAGACGCATATGATTATCAGACTGTATCTTGAGAAGGTTTTTAAACATATCATCTCTATCGTACCCTTCTGTTGTTATAAATTGTATTCCATCATCAAATAACTTAAGAGTAAGGATATTTTAGTTTTGTAGAGCTTATTCAGATGTAGTTCTTTCATAGTGTAATGATATGATGATTTGTAGAGTGTCGGTGCCCTAGAGATGATAGTTAGCATGGTATTAGAATAGTAACCCATTGTAGATGATTCTTCTGTTATTTATAATACCTACCAGTTTCCATAGAGGATGTTAGTCTGCTTTGCAGCCTTGATGATTGTTATTATTTTTCCTTGTCCTTTCCAGTAAGGCACCCATGACCAGAGCCTGTCCTTGAGTATAGTTGTAGTTCACCTAAGACTGAGAGGTCTATATATATGGATAGATTGCAGATGATATTGGCATATCGGATATGGGTTGGTTGGTATCTATAGGCCATTGTTGTATAGGGTATTGACATGTTGTTTAGCCTGTAATTGGTCCAGTTTTCTATTTTTAGTTGTGTTCTCCTTGAGATGAGTTCAGGCATAATAGATCAACCTTTATAGGCAGTGTACAGACCCTTCACTAGATGTCCTGTTCTTTTTCTTATAAATTCAGTCTCCTTAGCATCATTTCCTTTTGCCTACATTGATGTTTCAGACCATTCATCCTTAGCCTAATTTCTGAGCATTTGTTCAGTTCCTTATAAGTTTAGTCTACTTTAACCCTTGATGATCAGTTATATATATATGGATATATAGATGATATACTTAGGATATATGTAATGGGTTATTCTTGAGCTTATGTATATATGGTATTTGGGATTTATGTGCTTAGATTATGGGTATTTAGTTATGGGTGACTTGATAAGATTGGGAAGTTAAGAGTTAGTCTATTATAGAGTTTTTTTTTGCTAATCTCTAGTTGCCAACACCTAGATAGCTAGCATAGGTAAAACCCTAAGAAGTTGACCAGTTGATGACCAAGCACTTGGATGTTGAGAAATTGACTAGTGGTTGACCCTTGACTATGTTGAACTAGAAGGAGTGCTACCATCTTAAATTTCGGGGACAAAATTTTTCTAAGGTGGGTAGACTTGTAACACCCAGTTTTCTAAATGAGGGTAATTTTGAAATTTTGTGATTTTAATTATTTAATTATGATATTTAAATAATAATATGATTTTTGGTAATTTTTAATCATTTTAAAACTATTTAAAAACCATGACTTGTAATTTTGGTGTTTTGCTAGTGTAACCCTAGAGATAGTCTGCCCTAGAGCCTAGCCATGTGATTAGGGTGTCTCATTTATCATTTTTAGCTTGAGGGTATTTTGGTTATTTTGAATTTATTTGAATTTAATAGGATTTATTAGAATCTATTGGAATATATGTGAATTTATTATTAATTAAATAATTGCTTGGTGTCTTGTTAGTCTTTAACCTAGAATGGACATAACCTAGAACCTTAGACTTAACCCATGGGCTAAGTTAGAATGGTTAACTTAAGTTGTGGCTAGAAAATATCTAGTTAGGATCTAAATAGGAGTTTTAGTTAGTGAGACTTGATTTATTGAAATGGGCCTATGAAATGTTGAACTTGATTAGCCTAGAGAAAGCCCAAAGCCCACTAACTAGAAACTCTAACCCTAGCTTTTCATTGAGCAACCACTATGACCTAAATTGAGGCCTATATAATCTCTCTTGGTTCATTCTTGCCTTTTTTTACATCTCCTTCAATTTTGGCAAGACCAAGGTTTGTTCCCTTCTTCAAATTCCCATTTTATTCATTTAACCTCCTTTTTCATCCTAGTCTTTTGCATTGGGTTCTACTTGATGTTTATGGACTGTTGGTGGAGAGCCATTTCAGTTTGGGATCAATTTGGAGCATTGGGCTATCAAGAAGAACACCCCCCATTGAAGCTTTTTTATGCTAATTGCACCTATCGGTAAAACTCCTCAAATTGTGTTAATGTTCTGTTTTCTTTGCATTTAGGGCTAGATCTAGGTGTCCCCTAGTTGTCCCTAGAATTATGGCAGATTTCGTGTCCGTTTGGTGTCCGTATCGGACACGTATCATGACTTGTACACATGTGTTTGATGAAATGCCTGTGAGGATTCTTTTTTACTGTTTTTGAAAACTATTTGAACAAAAATGTTGTTTTTAATGTGTCTTCTGATTTCCCTAACCTAAACCCATGTTTCTGTGTCGTGCCGTGTCCATACGAGGACACGAACACACCCCCCGCGCGCGGCTAGCGTTTCCCCTGCTGCCCGTGTCCTAGTTCTCCTTGTACACGACACGTCTGGACACAAAAATTTGTGGGGATGATGGGGCAATCACTGACACTATGCTCCCAAAATTTGGGAGCACATGGTTCACCACGCGAGGAGAAATCGCACGCGCACTGGACACGCACTGTGCACGCACGGGAATTCGCCTCTCTGATACGCGTTGTTTTCTCTGGACACGGCTTGAGTGGACACGATACAGACATTTGTGCACACAGCCCTACTCTGGGCGAACCCATATGCACGAGCTCGACCCACCTCGAGCTCTGTGTCGAGCCCACAAAGGCTCGACACGCACGCACGAGGCCTGGGTGCACTGCTTTTCTGATACTTAAGTTTTCTCCTTTTGGACACATCGTGTCCACTTTCGTGGACACAAGACAACCTGTATAACACCATATTATGTTCACAATGATTACCAACCATTTAATTGGTGTATTAACATGATTTTGAATTCGAATTTGGATTTCCCCTATCGACTGTTACGTAGTTTACTGTTTTCTTTAATACTGAAATTGATTTCCTTATTTAAACTGAATTTGATGTTCAATTTACATGTTAGATTCATCTACATATGTATTAGTTAATGCTAGGTTGGATTTGCATGTTAGATTAGGATGCTGTCAAGAGAATGGGATTTTCGAACATCGATGGACTGTTTAATGTGTAACTGATACACAGTTCTTGAAGTTTAAATTCTGATATTTGATTTCCAGTTTAAAACTGAATTCTGATATTAAATTTGTCATGTTATATTCATCACACATGTTTAGTTTTGTTTGAATGTTTGGTTGTGTTGGTGTTAGGAGAATGGTTTTCGAATTGGTGTTGGGTTTTGAGTTGAACTGTTAGCTAATTATGAACTGTCATTTTTCCCCAATTCCTGAGAAGTATTTCTGAAGTTTACATCACATTACACCTATCACTTAACTGCCATGACTCACATTATACACATCACTAATTCCAGTTTCTAATTGACACACTGAAACCCAAAAATCTGAGATAATACACACCCTATTAGCTAGCTTTTGTATCACACATACATGTACACTCACATCCCATTACATTCCTATATTCCTGTCACACTTTAATCCACCTTGACACTAGCACTTAACTGTCATGTTCACATACACATGGACACACACACTCATGTAGTTCACACACCCTAATTTCTATGTGAATCAATTCTCTACTAGCTAAACCTGTTATATCTAACTGTCACTTGACACCTATGCTTAGCTAACACTCATCACACACACACCCTTGTTGCTTGACACTTGAATGTTACCCCTCTATCTCTATATATGTATATATATAGCAAATGTATATGTATGTGTATATATTGTTGACACACATTATGACTCTCCACACACACTCATATTTCTTAACTGTCACCTTGACACTGAGTTCAGACCACACACCCACCCTCTCATCAAACACACACACACAAATATGAGAACTTAGGATTGAGTCCCTCTACACACACTCACACACTAACCTGAACTAAACCTGAGAACTAAACCATGTTGATACCTCTAGACACATAACTACCTACTGTCCTCTCATATGCCCACACATATCTGAACACTTTCGACACTTCACTCACACACACAAAACTGAGATGCCACACCCCTAATAGCTATGACACATTGACACCACTGTTACACATTCACTCATTCATATACACACACAAAACTGAAATCAAACCTGAGACACTATGCACTGAACACACATTGACACCTTGACACATTACATGGTATCAGGCTTCCTGTACACACACACATATATGTGAATCACTTTAACACATTTCCTATGTTTCCAGAGAACACCTACACTCACTGATTTCACATTTTGTTACACACACCATTCTAATGTTCCATATACACACACCACTCTAATGTTCCATATACACACACATTGCACACTAAATTGTCACTCACTCACCCATGTCTACACACAAGAGACACATACATATGCATGTTCCTCTATCCCACTCTGTGTATATATATATATATATATATATATATATATATATATATATATATATATATATATATATATTTTGAAGCAATGGGTAGTTGTGGTGAACTCGCCTCCACTGAGGCTCGAACTCCCGACCACTTGGGCCGCATGCATCTCTCTTAACCACTAGGCTAGAGGTCATTTGCAGTATATATATATATATATATATATATATATATATATATATATATATATATATATATATATATATAATAACCTAATGTGACATATGTAATGTAATATAGATATTGCATTTGTCTATATAAATGTATGTATAAATATGGTAATTGATATGTGTGTGTTGCCTATATGTGAAATTGGCATGTCCTATGTAGGGTAGCATGTAGTATCTTAATGTGCAGTCTTGTGTATATAGAATATATACACATGAGTGTTGAGATTGTGTCAGTCTAGTGTGACTTGTATTGATGTGTGCTTGCTAGGGTAGAATTGATGTGTGCTTGCTAGGGTAGACTGGTTAGGCTTAGTGAGACTTGTTTGGGTTAGGCTTGACCTAGTTGACCTAGTTTGACTAGAATAAGTTGACTAGAGTTGACCAAGGATTGACTTTAGCCTAGATTGACCCCAAACATCATATAGATGCATTATAGCAGTCTGTTATATTATTTTAGACTTGTAGTGACTTGTACTGTTCTATAGGAGACAAACACCACTCCTCGGACAGTAGATTCTCTTCAGATATTCACGGCGCAGGCGAGTACATTTTCTGATCATTTCATAACTTGCTTAGGATTATATTCCTGCTCTAGTTTACCTTATTTGATGCTGTCATGATATTATCACGAATTGGTACTATATGGATCCCTACATTGAGATGTTATCCCCCTCGGGAGCATCGGATACATCATGTCGTGTGTTTCATGTACATCATGTATTCCTCACTCTTATGTTATTCTAGTTTCTCATGTGCTTCATGCTCGTTCATGCATGCTCGTGTACTCTCATGTGCTCTCATGTTCGGTCATGTTCCTCATGTATCTCATGTATAACCTATACTTCATGTGCACCCATTTATGGGCCTTCATGTGAAATTCATGTGCACTCATTTATGAGCCCTCATGTATACTTCATGTGCACCCATTTATGGGCCTTAATGTGAAATTCATGTGCACTCATTTATGAGCCCTCATGTATACTTCATGTGCACCCATCTATGGGCTTTCATGTGAAAATCATGTGCGTAACATAACTTGTCTGGATCCTTGTGTATTGATTGGGGTATGGAGGAGTATAAATAGTCATGTGAACAATTTCAAAGTAGTATATCCATGTGCGCCTCTTTAGTATATTCATGTGCAAATCCAGCCGTTCACATGTCGACTTTGTACTCTAAATCACTAGTCACTGGTAGCTCTCTACTTATAGTAGATATTTCCATTACAGTTCTCTCTCTATTTACATAATGTACTTTCTTTCAGTTTCATGTATCATACTCTCTTGCATGTTTATATTTTCTAACCTGTTATAATTTGCGTGAGATGTATTGTGCTCGCTCCTATCCTGACTGGACCTGTTGAAAATTTTACAGAGGATGATGAGGCTCTGGTGTCTACCTATTATGGTGCAGCTATAGACAACACTTGTGACTTGGACCCACTTGCAGTAGAGGATCTGCCACTAGTGGTTTAGACTGCTAGCTTAGACTCTTACCTTATCTTTCTCATTGATACATTATTGTGTATTTTAGGAGTTTGTTTTATCTGGATGTTTATGGAGATGTTATCATAGACACTTAGACTTCTTTCTATTGTATCTCTTGTGTGGATTCATTTATATCTATCTATCTATCTATCTTATCGTTTTCTGCCTTAGATGTGATTGAGACTGTATTCTGTTATGTCACCTCCATTCGGAGTGTATATACTGTACAGGTACCTTATATATTGTTAGATGATTGACCTAGGACAACGTTCTACCGCAGATACTGCGGCGTAGGCTGGACGTACCCACTTCTCGTGCCCTTACTCTAGGGTGCGGGTCGTGACAACTAGTCCAGGCCTGAGAACTCTTGCTCAGGATTAAAATCCACTATTTGTGAAATAGGGTACATACGTGCCTTTACTCAGAAGAACACGCCAACTTTTTACAACTTTGCAGAGGCGAAACTTGGAATTATCCAAGTGACTTCTTTTCAATTCTTGCACAAAAACTTCTAGTTGAATCGCACTGAGCCCCTTGGGACTTAGAAAGTTTTGTGGCTAGTAGATTGGAAGAGTAAGGCTTAGAATGTATAAGGCTTAGAAGATTGAGAGTGAGAGATGATTAGAAATGAGAGAAATCAAGCCCTATATATACTAGTCAAGGGAGGCAGAATTTGGCCAGAATTCTGTCCCAAATATTTAAAAATTTGAACGTTGGACAGCTCATAGCAGGGTGTTCCTAAAAATTAGGTTGCTAATTTTCATAGGCAGAGTTCGGCCCGAACTCTGTCTCCTAGAGACCAGAAGTTCTAAAGGGCTATGGATCTTTGGTTTGGTTCAGGGCTTGTTTAGTTTTGTATGGTAGAGCTTGGAGTAGTAAGTCTAGGGGTTGAGATGACTCAGTACGACTTAACGTACATTTACCTAGATTCAATAAATTGAAAGATTACAGACTGAGAAAAAAATATTTGCACTGTAACAGCTTTGTTGACGACGTCTGTCTTTGAGCTTGATACGTTGTATTAGATCGTAGATGATGTTCTGTCTTGAACTTGATGTGTCATATTGGATCATATCAGTTATTATTTTGTTAATTCTCTAAATTAGGTTGACTGTGATCCAGTTTGGGTCAATAATCTCCCCCATTTTGATAATTGACAAAATAATATTTGTATGTTCTCAATATTCATACCTAGACACATGTTGAAGGAGAGAATAATTTATACGTATGAGTGGCTCCCGTGCAAATAGATATTTCCGTTTCCGTCCTGGTACAAAGTTCTTATCCAAGTACAATACAATTTATATATAAAATCACATCATATACATTATCACATCAAATATCTATCATTCTCCCCCTTTGTCACTTAGCAAAGTAAAGCATAGCTCCACCATAAAGAGAGAAATGATAGATAAAGTGAAGAGAGCGAGCACACAACTTTAACCATAACCAAACGTTAATAGAAAAACTAGTAGTTTTGATAATCCAGTAGAAAAAAACTTGCAGTCATACATATGGAATAAAATGAAAACATAGTAGAAATATAACTAAAGTCATGAAATAAAACTGCAAAGCAAAATCATAACTAAGATGCATCAGTAGCAGCAGCAAATAGTCAACCACAACCATCATGGAGCTAGAGGATAGGATGGACCGGCAGAATCAGATGGCTCCCTGGCAGAGTGACGAGGATCGATAAAAGCAGCATCAGGGTCCAGATATCGCATGGCCCAAGGGTCATCAATCCGGTAGCCTTCGCGAGAAGGGTCCCGACCCGTAGGAAAATGTATAGTGGGATGCCATGCCATATTGTACTGGTGAAGAGTGTTGCTGATGGCGCTCATCTAAAGAGTGATCCGATAGTCCAGCTGAGTATAGTGATCATCTTCCAACCGAAGTGGTTTTGCAACATACTTCTGATGGAGTCGAGGGTGGCAGGTGGCTCAGGCTGAGGGGGATCAGAGTCGGAAGACTCTTCCTCAACAGGAGCAGGAGGAACAGGGGCAGTAATAGTCCTACGAGCCTTAGAGAGATAAGCCGGAGCTGCTAAAAACTGACACTCGTCTAAAGGAATATTGAAGGCAGAGAAGATCATAGGAAGGTACATAGAATAGACAAGATTTCTAGGCTTCTTCCTTGTATGAATCATCCAGTCCATCATCGTGCGTGAAAAATTGAAAGGGATGGTGAAGTGAAGATAGAATAGTGTCGTAATATCAAGATAAGTGACTTCATCAGTAGATCCACCTTTGGGCATGATGGATGAGAAAATGATGCGATGAAATTCATAAAAGTGGTTGTTGAGATACTTGGCACAAAGTTTACGAGGGCGAGTATTAGGTGCACACATCATGTCCTTAAAGCTTTCTAGGGTAATATTGCCAATGAATTTAAATTCGCAAGCATCGACAAGACGTTCCCAAGAATTGGGTTCAGGGATTTGCAAATAATCCGCCAAGTCGAAGTCATCGAACTCAATGTTGATGCCGGCTACCCTAGAATAAATCTTACTATCATCATACGTAAGATTGCAATAGAACATTTTAATAGCATTAAGATAACTTCTAGAAGATGTAGCCACAAGTTCATCAAGACAAAGATCCTTAAAATTAGGATCAAATTCAGAAAATATAGTGAAATTGATGGGATGTCCTGGTACCACACTACGTGAGCAAAAATCGGAATACCACTCGTTAGAGGCTTCTAACGAAATAAAGATGTGCTCATTGTATGTGTCGACATTGGGAGGAGGAGGTGGATTAAACAATGGGTGAGGTGGATTGACATTAGGAGGAGGAGAAGGAGGATTGGATGATGAAGCCTCACTCCGAATCCTCTTTCCTCTATTGAAAAGTCTTGGTGTCATTGATAAAAGCTAATAAAATAGAGATGGAGAACTATAAGAGATAGACCTCAAAAATAAGTGATGAAGATGGTGGAGAATCACCCAAAAGCTTTAAAACATGAGCTTGAAGAGAAGAAAGCACCAAAATAGAGATTTCTAGGGTTAGGGTTTTGGAGAAATAAGGTTGGAGAGAGGTGGAAGATGATGCCAATGAAGAGAGAGATGAAAAATTCATGGTTTTATAAAGTAGGGCCAGCTGCTACAGTAGACAACTTGTTTTGATCAAGGCAGATCCAACGGCCAGGAATGACTGGAAGTTCTGGAACTCACCACACATAGTTCGACCCGAGTTCTGCCAAAGGCAGAGTTTGGTCCGAGCTCTGTTCTAGTGTGTCCAGAGCTTCAAAATATTGAGAATGGTCACCAAAAGAGAAAAGATAGTCTAGAATTAAAAGAATAATAAATTTTATAAGCCATAAAGTAAATGGAACATGCGACAAACTTTGTGAATCATTGATCAGTACATGTCAATCACCTCAGGTTTGCTGTAGGGGCTGGATCCCAACTAGCGGTAGTCCGAAGACACTAGGCACCGTGTCGCTTAGACTTTTACGCTTTGTTGTCAGATGGGCCCTTTTGGCTTGTACCCAAAATAATGTAACATGTATAAATTCTGATTTAACAAGTGAGTGTGCAGGTAAAATTTATTGTATGACATTTTCATCCAAGATTCCTAATTCTCGACGAAGAAAGTTGAAACGCTCCTCGGCAAGTGGTTTAGTGAAAAAGTCTGCTAGCTGATGATCAGTGTCAATAAACTCTAGATTAATAGTGCCTTGCAATTGATGATCTCTAAGAAAGTGGTGTCGAATTTCTATATGCTTAGTGCGTGAGTGACATATTGGGTTCTTTGTCAGGTTAATAGCACTAGTATTATCACAGAATATATGAATGTGCTTAAAAGATAAATTATAATATGCTAGGGTTTGCTTCATCCACAAAATCTGAGCACAAGAACGTCCTGCAGCTATGTATTCAGCTTCTGTTGTAGATAGTACGATAGAGTTTTGCTTCTTGCTAAACTAAGAGTCTAAAGCTTTGCCTAATAAATGACACGTGCCGCTGGTACTTTTACGGTCGACTTTGCATCCAGCAAAATCGACATCCGAATAACCGATCAAGTTAAAGGATGTGGTTTTGGGATACCACAAGCCCACCGTAACAGTGCCTTTAAGGTATCGAAAGATACGCTTAACTGCGGTCATGTGTGATTCCTTAGGGTTGGCTTGATAACGAGCACATAGGCAAACACTAAACATGATATCGGGACGACTAGCAGTTAAATAGAGTAGACTACCAATCATACCTCGATACTTACGTTGATTGACTGGTTTGCCGCTTTCATCAGGTTCTAATTTAGTTGTAGTAGCCATCGGAGTACTGATTGGTTTGATGTTGTCATGATCAAATTTCTTCAGCATGTCCTTTGTATACTTTGAGTGGCCGATGAAGACTCCTTGTGAGTTTTGTTTTACTTGAAATCCAAGGAAGTAGTTAAGCTCCCCTATCATGCTCATCTCGAACTCATTCTGCATACACTTGGCAAATTCTTGACATAATTCCTCATTAGTGTAGAAGCATAAAAAATCTCAGCTGATGACATCCCTTCACGACGGAGCCTAGAAGGGTCTACAAAGGATTCGGTCTTCGTCAAAGCGCAACCCTTATTCTTCATGACAGAAGATTGACCTTCCTCGAGGCGTATTCTGACATTTTTATGGGCACAGCCTCCCAGAAGCATATCGGCCACTCGGCCAAAGCAAGCAGATTCCTGAAGTAGTCATTGGCCCGAGCCTTCAAAGAGCAGAGCATGTCGCGAAGCCCTGAATGAGAAGGACATAGCACAACCTGTGGCTCTTCGGGTTGGCTATCCACCCATGACCTAGGTCATCAGGACCTCGAAGATCCCCCAGACGTCGCCCAAGGTTGAACTACCTAATGAGAACATTTACGTACTTCTTAAGGACAACAATGGCTTCTTCTACACAGAGTTCTTTTATAAGAACATGTCTCCTATGAACGAGAAAAGCCTCAACCAGCAGCCAACTTATACATGGCCGATCGCCGCTCGAAATTAAGTTTGGATCTCGCATGGTATTGAAGGATGCCAAGAAGAAGACATCGACTCTTCAGAGGAGAACTTCCCCTTTTATAGGACCGAGAAATAGCCTAGAGTGCACGCCACATGGCCGACGGTCAAAATTCCTGCATTAATGGAACCTAAGACTCAGCACGATGAATGTCAATCGTAGACCCTTGGAATTTCCCATATTACGGTGGCAATTAAGAGGAAAGTCCTTAAAGAGCGAGAATTTATCGCTCTTTACTTCAGAAGCCATAGCCTTCAAGCCAGAGGCGCAGCTACTTGCCTGCGCCAACCTTAGAAGCAAGATGGTGGTAGGTCGTGCATTTTCTTTTGCTTCAGAAACCAGTGTCTTCACTCCAAAGGCGCAGCTACCTCCCTGCGCCAACCCCAGACACACAAGGGTGTTATACCCTTTCCTCCAAAGCCAACGCCTTTAAAGTTCAGAGGCATAGCTACTTATATACGTCCACATGAGGCGTATGATGGTGATATGTTTACACCATCTCCATTCCCACGGTACAGTTATCTGCTCCGATCCAGAATCTTAAGTCACTTCTCTACAAGAGACTTGGGAACTCCCACTGCAACCAATGCAAGTCAGCCTGTCGCTCCAAAAGCACAGTAAACCTCACCAACCTGAAGCACAAACCTACTTGTCGCCTACAGCATAGTGATTCTGTTACTCTAAAATACAGCTTCATCGTTGCTCTAAATGCACAGAAGTCTCATCGTCATTTGAAGCCAAGTCCACTCGTCGCCTGAAAGCACAGAGGCTCCATCGTCTGTAGAAGTACGGTCTACTCGTCGCTACAGAAGCACAACAGTACTTAGTCATCACCAGAGGCACAGGAAGCATGGGTCTACCCCAATTGGTTGTTTAAACTGCCTCTTATAGAAAAGTTTGGGATTAAATCATGATTGATATCATATCAGATTGATTTAAATATTAGACGAGGATCAATTAGATTCCAAATCTAGGATGAAATCCTAAGATTTACTTGGCTGTATCTGAGCAAGCAAATCAACACGCACCATGTGTCACCTCCTTCGGTTATGTTGATAACCACCAGAGATCTCGATTGAGGGGAATCTCAATATCCGCCACATGTCAGCGCCATAGAAGACCGTACCGTACAATGATGGCAGATTCTTTCATATCTCATAAACCCTAATGCACATCGCATACGTGCTCGATTCTCTATAAATAGAAGGAGTTCTCCTTCAACTAAAGAGAGACAACCTTCATCTAAGAAGGAACAATCCACCAACCAACCAACAGAAGAACAACCACCTCCAAGGGATCTTCTCCTCCAGACAGACTCTTGATCGGTGACCCTAGAGTTCCATCAAATGCGCCAGAGAGCCAGAGCAAGGTTGATTCATCGTCAGATCGTCAACGGAGTAAAGGAGCCGCTGTAGTGCTCTATCTCCACCGTCACACTTTCCCAGAAACATCTTCTTTCTGTACTTAGAATATCCTGTTTAGGACTTCCTTCTTTATACACAGATACCTTATACGTTCAATAAAGTAAAAAAGTTCGTTCAACCTTTTTTATGTCAAATAAAATGGTGACTCTGTTGGGGACTACCTTCACCTCCAACGAGAAGGCGGTGACGCAATCTGATGACAACTTGCTGGAATCTTTCCAAGACATGCTGGTCGTACGCTTCGACCAACAATCTTTTGAAGATCTCATCTCTGATAAAAAGTTGAAGACTTCGAAGCGGTTCGTACAACCGAAGAAGACTCGACGTGTCTGGAGGCCTAAGGTGGCTGCAGCTAGCAGCACGATGGCGAGAACTGTATCTCAGGACCCCATCAACGCCGAAGCCACGGAGAAGATTTTGGCTGCTACATCCTTATACCCTCGTCCGATTCTCATCCTGGGAAAGCATAGTGAGGAAGACGGTGGTTCTATGGTTGATCTGACGAAGGCACGACACCAAAGGAAGCACACACCGGTCCAACCCCTCACGACGGGAGCACTGCCGGTAAGAAGATCTGTCTTCGACAGAATTGCTTTCCCTTCAGGCGAGCCTTTGGCAGACTCTGAATACTACTCACCTGCTGGGGGTAGTAGGAAGAGATCCCAGGTGATTCGTGCTTCGTGCAATAAGCGTACGGCACCTATGGCAGACCAGAGGATCGCGTTCAGAACGAAGGATCCATGGCTCCGAGAGCCAAGCCAGGGGGTACGTCGTACAGAGAGGGAGCCACGCGAGCAGCGTTCCCACAGAAGCGACAGGAGGCTTCCCCGCCAGACCCGTTCTGACCATACTTGCGTACAGCTTTCCTGCACGTACAATAGGGGTGCCATGGCGGAAGATCCGACCCTCTCCCAAGTGAAAGAGGAATTTGTGGCACAGGACGTGCCTAAATCAAGGCACGCTTGCACCCAGATTACCATAAAGTGCTGCTGCCAGCAGACGTCCGTGCCATCATCGAACCGACGTTCCGTCTTCCAGAGACTTCACTCCACGTCGACCCCACTCCAGAGGCTCAACAGGGGGTCGGTGAGCCATAGAGAAGACGAACCATGCATCTTACATGCTCTACGCGGGACAGGGTTCCAGAGCTTTTAAGAAGCCCTTCCAGAATCCTTTCGTACCGGTCGCTAAACCGAAGAGGAGGCCGGAGAGCAGCAAAGCTAAGGTACCCGATGCAGGTGTGTTCCAAGGCGCTCATTCCTGATCTGTATTGGGTGCCATACCAAATACTGGGAGTAGCCAGCCTCCTACCATGTATGACAACCCTGTGTTCCGATCTGAGGAGAAGCAGTACGACACGGATGCCTCCATCGGTGCAGCCAATCACCAGACTGGGGTAGCAACCGTTCTGAGTCCGAGGAAGCCAAAGTATGAACTAAAACCAGCATACAAATCATAGCAACGGATAGAGACAGAAATAAGTAAAAAAAAATCGAGACTCGTGTGCTACCAATGCACTTATCCCGAGAATAGAAAAGATAATAAGTAAAGCAACATATAGCATAAAGTAAAGGACATGTGACAGAATGTAAACTGTGTACATGTAAGAAAAAGAAAGCATGTGAACATGAAAGATAAACTAGACATGTGAGCATGTTAAGTAGACGGGACATGTGAGCATGTTAGATAACTAGAACATGTGAGCATGTTAGGTAACTAGAGCATGTGAGCACATTAGGTAATTGGAGCATGTGAGATACTATATAGAACGATAAATGATAAGATGACTTAGGAACTAATCAGGAACCCAAGTTACAACCCGTAAACCAAGCAAGGACCGGGGTTGTAACCCTTCTCCTGAAAAGAACTTTAGTATCTAATCATTTACCGACAAAAGTAAAGTATAAACAAAGATGTATTGAAAATAAACAAATTCGGACACTGCCTAGACAAACTAGACTAGACTGGACTCCATACAATAATCATGTCCAAGCAATGAGTACGGCTTTATACATTAGCTAACTAGGGTTGTCACAATCCTAATTACTAACAAATGCAAGTTTGAGAAATCCAAGTCCAGTTAACCGCCTGCTGCTACCTGAATGATCCAAGCCAAGGATGCAATGGTATATAGTGGATACATCACCCGGGAGACAAATGTATCCTATAATAGTAGGTACATCGCCCGGGAGACAAATGTACCCTAAGACATATAATAATGGGTACATCGCCCAGGAGACAAATGTACCCGGTGTAACACTCGACGGTGCGCTAGAAGTGTGCTCATCATGACAGATAGCTCCAAATCCCATGAATATATATATAAGACCAAGACCAAAGGGGCAACAGGTAACTGGGAAATCCTCAATGATCTAAGTAATCAAGCTAGTTGTTTAGTCCTTAACATTTTCTTGTTGGATTCTGGGTGTGGCATTTCGCAGAATTCATCCTAGACATGAGGTATGCTAGACTGGACAAGACAAGAAAGATTGTGCACTACAACAAGCCACAACAAGACATGACAATATCAAGACAAGAGTGCGCTACGATGAGCCACTATCAAGGAGCTAGACATGTACTAGAATCAAGATTGAGCCATGACAGGCTACTATCATGTAAAAAAGAAGGACATGTATCATGAGTGTGCCACGACGGGCCACTATCTAGTAAGCAAGAAGGCATGGCAACAATTATCATAGCTTGTAAGAAAGAATCTATCAAAAGACATATCATGGCATGTGGAAAAGAATAATTAAAGCTAAGTACATTTCATAGAAAAATGATTGAACATGTGCTAGTATCAAGTCTATATAGGGTATAAAATCATTCTCTAACTAAGCAAGATCATCTTATCATGTTAAGAAATCATTATAGTCGAAAAAAATATCAAAAGCGGACAAAAACGGGCAAAAACGGGCAAAAACAGACTAAAATGGCATATCGGCGGTATACGGCGGCATACCAGCAGTATACCGGCCTAAAGACAGAAAGTTTCTGGTGCAAAAATCGGCATATCGTCGGTATACACCGGCATACCGTCGGTATACCGATCTTTCAAACAGCAACAAAATCCAGATTTTTGCTAAAACTTGTTTCGGCCATAAAAACTTCAATTTAAATCAAAATTCGGATTTTCAAAAGTCAAAATTGCATAGAATGGAATTCCCTACAACATGAAAGTATTAGTTTTCACAAATCAAAATATTTGATAGATCAATATCTCAAAATACACCCAAAAATAGGTCCTCGGGATACCGAAACGGGTCCCGATATCCACCAAACTCAAAATCCATGGTATACTATATGTATATGTGACCAAGATCCATGATGGTAACACTAGTATCACTCTTGATACCAAGTTTTCTACTAAATCAATATTGGGTTTTAACAGAAAATCAAATCTTGCTTAAACAAATTTTGGAAACATGCATATATACGAGAATCATAAGGAAAACTTATTTAACAAAATGAGTTTAGAAAAATTCTAAGCATTTAATACCAAGAAAAACAAAAATGACAATAAGATACTATTGTTCAAGAATTTGGTAAGATATACTTGCCTAGGTTAAGCTCCAAGCCTAATCTTCTACTCCTCCTCCTAGGGGGTTAGACACCACACCCAAGGCCTCAAGGCCAAGCTCTTGGCAAGCTCCAAGGGGAAGAGAAGAGAGAAATGAAGAGAGAGTGAAGAGAATGAAAAGAGAGAGGGGAGAGAAAGTGAAATGGTATATATAGAAGGAGAAATTAATCTTAGCCGTTGGATCATGATCCATGTCAAGATCTAAGTCAATTGTGGCCATCTAAACAAAACCAAATATCCAATGGGTAATAGGATGCATCTATACTATTCACAAAAATATCCAAACATTATTCATCAAAATATCCAAAACACTATTCACGAAAATATCGAAAACACTATTCATAAAAATATCTGAAATCGAAAATATCTAAAATGTAGAAAATTTGTCTGGACGGTATGCCGTCGGTATACACCGATACACTAGCGGTATACCGGCCAAGGAGAAATCTATAAGTTGGAAAAAAATTTAAAGCATTCCGAAAACTAAGAAAATATGAAATACACTACAAAATACGTATCCGTATATAAATACTGATACTGTGAGACGAGTCTTACAACTCTCCACAACTTAAAAATAAATTCCGTCCTCGGAATTTCCTAAATCTAGTCAAGCATGAAAACCAAACCAAAGAGCTGAAAATCATGTCAATCAAAACAAAGCATGGCATGTTGGTAAGATAATGACAATAATAATATAAGTAAATACGTAAGCAATAACACAACCATAATCAAGAAGGGATGGAGGAATATGAATAAATATGTCTCCTAAGTCAGTTGAGTAGGTACCCGCCCTTGCTGGCCTACGCTGACTCCAAAAATAGATAGGGCTCAAGTCTCAAAGTAAGTTGGTACCAATGACTTAGTCTAAGACATGACTCTACCCAGGACATATCTTCGTAGTCGAGACACGTGATAGATATCATGTATCTCAAGATACGAAGACAGAGTAGTGAGACAAGAAACTCGCCTTCACTAACAGAATAAGTCAAGCCGACCGTTGTACTCCTGATATGGGTAAAATACAAGATCGACGACAAGAACCCAAGATATACTGCCACTACCTGGCCTGCTACTGAAGGATAAATCAAAAGGTCATAACTGAAAGAAGACCATGAAGATGGTACCTGAGGCTCCCGAGGTACTACCCTCATGCTGGTACTAGAGCTGCCCCTGAGATCGCACATACAATCGCGCTCTGTGCTGCCTGACCCTCTGAGCTCGCGATGGCAGAGGATACTGTGCCAATGGCTGAACATCTAGTATTGGCCCTAACTGCTCATCCACTGCTTGAGATGATGTCTGAGGCGAGTGAAAGGACTGAGGTAGTACATTTTGTGTAGCTGGTTGTCCTCGAGATGTCGGATAGGGGCAAGTGCTAACTGAATGGTCCTCTGTACCACAGCGGAAGCATTGGCTACTGGCCGCCCATCAAACTGATCTGAGATGCCCTATCTTACCATAATAGTTACATGCTTCTTGTTCTGCCTGATACTGCTGCTGGTCTCTCTGTCTATGAGCCTAGGCCTACATATACTGATGAGGCCGCCTCTGCTGGAATGTATGGGACTGCATCGGTAAAGGCCTCTGAGCTCGCTTCTGCTGAACTGGTGCTGGTTCCCCGAACTGTGGAACTGCAGACTGGAAGGATGAAGATCCAGCTGAACTCCTTCGGGGATAAACCCCTATCATGTGGTCTGGTGATTCGTATGACAAACATAGAAAGTTGGCCCTCCAACAAGTAATATGAGTGTGTCCTCCCCTTCCACAGAAGGAACATACGACTGGTAACTCCTGGTGCTGGTGTGGATAATTGTATGATGGTACTGGTGAGGGATGTCGGGGTAAAAAGCATGACTTAGGTGCATGGTACCTCTTACGACCCTCAGTTCTGGATGTGGTCCTCCTGGCTATATGCTCGTGCTCTCGTACTGCCTCTACAATAGGTCTGGCTCGATACGCTGACTGACTTGATGACTGGTACTGCCTGGCTCGACCTTCTGGCTGCAAGTCCTCGACTTTAAATACCTCTGGTATTCCTTGTCCACTAAGGTCTATCAACATCTGGATACTCTGCTGGAGAACGAGATCTCGTTGTTGCTGTGACTCCATGAAGCCCCTGAGAACACCCACCAGCTCATGAACAACATTCTCTGGCTGCTCTAGCAGGACTGACACTCCTGGCTGATCAGGCTGAACTGGCACATCTGCCCTCGGGTCAACTCTGAACTCTGCTCCCGAATGCTGAGACTGATCCTCCATAACTGGCCTAACAGAAGATTGCTGACCTGCCATCCGTAAAACTTAAATAAGCTGATTGAAAGGAATAAGAACAGCGCCCCTGAAAGTTGAAGGACACAAAGATCAAATCGAGGGAACATGAAAGATCAATGATCAAGGTAGATATCAGGTCAAATGATCAGAGATATAGAATAACACGAAGGATATCAATAAAGGAGAATTATGACTGAGATATCTAAACATCAGTAACCCCCACATATCTGATAAATCAGACCTGCATGGGCCACCACTAAAACCTATGTCACGCTCCAGAACCAGAATACTGGCAAGTAGGAACGGACCAGGCCAGCTACGTATACCAAAGTACTTCAGTACTCCGAAATAGCGTATAAGCTGTATAGACATGGGGGTTACTACTACAATCCAACAGGCAATCCTAGGTCAAGAATCCTAGGTACTCAATCACAGGCAAATATGTAAAGTACAAGAAGTAAGATCAACTGGAATATAAAATAGTTATGTGTCCCAAACTATCATATATCAATGATCATGAAGCTAGTAATACAGAGTGAATACTAGCAAGAGTAATAGTCATACATGATAAGCTCTAGCTATAGTCTAGAATACGCAAATCATGTTTAGGCCCGTAGGCTAAATGTCAAGTCCAAAACACGAGCTAAACACGTGCTCGGTGGCAAAAAGCCTCAAAAGAATAGTGTACATAACTTGTGGGCAAAAAGAAGAAAACCCACTCAAGTACTCTGGTGCTCCGGGTAATCACCAACGAGTGGAACTACATCCAGGGATCGCACAAAAGAATGAAACCTGGCGGCTGCTCGCTTTTTGATCAGTGATTCACCAAACACTAGATGGATGAAGAATCTCTCCAAAATACGTTCTTTGATCAGTGATTCACCAGACACTACATTCAGGAATCCAACCTTATTCTCAAACCTGGTGGCTCGCTTCATTGGAACTCCTGTAAGCTCATCTTACATACACATTTTGGGGGTACCAAGTCCGACACCTTTTGATTCGTTCGCCAAATCTTCTTCAGTTCCATCCAAGCTCGCTTTTGTCTGAATCTTCGTAGAAGAAGAAGCGGTTCACCAGCCACTACATCCAGGGATCCCACAAAAAAATGAACCCTGGCGGCTGCTCGCTTTTTGATCAGTGATTCACCAAACACTAGATGGATGAAGAATCTCTCCAAAATACGCTTTTTGATCAGTGATTCACTAGACACTACATTCAGGAATCTAACCTTATTCTCAAACCTGGTGGCTCGCTTCATTGGAACTCCTGTAAGCTCATCTTGCATACACATTTTGGGGGTACCAAGTCCGGCATCCAACAAGTACGGAAGATCCTCGGACTCCTCAACTAAATCTGGTCAATGCAAAACCAGTGGGGTCAGACCCCCAATAGCAAGTACCACAAAGGATGCCAAAGTATGAACTAAAACCAGCATACAAATTATAGCAACGGATAGAGATAGAAATAAGTAAAAGAAAATCGAGACTCGTGCGCTACCAATGCACTTATCCCGAGAATAGAAAAGACAATAAGTAAAGCAACATATAGCATAAAGTAAAGGTCATATGACAGAATGTAAACTGTGTACATGTAAGGAAAAGGAAGCATGTGAACATGAAAGATAAACTAGACATGTGAGCATGTTAAGTAGACGGGATATGTGAGCATGTTAGATAATTGGAACATGTGAGCATGTTAGGTAACTGGAGCATGTGAGCATGTTAGGTAACTGGAGCATGTGAGATACTATATAGAACGATAAATGATAAGATGACTTAAAAACTAATCAGGAACCCAAGTTACAACCCGTAAACCAAACAAGGACCGGGGTTGTAACCCTTCTCCTGAAAAGAACTTTAGTATCTAATCATTTACCGGCAAAAGTAAAGCATAAACAAAGATGTACTAAAAATAAACAAATTCGGACACTGTCTAGACAAACTAGACTAGACTGGACTCCATACAATAATTATGGCCAAGCAATGAGTACGACTTTATATATTAGCTAACTAGGGTTGTCACAATTCTAATTACTAACAAATGTAAGCTTGAGAAATCCAAGTCCAGTTACCCGCCTGTTGCTACCTGAATGATCCAAGCCAAGGATGCAATGGTATATAGTGGATACATCGTCCGGGAGACAAATGTATCCTATAATAGTGGGTACATCGCCCGGGAGACAAATATACCCTAAGACATATAATAATGGGTACATCGCCCAGGAGACAAATGTATCCGGTGCAACACTCGACGGTGCGCTGGAAGTGTGCTTATCATGACAGATAGCCACAAATCCTATGAATATATATATAAGACCAAGACCAAAGGGGCAACAGGTAACTGGGAAATCCTCAATGATCTAAGTAATCAAGCTAGTTGTTTAGTCCTTAACATTTTCTTATTGGATTTTGGGTGTGGCATTCCGCAGAATCCATCCTAGACATGAGGCATGCTAGACTGGACAAGACAAGCAAGATTATGCACTACAACAAGCCACAACAAGACATGACAATATCAAGACAAGAGTGCACGATGACGAGCCACTATCAAAGAGCTAGACATGTACTAGAATCAAGATTGCGCCATGACAGACCACTATCATGTAAGCAAGAAGAACATGTATCATGAGTGCGCCACGATGGGCCACTATCTAGTAAGCAAGAAGGCATGGCAACAATTATCATAGCTTGTAAGAAAGAATCTATCAAAAGACATATCATGGCATGTGGGAAAGAATAATTAAAGCTAAGTACATTTCATAGAAAAATGATTGAACATGTGCTAGTATCAAGTCTATATAGGGTGTACAATCATTCTCTAACTAAGCAAGATCATCTTATCATGTTAAAAAATCATTATAGTCGAAGAAAATATCAAAAGCGGACAAAAATGGGCGAAAACGGGCAAAAATAGACTAAAATGGCATAAAACGGCATACCGACGGTATACGGCAGCATACCGACGGTATACCGGCCTAAAGACAGAAAGTTTCTGGTGCAAAAAATCGGCATACCATCGGTATACCGATCTTTCAAATAGCAACAAAATCCAGATTTTTGCTAAAACTTATTTCGGCCATAAAAACTCCGTTTTAAATCGAAATTTGGATTTTCAAAAGTCAAAATTGTATAGAATTAAATTTCCTACAAAATAGAAGTATTAGTTTTCATAAATCAAAACATTTGATAGATCAATACCTCAAAATACTCCTAAAAATAGGTTCTCGGGATACCGAAACGAGTTCCGATATCCACCAAACTCAAAATCCATGGTATACAAACTAGGTGATGACCTCATATATGTATATGTGACCAAGATCCATGATGGTAATACTAGTATCACTCTTGATACCAAGTTTTCTACTAAATCAATATTGGGTTTTAACAGAAAATTAAAACCTTGCTTAAATAAATTTTGGAAACATGCATATATACGAGAATCATAAGGAAAACATATTTAACAAAATGAGTTTACAAAAATTCTAAGCATTTAATACCAAAGAAAACAAAAATGACAATAAGATATTATTGTTCAAGAATTTGGCAAGATGTACTTGCCTAGGTTAAGCTCCAAGCCTAATCTTCTACTCCTCCTCCTAGGGGGGTTAGACACCACACCCAAGGCCTCAAGGCCAAGCTCTTGACAAGCTCCAAGGGGAAGAGATGGGAGAAATAAAGAGAGAGTGAAGAGAATGAAAAGAGAGAGGAGAGAGAAAGTGTAATGGTATATATAGAAGGAGGAATTAATCTTAGCCGTTGGATCATGATCCATGTCAAAATCTAAGTCAATCGTGGCCATCCAAACAAAACCAAATATCCAATGGGTAATAGGGTGCATCTACACTATTCACAAAAATATCTAAATATTATTCATCAAAATATCCAAAACATTATTCACGAAAATATCGGAAATACTATTCATGAAAATATCTGAAATTGAAAATATCTAAAATATAGAAAATCTGTCAGGACGGTATGCCGTCGGTATACATCGGTACACTGGCGGTATGTCGGCCAAGGAAAAATTTATAAGTTGAAAAAAATTAAAGCATTCCGAAAACCAAGAAAATATGAAATACACTACAAAATATGTATCCGTATATAAATACTGATCCTGTGAGACGAGTCTCACATCTACTCCATCGGCTACAGGTTCTGCAATGCCGAACGAGATACAGCAGGCCATCAAGGAGCTATATGATCATCATGATGCCAAGAAGAAGCAAGCGGCACTCCAGAAGATGGATATCCGGCAGTCATATCCTGCCGAGTGGGACAACGTCGTCTACCCTCCCAAATACAATCCGTAGACGCTTACACCTTACGAAGGGAAGGGGTCTCCTCGATAATACATGAGGTACTTTGCCTCGGTAACTGGGCACCTGCCAAAGGATGACGCCCTCCTATCCAACATATTCATAGGAGCCCTGCATGGGGTAGCCTATGAATGGTTTTGCAGTCTTTCGGACGATTGTATCTCATCATTTGAAGACCTGAAGACTCTGTTCGTGGATCGATTCTACGAAGGAGGGATGGACATGACGATGTCGACCCTCATAGAATTTGTCCAGAGGGAGAAGGAGCCTGTCCACGTATACATCGAGCGCTTCCGCCAAGCAGCCCTCAGATTACCGCCCGACATGCCTGAGCCCATGCTTTTGGACTCATGCCGCAAGAACACGCTACCCATAATCAAATTGTGGCACAGTGCTCCCTGCACGGAGTAGACGCCTTTCATTACAGAGGTGGACGCTGCACAAAGGAAAGCCCAGGATGCGCAGCTCCTAGGGCTACACTTTCCGGCGCCTGAAGACAAGGGGAGACGCTCGTCCAGCAGCAACCCCAAAGACGGAAAAGGCAAGCAGGCCATGACCGTCAACATCTTCAAAGGTTCAGCATCCGTGAACCCCAAGTCCGTGGAAACGCAGAGGCCAAAGGAGACTTACTCCTTCAATGACGAGGATATGCTGGAGCTCTTCGAGATGCTTACAAAGAGTGGCAAACTGTCCATCCCGGCACCCAGGCGTCCTGATAAAGTGGGAAAGGTGGACCATCCCAAGTACTGCCATTACCACCAGTACATCCACCACTCAACACAAGATTGCTATGTGCTGAAAAGGCAAATCCAGTACCTCATTAATGTCAACATCATATCGTTGGATTATAAGGAGAAGACCGTCACGGCCAATATGGTTACTCTCCAGTTTGGGAGTTTTCCAGCCACAGAGGTGCAAGACGGCGTCGTCCCTATTCCAAAGGCGACAATGGAAGTAGTCAACCTTCCACTAGCACGAGATAACGCTCAAGGGCTCACCCCGTTCTCCACACCACAAGACGGAGTCATGTTGGTCCATCCTGACCTGACTCCCGATATGATAAACCAGTGATCATCGTAACTCTCTTGGAAAACATTTCATGTCCTTCTCACCTCTGAAATGTTATCCTAAGTTGTGTCTACCATGTCCTCTTTACCTCTGAGTAGTCACCCCTTTCCATAGTAGCTGTATGCTGTCATAATTTTTAGAAAACATTTTATGTCTATATTATCTCTAAAGTGTTATTCTATATTGTGTCTACCATGTCCATATTATCTCTGAGTAGTCACCCTATTATGATAACCCCAAAGTTGTCATAACATCCTAGAAAATAGTCACGTCCATATTACATCTGAACTGTTATTCTAGTAAAAAGATGCTTGCCATGTCCATATAACCTCTGAGCAACGCACCCTTTCCCTGGCAATTCTCCACAATTGTCATCTATAGAACCATTTACGTCCATATTACCTCTGAGTCATTCTATACCCCAGGAGAGTCTATCCTTACCATGTCCATATCACCTCTGAGTAAGAAAAGTGTCTCTACAAAAACTTTCGTGTTTGCCATGTCTACAATACCTCTGGATTGCTTCTCTACACCTGGAAGATGCGGCTACCATGTCCATATTACCTCTGAGTAGTCGTTCTTCTCGCATCAGCTCTATGGTTATTCCCACGGTCTAGAAAACAGTTCACGTCCATATTACCTCTGGATTGTTGTTCTATATCCCGGCTAAGATTATGCCTACCACGTCCATATTAACTCTGGTCAGGCAAATCCCTGGTGAAGATTCCCTCTTTATTTTTGAAGACAAAAGCAAAGGGGACAGGAAAGCTTTTATATATAAAAATATGTGGCTACAAAGATCTATTACAGAGTCTTCATAGTTACATACACAGAAGCAAAATTGGCTAAAATTATAGTACATGCTCTCAATAGCGCAGGCGAGGCGGTGACAGAGCCAATCACTTCCTGGTTAAAAGGGAGCCACCGTCCAAAGCAGCTACTGGCCCAAGCCGGGGATGAAGACCAGCACAGAACTCCCCTATCTCCCTAGCTGGCCACAGGATCAACCACAGCTGTAGGCCTTGCTATTCCTCGGAATGGCAAGCAATCCAAATCCAGGAAGCAGATATCCAAGACGCCATTGACGTCCACGACATCCAGAGTGTGGGGATGCCTCGAGATCTAGTATTAGTTCTACTACAGCTTCTTCGGATGAAAAGGTTTGCCACCGACGGCCGCCTCAAGCAAACTCCAGGGTCGTCAGCAGCCGAGTGTCAAGCAAGCAAGGTCATTGTGAAAGTAGCTGAATCTTTTCTTGGAAGGGGTAGTCCTTTATATAGACTATTCACGTGGTCCAAGCACGAGCCAGATGTCGGTCAGAAGGAAGCTTACAAGCAAAGCCAAAGCTCTACTCTATGTCAGATGACAGTACTGTGAGTGACCGAAGGAACGTGACTCTGAACCTCCTCTGCCAAAGAGATTCGCAATCCCTACAAAAATACCAGAGGCTCCAATATCAAGAAGTCATCAGGAGCTCTTGCTCTGAAATGATGACTCAGGATAATTAATGCTAAAGAGCTAGGCGTGACACCAGCCATCACCCAGCTTGTACGATACTGCCACGTGTTCATTCTTCTGTTCAAAGTATCCCAAGCTTGACTCAAGTTCGGGATACTTTGAAGCGGGTATTGTAGAAGCATAAAAAATCTCAGCTGATGACATCCCTTCGCCACAGAGCCTAGAAGGGTTTACAAGGGATTCGATCTTCGTCAAAGCACAGCCCTTCTTCTTCATGCCAGAAGATTGACCTCCATCGAGGTGTATTCTGACCTTTTTATGGACGCAGGCTCCCAGAAGCATATCAGCCACTCGGCCAAAGCAAGCAGCTTCCTGAAGCAGTCATTGGGCCGAGCCTTCAAAGAGCGCAGCAGGTCACGAAGCCCTAAATGGGAAGGACACAGCACAACCTGTGGCTCTTCGTGTTGGCTATCCACCCATGATCTAGGTCATCAGGACCTCGAAGATCCCCCAGACGTCGCCAAGGGTTGAACTCCCTAAGGAGAACATTTACGTACTTCTTAAGGACAGCAATGGCTTCTTCTACACAGAGTTCTTCTATAAGAATAAGTCTTCTATGAACGAGAAAAGCCTAAACCAGCAGCCAACTTATACAAGGCCGATCGCCGCTCGAAGTTAAGTTTGGATCTCGCATGGTAGTGAAGGGTGCCAAGAAGAAGACAATGACTCTTCAGAGAAGAACTTCCCCTTTTATAGGACTGAGAATGGCCCAGAGTGCACGCCACATGGCCGACGGTCAGAATTCCCGTATTAATGGAACCTAACACTCAGCACGATGAATGTCACTCTTAGACCCTTGAAATTCCCCATATTACGGTGGCAATTAAGAGGGAAGTCCTTAAAGAGCGAGTATTTATCGCTCTTTACTTTAGAAGCCAAAGCCTTCAAGCCAGAGGTTCAGCTACTCACCTGTGAAAACCTTAGAAGCAAGATGGTAGTAGGCTCTGCCCTTTCCTTTGCTTCAGAAACTAGTGTCTTCACTCCAGAGGCGTAGCTACCTGCCTGTGCCAACCCCAGACACACAAGGGTGTTATACCCTTTCCTCCAAAGCCAACGCCTTCAAAGTTCATAGGTACAGCTACTTACATACATCTATATGAGGCGCAGGATGGCATATGTTCACACCATCTCCATTCCCATGGTGCAGTCATCTGCTTCGATCCAGAAGCTTAAGTCACTTCTCTATAAGAGACTTGGAAACTCCCACTGTAACCAATAAAAGTCAGCCTGTCGCTCCAAAAGCACACTAAATCTCACCACCCTAAAGCACAAGCCTACTCGTCACCTACAGCACAGTAACTCTGTTACTCCGAAACACAGCTTCATCGTTGCTCTAAATGCACAGAAGTCTTATCGTCATTCGAAGCCAAGTCCACTCGTCGCCTAAAAGTACAGTGGCTCCGTCGTCTCCAGAAGTATGGTCTACTCGTCGCTCCAGAAGCACAACAGTACTTAGTCCTCACCAGAGGCGCAGGAAGCATGGGTCCACCCCAATTGGTTTGTTTAAACCGCCTCTTGTAAAAAATATTAGGATTAAATCATGATTGATATCATATCAGATTGATTTAAATCTTAGACGATGATCAATTAGACTCCAAATCTAGGATAAAATTCTAAAATTTACTCGACTGTATTCGAGCAAGCAAATCAGCACGTGTTACGTGTCACCTCCTTCGGTTATGTTGATAACCACCAGAGATCTCGATTGAGGGGAATCTCGATGTCCGCCACGTGTCAGTGCCGTAGAAGCCTGTATTGTACAATGATGGCAGATTCTTTCATATCTCAGGAAACCTAATGAACATCACATATGTGTTCGGTTCTCTATAAATAGAAGGAGTTCTCCTTCAACTAAAGAGAGACAACCTTCATCTAAGAAGGAATAATCCACCAACCAACCAACAGAAGAACAACTACCTCCAAGGGATCTTCTCCTCCAGACAGCCTCTTGATCGGTGACCCCAGAGTTCCATCAAAGGCGCCAGAGAGCCCGAGCAAGGTTGATTCGTCGTCAGATCGTCAACAAAATAAAGGAGCCGCTGCAGTGCTCGATCTCCAACGTCACACTTTCCCAAAAACCTCTTCTCCCTGTACTTAGAATATCCTGTTTAGGACTTCCTTCTTTGTACACAGATACCTTATACGTTCAATAAAGCAAAAAAGTTCGTTCAACCTTTTGTTATGTCGAACAATTTGTGGACCCAAAGATGATGTCATCTACCTAAATTTGCACTAATAGAATTATTTTATCAATTGATTTTACAAAGAGTGTTGTGTCAATCTTTCCTTTTGAAAATCCCTTTTCAAGTAAGAAAGTGCTTAGGCGTTCATACCAAGCTCGAAGAGCTTGTTTAAGGTCATAAAGAGCTTTCATAAGCTTGAAAACATGATCAGGAAACTTATTGTTTTCAAAACCAGGTGATTGCTTTACGGAAACTTCTTCTTTAATTAAACTATTTAGAAAAGTACTTTTAACATCCAATTGAAAGACTTTAAAATTTTAAAAATTTGCAAAGGCACAAAGCATGTAGATTGATTCAAGTCGTGCAACAGAAACATACGTCTCATCGTAGTCGATACCTTCTTCTTGGTTGTATCCTTGAGCTATGAGGCGTGCTTTGTTGCATGTGACTGAACTGTCCTTATTAACTTTGTTATAAAAGACCCATCGAGTACCAATGATCAAATGATCAGCAGGTTTAGGAACAAGTTCCCAAACCTAATTTCTTTCGAATTGGTTGAGTTTTTCTTGCATTGCAGATATCTAAAATTCATCAGAAAAAGCTTCTAAAATATTTTTGGGTTCTATTTGAGAAATAAAAGCAGTGATAGCTATAGAGACTCCAACAGATGAACGAGTACTTACTCATTTTGATACCTTACCTATTACCAAGTTTTTCGGATGTTCTGGTGTGAAGCAGAACTTCTTTGGTAAGCTATCCAGAGAGCTGGTTCTAGATGTTGTACTCTCAGGGGTAGGAGTTATTAGTTTGATGTGGACATCATCATCGTCATCAAGAACCACTGCTGAAAGAGTTGATGGATTTAAACGAGGATTTAGTCGCCTTATTTTTTTTCACATTTGGCACATACCGTATCCTTTTTGAATGTGATATCCGGTAGTCCTCTTACTAGCTTCTTGGTTGACAGTCTTGATATGGTATCTACGTTTGCATGTCCAAGATGTATGTGCTATAGTAGTCATCCTTGTGAGCATAAAGACATCTTCCTACATTGTTAGTATCTTTCGAGAGATAGAATATATAGATATTATCTTCCCTTATCCCTTCAAAAACGATATCTCCAGTTGATCTATCATATATAGAGCATTTAGTTTTTCTAAAGTTAATATCATATCCATAGTCAGCAAGATGACTAATGCTGAGCAAGTTATGCTTTAACTCTGTTACTAAACAGACATCTTTAATGACAGGAGAGGGAGGATTACCAATAGTACCATTACCTATGATATAACCTTTCAGATTATTACCGAAGGATACATATCCTTCCCTTTTTATCGATAGTGTTGCGAACAGATTTGTATTTCCAATCATGTGTCACGAGCACCCACTATCGAGAATCCATTTGCTTTTAGAGGATGAAGGAAGGTCCACCTACACCATGAGTAGATGCGACCTTTGGTACCCAGATTCTTGAGGGTACTAAAAGGTTAGTCTTCGGTACCCATGCATATAGTTTTAAATCAACTAGTCTTCTAATTCTACACTGTGGTGAAGTATGTCCATGCTTACTACAGTAGTGACATGCAGCATGTATATTAGTGTTAGGTGTATATTAATAGTGATGTCTATGTGTTTGTCATGCTGCATCTGTGTTCATAAAAGCATGTCAGTGTGGGCCATGTGTATGTGTGGGTGTTTGTCATGCTGCATGTGAATATGTGTACATAAAGACAAGTTTGTGTGCATCATGAGTATATGTGTCTTTCTTGTGACGTGTATTCTTATGTTGAGCAATCTTTTATCTTGTGTACGTATTGTGAATGTGAGATTGGGTTTGAGGCTGAACAACTTGTTTCCCCAGTCTGATCTCTAATCTTTTAGAGGCATTGAACATATCATCATGCTTGGTAGTTAAGGCATCAATTCTTACAGCAGCAATATTATACTTCTTTTTTTCGTCTGAGAGTTCTTTATTGAGTGCTGTAATATCACGTGTTTGTTTCTTAATACGAGATTCGGCATCGTATAAGCTTAATTTAAGCTTGGATACCTCCTCAGTGTTCTCTGTGGGTGGTGTGTCTCTAATATTATCAAGCAAGCATGAAAGTCTACGAATCTCAACTTCATGGGTCTTGATCTTATCTTTTGCATGTTTATACTTGCTAAGTAACTTCTTGTGATCTTCAATTAAGTCACTAAAGGCATCTCCAAGTTCATCAAAAGTAAAGTCATCAAGTGGATTATTTGTTACCTTTTTGGACGTTGTCATTAGGCAGACGTTTGCAGTATCTTGGGAGTGTCATCTTCTTCTTCTGAGTCACTGGCTTCGCTTTCGTGCAAGATGCTTGTGTTGGCATACTTTCGAGAGGATAGCCTTTTGTATGATTTTTCATATCGGCTCTCTTTTTTTGCTGCAGGGCAGTCTTTCTTGACATGCCCTATCTTTTTACATCCGAAACAGATAGGCTCTTCATCGTCGTTTTTGTGTTGTTTCTTCTTTCTTTGGTTGAACTGTAGAAACTTCTTGAAGTTACGAACCATGAGTGCTTGATCATCACCATCAGAGTCATCATCGTCTGTTTCTTCTGGAGCAGCCTTTCAGCGATGAGCTCTTAGAGCGATTTCTTTTTCCTTTGGAGTCGTTTCTTTAAAGTCTTTAAGATCGAGCTCATGCGTCATCAGTTTGCCCACCAGAGTTTCCAGAGACATGGTGGTGAGATTATTGCCTTCGATGATTGTCGTGCTTTGGGGTTCCAGTTCTTCATTAATCCCCTTAGCACCTTGCGTATCTTCTCATGGTTGGGGTAGTCCTTACCGAGGGAAGAAAGAGGTTTGACGATGTCGAGGAATCTAGTGATCATTTGTTTGATCGTCTCATTGGGCTTCATCTTGAATGCTTCGTACTCCTATGTTAGCCGACTGATTTTTGATTCCTTTACTTATGTGGTTCCTTCGTGAGTCACTTCTAGAAGCTTTCATACTTCGTGGAAAGTGGAATACGTACATACCCTGTTGATTTCAGTCCTGTCTATAGCACAGAAGAGAGCATTAATAGCCCTAGCATCTAGACTAACCTATTTTTTTCTTGATCAGTATATTTGTCGTAGGGTTTCTCTATGAGATTTCCCTCAACAATAATTCTAGCAGGCTTCTTATAACCATCTATGACTATGGTCCATAAGTCAAAGTCTAGAGATTTCAGATAGAAACTCATTCGTGTCTTCCAGTAGGTGTAGTTGGTTCCATCAAATAGGGGTGACCTATTAGTGGACTGTCCTTCACCATAGTTGGCAAAGATAGGTTGTGTGGTTGCCATGGATCAGCTCTAGGATGTTAATCCTTTATCAAGAGAATAGAGCTCTGATACCAATTAAAGTTACGTGTAGGAAACTCTAGAGGGGGTGAATAGAGTTTGTGCCAAAAAATAACCAAAAAAATTAACTCTATGCCAAGTCCAGAAGCAACTACCAAAATAATATATAATCAGAGTAGTAATGCGAAAATTAAGAGAGATCATAAGAGCATACGCAAATATAACGATATATTCTGGTTTTCCTTATGGAGGACTAGTCCAGGCCTGAGAACTCTCACTCAGGATTGAAATCCACTATTTGTGAAATAGGGTACACACGTGCCTTTACTTAAAAGAGCATGCCAACTTCTTACAACTTCGCAGAGGAAAAACTTAGAATTGTCCAAGTGAGCACAGAAACTTCTAGCTGAATCGCGTTGAGCACCTTGGGGTTTAGGAAGTTTTGTGGCTAGTAGATTGGAAGCGTAAGGCATAGAATGTATAAGGCTTAGAAGATTGAGAGTGGGAGATGATTAGAAATGAGAGAAATCAAGTCCTATATATACTAGTCAAGGGAGGCAGAATTCGGCCAGAATTCTGTCCCAAATATTCAAAAATTTGAACGTTGGATAGCTCGTAGCAGGGTGTTCCTAAAAATTAGGTTGCTAATTTTCAGGGGGCAGAGTTCGGCCCGAACTCTGTCTCCTAGAGACAAAATGTTCTAAAGGGCTATGGAGCTTTGGTTTGGTTCAGGAATTATTTAGTTTTGTATGGTGGAGCTTGGAATAGTAAGTCTAGGGGTTGAGATGACTCAGTGCGACTCAACGTACATTTACCTAGACTCAATAAATTGAAAGATTATAGGCTGAGAACAAATAAATTTGCATTATAACAGCTTTGTTGATGACGCCTGTCTTTGAGCTTGATATGTTGTATTGGATCGTAGATGATGTTCTGTCTTGAACTTGATGTGTCGTATTGGATCATATCAGTTATCATTTTGTTAATTCGCTAAATTAGGTTGACTGTGATCCAGTTTGGGTCAACATTAAATGTGTTCCAGGTTTGGAACACTAGTAAAGTGTGCCTATAAAAGAGTTCCAGATTAGTTTTTGCGGTCGTGACTAGAACGAGTGTTCCACTTTTGGAACACCAGCAAACCGTTCCTAACAAAGCTTTTCAAATTACTTCTTTTGCTACTTACTGGAACGGCTAAAAGTGTTCCAACTTTGGAACACCAGAAACACAAAAGCATTTCAAATTAATTTTTATGACACTTACTTGAACGAGTAGAAAGTATTTCTATTTTTTAATGGTATAAATGTGTCTTATTTGGTTGCCCACATCATTTTAAATTGTAAATGAGTAGATTGAAATTATATATATATATATATATATATATATATATATATATATATATATATATATATATATATATATTACAGCATAAGTTGTTATGCTATGAATTACAAAACCTCCCGCGTGCCAAGAAAGTGTAAAAAAAGTCTGTAACAAAATGGCAATTGACAATCGTGTAATCATCTTGAGATTTTATGAAAGTAAAACTCATTAAAAAGTAAATAAAAGTAAATGAACTTCCATAAAACACATATACTGAAGAATATAAAGATCATGTTAAAGCTACATACAATAATAAAGTTAAAATGTCTTACATAAACATTGTATGTTTAATACAACTTTACTAAACTATCATGCTGAAAAAATAATCGAGAGCTGTGAAAATAATTTGAGCAGCAGATACTAATCTCTTCTCTGACACTTGACGTTCTTCTTAGTGCCTGGAAAGATGATAATCGAGGAATCCATAAATATGCGACCTGTAGAAATTTTAATGATTGTTTAAAAACCATACAAAATAATTTGAATACAATAACTTATTTATTCAATTTGATTTTTTTTACTCCCTACTAACCCATATTTGTTCAGTGTGTTCTTTGTTGTCCTATTGGTCATGGTCGAAGCGAATTTTAGTAATTGATCAAACCATGTCTCGATATAAGGGCTACTTGGATAAACTGCTACAGATTATGTATGCTACCGTTCAAGACTTGGAGCTGTGTTTGTCATTGTGTTTGTATTTCCAATTATCAATGTATTTTTATATTTTATTGAGTTTAGGAATACAATGTAAACTGCGTCGTACTGGAAAATAGGCTACCCAAGAAACGTTTTCAAAAATGCCCATTTCGTTTTGAAAATAAGCCCAAAACCAAAAATCCAATTCCTAACTGCTTAAAAAGTTTCAAAAGCCCAAAACCTGAGTTGCAAATCCAAAATCCAATCCATTCTGGACCAACAGAATTCGAAGAAAATTTGCCCCGAATTTGGCCCGAGTTTTGTTCCATAAACATTGCTTTTTAAACTCAGTCTTTCCGCAGTTACGGATACAATGACTATATGTCGAGATTTTTTCATAGAATTCTGAATCCTATAAATAGAGAAGAAATTCTAACATTTCAACACACCAATTCACTTTCTTATCTCTTCTCTCGAAGCTTATTACGATCTTCCAAAGCCCTACTAAGTTTTCAATTTCAAATCCCAAGCCAGTTACAATCCTCTAGTCGTTTTGCCAGTACGGTACGGTCTAGAAGTTCAGAGTGATTGTAATCAGGAGACTTAATAGAAGTAAGACACTTCACAATTGAAGTTGGTCGAGTGCTTCGGATCAAAGCTCGATTTTGTAGAAGTTGCAAGGACTTCGTATGAAAACTTACAGTTTTTATAGTAGATTTCTACCAGGAGCTAGAGTTCTTTCGACTGGATTAGTCCTCATAAGAGGGAGACTAGTATATATCGTCGTGTTTGAGTTTGTTCTTTGCACTTTACTTTTACTTACTCATATCTGTGATCTTGCTGCTAACAATTTTTAATAGATAATATTCTGCTGCCTACTCTATTCATCCCCTCTAGAGTACATCGCTTTACATTTTGATCCTACAATTGGTATCAAAGCAGGGTTCTACAGGTAAAGTGAGGGAACATTGTTATTATTTTTTATATATAACTATTGTTACATAGATCATTATGTCACATATAGCAACTATGAAATTCACAATTGAAGTCCAAGACACAAACAGACCTCCACTGTTTGAATGTACCAACTACACTTACTAGAAAACAAAGATGAGCTTTTATTTGAAGTCACTAGACTTTGACCTCTGGTCAATTGTCATAAATGGCTAAAAAAGCCTACTATTACCTCTATTCTTACTTTCTCTATTATTAACAAGCCTTATTATAGTTACACGGAGGAAGAGAAGAAGTTAGCTAGCCTTGATACAAAAGCAATACATGCTTTTTGTTGTGCTGTAGACATAAATGTATTCAATCTTATTACTACTTGCAAAACATCTCATAGAATTTGGAAAATTCTTGAAGCTACCTATGAGTGCAGGTATGAAAGCAAAGCTAGCAACTCCAGAGAGGAGAATAGTCTTCATAATGTATGCATGATATTGGCATTGGGATTTGAGGTACAACACAACCTCCTATATGAAGAAGAGCTTGCATGCCACAACTGCAGAAGATCAAATCACATGATGAAAGAATGTTGTACTACTAAAAAGGAGAATCGCTACGAACGATCAAATGAAGGAAGATCGTCTCACAAGTACGCTAGCACAAGTATATGGTGTGAAAGCGAGGCAAGCGACTATGAAGAAGAAGAGAGCCCTCGTCAAGCTACAAATTTATGTTTAATGACATTACCCAATGAAGTACAAAATAATCCTCTATTTGAAGAGAATGAATTTTTCTATGATGAATTATCTGATGCTTTCCATGATTTATTTACTGATCGCAAGAAAGTATTAGATAAGTATAAGCAAGCTAGAAAGGATATTATATCCTATAAGTATGAGAATGAAAAGCTTACTTACTTATTGAATGATGCTAGAAATACTTATATTTCTAATAATTCTACTAAAATTTTCACACTTGAGTTTAGATTGCATGAGCCACTTGATTGGATTGAGAAAAACACTCAAGAAAATGCTAAACTTAAGAAGGAATTAGAATCAGAAAAGAAGCAGTATTCTATTGCTTCATGTAGAATTGATTCTCTTACTGCTAAATATGATGAGGCATATGCAAACTCTAAAAAGTTAGAGATTAGATTGGAAAAACAAGTAATACCTACTACCCAATCAAATATCTGTCCTATGACACATCACATACATGATAGGACACAATCAAAGAAAGCACGTAAACCAAGTGCTACACATTATCATGCTTTTTATTACAAGTATCCATGCACATCATATCACACCACTACACGTTCTTATACTACTACACGTAGCACTAATGTTAATATTTTTTGTCATTACTACGGTATGAAAGGACACATTTCTAGTCAATGTCAGACTAGAAAACTTGTTGATATAAACTTGTGCAAATGGGTTCCAAAATCTAACAAATATGGATCCAAGTTTTGGATACCAAAGTCTTCGCCTCTTAGTGCAGGTGAAGCTTCTCATATCAAATAGAACCATAGAACATGTTGGTGATTGCAAAGCTTCAAAGGTCATCTTTCAAGCAATTGCACCAACACAAGTGTGGTCACTAGAACCACTTTGGTAATATGCTAAACGATTTTTCCTAAATGGCTAAAACTATAGAATCTTGCATGTCTTTAATGAATTTTCACTATTTCTCACTAGAAGTGCTTATTTTTTTGTTATCTCATATAAACTAGTGTGATACATGTTTCTAGCATGCATAGGTTAATATTCTTGAAATACAATTGCATAGCTAGTTACTTTCTCAAATATTATGTCACACTAAGTAGCCTTTCTATTTGTCTAAAAATTTTTATCTATGCTTTATTTATAAAGTATGTATATCATTTTAGTCAATATGATCTTGTGTTTTATTTTTCTAATTTATTAGTACACATTTTTATTATATATGTTTTATATATGTACCTCTATAGTGCACTATGAAAGCTTCTTGAAAAATAGTTTTAGTATATTAATCGTGATGATCATTTCTTGTTCATTCTTTGGGTATTTACTTCTCTTATTGTTAGAAAATTTGAATTTCGATGATGTTTGATAATACTGTATATATTCCTTTAAATCTAAGTTCTTAAAAGTAGAGATCATTTTTGGTATAAGCCGAAAGGGTCCTTCTGTCATACATGTGTAAATAGCCTGAAGCAACACAGTGTACTAGTCGTCGGACTACCGCTAGCTGGGAACCGGCTCCTACAGCTAATCCAAAGTGATTAATACTTTATAGACTTAAGATTTCTTAAGTTCTACTTGCAACTATTGTCTAGTTCTGGATCCAAGACACTGAACTCGGTCCCCTAGGTTCCAGAATATATCAGCATATCTAGGTCCTACATTTTGATTTATAAATGCTTTATATTTTATTGTTACCCAATGATTTTGTAACACATATAAGGATACATGTAATTGACTTATGTTTATAGCTACAAATGATTTGAATTCTTTTGTTGTTTGAGATCTTTGATTCTATTGGATACACTTATATCGTCAAAATATTTTGTATTCTCTAAATCGATCTAAAATCTTGGATTGATCTCAATCCTAAGCAAAAATATATGGATTTCGATTGGACTTTCATTTTTGTGTTAGCCCATTGATTATATCATATTTTTGAATATGGCTAATCAGTTAAGTTTAACATAATGATGTCACTAATATTCATATATTCACTATCATATTGATACCTAAACTTAGCATTGTCCTACTACTCACTAAATGTTATCTTATTATCATACTATGATACTGCTTTGTTCGTCTAACATGTACTTGTAGACATGCAATAAGCATTATCAAGCATGATCAAACCAGGACATATGCGACGAAGAATTGATGACGGGTCAAAGACGACGTTAAATCAGAAGATTTCTCTGAACCACCCAGCGACCTATCCGGGGCCTCGCACTCGGGGGTTCCGCTGCCCGGTCAGTGGATAGGGGTCAAGGGGCAACCTCCCCCCCTCCCGTGTGGGTTCGGGGGCGAAGCCCCCGAAAGGTATTCAAATTATTAGATATGTTTATCATTGAACATCTGCCGTCAAGGAAAAATGGTGTCTTCAAGTCTGCTCAAAGATGTCATCAAAGGGCTACTAGTTTTTCTAATTTATTCTGTATTTTTCCTTTCTCGAGTCTAGATTATTTGTGAGTCGGGATCACTAGCAAGTCTATCCTGAAACAAACCTATCTTTGATCCCAAACCAAACCATCATCCAAAAGTCTTCCTGAACCAAAAGATTCTCTGAAAACATAGTAACCGAACTCGGGCCGAGTTTTGCCCGAACTCGGTCTCCCTAGGATCACTTCTGGTCAGCAGCATTTCCTATATCTTTTGGATCTGCAACGTTCAAAATTATAAACGTTAACCCTACCGAGTTCTGCCCGAACTCTGTCCTAGAAAACCTATAAATAGAGATTTTTTTTACATTTCTATTCACTCATTCATTCTTCATCTTCTCTATCTATTCTCAAGCTTTTCTATATACTTAAAGAGCTTTAATATTCCTATTTCCAAGACAACTCATATTCTTCTATATGCCGGTGGTTTCCGATTAGGAGTATTCGAGTTGTACATGCTTGGAGTATAAAAACTTTCTTCAGAAAGGTGTTGAAGTTTTTCTGTGGGCTTCAGATAAAAACACGACGTTGATTGAAGTTTGATCGTGGACTTCGGACTAAAATACGACGGTATTGAAGTTGGCGTGTTCTTCCGAGCAAAGAACGCGGTGTAACTACTATTTCAAATAGTGGATTAGTAGCGAGCAAGAGTTCTCGCGACTGGACTAGTCTTCTCAGAGGAAAACCTGTATAAACTCTGGTGTTTGCATTTCCTCTTCTCAACTTATTTACTTTTATACTGCATGTTTCATATTTATTTGTTTACTGCCATAAATATTTTTTAAGTGGTGATTATTATTCCACTGTACATGCGCACTCTATTCACCCCCCCTCTAGAGGTGCTCCATCGATCCTACATTTGATCTTTTAATTTTTTTACAAAAGGTAACATACATTGATATTCCATAGGTTAATGTTTGTCATCTTTTGATATATTTATATTTCTTTCACACTATTCTATATTCAAACTTGATTTGATCTTGTGACTACTCATTGAATATTATGGTCTTCTGATATGTTCTTTAGCGTTTGTTTTATAAAGCTTTTATTATTCTTTTCTTATTCAAGTTAATAACTGCCTATAGCAGTAATTCTTTGCGTGGGAGAAGTCAAGCAAATTGAATTTCTCCCTTTTGGAGCGTTTCTTTTCTTTAACCCTACGGTTATCAGATGGACACCGTGCTAATGTTTTAAAAGGGAAGAAATAAACTTTGATAAGAAGATCTAATATTTTGATGAATTAGTTTCCTACTTCCGAAAATATTTCTTCGGATTGTCAATACTATTAATTTTGGATATAGCCATGTAAAGGAGTAGCAGTTAATTATTTTAAATCAATTATTCTCCTAACATGTCATATATTTAGAATACTATTTATTTGAGCATTTATCTAGTCCTATTTTTGTTCAAAATTGGCTATTTATGATTTATGGATTCTTTTATTAAAGTTGTTTTCGTGAAACAAAAATTTGAATCTTCAGTAGTCAGTCTGAGGAGACGCATTCAAAAATTTATTAAAGACAACTTCTCATAATAAATTCCGTATTTCAAAAGTCTTTTGATTTCTCTCTCTTATTTTGAATCTGTCCGTTACTCGGATGCAATTATTAAGACAATTTTTAATATTTCTTCTATTTTTTAATTAAAAATATATTTTGTGTGTTCATCTTTAAGCATTTATTAATTGAATATTTCTTTTACTTGCCTAAAGATGATATTTGTTTTAAGTTTGAAATTTTATATGCATTAATCAAAGGAAAGAAAGATGCAAATCTCGGATATCCCTTAGATTTTGTGGTTATCGATTTTATCTATCTTATGCATATAAATATTTTTGAACTAGATACACATATTTTAAGAGAAAGTAAATTAATTGTTTCAATTCATATATACCCTTAATATATGGTATACCTAGTTCGTCATGGACATATATTCTTATATTTAAAATATCTTATTGATTTGGTCATGATATTTTGTTTTATAGTAGATTTATGAGAGAATATGATTTTTCTTGGTTCTCTCATTTTCATAGGTTTACAAATTAGAAGTTTTCTTATATTATCTTTATCTTGATAATTATTGAGCTATTATTATTTTATTTTTCTATTAAGGACTTGATATAAACGTTACTATATTTGTCTAGATGTTATCTTATTAGACACTGTTTATGTCTATGTATTCTTGGAAATGTTCCTACATTCCAAGATATTATTATTTTCTTTTATGGACTTCTATGACTATTTGAGATGCTGAGTTGATTGTTTTTAAACTCTTTTATTTATGCATTTTCATTTCAGTGTTTATTGTCTCTTTTGGTATACACTTATGCTTAGCATTATCTCTTAGCTACTGCTTCAGATCATAAACTGCCTGTGCACTTTATTTTATTATTATCTCTATTTTTCTTCACTATTTGTTTTTTAAGCATAAATTGCAGGGGTGCTTATCTCTTTGCAATTATTTTGCTAAGTGACAACGGGGGAGAAAAGGATCTAACATCTTTTTCAGGATAATTATTTTAGAGGAGACAATACCAAACAAACATTTTGATATTTTTTTGTCAAATTAAAATCAAGATGTTATATCGGTCAAGGTTTGTCAATTATCAAAATGGAGAAGATTGTTGGCCCATTGGTCATGGTCGAACCAGATTTTAAAAATTGATCAAACCCTGTCTCGATATAAGGGCTACTTGGACGAACTGCTACAGGTTATGCATGCTACCGTTCAAGACTTGGAGCCGTATTTGTCATTGCGTCTGTATTTCCAATTATCAATATATTTTCATATTTTATTGAGTTTATGAATACATTGTAAACCACATCGTATTGGCAAATAGGCTACCCAAGAAATGTTTTCAAAAATGCCTATTTCGTTTTGAAAATAATCCCAAAACCAAAATTCCAATTCCTAACTGCATGAAAAGTTTCAAAAGTCCAAAACCTGAGTTGTAAAACCCAAAACCCAATCCATTCTGGACCAACAGAATTCAGAGTAAATCTGCCCCGAATTTGGCCCGATTTCGGTTCCATGAACGTTGCTTTTGAAACTCAGTCTTTCCGTAGTTACGGATGCAACGACTATATGCCGAGTTCTCTCATAGAATTCTGTCTGAATTCTATCCGAATTCTGTCCGAATTTTCCCTTTGGAAATCCTATAAATAGACAAAAAATTCTACCATTTCAACACACCAATTCACTTTCTTATCTCTTCTCTCTAAGCTTATTACGATCTTCCAAAGCCCTACTAAGCTTTTAATTTCAAATCTCAAGCCAGTTACAATCCTCTAGTCGATTTGCCAGTGCGGTACACTCTAGAAGTTTAGAGTGATTGTAATCAAGAGGCTTGATAGAAGTAAGACACTTCACAATTTAAGTTGGTCGAGTGTTTCAGATCATAGCTCGCGTTTTTAGAAGGTGCAAGGACTTCGTATAAAAACTTACTGTTTTTCATAGTGGATTTCAACCGGGAGCTAGAGTTCTTCCGACTGGTTAGTCCTCACAAGAGGAAAACTAGTAAACATCGTCGTGTTTGAGTTTGCTCTTTACACTTTACTTGTACTTACTCATATCTGTGATATATTTTTGTGATCTTGCTGCTAACAATTTTTTTAATAGCTAATATTCCGCTGTCTACTCTATTCACCTCCCCCCTAGAGTATATCGTTTTACATTTCGATCCTACATTCTTCTCATGTCCTTGCAAGTATTCTTCACTACTGGTACTCGGCATTATCTGGACAGAAAGTGTCCACGACTAGTTCCAGTTTCGACATATGTATATATTTCTTTTGTCTGCAATATTGCATGAGTGTCTTTGAAAACATGTGATGTTGGGCAGTGTCATTCCATTGCCACTATATTTGTTACTCTTTGTGTCTTGTAAGTTTTCGACTGAATCACTACTTTTACAGGACAATTGTTTCTTCTCAGATAAATGTGTGAAAAGTTTCTAATCAATAAACAAACTGCTGTAGTTATGCATAATATGATAGTTCATTAAAAAATACATGCAAAGGGGCCAAAAATCTGATATAAGTGTATACAAGAGAACTAGCATTCCCTCCATGTTTGTCTCTGACTTAAGGCATAACTAAAATATTAAAAGATAATGTTGCAAGAAAACATCCAATTTCAGTTGTATTTTAGAAATATCCCTAGTATCATATAGTTATGTAGCAATTGTGTAGCCTTGCTCGGCTTCATGGGACAGTTGAATGAAGACAAAGACACTTGTTTCTTCTTCTTTTTTTTTTTTTTCATTATTTAACACCACCACCCATAAAATTTCTTGTGTCTGCACCTTTGGAGCTATGTCTTTGATCTTCCATAATTTCTTCCAGTTAAAAGTTGGAATGTTGTTCGTGGAGGGTGAAGGCAAGCTATTCAAAATTTCTTTGTAAACGGATTTCGTGGAGAACACACCAGAGGGAGTATGTTTCCAAGTCAACCTATCCGCCGGAGGGACTGAGCTCGTTTGGATACTGAGAATAGCTAAATCTTCAGCGCTAGAAAAGTTGACATTATCAACTCATGGTTCCATGTTTGGGTATCAGTTATGAACAGATCTTTGACGAGGTGGATGTTGTTTCTTTGATCAGCATATCCTTTGACCTTGTGGGGTGGGATTGATACCACCCAAGGATCTTCCTAGATACGAATTTTGGTCCCATCCCCTATGGACCAGAGGTAACCAGGTTTTGATGATATCTCTGCATGCTAGGATGCTGGACCAAATTGAAGAGCTAGAGGAAGACTTTTTGGCAGTCCAAAAAGATGAGCGAGATAGGTATTTGGTATTCAGAAAATGAACCCAATAAGCATAAGGATTTTGAAGCATTCTCCAAACGATTTTAGACACTAATGCTTGGTTACTAATCTCCGCTATGCGAAACCCAAGACCCCCTTCTTCCTTAGGCTTAGTGAAGGCCTTCCATGCTGTAAAGTATATTTTCCTCTGCTCCTCTTTAGCACTCCACCAGAATTGTCTTTGGGTACTAGCTAGCTTCTTCAAGACACCTTTTGGAAGGAGATAGCATGACACGTGGAATATTGGTGGACGCCAGTGCTCATTTGAGTATAATAGATCTACCTGCATGAGACAAACACCTCACCTTCCAACCATTAAGCATAGCATGACAAATATTGATAAGATTTGTAAAAGTATTGATCCTATTTTTATGAAGAAGCTGGTGGTGTCCCAAATACTTGTCATTGGAGTTCATCTCTTGCACATGTAACATATTTAACAGCCGTTGTTTCAACTATTTTGAAGCTGTAGAACCTAACAAACTTGAAGCTGCATGTCAATGAGGCACCGTTAATTATTATAGTTTATGAGGGGGTTTTAATTACTACGTACATAAAATTTTGAAGTTCTACCCACGTTACAAGATTATTATGCAAAGTTGAATATCTCATCAAATTTAACAGGAATGAGGTAAAACCCCTATACCCATACAGGCAAGTTTTTATTGAGGAAGCTTGTTAAGTTTCCAGTATTGGTAGTCCTTGAACTTCTTTGTCTTGAACTTTGTTGGATTCTCCTCATTGACAAGTTGTGGGAGAGGGCCAACAGCCATCTCCTTCGGTGGCGAGCAAAACACTGGCCATGAAAATCTCACCTCCTCCTTGTTCACTGTTGCTCTGTGCAACACGCTCTTGTATTCACCATTACTCAATATCTGCAAAAATTCAAGGCTTAATTGCTACTTGATACCCTCAACTATTACGCTTTTTCAAGTTGATACCCTAAACTTTTTTTTGTAACAACTTGATACCCAGATAATTTTTTGGACAATAATGCCCTTACCCAAATTTTAAAACTACCACTCACCCCCCCCCCCCCCCCCCCCCTCTACTCCAGGCCACCCCCCCCCCCTCTCCCCTCCGCACCCCCCCTCCCCCCCCCCCCCCCCCGCCCCGCCTCGCCTGCACCATCCCCCTCCGCCGCCCTCGCCTGCACCCCCCCCCCTCTGCTAGCTCCGGCGCGGCTCTGATGGCGCGAGCGGCGCTGGGCTCCCACGCCGCCGCCGCGTTCTCCCTCGCCGTCGTCCGCTTCAACGGCTCCGGCGGCCCCGCGGCCTCCAGGAACCCCCGCGCCGGCTTCGTCCTCGCCACCCGCGCCGCCCTCCTCGGCCGGAGCTAGCAGGGGGGGGGTGGGGGGGGGCCGGAGTGGGGGAGGGGATGGAGGGAGGAAAAGGATAAGGGCATTTTGGGGTTTTTTAAAATGTTAGGTATTAAGTTGAAAAAAAAAATAGTTGAGGTATCAATCTGTTACAAAAAAAAGTTTAGGGTATCAACTTGAAAAAGTGTGATAGTTGAGGGTAGCAATTAGCAATTAAGCCAAAATTCAATAAGAATTTATGTGTACGTTTGTCTTCAGCATTACTCAATATCTGCGAAAATTCGATGAGAATTTATGTGTACGTATGTAACATATTGAACAAGAATTATATATATATATATATATATATATATATATATATATATATATATATATATATATATATATATATATATATATATAGGGAAGGGATATTGTACCAAACTTATTGCATCAATTGTTGCACCAAACAATCTCAACCACACATTTAATTTATTTCTATCATGTGGTTATAAAGCATTCCATAAAGTTGTTGCCACGTCAGCATGCTTTATAACAACATGATTGAAATAAATGTGTGGTTGAGATTGTTTGGTGCAATAATTGATGCAATAAGTTTGGTGCAATATCCCTCCCCATATATATATATATATATATATATATATATATATATATATATATATATATATATATATATATAGAGAGAGGCACATGTGGTGTGGAGGTGCACAATGGGTTTGGCCATGTGGGGTTATTTTTCATTTTTAAAGGAAAAAAAAAAAGATGAATTCGTTAGGGTTTGCTCCCAAAGATGGCGATCCTGGCGTGGCGACAATCGACACAAGGCAAGGATCCGGTAAAGAAGGCCAGGAGGGGATCGGAGAACAGGGCATGCGTGACGTTGCCGGCGGCTGGACCACATTCGAGCGACGGAGAAGGACTCAACCGGTGCTCCCAAAGGAAAGATCGGAGAGGAAGGGGATCAACGAGACTAGGTGAAGACCCCAACGGAGCAGGACAGGACATGGTAGTAATGGTAAGGGAGTGCAGAGAGGCATCCATCAAGAGAGAAGGGCCTCAACCACCACAATGGGGCAATACAACGGGGAACAAAGAGAGGTAGGACGGACCACCTCACCCGCCCAGGCAAGGCGGTCGGATCAACAAGCGAATACATCCAAACCTGTATCTTGGGCTGACCTATGCAAGGTGTCAAGGATACAGGAAGAAACAGCCCTGCAATACGTGGAACCCTGGGTAATCGACGGGAAGCGGGTGGTCAAAATCACAGGGGATGATCTAGAAGAAACAATGGAGTACTGGAAAAATACTCTAGTCCTATATGTAATGGGGAATAGGCCATTTTTTGGTCAGATCAGAGCCTTTGCGCACAGGGTTTGGCGCCCCAAGGGCACCATGGAAATCTTCTCCAGGGAAAACGGCTTCTACTTTGTTAAATTCTCGCTACAAGAAGATTTGGAACGGGTGATTGAAGGAGGCCCATGGACGTTCTATGGCCGACTAATTGTTTTTAAACGTTGGCACCCTGCATCGAACTTCGAGAAAGACCACCTAACAGCAGTTCCTATCTGGATTAGATTCCCCTGGTTATCCCCACAACTTTGGAGTATACCTTCAATCATGAAGATGTCTAGCCTGGTGGGAAACCCAATACGCACGGATATCCCGACTGCAAGGAGGCAAAGGCTGGCATATGCAAGGATTTTTGTTGAAATCACGGCCAAAGAACCTCTCCCGCACAAAATCGATATGATTCTCCCAAGTGGACAGAGGATGGAACAAGATATCGAATACGAATGGGTCCCGCCGTCATGTGGTAAGTGCTTCTGTTTCGGACATACCCTTGAACATTGTAAAGAGGCTAACGTGCAATCAGAGGAGAGGGAGCCACTCACGCCTGAAGGAGGGACAAAGCAGGAAACACATCAAGGAATCTCGGCAGAAGATAAAAACGAAGAGGAGATGATAGACTCGACAGCCCTAATGTCCAAGACAGTAGCGGAGGAGATGGATATCAGCTTTGGGACTATCAGACAAGAGGCACCTATACAAAGCGGATCGATACTCGAAAAAAGATCAGGACCAGATGCAAATGTGGAGGATAACACAAGTAACGCCCAGGCCATGATCATCTACGGGCAGGATAGTGATCTCAGGGGACCACCTGAAGACAAGGAGGCGCCCACAACTGAGAGGGACGGAGAGGAAGCAGAGGGTCTTAGGTCCCTCGCTAAAGCAGCAAAGAGGACCCAACAATATACAGGCACTCAAGACAATCAGTCAGGCACCGATGTGGGCGAACGACGAGTAGAAACCCAAGTGAATAGGGGAATACCGATTACTCGAGACAATCCTCAATGGAAGTTACTAATGAGAAGGGATGAACATGGGGCAGGGGCAGGTAAGCATAAGCAGACCAACTCCAACTTATATATTGAAGACTCTCCTCACCGTCCAGGGACGAGTCAGGGTACTGCTGAGGACAACCCTACTCGTGATAAATGACAATACTCACATGGAATGTACGAGGAGTGAATTCCAGCGTGAGATAGAGGGAGACTATGAATTTAGCTCATAAACACAGAAGTACGATTGTGAATATCCTTGAGAGTAAAGTTAAATCTGCTGAGTTATTATCCAGACGAACTCCGAATCATTGGTCTTCGTCGCATAATCTGGAGCTGGGAAGCATGGAAAAAATCTGGATGCTATGGGACACTCGTAATTGGGACGGTCAGGTAAGACTTCGCACCGAACAACTTATAGCTATTGACTTCACTAACAAAGGAGGCTTCCAAGTGGTGGTCTGTGCAATATATGGCCATAATGATAGAAGGAAACGACTCGATCTATGGGAGACCATCATCAGAGTTGCAATGGAAGTAGGTAATCAGAGACCTCTCGTCCTATGTGGGGACTTCAACGCGATGCTATCTGCCTCGGAGAAGATAGGAGGCTGGAGAGTCCCGGACCCGATCCTTGTAGATTTCCAGAACTGTCTCCTTAGGTCCGGCCTCACGTGCCTATCCAAGACAGGACAAATATGGTCATAGAATAACTGCTCTACTACTAAGCGTGTAGTCAGCCAACTCGACAGGGCCTTGTGCAATAATAGGTGGCTCGAGATCTTCCCGAACGGAATAGTAGAGGGGCTTCATCGGGGTACGAGTGACCATACCCCTATCTTAATCAAAATGACGGAGGAGGCTAACACTCGAAGACGGCCGTTTCGTTACTGTAATGCCTGGCCGAAAATTGAAGGATACAAGGAGGCGGTGGATAGAGGGTGCGGTAAAAATCTGAAAGGCAATGCACAGTTTACTCTCGTGCAACGGCTGAAACTTATCAAGATGGAATTGAAGGCATGGAACAAAAGTAGGCCTACACCCGATCTCCCTGTCAAAGAGCGGGAATTACAGGTAGTCCAAGATTTACTACAACAATCACCTATGGACAAGGTCCTAGCGGAGAAGGAGACTACTCTACAAAACGAAGTGAGGAGACTCCGCGTCCTAGAGGAGATTCAACTGCAACAGCGAGCTAAATGCGGATGGCTCAAAGATGGGGATCGCTGCTCTAAATTTTTCTACGCCACCATTAAAGCGCGTCAACACAGGAACTCCATCCAAGGCCTCATTGATGTTGAGGAACATCCGAGCACAGACACTAATAGGATAAAAGAGGAGGCGATCGCGTATTACACAGCCTTATACAACCAGGAAGGATACATGACAACTTTTTCAGGCCTGGTTTGCAAAAGAATAGTAATCGAGGCGGGCAACCAAATGCTGAGCAAGGAAATTTCAATGGAGGAGATCGAAGATTTTGTGAAAGCGGCAGATCCAAATAGAGCGCCTGGGCCGGATGGCTTCAATGCCGCCTTCTACAAGAAACACTAGGAATATCTTAAACACCAGGTACTATTAGCAGTCCAAGAATTCTTCCAAACAGGGCGACTGCTCAAGGAGATCAATCATACATTTTTGACGCTCATACCAAAGAAGGAAGGAGCTGCAGTATTGGGAGATTTCAGGCCGATCGTTTGTTGTAATTTCATATATAAGATTATTACTCATCTCATGTGTACCCGAATGCAGGCTATTTTGCAGGAACTCATATCTCCCAACCAGACGGCGTTTACTAAAGGTCGTTCGATTGCGGAGAACTGTTTAGTTGCTCACGAATTGGTTCGAGACTTTAACAAACTTGGAGGCTGCAAGGGATGTATCAAACTTGATCTAAGGAAGGCATACGATTCAGTAAACAGAGATTTTGTCTGTGAGATGCTACTCAGCATGGGATTTGATCAATGGTGGGTTACCCGGATTAGAGAATGCATAACTACCCCGTCTTTTTCTATTCTTATTAATGGGCAGCCACACTGGTTCTTCAAGAGCAATCGAGGACTGAGGCAGAGGGACCCCCTATCCCCGTATCTCTTTACCATTGTGATGGAATATTATACATGCCTCATGGATTTGGCCGTTCATCGGAAGCAGATCACCCCTCTCTTCTGCTGCATTCAGCCGTGTGTCTCGCATCTCATTTATGCGGACGATCTACTGGTTTTTATTGAGCCATCTACTGCCTCCGTTGCCAGTCTCAATACCGTCCATGAAGAGTTCGGGACACTTACAGGGCTGACTCTCAATAGAGATAAGAGTCGTGCTTACTTTAGCAGAGACTGTCCCGATAAAGCCCGTTGGGTGGAGTCACTGCAAATCGAACAGGGACAATTACCAGTTAAATATCTCGGCCTACCTTTGTCAATCAACCAAGCTAAGGCGAGTGATTGTATGGAGCTGATCCAATACGTTCAAAAATGTTTGGAGGGATGGCAAGCACAAATACTCTCGTTCGGAGGAAGACTAGAGCTGGTACGCTCGGTCATCTAGGCTATAACATCGTATTGGTTGCAGGCCTTAATTCTCCCAGTGCACACGGTCAACCAGGTGGAGAGGCTATGTGCTAACTTTGTTTGGAAGGGAGGCCTCCACACTATATCATGGGAGGACTTGTGCTTGGAGAAAGAAGAGGGAGGATTGGGTATTCGGTCCTTACGTGTCCTTAGAGAGGTCGCGATCCTGAAAATCGCATGGCGTTTCCTGGATGGTCTCTCCCTATGGGCTCAATGGGTTAGGAGCAGATATGTGCGAGACAACAATTTCTGGGTGCTTTCCATTGACAATAATTTCTCAGGTATATTCAAAATGATTCTCCGCAAGAGGCAGGCTCTGAAACATTACCTCAACCGAATTATTGTAGATGGACGGGACACCAGCCTATGGCTGGACCCGTGGATCCAACACCAGAGCATGGTTGATCTCGGGTGGCCAACTTTTGAAATCACAGGGAGAAATGATATGGTTAATGTCCTGATTAGGGACGGTGCTTGGGACATTACCTCTCGTCGGGAAGGAAGATGGTTCGCGGAAGAGATCCAGGCCGTAGAGATTGATCATGAAGGCAACAAAGATATAGGTGGGAATGGGAGGATTGTCCGGAGGGGAGTTTCCATACTCGTGTAATATACAAGCAGATCAGAGAGCATCGGCCTATGGTGGTATGGGCGGACATCATTTGGGTTTGTTGATATATATATATAGTGTTATTGGGCTTTAGTCCCACATTGGCTAGAATGATAGGAGAGGAGGCTAGCCTCTCCTATATATATGTTGTTACTCCATTCAATAAAATCACTTCAAGTCTCAACATGGTATCAGAGCCTAAAATTGCTTAGCATACCGTTAGAGACCCCTCCTCCACACAAACCCTAACCCTAATCCCCCTTCTACGCCGCCGCTGCCGCCCGCTGCCGCTGCAGCTGCTGCCGCCCGCTGCCGCTGCAGCTGCTGCCGTGCCGCCGCCGCCGCAGCGCCGTCCCGCTGCTGCTGCAGCTGCCGCGCCGCCGCCGCCGCTGCCGCGCTGCTGCCGTTGCTGTGCCGCTGTTGCGGCTGCAACTGCTGCTGCTGCTGCCGTTTTTACGGCTGCAGGATTCATTGTACCGCTATTGCGGGTACAAGATTCACGCTCGTTTCTGTACCGTTTTTACGGCTGCAGAATTCATTGTACCGCTATTGCGGGTACAAGATTCACGCTCGTTCTTGAGATCAATCTCAAGGAGATGCCTATAATCCCTAGATCCGATGAAATCAGACATATTCGGATTTAGGAGAGGACGGCAAGGACGAGCGTGAGTCGTGGAGCAAGTGTGAAGTGATCGAGAAGAAGCATCGATGGAGGAGATTCTCAAGAAGCTGGATGCTGACGATGTGGCGACATTGCTGAAGTTGATAAAGGTGTCGGCTGGTGAAAGCACGACACGAGCACCGCCAAAGTTAGAACTACCCTCCATCGATCTGAAGTTGGATGGACCAGCCACCTATTTGAGTTGGTCACGGCGGGGTGAGAAGAACCCTTGCAGGTAAGAACCTGGAGGGATTCTTGACAGGCGAGAAGACAGAGCCGGAAGAGGGCTCGACAGGACGCGACGAGTGGAAATCCACTCATATGGTGATTTATATCTGGCTTCTCAACTCCTTAGTCCAGTCTATTGCTTCCACAGTAGATGGCATTGAGATGGTGAAAGACGTATGGGAGAAATTGAGAAGAACCTATGATGGCATAGGTAACAATCTACGGATCTTCCAGATAAAAGGGGAGATCGACGACACCGTACAAGGCGAGAAGACGGTGCAGGAGTACGCTACGGAGTTGGAACGCCTCTGGCTGGATTATGATCACCATTCCAAACGGGCAAGCTGCGGGGACCCAAAGTGCAAGGAGAGACAGGTGTGTCTGCAGGAGAGGACGATGAAATTCCTTAAGGGACTGACTGCAGCATTCACACAGAGAACAGCCTTACTCCTCGCCCAGCCAGCGATCCCTAGTCTCGAGGAGGCTATCTCAGCCATGATTCAGGAGGAGACGCGGATCAGATTACAGACAGGGACAGGCGCATCATCGACATGTGCTTTACCCGAAGTGAAGTCAGCACTAGCAGCTACCGGTTCGGGGGATACAGGATCCAAGGGAGAGCTCTGGCAACAGAATCGGCAGTGCTACAACTGTGGGGAGATGGGCCACCATCGATATGCTTGTACCAAACCACCTAAGGAGGGAGACTCAGGTGGTGGACGTGGACGAGGATATGCTGGACGTGGACGTGGTCGAGGAGGCCGACGAGGCGGTCGAGGAGGCTATCGGGCAAACCTGCTGGTGGCAGATGGGAATGGAGGAGCTGGCGGCGCCTTTACTGAGGAGGATCAGGCGCTACTGGATCTGCTGGAGAGAAAGCAAAAAGCGTCAATCGAAGGAGACAGGAGGAGCGTAGCAGAGGAGGCATCCACTCCATTCTTCAACGCCGTTATGTATGCCCATCCATCAGAAGGTACTGACGAGTCTCACGCTCTTGCATCTATGTCTTCCCTTAAAATGTCAGACTGGATTATCGACTCAGGAGCATCTCGGCATGTGACCGGAAATGCTAGTAAGTTTTCCTCGTACACTCACCTAGCATCGACAGACACCATTCAGACTGCGGATGGTACTTTCCAACCAGTGGTCGGTAAGGGTACTATTAATTGTACGGGTTCAGTAAGGTTATCCAATGTTTTGCATGCTCCATCCTTCCCAGTCAGTCTCTTGTCTATTAGTTCTATAATTCTCCAACTAAAATGCATTGTTTCTTTTGATATTCCTAAGGTGATCTTCCAGGAGAAAGGGACGGGACGAAGACTTGGGACTGGCACTTGGCATGATGGACTGTGGTACCTAGATCAAGACGGACTGGACTCAGCATTGGTGTCTATGGCAGAGAAGGCTGGAATGGAGGAGCTGCAGCAGAAGACTGAAGACACTTTGATACTTCATCATAGGAGGATGGGGCATTCTTCCTTTGATACTCTAAATAAGTTGTATCCAGATATGTATGCAAAATCAAATAAAAGGAAATTAGTATGTGATGCATGTGAGTTAGGAAAACTTACTAGGAGTTTATATGTTGGAAATGGTCATAAGAGTTCTTCAGTCTTTGAGGTAGTTCATTCTGATGTTTGGGGCCCATGTGCTACTAACACTATGAATGGGTATAAGTATTTTGTTTCGTTTATCGATTGTGCATCTCGTGTCACCTGGCTGTATTTGATGAAGAACAAAAGTGATGTATTTGCTTGTTTTCGGGACTTTCATAAATATGTCCAGACTCAGTATAATGCAGTGGTGAAGATACTGAGATCTGACAATGGGACAGAGTATACCAATAGGACACTTGCAGAGTACTTGTCAGCACATGGAATACAGTATCAGACCTCTTGTGCATATACACCAGCACAAAATGGAGTAGCAGAAAGGAAGAACCGACATCTTCTGGAGACCGCAAGAAGTATGATGATCGACATGAATGTCCCACAACACCTATGGGGATATACGGTGTTGACAGCAGCTCAACTTATAAACAGGATGCCTTCAAAAGTCCTGGGATGGAAGTCTCCATGTGAAGTATTACAAGGTAATAATAGTGGAATACTTCCACTAAAGGTGTTTGGATGTGTGTGTTTTGTGAAGGACAACAGACCATTCGTTGGAAAACTTGACCCTAGAGCAGTCAAGTGCATCTTCGTGGGCTACTCAGCAACTCAGAAGGGGTATGTATGCTGGAGTCCAGTAGAGAAGAAGAAATTTGTTAGTATGGACGTCCACTTCCGGGAGCATGAGCCATATTACCGCCAGGATGGAACTTCGTATAACACGCCTCATACTACAAGTATAAGGCGAGAGGGGGAGATAGAGAACTTGGAGAACCTGGTGGTAACCGATTTAGAAGTTTGGCATAGAGACACGGTTGAGGAGGAACATGAAGGTGAAGCGGAACAGAGGGAGGAGACGAGAAGTGTTACACCTACGGCTCAGGGGGAGTTACTGACCTACAACAGGAGAAACAACAAGCAGACTACAGGACCAGTACCTACAGTGTCAGTGCCAAGTCCCTTGCCTGCGCCTGTCCCAACTCCTGAGACACCTATACCACCATCCTCCTCATCTACACCACCATCCTCCTCATCTACACCACCACCCTCCTCAGGTGATATCGTTCCTCCCATACCACTACCTACACGAAGGACTACTCGCAGCAATGCGGGAAATCCTCCGGACAGATATGGTTGGGATCTTGCTAAGTTTGTTTCTTATGATCATATATCTTCTTCTCATGGAGCATTTATAGCATCTTTGGATAGTATTACTGTACCTAACAATTGGCAGGTTGCCAAGAACGATCCAAAGTGGAAAGCGGCAATGCACGAGGAGTTGGGAGCTCTTGAGAAGAACCACACTTGGGAGCTGGTGAGACTGCCAGAAGGGAAAAGAGCAGTTGGATGTAAATGGGTTTTTACTGTGAAACAGAACCCAGATGGACAGGTTGAGCGCTATAAAGCTCGACTGGTGGCAAAAGGATACAGTCAGACGTACGGCATCGACTATGACGAGACCTTTGCACCAGTGGCGAAGATGAGCACTGTCAGGACCTTGATCTCCCTGGCAGCCAATGGAGGGTGGAAGCTACACCAACTGGATGTGAAGAATGCATTTCTTCATGGAGATCTAGTAGAGGAGGTGTACATGGAGATACCACCAGGATTCGGCACAAAACAGACAGAAGGCAAGGTCTGCAGACTGAAGAAGTCTCTCTATGGACTGAAGCAGTCTCCTCGGGCATGGTTTGACAGGTTCAGGAGAGCAATGATAGGGATGGGATATCAGCAGATCAATGCTGATCACACTGTCTTCTTCAGACGGAGTGGAGGCCATATCACCATGCTTGCAGTATATGTAGATGATATGATTATCACAGGCAATGATGAGCAGGAGATCGCCCAACTCAAAGTAAAACTTGGCAAGGAGTTCGAGGTGAAAGATCTTGGCCCCCTTCGATACTTCCTTGGGATTGAGATTGCTCGAGATAATGAGGGAATCGTTCTTTCTCAAAGGAAGTACGCACTGGACCTGCTTACGGAAACAGGGATGATGGGATGTAAACCAGCTACGACACCGATAGACCAGAAGTTTAAACTGGATGCTGAAGCTGGAGAACCAGTTGACCGGGATAGATATCAGAGATTGGTGGGCAAGTTAATCTACTTAAGCCACACTCGACCTGATATCAGCTTTGCGGTAAGTGTAGTAAGCCGCTACATGCATGACCCCCGGAAGGGTCACATGGACGCAGTGTACCAGATTCTGAGGTACTTGAAGGGAGCCCCCGGGAAGGGACTGATCTTTAGAAGAAATAATCATGTAGGCATTGAGGGCTATTGTGATTCTGACTGGGCTAGCTGTGCTGACGACAGGAGATCCACATCGGGATACTGCATATTTGTAGGAGGCAACTTGGTCTCTTGGAGGAGTAAGAAGCAGTCAGTAGTGGCCAGATCAACAGCTGAAGCAGAGTATAGAGCGATGGCCTTGGGAGTCACAGAACTATTGTGGTTGAAGAATATGCTGACGGAGCTAAAGCTGGACCAGGGAACAAAGATGAAGCTATGGTGTGACAACCAGTCAGCTATTAATATTGCCAACAATCCAGTGCAGCATGACAGGACCAAACATATTGAGATTGACAGATTCTTCATCAAAGAGAAACTGGATAAAGGAGAACTAGAGCTGGGCTATGTTCCAACCAAAGATCAGGTAGCAGACGGACTGACAAAGGGGCTTAGTTCTATCAACATGATGAGAGGATGTGACAAGATGGGCTTAGTGAATATCTTTCGCCCATCTTGAGGGGGAGTGTTGATATATATATATAGTGTTATTGGGCTTTAGTCCCACATTGGCTAGAATGATAGGAGAGGAGGCTAGCCTCTCCTATATATATGTTGTTACTCCATTCAATAAAATCACTTCAAGTCTCAACAGGGTTAAGGGGGCAGCGGTCAAGATGAAGTTATGTGCATACAAGGCAATCCGTAATAGGTTGCTCACTCGAGAAAGGCTACATAACTTCGGGATATCTATCCCGTCCATTGGATGCACCCTCTGCGGAGATGGTATGAGTGCAGAAACTCGAGACCATCTATTCTTCCAATGTAACTTTTCCAGTAGAGTATGGCAACACCATAGGAACATGTTGGGTATCACAACCAGAGATCGTGCTGGATTGGAGAGTATATTTGAGGAGATAGCTGGCTGCATGGCAAAAGGAGCAGACATATACAGGAAGGCCAGAGTCCGGCTTCTCTCTACCATCTGGCATGTTTGGAGAGAACGTAATAGAAGGATCTTTGAAGACAATGCGACTACTATATCGGGGGTCATCCACAATATAGAATATGACTTAGAATGTGTAGAGAAGTAATTGTCACTGGTTTGGATGAGTCTTTGTATCTTCTATAACTTGAGTTTGCTCGGTGTCCATGGGATAGTAGAACTGAGAAGTTATCAACTCAGTGTAGTTGTAATTGCTACTGGGAGGCTTTTTCCCAGCTCTCCTCTATGAAGTACCCTTTCGCTTCAAAATATATATATATATATATATATATATATATATATATATATATATATATATATATATATATATATATATATATAGAGAGAGAGAGAGAGAGAGAGGGATCCACATCCCCTAGGCATCCCCATGATAACAGCTACTGGATCTTATTTAAGTCATCTAATTTAACCATTGAAAAATCAATGGTTAAAATTAGACGACTTAAACAAAATCCAACGGATGTAAAAGAGGGATGTTTGGTGATGCAAAAGTGAGGGATGTGGATCCCTCCGCATATATATATATATATATATATATATATATATATATATATATATATATATATATATATATATATATATACACACACCGGATCGGGAGTCCTGCAGGAGCTCCATCGCTACGACCGTTGGATCGAGCGGGAGCGCTCACGGGCCCTGATCCGATGGTGCAGGGGAGTTGGACTTTGACGGAGCTCCGTAGATGGGACTTTTGATCCGCGTCATATATATATATATATATATATAAAATATATATATATATATATATATATATATATATATATATATATATATATATATATATATATATATATATATGAGGAAGGATCAAGATCCCCACAGTTTTTGTATCCCCAAGCATCCCCCTATTTGCACCGTTGGATGGTGCTGTAAGTCATCTAATCTTAACAGTTGGTTTACCAATGGTTAAGATTAGATGACTTAAAACGCATCCAACGGATGTAAACATGGGGATGCAAAAATTGTGGGGATGCCTATCCTTCCTATATATATATATATATATATATATATATATATATATATATATATATATATATATATATATATATATATATATATATATATATATATATTAAAAATATATATATATAAAACAATATATATATATATATATATATATATATATATATATATATATATATATATATATATATATATATATTTTCCAAAATATATATATATATATATATATATATATTTATATATATATATATATATATATATTTTGGAAAATATATATATATATATATATATATATATATATATATATATATATATATATATATATATATATATATATATATTTTGGGAATGCAAAAATTGTTGAAATGCCTATCCTATATATATAAAATATAAAAGTGAGCGGTGAATCTAGCGAACTCGGCGGCGCATGCACGACATGGGACCCCGGCGCATCCTCACACGGCGGACGGCCGGCCGATGCACCTGTGCCTGTTGCGGGAGGGCTACCACAGGAGGCGGGGGGCGGATGGGCAACTGTCCAAAGGAGGAAACGTATGAATGTGGGGGTGCGATCATGGGAAAGCCGGGGAGGCAAAGCGGAGATAAGATAACAACAACACCGAGGGGTGGTGGCTACCAGGGGAGGGGACGAAGGGTCGATGCGGGACAGCCACCTCCTACGGACAGACGTGTCAATGCTGGAGGTTCAATATCCATAGGAGGCGGGGAAAAAGAAACCTGCCAACAAGGCTGGACGAGGACTATCGAAACAAGTGCAGGAGAAGGGGACGGCAATGGAGCGCCTACTCCCAGCCAACAGGGTTCGCAAGGTGGCAGCAAATCTTGGGCGGAAATATATTGGCCACCGGGAACCCAATCGGAAGAGCTAATGGAGTATGTAACCCCAAAACAAGTAGACGGGAGAAGACGAGCGCTATTCGCCGAAGAGGAGATCAATAAAACAGTTACATAATGGAAGAACACCTTGATACTATACGTATTAGGGGATCGACCTTTCTATGGGCACATACGGACATATGCAGCACGAGTGTGGAGGCCAAGGGGTAGTATGGAATTCTTTGCCCGCGAAGATGGATTCTTCTTCGCCAAGTTTGGTCTGGCAAAGGACATCGAACGAATTCTCCAAAGAGGGCCTTGGCAGGGCCGGCCCTAAGCTCATAGGGGCCCGGGACAAATTTTCAAAACATGGCCCCCATACATAATGAAAAAAATATTAAAAAGAACTAAAAAAAGAAAATTAAAAAAAAGTTACTACTAAGATTTGAACCAAGGACCTTTAGTATACAAGTCTGACAAACTAACAACTACACCACAATAGCTTTGTGTCAAGAAGGGCCCCATGGTACATAATACTTCTACTTAGGATACAAAATTATTAACATATTTATGTTTAAACTATTTTTTTGGGCCCTCATGATCCGTGGGCCCTGGGCGGTCGCCCTAGCCGCCCTGGGCCAGGGCCGGCCCTGGGCCTTGGACTTTTGATGGGCGCCTGATAATAATAAAAAACTGGCACCCAAACCCTAAGTGTGAGCGGGAAGTACTACATACGATCCCTGTTTGGATTTGACTCCCAGGACTACCAATCCAATACTGGAACAAGTCGATGATAATGAAGCTGGCCAGTTTGATAGGCCGTCCTATCAAAGCTGATGAGGCAACCCGGACACGTTCGCGCCTCCAATATGCCCGAGTATTTATAAAAATTGAGGCAGGCACACAACTCCCACGGGAAATCGCATACGAAATTCCGTCTGGTGAAGTTTTCCTACAAGCAGTAGACTATGAATGGATCCCCCCAAGTTGCCAAAAGTGCAAGCACTTTGGCCATATGACACAGACATGCACTGTCAACAAAGTACAACCGGGGGAAGGGAGCGGACATGAAGGGAACCTCAATCAACAGGATGGAAGGGTGAACAACAACATGAATCTAACGAAGATCTAGGAAGAAGGAATGGAAGACGGTCGTGAAGCACCTGGCGATGATGGTCGCATTAGACTAGAAGTGGAGATGACGTCGACAGCGGGAAACCATTACACAAACCAAGAGGCAGCAGATCCGATTGGCATTGGGGATGCAGGTTCACACCGGATGGAAGAAGACTCCAATAAGGAGCTACATCAAAACGGAGATGATCAGGAGGATCTGGGAGGAGCTATGGTGATTTTCAACTCACAAAGCACATCTACAACCAAAAGAAGGGCAAAGTCAGCAGGGATGGCGGCTAAGCACCAAGTCACGATGGAGAAGAGGACGCACTTGAAGTCGAGTAGAAACGACAAGCTACGTCCACGTCGGAATCATCCCGGCCTACGTATGCATTTACGTCAGTGACAACTCAAGAGGGGGAGGAGGACGACATCTCAGAGGAGGCGACTCGACTGCAACTAGTAATAGATAATCCCGCATGGAGGAAGCATATCCAAGAAGGTCCCCATCAACGAACAATACCCAGAGGGGCGACTCAGATGACAGATGTACCGCAGCCACCCCCCTGAAGCGCTAGAGGTGAAGCAATGCAGGGACCTCAAACAGGCATTTAAATGTCTCTTATTGTTTGGAATATCCGAGGTGTGTGTTCTATAGGTCGTTGGAGGGAGGTTCGCAATCGGATCAAGCTCGAACAATGCACCATATGTGCACTACTGGAGACAAAGATTAAGTCAGACAAGATAATGGTCAGCAGAACTCCACACAATTGGGCGCAGACTAATAACCTGGAGACTAGTGATATGGCACGAGTCTGGATCCTATGGGACAAAGCGCAATGGGAGGGCCAGGCAATCCTAACCTCGGACCAGCTCATTGCGGTTACGTTCACTCATCGGGGTGGACTTCAATTCATACTGGGTGTCGTGTACGGACACAATAACAGGAGACGAAGAGATCAACTGTGGAATGAAATCTCCCACATCAGTTATATGGCAGAGACGAACCTTCATCTCCCTGTTATATTTATGGGAGATTTCAATTCCATCCTGCACTAATATGAGAAGATCGGTGGTAGAGCTGTCCTGAGGCCATGCTTTATGATTTTCAAAGATGTCTCCTCCGGGAAGGACTCAAACCCCTGGAAAGAGGGAGACATATATGGACCTGGAACAACAAAGCTACTAAGGGCAGAGTCATATGCCAACTCGACCGAGCAATTGGCAGCAACCTATGGTTCCAGAAATTCCTGAATAATCCAGTTATGGGACTCACAGCGGGCACGAGCGCTCGCCTCTCAGCATCAAACTATTGAACCACAACAGGCGGACAATCACCCCCTTCCGATACAATAATGGCTGGCCACTACTTCAAGGATACCGGGAAGCTGTAGGGAGGGGCCTACCACAGGTTGTTTCTGGGAATGCCCAATACCAACTATCACATCGCCTCAAACAAGTAAAGAAGGAGATCAAACTCTGGGTCCGGGATAGATCGAGCGGTGAGCTTGCGAAAAAACGGAAGAAGCTACTTACTGTACAACAAAGTCTTCAAACCGAACCACTGAATGAGGAGCTTGCTCGGGAAGAAAAATCTCTAATCAAAGAAGACGAAAAGCTACAACTCGCCGAGGAGGTGGAAGCCGCCCAGCGTGCCAAATACAATTAGCTCCAGAAGGGAGATCGATGCACCCGATTCTTTTATGACGTGATCCGAATGCGGCAACATCGGAATCGCATTCATCATCTGATCGATAACCAAGGGAACACCATCTCGACCACGGAGAGCATTCGGTATACGACTGTCAGGTATTTTTGTGAGTTATATAACCAATCTAACTATCTTACCTGCTTCCCTACTCTCCTATGCAAAAAAGTGGTAACCCATCTGGGAAATGAAAGACTGCTCGCCCCGGTCACTGTGGAAGAAGTCGAGAGCATAGTGAAAGCAGCTAACCCTGACAAGGCCCCTGGTCCAATGGGTTTGGCAGCAAATTCTATAAAACTCATTGGCAAGAACTCAAAGCTCAAGTTTTGGAAGTGGTTAGCGACTTCTTCGCAAATGGGCGGCTTCTAAAAGAATTAAACCATACGTTCCTTACGTTGGTTCCGAAGAAAAAAAGGGCTACGGACTTATCCGACTTCAGACCTATTGCCTGCTGTAATTTCATTTATAAAATTATTATAGGCATAATGTGTCGAAGAATGGAAGACTTGATGGGTGAACTTATATCCAAAAACCAAGCAGCTTTCGTTAAAGGGCGCTCGATATCAGAGAATTCTCTCCTTGCACATGAATTCGTCAGGGAATTCAACAAGCCGGGAGGGAAGAAGGCATGCATTAAACTCGACTTATGTAAGGCCTACGACACTGTCAACAGGAAATTTGTATGCGCTATGATGATTGTTATGGACTTTTCAGAAGGTTGGGTTGCTAGAATCCGCGAATGCATCACAACGGCAACATTTTCAGTCCTCATAGAGGGTCAGCCACACGGGTTCTTTGCCAGCAATAGGGGTCTCCGGCAGGGGGATCCACTATCCCCCTATTTATTCACTATTGTGATAGAGTATTTCTCGAGCCTATTGGACTCAGCTGTCGCGTGGCAACAAATACAGCCTCTTTACAAATCGGTGCACCCCCATGTCAGCCACTTGATATACGCCGATGATTTGCTTGTGCTCCTGGCACCTTCCATGCAAGGCATGCGGGTCATGTATGAACTGATGGATACATTCGGCAACCTCTCTGGCCTCAGGTTAAACATGGACAAGAGTAGAGTCTACTTTAATAAACTATACACGGAGAAGGAAGAGCGAGCGCTGGAGTTGGGAATCGGACGAGCAGAGATGCCAGACAAGTACTTGGGTATCCCCTTAACTGTTAACTATAGTCGCAATGAAGACTGCATAACGCTCGTGGACTACATACAAAGATGCATAGAGGGTTGGCAAGCACAGTGTCTCTCATTCGGAGGTCGGATCGAGCTGGTGAGATCTGTCATATTATCTATAATGCATTTTTGGTTGCAATCCATCCTATTGCCTATAACAACTATCCAAAGGATCGAAAAACATTGTGCTGATTTTGTTTGGCATGGGGGAGCCCATGCTATTGCCTGGGAGACGTTATGTAGACCGGTGGATGAAGGGGGAGTCGGACTTTGTTCAATGACCCTGATTCGATCCGTGGCGGGCATAAAAATGGCGTGGAAATTCCTGCAGGGCAACTCCTTATGGGCAGAATGGATGACAAGCAGATATTTGAGGGGGAAGAACTTTTGGGAGTACAGACAAACCAATAATGAGTCGGTCACATTCAAACATATCCTACATCATCGAAGGGACATCAAACCCCTTCTAACGCGGATACTTGCCGATGGGAGAGGCACAGATCTATGGCTTGATCCATGGAGTAGGCAGCTAAGCCTTCTGCAACTGCTCGGACCCTAACTAGACCGTGAGGCACATAGGGGGGAACAGGTAAGCTGCATCCTAAGGGAAGGGGCTGGTGACCAGACTTACATCGATAGGCACGGAATGCTTCGACTGATATTATGGCGTGCAAAATTGATCCTATGGCTGGGCGAGATGTATGGGTATGGACGGACACACAAGACACGAGCTTCCAACCTACTCTTATTGCCAGCAAAATCCGAACAGTCCACAAAAAGATGGAAAATGCTGACATTGTATGGATGGCGGGCATCCCTCGTAAGATGCAAATGTGTATGTACAAGGTAGTTCTTCAACGCCTCCTCACGAAGGATCGACTACATCGATTTGGTTTCCAAATAGACGATCTAGCATGTCCGTTATGTCAACAAATACTACTAAAATATGCTCTATTAGCGATGTATTTTAGCGACGGAATAAAATAACGTCGCTAACTATTGAATAAAGTGACTCCTTTTGACAGACATCGTAAAACATCGCTGAATAGCGACGTTCAGCGACAAGAGATAAATTACGTCACTGAATAGCGACGTTCAGCGACGTGACTTAAGTTATGTCGCTCCTTAGCGACGTCTAAATCAGACGTCGCTAATGTTTTATTATATCCCGTTCGAAACTTTCATTTCCCCCTTCTCTCCCTCCCAAAAATTTTCTAAAATTTTTCTCCTCCGATGAAGCCCTCCTCCGACGAAGCCCCCCTCCTCGCCGCCTCCAAACTCTGACCGAGCCGCCCTCAGGTAAACCCTAACCCTAGCCCTAGCTATCTAGACACGATTTTGACCTCGTTTGGACACGAGTAGACACGTGTGTCACACACACACATACCCCTAGACACGTGTATCTCACACACACACACACATACCCCCTCTGTCACTCACATGGTTTTGAGCAATATATGGGGGGGGGTGCTATGAGTGGGGGAGAACGTGCATGGGGGACACTGCTCCTCATCTTTCTATGGGTGTGGCCCCTGTTGCAGCTGTGTTGGATGCAACTCCTGACTCCATAGATTGGGAGTAACCTGCTGGATTCAAACCATTTGGGAGAGAACTGTCAACAAGATTTTGTTACACATTCTGGATGTTTACTAAGTAATTTTGAAATCTTTAAAAATGTCATTTTATGGGAAGAACATGATAGTTTGTAGGCTTTAGATTGAACTTTTCTTTAGTTTTGTAGCTAAATTATTGGTAGTTGCGTTTGTCATTTGGATTAAATATATGAAATATCATCTGCCAATCTTGTTAATTCTGTAACTGGTTAGCAATGGAACTTGCTTACTATTGTTATATTATGAGGCATTGCTATACAGGGATGATGTTCATTCTTATATACAGGCTCAGCTACTACTTATCACTTGGTCGTAGTCTGGTGGTTTAATTCTGCAAATTTCTTGCTTGGGTTAGGGCTAGGGTTATTCAATACAAAGGTTCATGATGCTTAGGCCATCTCGAATGGAGGTCTCTATCTCCCCTATTTCAATGGTAGAAATTTATTTTAGAAAAAAACTTCTTCCATTGGTGGTTTCGATGTCAATCTCTATCCTAGGTGGCATTGATGTAGGATGGCGAGATTTTATGAGGGTTTCAACATGTAGAAACTTTCATAGAAATTCTCTCTCATACCAATTAATATTGGATCCCACATCATTAAATTGAACCATTTATTTTGTGACACCTAGAATAGAAATGGAAAACCATTGAAAAGTATTTGTTTTGTGTATGCAATTTCAATGTAGAAACTCTACCTGCTAGGATATAAATTTTTATAAAGTACATTGACAAGTAGGATAGAAACAGTTTAGGAATTTGAAAACTAAAAATCAAATGAAGACCCGAACAGTTCACATTACATTGCAAAACTCAAGTATCAGACAAAACCACATCTTCATAATCAACCCCAACCAAATTCAAAAATCAAACCCAAAGTCTATTTGAACTTGAAACCAGTTCTTCGAGTATCAGACTGTATTAGTGAATTCATTTCAAAAATACCAAATTGAAATCCAAACTCAATAAAACCTAAAAATAGTTGTACAAAAGTGTTCCTCATATGTGTACGTGTCAGAGGGGGGTATGCATGTCTAAACATTGGACACGAAGGTGTCCAAACAGAGAATAACAGAATATCAGTACATAGCAGAAAACCAGTATCGTGCAAGGGGGTCGGGTCGAATTGGACACGACACAATGTGCCATTGGCCACGTGCTCGTGTCCACGTGGAGAGTAGGGGTAGGGCTTCGTGTCTATCACTTTGAATTGAATTGGGTCCATAAGTCGTGTGTCCAAGATACCAAGGCGTATCAGAGTCGAATTTACGATTGTGCACGCACAGTCCAAATCCCGTGCACGTGCGATTTCGTGTCCGATATGCATCCAGACGACACGAAACTCGAAGGGGGCTTGTTAGTGGCTGCCCCCACCTCTGTGTCAAGTGGTTCGTGTCCAGGTGTCCAATTTGTGTAGGAGCTTATGAAACGAATTTGTGTCTATTGGATAATTGTGTGTCCATCTTTGCAGAATTATTTCCAAATGGATATGAATTACTACTTACGAAATCATTCATGGATGTACAATCGTCGTCCTGATGATATGTATGGTGTGCGGGATGAATACATAGCGGGAGTAGAGCAGTTCTTGCAGTTTGCTAAGGCGTTCCCTCAGTACATGGACGGTACCAAAATTAAGTATCCGTGTGTGAAATGTCATAATGTGAAATATTATCCAGAAGTGAAAGTGACATATCATTTGTACTCGAGGGGTTTCACGCCTAATTACTATCAGTGGACCGCACACGGAGAACTTGTCTCTTTAGCATCAGAGCCGGAGCCTTATGTTGAGCCGTATATGCATGCGGGACCTAATTTTGTTTCAGATAATCATGCATACGACGACGGGTACGTGAACATGGTTTTCGACGCTGCGGGGACTAGTTTCGTTCATGATGCAGTTGAGAAGGCATCGAATGTCGATGCTGCAAAGTTCATGGAGTTGCTGGAGAATGCAAGGACTCCATTGTATCCTGGTTGTGAGGATCATTCACCGTTGGAGGTGGTTACAAGACTGTTGAGCATTAAGTCAGATTTTAATATGTCGCAAGAATGCTACAACCGAGTGTTGGAGTTGATTATAGAGATCTTGTCGGCGGGTGCTAAGTTACCTAAATACTTCTATCGGTCTAAGAGGATGGTGAGATTGCTCTGGATGTGATACGAGAAAATCGATTCTTGTCGCAATGGGTGCATGTTGTACTACAAAGACGACAAGGACGTAGATGTGTGCAGATTTTGTGGTGCTGATCGCTATAAGACAACTAGTACAGGAAGGTCTACCGGTGCAAGAAGAACGACCAATTCATTGCACTACTTGTCTTTAACGCCGCGGTTGCAAAGATTATTTATGGTGAAAGAGACGAACGAAAATATGAGTTGGCACATGCGAGAACAGATTGAAGGAGTGTTGGATCACCCATCCGATGGAGAAGCGTGGAAGCACTTTGATCGAGTGTATCCTGATTTTGCTTCAGATCCGCGTAATGTCAGGTTGGGGCTATCTTCTGACGGTTTTACTCCTTTTGGTCTTTCGGGATCCAAGTATTCATGCTGGCCTGTGATTGTCACTCCGTATAACCTACCGCCTTGGATGTGCATGAAGACTCAGTACAGTACTAAAATATGCTATATTAGCGACGTCGACTCCCTCTCCCCCGGGCGACTCCCTCCCCCCTCCCGACGACCCCTATCCCCCCCCCTCCGTCGAGCTCCTCCTCCCCCAATCCATTTTCCCTCAAGCTCTCGGAGACTCCCTCCCCTCCCCCCGCCGACTCCCTCCCCCCCGGCGACTCCCTCCCCCCCGGCGACCCCTACCCCCCCCCCGTCGAGCTCCTCCTCCTCGAGCTCCTCCTCCTCCAATCCGAGCTACTCCTCCTCTTTGGTAAACCCTAACCTAACTTCTCCTCCTCCTTCTTTCCCCCCCCACACACACAGAGACACACACACACACACACGGACACACAGACACACACACACACATACACGGACACACGGACACACACACACACACAGACACACACACAGCTATTGTGTGTGTTTGAGTAGGGATGGCAACTTTCTCCGAACCCGACGGGGACCCGAATTTTTTTCCCCGATGGGGATGGGTTTGGGGATGTAGAAACGGTGATAGGGACGGGAATAGGGATTAAACAAAATCCCTGATAACAGTAACAATAAGGCTCATGTATTCGAGCATGTACCTACCCTGCATATAGGAAGGCCACAGACTAGTGCAAACCAGGTGGGGATTTCGAAGTCATGTTCGGCATGAAATCCTCTTTGATACCCATTAGACAATAATAGGTGAACTTCCCTTTATATTCAAACTGATACCAAGTCAATGCAAGAGTGTCCATGTTATGTTATAAGGTTTTCACCTAGATATCAGATTTGACTAGCATATCTAGGTAGCAATTGGTACCAGAGAATGTTGATACCAAGTCACTGCAAGAGTGCACATGACTTAGGGCTATGTACTAGCAGACCTGTAAATAGGTGCCTGTGTGAGTAGAAGGGTCTGTAGCAATTTGAGGGATAAGTAGGATTTAATTCATTCCTTTGTATAAGTGTTCACTTGTAGAAAAGTTGGCCATGGTGATGTTCCCAGTTCTAGTTAGGAACCTCATATGGGGCTCTGATACCTGGTAATGCCTAGGGACAGGTTAAGCCTCAGGATATTAGGCACTGGAGTAGGCTTATGCATAATGTTTTAAAGTACATGGTAGTATATGATTTGAGATACTTGCAGCAGACAGTTAGTAAGGAGTGGTTTATAGTCATAGAGTAGATGGGTGTTTAGGTATGGGCTCGAACCAGAGTCACTACCAAAATTTATCGTTTTAGCGACGGCCACATCCGTCGCTAAGACGACGGTAATTACTATTAGCGACCGATTACCGACGGATATTGGCCAAAAAAATTCGTCGGCAATCAGCTCGTCGCTAATAACCTTCCGTCGCTAAGTTGTCGTCACATGACGGAATAGCGACGGATATTCGACGTCACAATACAAAGCATTAGCGACGCATTTCCGACGGACTGTCGTCCACTTCAGCTTTTAAGTACTGAACTGTGTAGACAATAGCGACGAAAATTTTCGTCGATAACCCGTCGCAAAAGCGTATCAGATCGTATCATTCCGTCGCTAATCCGTCGACAGCTTCGGTATCAAGTGACGGATTAGCGACGATTTTCTGACGGAAAAGCCGTCGACCAGCTTCTGGAAATTCATGTCATTTCCAGCAACTTGGCGACGGATAAGTCGTCGCTTTGCCGTCGAAAGATATCGACCGAATAGCGACGGATTAACCGTCGACCTTGTTCTGGAAATTCTTGTTATTTCCAGAACACGGACAACGGATAGGTCGTCGCTATTCCGTCGAACAATATATCATGCCGACGGATAGTCCGTCGACCATCCGTCGCTACCTGGGAAAATTTTTCAAATATCCAGTTAGCGACGGAATAACCGTCGAAAAGTAGTCAGCAACTGGTGATGACCGTCGCAAAACGGTCACAAGTCCGTCGCTAACTGAGAATATTTTGAAAAAAAAATTACAGCATTTTAGCTATTCGCAAAAATTTCCATAAACCAAACCAATATATAATGCACACCAATTATCCAACAATCACATAGACCAAATATATTATGCACACCAATTATCCAAGAATCACATAGACCAAATATGCACATACGAATTTAATGCACACCAATTATCCAAGAATCATATACACCAAACCAAATTAATATAAAATAGACATCAATTATCCGAAAGAGTAACCTAATATCCATCGTTATAATCCGATCATTGCACAAATATTCTAAATTTTTCACAAATATTCCAAAGCACATAGGAAAGAGTTGGCCAGTTACAGTAACCTAATATCCAATCCTGACGACCGATCATAGCACAAATATTCCAAAATTTTCACAAATATTCTAAAACACATAGGAAAATCGACTTTGGCCTCAACAAAGACCACAAGTCAGACGATGAATCCTCACAGCCAGGGATGATAGTTGCGTTGAGGCATGTACCATTCTATCAGCCACTTTACATACGAAAGCTCAATCTGGTTGAGGTCTTCTGTAGGGATAGGAGGGTCGGTCCCGATGCTACTACTCTCTAACGGTGGCTCCTCCTTAGCTTCAAGCTTGGGAGCAATCTCTTCCCTGATGGTCATCGGTTCTTCCTTGACCTCGACCTTTGGTAACACCTTCTCCTTAACAGTCACCGGCTCTTGTTTGACGACGGAGACTTCCTCCGTGTCGACCTCCAAGGGTTTCTTGCCTCGACCTCTTCCTCGACTAGCAGCACCACCTCGACGAGTCCTAGGAGCCATCTTTCTGACAACAGAAATTTTCATATAGGGTAAAGAAATTTACTCAAGTTATAAAAGTTGTGACGTTGGTTTTTTGCGTTCATCATCATTAGAGGGAGCAGCACTGGAAAAGTTGTGACGTTGGTAGCATGAGAGAGTAAAAATCTGTATCACAAAACTAACAGAATTACTATGTAATCATGTACTCACCAATAACCGGATGTAACTGGAGTCGTTGGGCCTATCGTGCAGTAATTTGTGGATCCGCTGGTATAGGCCAGATGTACTTAGTATCTAGTGTATCAGATTAGTATCAGTCTATCGGTTTGGTATAGGACGTATCATATTGGTATTGGCCTTAACAAATTGGTATCGTCCTATATCCGATATGTACATGTATCGGCCGAATAGCTAGGATTCATATTGGTCTTATCGATTTGGTATCGGTCATATCCGATAGGTATCGGCCGTGTTGGATTAGTATAAACTATTTCGGATTAGTATCGTGGAAGGTTTAGTAACAACTGTACTTGGATTTCTCTCTTCTCGAGCTAGAATACCATTGCAAGAGAATCACCAGATCGTGTTTGGCCAGTTACAGTAACATACATACTTCCTTTTCCATCAGGAAAAGCGAGATTGAAAAGGAAGTATGTATGTTCTGTAACTGGTCATCTACGCTCTCGTGACTCTCTTGCAATGGTAATCTAGCTCTAGAAGAGAGAAATCCAAGTACAGTTGTTACTAAACCTTCCACGATACTAATCCGAAATGGTATATAATAATCCAACACGGCCAATACCTATCGGATATGACCGATACCAAATCGATAAGGCCAATATGACTTAATGGCTATACGGCCGATACATATCGGATAGGACGATACCAATTCGCTAAGACCAATACCAACCGATACGGTCCATACCAAAATGATAGATCGATACTAATCCGACACGGTCATTACTTATAAGTACCTACGGTCCAGGAGGTTGATCCGCTAGTACATCCATGTACGAACAACGAAGTAACGATCCATTTCAATTTGGATGTGAAAATCTGTATTGTAAGACAAACTAAACATAATAAGTTCTATTTCACATGCTTAATTGCCAAGTATAGGAACGAATGGCTCAAAACACAACCCAAAATTTATTCTAGCATACATTAGTGTGAATCATCTATGTTCTGTACATATAGTGTAGTATATGTTCTTATCGTATCTAGTATCTGAAGGATGTAACAGAATCAAGATGAACTCACATAATGTTTACAGTCTTGGTCTCAACTGTCTTCGATTCTATGATCCCATGTCTTAGGTTAAATAAATTACTAACCTTATCACGGTGAGTCTTGGTGTAGCACTCAAATATGGGGCACCCGTAAATTCGCCGAGGTTTTAAATCATCGACATTGAGTTTTAAACCCTCACGTAGCCTTTCTGCTTCACTTCTAGGGTCGAGCAGCATCTTCTTGCAAGCTTCGGTCTCCAGATACTTAGTGTCAAGATTCTGGACGCTTTCGTAGAGCATGTCAGCGCATCCTAGCGTTAATTTCCTCGACAGGAAATTGACGCTAGGATGTGTTGACATGCTCTACGAAAGCGTCCAGAATCTTGACACTAAGTATCTGGAGACCGAAGCTTGCAAGAAGATCCTGCTCGAGCCTAGAAGTGAAGCAGAAAGGCTACGTGAGGGTTTAAAACTCAATGTCGATGATTTAAAACTTCGGCAAATTTACGGGTGTCCCACATTTGAGTGCTACACCAAGACTCACCGTCTGTATAGTTCGGTTATTGGCACTCGATGTCCCTGTGGTAAGGCAATGGATGAGGATATTGCGTGGAAGGGGGTTGCAGATGGAGGCAACAAGGATGGTGTGTTTGTGAAAGGAGGGAAAAGATACATAATCACAGACGATTTGCATGTAAGGCCATTCTATTCCATGGAGTCTGCGTTGTCTATTTTCCGAAAGCATGGGATCATAGCATCGAAGACAGTTGAGACCAAGACTATAAACATTGGCCGCGATGAGGTTAGTGATTTATGTAACCTAATGTAGTAATCTTGTAATTTAAAGTTGGAAGAACATGCAAGTAGCCTTATAGTTGCTGCCTCACCAGTCGAATGACTTAATTCCCAAGTATCGGAACGAGTGGCTCAGAACACAACCCAAGATTCATTCTAGTATACATTAGTGAGTTCATCTTGATTCTGTTACGTCCTTCAGATACTATATATGATAAGAACATAGATGATTCACACTAATGTATGCTAGAATGAATCTTGGCTTGTGTTCTGAGTCATCCGTTCTGATCAAACATCTTCCTTCTCCTCTCCTCCACCATGGCTCTGAACCAATCTGCTCCTCCCTACTTCCCTTCTTTTTATTTGACTCTCTCAGCCACATATGACATCCAGCTCAAGTGTAGAGTCGGGGGAGAAGAAGTGGGCAGGAAGAGGAGGGGGAAGCAGCACAGCCGGAGGCATGACCCGGAGGAAGTACATAGGTTTTCTTCATAGTTCTCCTATGCACACCCTCCGGGTCATGCCGCCGACTGTGCTGCTTCCCCCTCCTCTTCCTGCCCACTTCTTCTCCCCCGACTCTACACTTGAGCTGGATGTCATATGTGGCTGAGAGAGTCAAATAAAAAGAAGGAAAGTAGGGAGGAGCAGATTGGTTCAGAGCCATGGTGGAGGAGAGGAGAAGGAAGATGCTTGATCAGAACGGATGGCTCAGAACACAAGACAAGATTTATTCTAGCATACATTAGTGTGAATCATCTATGTTCTGTACATATGGTGTAGTATATGTTCTTATCGTATCTAGTATCGGAAGAACGTAACAGAATCAAGATGAACTCACTAATATAATACTAAGACATCATCTACTACTATATAAGATATAGTAATAGGTTGTCGTATCATCATTGCCGAGGAATGAGGGTCAGAGGACATGCAACTTTATCTACGGCTACATAGTTTCTTCCTCGCCAGTCGAATGGCTGCAGGGACTATGTCCTGATCACCATGTCGTACCGTAGATTAATGCAAATGGAGCTGGAAATATCCGTCGCTAACCGGTAACTGAGAATTTTTTTGAAAAAAAAATTACAGCACTTTTCCTGTTCACAAAAATATGCATAAACCAAACCAATATATAATGCACACCAATTATCCAAGAATCACATAGACCAAATATGCACATACGAATTTAATGCACGCCAATTATCCAAGAATCATATAGACCAAACCAAATTAATATAAAATAGACATCAATTATCCTGAAGAGTAACCTAATATCCGTCGTTATAATTCGATTTATCTTCAAGTGTGAGAACGGATGGCTCAGAACACAAGCCAAGATTCATTCTAGCATACATTAGTGTGAATCATCTATGTTCTGTACATATGGTGTAGTATATGTTCTTATCGTATCTAGTATCTGAAGAACGTAACAGAATCAAGATGAACTCACATAATGTAATACTAAGACATCATCTACTACTATATAAGATATAGTGATAGGTTGTCGTATCATCATTGCCGAGGGATAAGGGTCGGAAGACAGTCAACTTTATCTACGGCTATATAGTTTCTGCCTCGCTAGTCGAATGGCTGCAGGGACTATGTCCTGATCACCATGTCGTACCGTAGATTAATAAAAATGGAGTTGGAGCCAAAATACAGAAACCAAAATACAGAATCAAATCCCTGGGACGGATGGCTCAGAACACAACCAACCGGAGAGGATACTCTGAGAGATCCATCTGAGTAGGACATATACTCTGAGAGATCACCTTTACAAGAATGATATCAGTAGTAGGATTAAGTGCTGGAGGGAATATTATCAGAGTATACGTCCTACTCAGATGGGTCTCTCACCGTTACTATTTTTTTCTGACAGCATGGTGGATGTGCTCCGTCAACAGAATCTGGCTCCGAGCCAAAACTTTACCCCGAAGCTCAAGTGGACATCCTTCGTGTAGAGCTCGAGTGAGAGGTTCCTGACAGCATAGTGGTCTCCTTTGTCAAAGTATCCGTGCTCGTCCCACAACCAATGTGGGATGAGCACGGATACTTTGACAAATGAGACCACCATGCTGTCAGGAACCTCTCACTCGAGCTCTACACGAAGGATGTCTACTTGAGCTCCGGGACAAAGTTCTGGCTCGGAGCAAAAATCTGTTGACGGAGCACATCTACTATGCTGTCAGAAAAAATTAGTAACGGTGGGAGACCCATCTGAGTAGAACGTATACTCTGATAATATCTCCTCCAGCACTCAATCCCACTACTGATATCATTCTTGTAATTGTGATCTATCAGAGTATACGTCATACTGAGATGGATCTAGTATTCTCTCTTGTTGGTTGTCGTATCATCATTGCCGAGGGATGAGGGTCGGAGGACAGTACAAATAGTCTAATACAAAAATAACTCAATATGTAGTCCAATACAAATAGTCTAATACAAAAACAACCCAATACAAATAGTCCAATACAAATAAGTACTAATAGCTAATGAGAACCGCGCTGCTCACGCAAACGTACAGTGATACGTTCACGCAACCACCTCGAAAAAGCGAGATTTTTGGCGCGAGGAGAGCTGTCGTCCATTACAAGGATTGCATGAAGAGTCCTCTCGGTCTCACTAGCTACCGGTGCTGGATGAATAGAACTTCCGATTTCACTAGCAACCGGTGCCACTTCCTCCTTAACTGTAGGAGAAGCCACCTCAGCATTCACTGTTTTCCTCAAACGACGTGCCGCTCCTCGGGTCATGGGTGCCATCTGGTAAGATCGATAGTCACAAATAATATAATTGTAACAGAAGCAAGCTAACTAAAGGAACCATCATGTAATTTGAGTACATTTTCGAAAGCCGATAAAGTATAAAAAATTCAATTTTTTGCCAAGTGTGAGAACGGATGGCTCAGAAGACAACCCAAGATTCATTCAAGCATACATTAGTGTGAATCATCTATGTTCTGTACATATGGTGTAGTATATGTTCTTATCGTATCTAGTATCTGAAGGACGTACGTAACAGAATCAAGATGAACTCACATAATGTAATACTAAGACATCATCTACTAATATATAAGATATAGTGATAGGTTGTCGTATCATCATTGCCGAGGGATGAGGGTCGGAAGACAGTCAACTTTATCTACGGCTACATAGTTTCTGCCTCGCCAGTCGAATGGCTGCAGGTACTATGTCCTGATCACCATGTCGTACCGTAGATCAAATGGAGCTGGAACTGGAGCCAAAATACAGTACTACTTCACCATGTCGTACCATTTTACTCTCTCTCTCTCCTCTCCCCCCTCCGGCGCTCTCACTCTCTCCGGCGCTCTCACACTACTAATTCCTATGTGTTTTAAGTGTGAGAACGGATGGCTCAGAACACAACCCAAGATTCATTCTAGCATACATTAGTGTGAATCATCTATATTCTGTATACATATCGTGTAGTATATGTTAACCTTACCGTATCTAGTATCTGAAAGACGTACGTAACAGAATCAAGATGAACTCACTAATGTAATACTAAGACATCATCTACTACTATATAAGATATAGTGATAGGTTGTCGTATCATCATTGCCGAGGGATGAGGGTCGGAAGACAGGCAATTTTATCTACGGCAACATAGTTTCTGCCTCGCCAGTCGAATGGCTGCAGGGAATATCCGCCACCATGTCGTACCGTAGATTAATGCAATTAATGGAGCTGGAAATATCCGTCGCTAACCGGTAACTAGTCCGTTGCTAACTGAGATTGTCACATACACATATGTATATCACAGCTAGATGTATAGATATATACATCTATACAGAAGCACACAACTGATAGAACTCGCACTGTCCTTGAGACAGTGAACATATACACCATGAATCCAAATCCCATATATATTCACATTTACTAATCCAAACACCACCAAACTAATGGAACACCCAATATGGATAACACACTATTTAGCCAATATATAAACTCAGATGAATTTGAGAAGCAAAGCCACCCGCCGCCCCTGACCAAAGCCCGCCGCCCCAAGCCCGCCGCCCAGTAGTTCGGTTGCATATATATATGAAGAGTGCTTATGGGTGTGCGTCGGTTACAAATAGCCCCGACGCACCCGCCCCAAGCCAGCCGCCCAACCCCCGACGCCGCCGTCCCAAGCCCACCGCCCAGCCCCCGCCCAGCCCCCGACGCCCCCCCCCCAAGCCAGCCGCCCAGCCCCCGACGCCGCCGCCCCAAGCCTACCGCCCAGCCCCCGACCCAAGCCAGCCGCCCAGCCCCCGATGCCCCAACCCCAAGCCCGCCTCCCAGACCCCGACGCACCCGCCCCAAGCCCACCGCCCAGACCCCGACCCAAGCAAGCCGCCCAGCCCCCGACGCCCCAACCCCAAGCCCGCCTCCCAGACCCCGACGCCCCCGCCCCAAGCCCACCGCCCAGACCCCGACCCAAGCCAGCCGCCCAGCCCCCGACGCCCCAACCCCAAGCCCTTCTCCCAGACCCCGACGCCCCCGCCCAGCCCCCGACGCCCCAACCCCAAGCCCGCCTCCCAGACCCCGACGCCCCCGTCCCAAGCCCACCGCCCAGACCCCGACCCAAGCCAGCCGTCCAGCCCCCGATGCCCCAGCCCCAAGCCCGACGCCCAGCCCCCGACGCCCCCGCCCCAAGCCCACCGCCCAGCCCCCGACCCAAGCCAGCCGCCAAGCCCCGGACGGCCCAGCCCCAAGCGCGCCGCCCAGCCCCTATACGACACCGCGAGAGAGAGAGAGAGAGGGGGTTACCTTCGGGAGAGAGAGAGGAGAGGACACCGACGCCGACGACGACACCGACGCCGATCACCGAAGCCGACACCGGCGAGAGAGAGAGAGAGGAGAGAGAGTGAATTTGGGGGGAATGCAAAAAGTTCCCCCTGCCGTTCCATTTAAAGTCTGGAACATTTATATAGCGACGGACGAGCGACTGGTAAAAAACCGTCGTCCAGCAGTCGCCTTTTTTGATAAATGCCGACTGAATTTCCGTCGCTAAGTCGTCGTAAATATGTTCCGCCAATTTCCTACACAATTCCCGCCAAATAATCGACTGTGTAGCGACGACGGTAAATCCGTCGCTATAACACCGACAGTCTAGCGACGGATGTGCGACCTTTCCTCCCCCTAAAATTAAAATAAAAATGGCAAAGGCTTGTAGTCGGAAATCAGTCGTTGAGCGGCCACAAAACCATCGCTAATACCGACGGAAAAAGTCCGTCGCTAAAAACCGTTGCTAAATGAGTGTATTTTGGTAGTGAGTGGGTAAGTTGGTATCAGGACATCAAAGGCTTGTGTACTAACAAATAGGCTTAGAGGGTAGGTACTTGTACCCACTATTATGCTCGGATACATGAGTACATTGTTAAACGGGGCCGGGGATAAAAATTTAAACCCTATCGGGGATGGAGTACATTGTTAGATCATTAGCTAGTATTAGAGAGAGAATTATTGTAATTGCCAAGTGTAGGTAAGGATTGGGTATCTCAAGATACTAAGTTATAAGGTAAATATAGCTACATATATATGTGTGTGTGTGTGTGTGTGTGTGTGTGTGTGTGTGTGTGTGTGTGTGTGTGTGTATGTGTGTAGAGTTAAGAGTAATTGATTAGTGTGTGATACTAAATGTATATGGGGATATAGATATTAGTGTGTGTATGTATTAGCTATAGGTTTGTGTAGTGTTTGAGAGTGTGTAAGTGTGTGTAATATTAAGGTATATATATATAATAAGGTAATAATTATGTGTGTCTATGTGAGTATAGTAGAGTGGTGTGTAAGTGTGTAGTATAGGCTTGAGTATGTGTCCAGAGGGTGTTCAGTCGAGTGTCAGTCAATCTAGTATACTATTTATTTACCTCTATATCATACTAGGAGACTTATTTAGTACTAGTTGTGGTTGTAATTAGTTGATATTATATTCAAGTCTTGTCAATAATGTCTTTGACTTTGTCATGGGGTCTTAGATATCGGTTGTAGGTGACATTATATATATATGGTCTGGCGATATCGAAACGAATCTAGTGTGTCTGAATGAGATATCGGTTGTAGGTAACATTATATTCATGGGGTCTTTGACTTTGTCATGGGGTCTTAGATATCGGTTGTAGGTGACATTATATTCAAGTCTTGAAAATTGATGTTAAGACAATTTTCAACTTGACCCTGGCGATATCGAAATGAATCTAGTGTGTCTGAATGAGATTGGCATCAGTAAGAATCGATAGCGTATGTGTACACGTTGGATGCACAAGAACTTATGTACGAAATAGCATGGTTATTAGTAACTATCCGCTACTAATGTGTGTCCCATAATAAGACATAATATACGAATTTGTGCCTATTGGATAATGTGTGTCCATCTTTACAGAATTATTTCCAAATGGATATGAATTACTACTTGCGGAATCGTTCATGGATGTACAATTGTCGTCCTGATGATATGTGTAGTGTGTGGGATGAATACATAGCGGAAGTAGAGCAATTCTTGCAGTTTGCTAAGGCGTTCCCTCAGTACATGGACGGCACCAAAATTAAGTATCCGTGTGTGAAATATCATAACGTGAAATATTATCCAGAAGTAGAAGTGACATATTATTTGTACTCGAGGGGTTTCACGCCTAATTACTATAGTGGACCGCACACGGAGAACTTGTGTCTTTAGCATCAGAGCCGGAGCCTTATGTTGAGCCGTATATGCATGCGGGACCTAATTTTGTTTCAGATAATCATGCATACGACGACGGGTGCGTGAGCATGGTTTTCGACGCTGCGGGGCCTAGTTTTGTTCATGATGCAGCTGAGGAGGCACCGAATGTCGACGCTGCAAAGTTCATGGAGTTGCTGGAGAATGCAAGGACTCTATTGTATCCTGGTTGTGAGGATCATTCACCGTTGGAGGTGGTTACAAGACTGTTGAGCATTAAGTCAGATTTTAACATGTCGTAAGAATGCTACAACCGAGTGTTGGAGTTGATTATAGAGATCTTGCCGGCGGGTGCTAAGTTACCTAAAGACTTCTATCGGTCTAAGAGGATGGTGAGATCGCTCTGGATGGGATACGAGAAAATCGATTCTTGTCGCAATGGGTGCATACTGTACTACAAAGACGACAAGGACGTAGATGTGTTCAGATTTTGTGGTGCTGATCGCTATAAGACAACTAGTACAGGAAGGTCTACCGGTGCAAGAAGACCGACCGATTCAATGCACTACTTGCCTTTAACGCCGCGGTTGCAAAGATTATTTATGGTGAAAGAGACGGCCGAAAATATGAGTTGGCACATGCGAGAACAGATTGAAGGAGTGTTGGATCACCCATCCGATAGAGAAGCGTGGAAGCACTTTGATCGAGTGTATCCTGATTTTGCTTCAGATCCGCGTAATGTCAGGTTGGGGCTATCTTCTGACGGTTTTACTCCTTTTGGTCTTTCGGGATCCCAGTATTCGTGCTGGCCTATGATTGTCACTCCGTATAACCTACCGCCTTGGATGTGCATGAAGACTCAGTACATGTTTCTAACCGTTATAATTCCTGGTTCGAGCAATCCCAAGAGGAACATTGATGTGTACTTACAGCTTTTGATAGATGAGTTGAATCAGTTATGGGAAGTAGGCGCTAACACTTACGATGTTTCCAGGAAGCAGAATTTTCAGATGAAGGCAACCCTTATGTGGACCATCAACGACTTTTCGGCCTATGAAATGTTATCTGGATTGAGCACTCATGGCCGTCTCTCATGTCCGTATTGCATGGACCGTACTAAGGCTTTCCGCTTGAAACACGGAGGAAAACCGTGCTTCTTTGATTGTCATCGACAATTTCTGCCAAAAGATCATCGGTTCAGAAGGAACAGGAATGCATTCCGTACCGGCGTTGTAGAGAAGGGTGATCCACCGCCAAGGTGGTACGGAGCCACGATATGGGAGGAGGTTAGAGATTTTCCAAGTGCTATCGAAGATCCTACAACTGGATACAAGTGCGATGGATTTGGTAGAGATTATAACTGGACAAAGAGGAGCATATTCTGGGATCTGCCATATTGGAGTACCAATCTGATCAGACATAATCTTGATGTCATGCATATTGAGAAGAATGTGTTTGATAACATAATTAATACCGTGATGGACGTAAAGGAAAAAATAAAAGACAATCCTAAGGCCAGGTTGGACTTAGAAAAAATATGCAAACGCTCTGCATTGCATTTGATAGAGGAGAATGGAAAACAGTTCCTGCCGAAGTCAATTTTCTCACTGGACAAGAAGGATAAAGTGAGACTTTGTCGGTGGATCCAGGGCCTAAAACTTCCAGACGGATATGTGTCAAATCTGAGAAGATGTGTCGATCCAAAGGAAAATAAATTGACGGGTATGAAGAGCCACGATTGTCACGTATTCATAAAGAGGTTAATTTCGATTGCATTTTGGGAATTCTTACCGCAGGCAGTTTGGGATCCATTGACAGAGCTTAGCCTATTCTTCAGGGATCTTTGTTCTAAGAAATTGCTCGTTGATCGTCTAGAAAAGTAAGAGAAGGACATTGCGGTAACACTGTGCAAGCTAGAGAGGGTGTTTCCTTCCGGATTCTTCGACTCTATGGAGCATTTGCCGATTCATCTATCCTATGAGGCACGTATTGGTGGACCCGTCGAATATCGATGGATGTACCCGTTCGAGCGACATTTGAATCACCTAAAAAGAAAGGTGAAAAATAAGGCACGGGTCGAGGGTTCTATTTGTGAAGCCTATGTTCTCGAGGAGATTACAAACTTTTGTTAGATGTATTTCAAGCCTCATGTTGCAACTAATAGAACGAGAGCTTCCAGAAACGATAATGGAGATCATGAATGTAATGATACAATACTGAAGGTATTCAATGACCCAGGAAAGCCATCGGGTAAAATGAAGAAGAGATATCTGAACGATGATGAGCTAAGGGCTGCTCAGGTGTATGTATTACTCAACTGCGACGATGATGAAGTAGAGAAGCTGGAGGAGTAAGTAATTAATACGTCTACATTATTTTAATAGTATTAATTATTATACTATTACATTAATTGAACGATATTGTTTTCAGTATATTTAATGATGATGTGAGGTCAGGTAGGCCACACATAATAGAAGAAGAACTAGAACAAGAAATGAGGCATTATTTTCTATCATAGTTGAGTGCATATGTAAGACTTGAGAACTCTGTAATTACCTTTCTGTATATACACTTGAGAATGAGCTTAATTTATTTTTTTGTGGTATTTAGGTCGATCGTCCATACGCAAGACTTGAGAATGAGTCTATTCGAACCCTAGCCAAGGGACCAATTTATGCTGCAAAAAATATGGCCAAGCTACTGTGTTAATGGGTTTAGGTTTAAATCAACAACTTGTCCGATCAGAGACAACTTTGTGGATCTCGATTCCACCAAAAATAGCTATTTGTGTATCAGATCTTCGAACTACAAAGATGTTGATGCGGGCAACGATTTCTATGGCGTCCTACGGGAGATTGTGGAGCTGACATATAGTTATGGAATAGAGCCTACTAAGATTGTGTTACTCAGGTGTGATTGGTTCGATCTGATTGAAGGTCAAGGTTGGAAAGTAGACAAGCACGGTCTTGTGGATATAAACTATCGGCGTCGATATCAAGCCTATGAACCATTTTTCCTATCAAGTCAGGCTCAGCTCGTGTACTTCACAAGTTATCCTAAACGGGGAACAACAAGGTCGGACTGGTGGGCAGTATGCAAGACCAAAGCTAGAAATACCTTTAAGGTTGACGATATAGCTTATCAGGGGGATGAACCACCTCTTGTAACAAATATTATAGAAGTGGACACGACGGAAGTTTCTCATTACACATCTAATTGTGTAGAAGAAGTAGAATTATCTGAAGAGGAAGATGCAGATGAAAGTGAAGATGTGGAGGAGGAAGAAGAAGAAGAAGAAGAAGAAGAAGAAGAAGATGAGTTAAACGAACTCGATGAATTTTTAGAAGAGGATTAAATCTGTACGTTTGTTTTATCATCATATTTGACACTTTAGTGACACTTTTATCATATAAATCTGTGACACTTTTATCTGTGACTATGAGATTTTTTAAAAATCTGTGATGTCTATTATATAAATATGTATATTTGTTTTATTGTCATATGTTATTATCAGGTATGACTAGACCAGGAGGAGGACGACGCAGAGGATATTATATTAGGCAGTCCCGTCTGCCTCGGGCTGGGGATGCAGATTCTGTACCCTCATCCTCATCTCCGAGTACGCCAGTGTACCGTTCTGTTCCCGGTCCATTAACGGGATAGGGCAGTTCCAGCAGGTTGGCGACTCCTACCTCGTCGTCCAGCATTCCTGATCCCGTGTCCAGCATTCCTCCCGCGTCCAGCATTCCTCCTGTCGATGGCTCCATGGGGAGAGCCGACGCCGAGCATATGGAGGACGGTGATCAGACTGATCCTGTCCAAGCAGGAGGTGAGAGCGACCCTCCATGCGCTCCCCCGGACGAGATGCGTATAGAGATTTGGACGGACGGGCCTACGAAGTAAGTTAATTAGTTAATATATATTTCTCAAATGATTATATGTACATACATATTCATGAAATTTATTATTGTATAGATATCGGCCTCCTGCAGTACAGAGACAGCTGGGGTTATTTCTGAGGCAGAACTATGGTGGGCCTTGGATTAACTACTCAGATGCTCTCGCAGATAGGAAGACCTTTTGGTTGGCCCACTTCAAGGTAAAAAATTTGTTTATTTTTAAATTTTAATAATCATTTATGTATATTATATAACTTTTCTATTTTACTTCTTGTAGAGGACCTATTTCTATCCACCACACCGGGCGACGAAGATCGAGGCCCAATTTTCTGCCGTCGCAGACAAGCTCATCCGTGATGCGATCCACGACCAGAAGTCTCGTGATCGCTCCGAAAAGCCGATCCATGGTTGGATCACGCTAGAGAAGTGGACTGCGATGAAGGCTAGATTCGGCGAGGCCAGGTACCAGGAGCGGTCTGACAAGGCCAAGGTGGCGCGGTCGAGCGCCAGTAAGTGGTGTGGTGGCTCCATTCCGATGACGGAGCATTTTCGTCGTCTGGTATGTTTTCTATGACGGACATCATTTTATATATAGTTGGATAGAATGTTTAATACTAATAATAGATAATATATTTTAACAAGTAAAAAAGGGTGAGGATCCGAACATGGTGACCGTCTTTCTGGTCATCCATCGGAGGGCTGGGGAGTTCATTGACGAGAGGGCGACGCAGGCATATGTACGTTCTATTCTTTATATTAATTTACTATAATTTAGAAAACAGGAAAATAGATATCAATATAGACTTTAGCAAACACTTACACATTAGCAAACATTGTTCTAGGTCGAGTTTTTTCGGCTACAAGAGGAGGCGGCTGCTGCTGCTAGTGCGCCAGTAGAGGGAGGGGCTGGTACTTCCTTCCAGCCGCCTACAGCTCTATCGCCGGACGACCTCTAGATGACCATCGTTGGTGGTCTTCAGAAGGGTACGTACTACGGTATGGGATCCTACGGCGCCTATTTGGCTTCAGAGTCATCCCGGGCCCCCTCTGTCAGTGCGCAGTCTCCAGCTTCGCAGGCGTCATTGCGAGCTCAGGATATTGGTCGTCAGATCGACGAGCTGCATCGCGAGTTGCAGCAGCAAATTTTTGATCACCATACCGCAGAGCGACGATCCGACGATCCGATGATCACCGGACGATTTGATGCGGTCGAGCGCAGTATACAAGAGCTGATGAGTCTGCAGCAGGCTACAGCTGCCAGCTTACACACGCTCACCGAGTCTACGCGGCGCACAGAGCGTAGACATGTCGAGCTGGAGGGATCGCAGAGGACCGTGGCTGCCTCACTCACCCAGCTACATACTTCTCTTAAGGAGAGTACTCAGAGGATGGTGAGTACCCTTGCTGCGCATGGTGACCGACTGCGAGAGCTGAAAAAGATACGTTCTTCCGGTCCATCGACGTCGCCGACTCCAGACGTTGCACTGCCTCCTACTGCCCCTACGGTGTAGCTCACACTAGAGCAGTATGAGTACATGCTATCCCAGATACGCGGCAGGGGTCCTCAGTGATCCAGTAGATTTTTTTTATCATCTTTGTATGTATTGGCCCTATGGGCCCATTGACCGTTCTGTACACTGATTTTCATTCTTATTTGCCCTCCATTGTGGACATGTATGTTTGTTGGATATTTACTTTGTGATATTTACTTTGTTGGTATTTTTATTGTGATATTTACTTTGTGATATCTGCGACGGGGATGACAAATATACCTACGCTGGGTTATAAGCGATGATCTGATATACTAAGGAGGTGCTGCCCAATTTTTTAAAAAATATGTTTGGTATTTTTGTGATGATTTGTGTCTGTGTAAACACAAACACACAGCATAACAAAAATACCAAACATATTTTTTTATTTTTTTATAATATCTGCGACGTATAGCGACGTTCTGCGATATATAGCGACGTAAACAGACGTCGTTAATTAGCGACATCACGTCGCTATCCGTCGCAGTCCGTCGCTCAGTAGCTGACGTGGTATAGAGTTAACGTCGCTAATTTGGTCGCCATACGTCGCTAAACTACCGACGTGGCATGCATGCCATGTCAGCACATAAAAAGGTCCGACGTCGCTACGTAGTCGCACAACGTCGCTAATTTGGCGACGTTCCTATTCGTCGCCCTCCGTCGCCAAATTTACGATGACCCAGCGACATTGTGGACGTAGGGCGACGAATTTATCATCTGCAACTAGCTTTTTCGCGACCTTCATTTTCTGTCGCTAATTACCTTTAGCGACGTATTTTCCTTAATTAGCGACGTATCTGGACGTCGCTAATTTGGCTTATTTTAGTAGGGGTACATGTTTCTAACCCTTATAATTCCTGGTCCGAACAATCCCAAGAGGAACATTGATGTGTACTTACAGCCTTTGATAGATGAGTTAAATCAATTATGGGAAGTAGGTGCTAACACGTACGATATTTCTAGGAAACAGAATTTTTAGATGAAGGTAACCCTTATGTGGACCATCAACGACTTTTCGGCCTATGGAATGTTATCTGGATGGAGCACTCATGGCCGTCTCTCATGTCCGTATTACATGGACCGTACTAAGGCTTTTCATTTGAAACACGGAGAAAAACCGTACTTCTTTGATTGTCATCGGCAATTTCTGCCAAAAGATCATCCGTTCAGAAGGAACATGAATGCATTCCGTGTCGACGTTGTAGAGAAGGGTGATCCACCGCCAAGGTGGTACGGAGCCACGATATGGGAGGAGGTTAGAGATTTTTTAAGTGCTATTGAAGATCCTACAACAGGGTACAAGTGCGATGGATTTCGTAGAGATCATAACTGGACAAAGAGGAGCATATTCTGGGATCTGCCATATTGGAGTACCAATCTGATCAGACATAATCTTGATGTCATGCATATTGAGAAGAATGTGTTTGATAACATAATTAATACTGTGATAGACGTAAAGGGAAAAACGAAAGACAATCCCAAGGCCAGGTTGGACTTAGAAGAAATATGCAAACGCCCTGCGTTACATTTGATAGAGGAGAATGGAAAACAGTTCCTGTCGAAGTCAATTTTCTCACTGGACAAGGAGGATAAAGTGAGACTTTGTCGGTGGATCCAGGGCCTAAAATTTTTAGACGAATATGTGTCAAATCTGAGAAGATGTGTCGATCCGAAGAAAAATAAATTGACGGGTATAAAGAGCCACGATTGTCACGTATTCATGGAGAGGTTAATTCCAATTGCATTTCGGGAATTCTTACCGCAGGCAGTTTGGGATCCATTGACGGAGCTTAGCATATTCTTCAGGGATCTTTGTTCTAAGAAATTGCTCGTTGATCGTCTAGAAAAGCAAGAAAATGACATTACGGTAATCCTGTGCAAGCTAGAGAGGGTGTTTCCTCCTGGATTCTTCGACTCTATGGAGCATTTGTCGATTCATCTATCCTATGAGGCACGTATTGTTGGACCCGTCGAATATCGATGGATGTACCCGTTCGAGTGACATTTGAATCACCTAAAAAGAAACGTAAAAAATAAGGCACGGGTCGAGGGTTATATTTGTGAAGCCTATGTTCTCGAGGAGATTACAAACTTTTGTTCGATGTATTTCAAGTCTCATGTTGCAACTAATAGAACGAGAGCTTCCAGAAACGACGACGAAGATCATGAATGTAATGATACAATATTGAAGGTATTCAATGCTCCAGGAAAGCCATCGGGTAAACTGAAGAAGTGATATCTGAACGATGATGAGCTAAGGGCTGCTCAGGTGTATGTATTACTCAACTGCGATGATGATGAAGTAGAGAAGCTGGAGGGGTAAGTAATTAATACGTCTATATTATTTTAATAGTGTTGATTATTATACTATTATATTAATTGAACGATGTTTTTTTCAGCATATTTAATGATGATGTGAGGTCAGGTAGGCCACACATAACAGAAGAAGAACTAGAACAAGAAATGAGGCATTATTTTCCATCATGGTTTAGTGCATATGTAAGACTTGAGAACTCTGTAATTATCTTTCTGTATATGTACTTGAGAATGAGCTTAATTTATTTTTTTGTGGTATTTAGGTCGATCGTCCATACGCAAGACTTGAGAATGAGTCTATTAGAACGCTAGCCAAGGGACCAATTTATGCTACAAAAATATGGCCAAGCTACTGTGTGAATGGGTTTATGTTCAAGTCAACAACTTTTCCGATCAGAGACAACTTTATGGATCTCAATTCTACCAAAAATAGCTGTTTGTGTATCAGATCTTCGAACTACAAAGATGTTGATGCGGGCAACGATTTCTATGGCGTCCTACGAGAGATTGTGGAGCTAACATATAGTTATGGAATAGAGCGTGCTAAGATTGTGTTATTCAGGTGTGATTGGTTCGATCCGATTGAAGGTCAAGGTTGGAAAGTAGACAAGCACGGTCTTGTGGATATAAACTATCGGCGTCGATATCAAGCCTATGAATCATTTGTCCTATCAAGTCAGGCTCAGTTCGTGTACTTCACAAGTTATCCTAAACGGGGAACAACAAGGTCGGACTGGTAGGCAGTATGCAATACCAAATCTAGAAATACCTTTGAGGTTGACGATATAGCATATCAAGAGGATGAACTACCTCTTGTAACAAATATTATAGAAGTGGACACGACGGAAGTTCCTCATTACACATCTAATTGTGTAGAAGAAGTAGAATTATCTGAAGAGGAAGATGCAGATGAAAGTGAAGATGTAGAGGAGGAAGAAGAAGAAGAAGAAGAAGATGAGCTAAACGAACTAGATGAATTTTCAGAAGAGGATTAAATCTGTACGTTTGTTTTATCATCATATTTGACACTTTAGTGACACTTTTGTGACTATGATATTTTTCAAAAATCTGTGATGTCTATCATATAAATATATATATTTGTTTTATTGTCATATATTATTATCAGGTATGACTAGACCCGGACGACGCGGAGGATATTATGTTAGGTAGTCCTGTGTGCGTCAGGCTGGGGATGCAGATTTTGAACCCTCATCCTCATTTTCGAGTACGCCAGTGTACCATTCTGTTCCCGGTCCTTTACTGGGACAGGGCAGTTCCAGCAGGTTGGCGACTCCTCCCTCATCGTCCAGCATTCCTCTCGCGTCCAGCATTCCTCCTGCGTCCAGCATTCCTTCCGTGTCCAGCATTCCTCCTACCGACGGCTCCATGGGGAGAGCCGATGCCGAGCATATGGAGGACGGCGATCAGACTGATCCTGGTCAGGCAGGAGGTGAGAGCGGCCCTCCATGCGCTCCCCCGAACGAGACGCGTATGGAGATTTGGACGGACGGGCCTACGAAGTAAGTTAATTAGTTAATATATATTTCTCAAATGATTATATGTACATATATATTCATGAAATTTATTATTGTATAGATATCGGCCTCCTGCAGTACAGAGACAGGTGCAGTTATTTCTGAGGCAGAACTATGGTGGGCCTTGGATTAACTACTCAGACGCTCCCGCAGATAGGAAGGCCTTTTGGTTGGCCAACTTCAAGGTAAAAAATTTGTTTATTTTTAAATTTTAATAATCATTTGTGTATATTATACAACTCTTTCTATTTTACTTCTTGTAGAGGACCTATTTCTATCCACCACACCGGGCGGCGAAGATCGAGGCCCAATTTTCTACCGTCGCAGGCAAGCTCATCCGTGATGCGATCCACGACCAGAAGTTTTATGATCGCTCCGGAAAGCCGATCCATGGTTGGATCACGCCAGAGCAGTGGACTGCGATGAAGGCTAGATTCGGCGAGGCCAGGTACCAGGAGCGGTCTGACAAGGCCAAGGTGGCGCGGTCGAGCGCGAGTAAGTGGTGTGGTGTCTCCATTCCTATGACGGAGTATTTTCGTCGTCTGGTACGTTTCCTACGACGGACATTATTTTATATATAGTTGGATAGAATGTTTAATACTAATAATAGATAATATATTTTAACAGGTAAAAAAGGGTGAGGACCCCAACATGGTGACCGTCTTCCTGGTCACCAATCGGAGGGCTGGGGAGTTCATTAACGAGAGGGCAACGCAGGCATATGTACGTTCTATTCTTTATATTAATTTACTATAATTTAGAAAAGAGGAAAATAGATATCAATATAGACTTTAGCAAACACTTAGACTTTAGCAAACATTGTTATAGGTCGAGTTTCTTCGGCTACAAGAGGAGGCGGTTGCTGCTGCTAGTGCGCCCGTAGAGGGAGGGGCTGATACTTCCTCCCAGCCGCCTACAGCTCCATCGTCGGACGACCTCTGGAAGACCGCTGTTGGTGGTCTTCAGAAGGGTACGTACTACGGTACGGGATCCTACGGCGCCTATTTTGCTTCAGAGTCATCCCGGGCCCCCTCTGTCATGTGCAGTCTCTAGCTTCGCAGGTGTCATCACGAGCTCAGGATATTGGTCGTCAGATCGACGAGCTGCATCGCGAGTTATAGCAGCAGATTTCTGATCACCATACCGCAGAGCGACGATCCGACGATCCGATGATCACCGGACGATTTGATGCGGTTGAGCACAGTATACAGGAGCTGATGAGTCTGCAGCAGGCTACAGCTGCCAGCTTGCACACGCTCACCGAGTCTACGGAGCGTACAGAGCGTAGACAGGTCGAGCTGGAGGGATCGCAGAGGACCATGTCTGCCTCACTCACTCAGATACATACTTCGATTGAGGAGAGTTCTCAGAGGATGGTGAGTACCCTTGCTGCGCATGTTGAGCGACTGCGAGAGCTGGAGCAGATACGTCCTTCCGGTCCATCGACGGTGCCGACTCCAGACGTTGCACTGCCTCCTACTACCCCTATGGTGCAGCTCACACAGGAGCAGTATGAGTACATGCTATATCAGATGCGCAGCAGGGGTCCTCAGTGATCCATTAGATTTTTTATCATCTTTGTATGTATTGGCCCTATGGGCCCATTGATAATTGGTACACTGATTTTTATTCTTATTTGACTCTGTTGGACATGTATGTTTGTTGGACATGTATGTTTGTGATATTTACTTTGTTGGTATTTTCATTGAGTACATGTATGATATTTACTTGGACATATATGTTTGTGATATTTACTTTGTAGACTGTTATGATGGGAGACTGTAATTCATCTATTAGTTGAAGACTGTTATGATGGGAGACTGTTAATTATGATGATATATGCGATGGGGATATGACAAATATACCTACGCTGGGTTATAAGCGATGATCTGATATACAAAGGAGGTGCTGCCCAAATTTTAAAAAATATAATGTGTATTTTTGCGATGATGTGTGTCTGTGTTTACAGTGTATGTGAAATGCAGTATTCGAAAATATCGATAGTTTCGATTACTGTTGTATATTTTATCTTGGACAGAAAGAGCAACAGTTCAGGGTGTACTTCTGAGAGCTTCATTTTCACATCCTTCACTTTCTCGGGACGTCGTAAAGGATCCCGAGAAGGTGAAGGACGTGAAGAGGAAGCTCTGAGAAGTGCACCATGAACTGTTGCTCTTTCTATCCAAGATAAAACATAGAACAGTAAGCGAAACTGTCGATGGTTCGAACACTGCACTTCACACACACTGTAAACACAGACATACAGCATAACAAAAATACACATTATATTTTTTTTAATTTTTTTTATAATATCTGCGACGTATAGCGACGATCTGCGACGTATAGCGAAGTATCCTGACGTCGCTAATTAGCGCCGTTACGTCGCTATCCGTCGCAATCCGTCGCTCAGTAGCTGACGTGGCAAAGAGTTGACGTCGATAATTTGGTCGCACTACGTCACTACACTGCTGACGTGGTAGGCATGCCATGTCATCACATAAAAAGAAATAATGTCGCTAAGTAGTCGCACTACGTCGCTAATTTGGCGACGTACAGTTTCGTCGCCCTCCGTCGCTAATTTTGCGACGACCCAGCGACATTAGGGTGACGTCGCAAACAGCGACGGAGGGCGACAAATTTGTCATCTGCGACTAGCTTTTCCGCGACCTTCATGTTTCGTCGCTAAAGTCGTCGCTAATTACGTTTAGCGACGTATTTTCCTTAATTAGCGACGTATCCTGACGTCGCTAATTTGCCTTATTTTAGTAGTGAAGCGGAGGAGTCCCATGAGCATTTGTTCTTCAATTACAACATAGCCAGAGGTATATGGTATGACCAACTATCCAGACATGGTCTACAGGCTTCCAACGTTGACAACATCGAGGCCACAATGACAAACATTAGAGATTGTCGAGGAGGTGGCAGGGGACGAGGTCCAAGTTGGTTCCGAGAGGCTTGTGTACTGCCCGCATCAGCAGTATGACACATATGGAGGGAACGAAATAGAAGGGTGTTTGAGGATACGAAAATGCCTCTTATAGGCATCATACATAATGTAGAAAAATGATGTCAAGGGGATGGGGCTAAATGTGGAATGCCCACGATGATGTAAACTAAATTGATTTTTGCTATCAATATAATTACCTGGTTCCAATATATATATATATATATATATATATATATATATATATATATATGTGTGTGTGTGTGTGTGTGTGTGTGTGTGTGTGTGTGTGTGTGTGGTCGCCACGTAGCCAACCATGACTGCCATTATCGGACTCCACCCTCTTAAAACCCAGACTACGGGGCCGATGGGAGGCTGCCACGTAGCCTGCCGTCACACATACGAATGAATATATATATATATATATATATATATATATATATATATATATATATATATATATATATATATATATATATATATATATATATATATATGCAAATGACCTCTAGCCTAATGGTTAAGAGAGATGCATGCGGCCCAAGTGGTCGGGAGTTCGAGCCTCAGTCGAGGCGAGTTCGCCACAAGTACCCAATGCTTCAAAATATATATATATATATATATATATATATATATATATATATATATATATATATATATATATATATGAAATGATCTCCACCCCAAGCTACCGGCGGCACCTTTTCATTGTACCATTAGAGATATATGGGATTCCTCGGGTGACTGGAATTGGGAGAGGAATCGTGACTGGAGTGGAGGCCGCTACTCAGCTCCTCGACGCGGGCTTCAGATCACAGCGGAACCCGACGTTGTGCAGTGGTCTATCGCGGCTAATGGATCCTTCTCGGTTGCTTCTGCCAGAGGGGTCGTCAGGGGCATTGGGGTTCCTTCCCCCATCATCGGATCTTTCTGGAACTCTTGCATACCCAAAAAATGGTCCTTCTTGTTGTGGAGAGCATTTCGCAAGAAACTTTCCACCGACGATGATCTCAACACCATTGGATTCAGCTTGGCCTCTGCATGTCATTGCTGCTCGGCGAAAGAGTCCGAAACGGTTGACCACATTTTATACTCAGGAGACTCGCCCACGAGGGTATGGAATGCTTTATCTTATCGTTGCAGGCAGAACCATGGCGGTGGGAGCTTCAACGATCTCCTGGCCACCTGGAGTACCACCTCACACGGCCACCAGATCGTTGCAGCCGCCATTACGTGGGTATTGTGGAAGAATCGCAACAAATTCAGATAAGAAGGTCGCCAATATTCGTCCGACCAACTTATCTGAGAGGTTCTCCGTCAAACTCACAAAGTCAGCATGCACTGCAATCACAGTCTCGAGAACTTCTGGCAGTCCGTGCTCTACTGATCCTTGGAGAGCGGGGCGCCAGTTTTTGTGCTCTTTTTATGTCTTCTTTTTGCGCTTATATGTAAAGGCTTCGACATTTTGTGCCTTGATATGAATAAAATGGAGGATTTTTTTCTATATATATATATATATATATATATATATATATATATATAATAAAATATGTATATATAATATAAAAATATAAAAGGAAGGTACGTAAGATGAGCAAAGAAGCGAAGTGTTACCTCAATCTGATCACCAATGTGGATGACGAGGGCACCAAAAATGTAATTGACATTGAACCAAGAATCGTCCTTGAAGAATTGCAGTCCAGGAATATCATTGGGTACGAGAATGGTGACAGCAGACATATCTGTGTGAGCCACCACGCCCAAGGCCAAGTCTGGACGAGGGCACGACGGATAGTAATTGATCTTCATCAGCATCTCCATGTCTTTGCCGCCTAGTGATTCCTTCATAACATGCCTCTCTAGGCCCAAGCCAGCTGATAAGCTAGAAAGTATTCGATCCACAACATAAGAAAGGTGGACAGCATATTGCTCGTTTGCTTTCCTGTATTAACGTACAATACTTCATTTTTAGTAAAATGGTATGTAGCACAAATTAAGAAGTAACATTCCCTATATATATATATATATATATATATATATATATATATATATATATATATATATATATATATATATATATATATATATATATATATATATATATATATATATATATATATATATATATATATATAAGAAAGGTGGACAGCATATTGCTCGTTTGCTTTCCTGTATTAACGTACAATACTTCATTTTTAGTAAAATGGTATGTAGCACAAATTAAGAAGTAACATTCCCTATATATATATATATATATATATATATATATATATATATATCACAAATTAAATTAGAGAATATTTTTTAAAAGAAATTAAATTAGGCTTCAAAATTTGATTTTTCGTTATTCTCTAAATTAAAAAATGGGTCATTTAATTTTTCGTTATTCTATAAATTAAACGAGGGTAGGTTTTTTTTTTCTTCTTCTCAATTTCTCTCTCTTGTATATTAATATAGCATTCGAAAAATTAGGAAGATTTAGAGTTTCTATTTGTGGATGTAGAGATTTGATCTAAATCTGAGTTTTAAATCTAATCGGACGGAGGAGATAGGGATGATAATGGGGGTGGAAAAAAGTAAAGGGATGCAGAACCCTCCTCATATAATATATATATATATATATATATATATATATATATATATATATATATATATATATATATGAGGAGGGTTCTGCATCCCTTTACTTTTTGCATCCCAAGCATTTCCATGTTATCAACCATTGAATCGTGTTTAAGTCATCTGTGGGGGGCTTCTCCCCCCTCGTCGGTTTCCTCTCGTCTCGGCGCCGTCGTCTTCCCCGGCGGCATCGGCGCCACCGGGCTAGGTCCGTTCCCCCGTCGCCGGCTGTTGCTCCGCCAGTAGAGCATCCCCCTGCCCCGACGCCCCCTCCGCCCGTCACTACTCTCGCTGCGCCCTCCTCGGCGGCGCCCGCCTTCTTCTCTGCGGTGCCCCCCTGCTCGCTCGGCAGGGTCCGCTTCGCGCCTTCCACCCACCACCCCTCCCCCTGGCGGCTCAGGAGAGGCCCTCCCCGACTTTGCCTCGGGTCCCCCGGGGGCCCACCCCCCTCCTCCTGCTTCGGTGCCCCCTCCGGCGTACCCGTCGTCGGTGGTCTTCTCCCCAGGAGCTCCTCCCCCTCCTCCCAGCTCCGGTCCCCGCGCTGTGGCCCTCGGTGAGCTTGGCCTCCCCCTTCCCGGCGTCGGCCGGCCGATCGGCACCGTTCCCCCCCCCCCCCCCCGCGACGCTCTCCCCCCCCCCCCCCCCCCCCCAGCTGCGACCTCCGGCGCTCCCTCTGCCGCATGCTGCAGGATCCTCCCCCCCCCCCGCCAGTGGTAGGCCTCCCCTTCCGTCCGCCCGGCAGTCGAGCCCCTCGCCCCTCCGCTCTCCGCAGCGTCCGTCCCGCTGCCGCCGGCGATTCGTCTCCCCTTCCTCAGAGCCCCTTCGTCTCCCCCGCCCCCCGCCCCCCTTCGTCTCCCCCGCACCCCCCCCCCCCTTGCGGCCTTCGTCTGCGCCACCTCTGGGCTGGCCTCCCCCGCCGGAGCCTCCCTGACTCCAGTCGGCGCGCTGGGGGGGGGCGAGGCTCCCTCGAGCCGAGCGCCCCCTTCCTCGGGCAGAGTACCACCCCCCTCGGGCTGAGTGCACCCACCCCACCCTCTCGAGCAGTCCACCCGCTCCATCGGGCAGTGTGCCCCCCCCCCCCCCCCCCCCTTGGGCTGAGCGCCCCCACCCGTTTTTTTCGTAATTTCGATTTTTGAAATTTTGAAAAGTTTCGAAATTTCGGTTTCCGTAATTTTGAAATCTTTTGAAAATTCGTAGAAATGTTTTGAGAATTCGAAATTTGGACTCTCCGAATTTTTGAATTTTCGAATTTCATCCTTTTCAATTTCTTACCTTGCTTAACAGGGCCATTTTGTGTTTTTTGGCTCTGTACCTGTCTGTATCGCTCTTCGTGAGCCCCCTTTAGCTTTTTAGTAAAATGCCTTATATATATATATATATATATATATATATATATATATATATATATTATATATATATATATATATATATATAACATGAATTAATAGAACAAGTATTTTATATTGGAGGCTTCTACCATTTTTAGTTGCTTCATCAAGTTCAACTGTAACTTGTTGTGGTTCCAACAACAAGAGATCTAGTTAATAGGTATTACTGTGACAAAGATGGTGCTCCCAAGCGGTGTGATCAGAACCGGAGTTGACCCATAAAATGCAAAATTGGATTCGACATATACGTCTCAAAAAAATTATGTAAGACCTTAACCAGTACTAATTATCTACACCTCATGATCCCACCTTTTATTCAATGTAAGACTAAATTACCAACTCCATTGTTATCGCTTTTTGAGAGTTCAATCGGAACGAGAGAAATTACATTTGATTCAAGATATCATTATAGAGTAGACGTATGCGCTCAGACGATAGCATCAATAAAATATTGCATTTGAACCATACATTGAGCCTTCAGATTTACAAAAGTTCAAGTATTTTGAAACATAGGCTTAGGCGGTTTGGGGTAAGTGGGAGATTGTTATTGTTATGCTCCAAATCAACTCACTTGTGGTGAGACATTGGTTTCAGGGCCGGACCAGAGGATGGACGAGGTGGGCGACCGCCCCTGGCCTCTCAATAGAAAAGGCCCCCAAACATGATCCAAGGTTACTTACTAGCCCAGCTAACTCTTGCAATGGGAAGGCCCAAACAAGTTCTAGACCCACTTAAGTAGTACTCCATAGTAATGCTTTTAGTAGGAACTCGGTTCAAAGAGGACCTACACTCACTTATACATAGTAAGCTTTAGTAACCAAAATGGCAATAATATGGTTCGAACCATAGATCAAGAAATCCATTGAGAGAGCTATTACACAAGACCAACTAATTTACTTATTTTTTTCAAATATCTTTTATTATTCTAAGAGTCAGTTTGTCCTTCTGTCTCAAAATGATCTTGTTTTTATTCGTCTTATTTGACTGTTAGAAAAAAAAAATCAGTAAGGTCACTCAACTAGTACTTTTTTTATCATCTTTTTATCTGTTAATTATTTTTTAGAAGATTTCATTTGTTAAATTGGTTGATAAAATTGGTATCCGAGAAAAAAAAAATCCATAAATTTCGTTTAGGAAAACTGGGTGTTTTCCATTTACCCATTAAAGAGGCCTCACTTTCAAATTCCGCCCTAGGTCCCGACAATTTTCAGACCGGCCCTGATTGGTTTGAAGTATTAATAAGTTAATTTCAATGAAAAGTCAATGTAGATATATAAGAATTGATACAGAGTACGCATCGGAAATCAAATGACTTACCTCCACCATTTTTGTCCCAGTAAAATTACCACTACAAGAAACTAAGGTGCCTTACAATGGTCGAAAACTATTGCAAAAATAATATAATCTGTTGCAAAATCAATCCGCAACATTTATTGGAACCATTGTAAATTCGAGCGTCGCAGATTCCTCTTGCAACGAACGATTATATGAGGTTTTTGTAATGTTTCTATAAATAGTTACAAATAACGTATTATGCAATGGATCTCACATTAATGCGTAACGATTACATTGTATAAACCATTATAAATATTGAGTAATGCACGATGGTCGAGAACTGTTGTCTAAAATGTTTCATGCAATGGTTAAAAATTGTTGCAAATAATAGGCAACGGTCAATATCAAGTACCATTTTTGTACCACCACTGGGGCTCGAACTCCCGACCTCCTAGATCGCATGCCTCATCTCTACCACTAGACTAGAGGCTCATTTGTATATAAATACTTATATATATATATATATATATATATATATATATATATATATATATATATATATATATATATATATATATATATATATATATATATATTATTTTCATCAATTGAAGATTTTGGATCGATGTTAAATATTAATTATCTAATTTTCTTTGTTAGCGAACAAGGAACCAATTAATACGAGTAATTCTAATAGTTAAATTCCTATTATGTATAAACAAAATTCAAATAGGATATTGAAATTTGCAACGGCTATAAACAAACTATTGCGAGATCAATATATTTGTAATAATTGTTTATTCTTCTGGCAATGGTTATCATAAACACTGTTATTTGACAAAAACTTGCAACTAGTAGCATAATTAGTTGCAAAATCGGCACAAATAATAAGCCGACTCACAACAGGTTGCAAAAATTGTTGCGCAATTGTTGCTAACAATTAGCCATTTATAAGACTTTTTGTAATCGTTGTAAAATATTAATAAATTTGTGACAAATACTCAAAATCCTTGCATAATCGTTGTCCATTCAACTCAATTTGACAACTTTCATAAAACTTTTGCATGACCGTTAAAAAGAAAATTGTTTAGCAAGTGTTTATGAACCATTGTAAAAAGTGTATTAGGCAATGGTTAATCTCTAATTATTGCAACTATATTTAATTTAGAAATGCTTATTTTAATCGTTACGTAACTGTTGCAAATTATAGTTTCAGCAACATCCATATAAGCGTTACACTAAAATTATTGCAAAATAGGAATATTTTTTTGTAGTGCACCTATATATATATATATATATATATATATATATATATATATATATATATATATATATATATTCAAAGAAAAAAAAATATATATATATATATATATTCAAAGAAAAAAAACTTATTGAGATCTAAAAAGCGATAGAGATACATCTGACTGTGCCGGACAGGCGCAAAACACAAAATACAAGATAAGTCTATATCACAGTCCTGGAAGAAAAAACCTAAGCCCTTTCTTCGTTGCAAACCTAAGGGGCATAATCTACTGTGGGGTCATCCTTAGGGGGTTCTTGACCGTCCGAAAACTCTCAACCTTTCGAGATGATTCTATGACCTTGGAGCCCAAGTTGTCGACTCGATCCACCTTGCTCACATTCTGATTCTGAACGACCTTAGTCTACGGGGTCGGGACCCCTATTATTCGCTCATCACGTTCCCCTTCGACGCAGACATGTTCAGCGGGGTCGTGCGACACTTGGAAGCGTCGACCAGAGGGGAAACATCCTGGGCACCCAAACCTGAGCCTTCGAACGAGGGTTCCACAATGGCTGTGACCTCCCTCTCATTTGGTATCATCAAATATGTGCATCACAACCGAATATGTTCACTTCGACGCAGACATGTTCAGCGAGATATATATATATATATATATATATATATATATATATATATATATATATATATATATATATATATATATATATATATATATCGACGCAGACATGTTCAGCGATATCACTATATATATATATATATATATATATATATATATATATAGTGATATCGCTGAACATGTCTGCGTCGATATATATATATATATATATATCGACGCAGACATGTTCAGCGATATCACTATATATATATAGTGATATCGCTGTATATATATATATATATATATATATATATATATATATATCGACGCAGACATGTTCAGCGATATCACTATATATATATATATATATATATATATATATATATATATATATATATATATATATATATATATATATATATATATATATATATAGTGATATCGCTGAACATGTCTGCGTCGATATATATATATATATATATAAATATATATATATATATATATATATTAAAGAAAATCTCCCCCTTTTATTCATTCAAGGCGCAAAATGCCGAAGCCTTTACAAGTAAGCTCAAAAAGCAAAATACAACAAGAAAGGGGTAAGCCACTCAGAACCAAAAATGCGAAGGCCCAAAGAACCTATGCCTAGACCAGAGCCCAAACCAAAAAGACGCCAATACCGAGGGGCTAGGAGAAAAGAGAGTTCCAAAAGAGAAACTGGCCGTGCGAGCAGAGGGATCTGATCTTTCGATACTGTCGGATAACCTCCTTAATTAGCAGGTCTGCGGAGTATAGGTGACCTTCATATCTCGCCTTATTGCGATTCTTCCAGAGGACCCACGTAGCAGCCGCCGTAATGATCTGGTGACCGTGGGAAGTAGAGGCCCGTCCTGCCAAGAGATCGTTGAAGTGCCCACCCCCCTGATGCTGCCCGCAACGCTGAGAGAGGACCCTCCAAACCTGGACAGGTAAATTCCCTTGACAGAAAATATGGTTGGTGGTTTCGGTCTGACGCTCCGAGCAGCAATTACACGCAGACGCCAGGCTGAACCCAATGGTGTTGAGATTGTCATCAGTAGGCAATTTTTTGCGAGATACTCTCCAAATAAAGAAGGACCATTTTTTGGGAATGCAGGTCTGCCAGAAGGCAGCGATGGTGGGGGATGGCATTCCAATACCCCGAACCACTCTTCTCGCCGATCTGACCGAGAAGGAGCCAGAAGCTTCGGCCGACCACCTCAGCACATCGGGCTCGAGGCCAAGCTTAAGATCGTTGTTGCGAATGCACTCTACCGCCTCTTCCCCAACCCAGTCCCGGATCTGGCTCCAATTCCAATCATTCCCTGGTTGGTCCCACAAATCCTGGATCATGATGTGACCCGGAGCCGTCGAGAGGCTGGGGAGCAAGGTGTCTCCCGCCCAACGTTCCAGGAAGGTCAAAGATTCGCCATTACCCAGTTGGAGCCTTATCACCGGTTCAACAATGGATCACCCCGTTAGAACTCGCCGCCAAGCTACGGATGATCTGCTGTTGGAGATAGCCAGCAATGGATGAATATGTTTGAAGTACCTGGGCTTCATGAATGTAGCCCATAAGTTCTGACTAGAATGAAGCTTCCACCACAGTTTCATAGAGAAGGCGTCAACAATGTGGGAGAATTTGGTGAATCCTAGGCCCCCCTCGTCCGTGGGTTTTGCCATGGATTTCCAACTGGCCCAGTGATGCTTGGCGTGGCCTTCACTGTGACCCCAGAAGAAATTGGTGATGATGCCCTCAATCGAAGTGAGAACTTTCTTAGGGGGGAGCACGCTGCCAGGGTATAAATGGGGATGGAGGTGAGAACATGTTTGATGAGAATCATCTTTCCGCCCGGGATAGAGTAGTATTGTGCCACCCCTCAATTTTTTTCCTGATTCTGTTAATCAGGTCTTCAAAATTTCCAGCGTTAGCTCTACCATAAATGAGCGGGCAGCCAAGGTAGTGGAACGGAGGGTGATCGACGGCGAAAGAGGTGATGCTGGAAAGGCTGGCCGCTAGCTCATTCTTAATGTTGTGATGGGCGTAGATCACACTCTTGGCGGGGTTGACCTTTTGTCCGGAGTACCTGTTGTACTTCTTAATCGTGTTATAGACCACCTCCACCGACCCAACGTCTCCAGAGGAGAAAATAAGGATGTCGTCGACATAGGCTAGATGAGTGATAATCGGACAACCGCTGACAGTATGGAAATGTTGAAAGTTCGGGGCTCTAATCATACAGTTCAGCTGTCTACTCAAAGCGTCTGCCGCAATGATGAAGATGGTGGACGATAATGGGTCACCTTGCCTAACCCCGTGACTTGATTTAAAGAAACCATCCGCTTGCCCATTGATGACCGTTGAGAACCATGAGTTGCTGATCGGTCTCCATACTATGTTGGTCCATATTTCTGAAAATCCGAAGGCCCTGAAAACCCAGATCATGAATTGTCAATCCAGCCTGTCATAAGCTTTCTCGATGTCTAGTTTGATAACTATGTTGCCTCCCCTCGCTGGGAACTTCATACAGGTGATGAGCTCATGAGCCAGCATAATATTGTCTTGGATGTTTCTACCCTTGACAAATCCACTCTGCTCCTCGGAGATAATCTTGGAAAGAATGTCTGACATGCGGGAGGCGATGATTTTGGAGATGATCTTGTTGGTGAAAGTGTAGAGACTGATAGGGCAGAAATCCCAAAATGTCTCTGGGTTATCTTTTTTGGGGATAAGGATCAGGTTGGCGCTCGATATGGCTCTGGGGTAAGAAGCTCCCTGGAAAAAGGCCGTGACCGCTTCATGAATGTCATGCTTGATGATATCCCAGCAAGTGCGAAAGAATACCTCAGAGAAACCGTCGGGTCCTGGCATACTATGCTCATCTAGTGCCCACACCGCATCTTTAACCTCGCTCTCGGAAGGGAGGAGCTCCAGCCGATAGTTGTCGTCGTTGTTGATGAGGTGCGGTATCTCTGCCAGGATGGAGTTGTCTCTGTAGATCATTTCTTTAGTAAACAATTGGGAGTAGAACTTAGCGGCAGCCGCTTGGATATCCCGTTGGTCGTTGATGATGTTCCCTGATTCATCAGCTATCTAATGCAGGGTTAGTTTCTGTCTTCGACCGTTGATGCAGGCATGGAAGTAGCTCGAGTTTTTGTCCCCGTCACTATCCCATCTGAGCCTCGCTTTTTGTTTCCAATAATCGGTCTCAACCTTCAGCCGGAATTTGAGAATAGCTTTATATATATATATATATATATATATATATATATATATATATATATATATATATATATATATATATATATCCGTTCTAATGGGCTTGCAAGCCTACCTTATGGTACATTTCTATTATATTTAACGGTGGGTTTAGTAGGTGTATTTACTACTACGTTGGATTCAATTTTTTTCTTTCAATAAATGGTAAAAATATTTAATTCTATCTTATGATTCAAATAAATCTTTTTTTACCATTTATTGAAAGAAAAAAAAATTTTCTTTTTTACTTCTATCTTATGATTTAATTCTATCTTATGATTTAATTTTATATTTAATACTACGTTGGATTCAAAAAAAAATTCTTTCAATAAATGGTAAAAAAAGATTTAATTCTATCTTATGATTGAAATAAATATTTTCTTACAATAAATTAATATTAACATTAATGTTAATATTAATGTTAATGTTTACGTTAAAATTAACATTAATATTAATATTAAAATTAAAATTAACATTAATACTAAATTAACATTAATGTTAAAATTAACATTAATTTTAATTTTAATTTTAATTTTTTTAATAATTATAATTATAATATTAATGTTAATGATAATGTCAATGTTAAAATTAAAATTATTGATAAATTAATGTTAATTTTAATATTAATATTAATATTAATATTAATTTAGTGTTAATATTAATATTAATTCAGTATTAATATTAATTCTATCTTTTATAATTTATTTGAAAAGATTCACTTGAATCCTAAGATAGAATTAAATCTTTCTCTTACCATTTGTTGAAATGATTTATTTGAATCATAAGATAGAATTAAATCTTTTTTTTACCATTTATTGAAAGAAAAAGTTTGAATCCAAAGTAGTAGTAAATATACTTACGGAACTCACCGGGTTCGAATCCCCCCTTAGGCGCACGCGCCTAAGCTCCAGTGAGAAGGACACCCAATATATATATATATATATATATATATATATATATATATATATATATATATTTTTTTTTTTTTGAAAAAAAACCTCCCACCTTTTGTTCCGAAAGAAGAAAAGCCGAAGCTATACAAGTATACCAGAAGGCGCAAAATGACGAAGCCTATACATGTATACTAACAAAAGAGGGGGAGAGGGGGCCAAAACGGCTAGAGAGCCTAGGAGGGTAAGAGATCGTTCCAGAGTCCCGACTGGCCATGCTTGCAGAGGGTGATCCTCTTACGACACTGCCTGAAGATTTCCATAAGGAGCTGGTCAGCGTTGAACTGATGTCCTTCGTACCTGGTCTTGTTGCGGTTCTTTCAAATCACCCAAGTAGCGGCAGCGGCTATGATCTGGTGGCCATGGGAAGCCTTACCCCAGCAATCGATACGGTCTTGGAAGCTTCTGCTGCCACTCGTCGCCTTGCAGCGAAGGTCGAGGATGCTCCAAACTTTGACCGGAAGGTCTCCCCTGCAGAAGATGTGGTCCACCGTCTCCGACTGTCTGTCTTTGCAGCATGTACAAGCGGAGGCGAGGATGAACCCGATGGTGGTGAGGGTGTCGTCGGTGGGAAGAATCTTGTGAAGGGCTCTCCATATGATAAATGACCACTTCTTGGAGATGCACGTTTGCCAGAATGGAGCAATGATAGGGGAAGGGGTCGTCGTGTTGCGTATCATTCTCCCAGCTGATTTGACGGTAAAGGAGCCTGACGAGTCTTCCAGCCACCAGAGCTCGTCGACAAGGGCTCCAATCTTCAGACCGCTGTGCCAGATCAGCTCAATCACGTCGTCCCCGGCCCAGTCACGAACTTTGATCCAGTCCCAGTCGTTGTCGTCGGTGTTCCACATGTCTTTGATCTTGCGGAGCCTGTGAGTATCTAATTGATTAGGGTTTAAGGCGTCTCCGATCCATCTCTCGAGAAAGGCCGACGATCCGCCATCACCCACCTTGACCCGCATGGCTGGTTCAGCAAGAGACTGCCCGATCAGCAGACGATGCCACACGGTGAAAGATCTACAGTTAGAGATGGCAATCAACGGGTGAGTATGCTTGAAATATCTGGCCTTTATGAATCTGGTCCATAAGTTCTGAGCAGTGCAGATTTTCCACCATAGTTTCATCGAGAAAGCTTTAACAATGTGGCTATGTTTGGTGAATCCCAGGCCCCCCTCATCGGTCGGGTGCGCCATGGTGTCCCAACTCGCCCAATGATGTTTGTTCTCGCCATCGCTGTGCCCCCAGAAGAAATTGCTAAAAAGGGTCTCGATCGATTTCAGGACCATCTTAGGAGGGGAACATACGGCCAGAGTGTAGATGGGAATTGAAGAGAGGACGTGCTTGATAAGGATCATCTTGCCACCCGGTGATAGAGTAGCATTATGCCAACCTACGATTTTAGCCCTGACACGATTGATCAGGTCCTCGAAAATGCCTGCTTTGGATCTCCCGTACACGAGGGGGCATCTAAGATAGTTAAACGGTGGGTGTTTGATGGGGAAGGGGATGATATTGGCTAGGATGTCCGCTTGCTCTCTCTTGATCTTATGGTGGGCGTAGACGACGCTTTTGTCCGGATTGACCTTCTGCCCGGAGCATCTGGCGTACCTCTGAAGGGTGTTGTGGACCGCCTCAACGGACTCGGTGTCCCCGAATGAGAAAATGAGGATGTCGTCTGCAAAGGCGAGATGGGTGATGATAGGGCATCCACTCGTAGTATGATAGTGGTGGAAGTTGGTAGTGCTCGCCATTTTGTTAAGGTTCCTGCTCAGGGCATCCGCTGCGATGATGAAGATGGTGGAGGACAGGGGGTCTCCTTGCCTAACCCCACGGCTCGATTTAAAGAACCTGTCTGCCTGGCCGTTGATAACAGTGGAGAACCAGGAGTTGTGGATCGATCTCCATACAATGTCGGTCCAAGTTTTGGAGAATCCAAAGGCTCTGAATACCCAGATCATGAATTGCCAATCCAGTCTGTCGTATGCTTTCTCCATATCTAATTTGATGGCAATATTGTCCCCTCTAGTTGGAAATTTCATACAAGTGATCAATTCGTGAGCCAACATGATATTATCCTGGATGTTCCTGCCGCGAACGAATTTGTTCTGCTCTTCTGATATGATCTTGGAAAGGAGATCAGCCATGCGGGTTACGACGATTTTGGATATAATCTTGTTGGTGAAGGTGCAAAGACTGATGGGGCAAAAATTACAGAAAGTTTTTGGGTTATCTTTCTTCGGAATAAGGATCAGGTTGGTGCTCGAGATAGCCCTAGGATACCTTGTTCCCTGGAAGAAGGTAGTGGCTGCAGTGTGTATGTCCATCTTAATGATGTCCCAGCAAGAACGAAAGAACCCCCCGAAGAATCCGTCTGGTCCAGGAGCACTATGCTGGTCGAGAGCCCATACAGCATCCCGCACCTCTAGCTCGGATGGGGGGAGCTCGAGGCGCATGTTGTCCCCTTCTATAATAAGCTTAGGGATTTCGTCGAGGAATGGCTGATTACTGGTGATCGTTTTCTTGGTAAAGAGATTGGTGTAGTACTGAGCCGCTGTCGCCTGGATACCCTTATGGTTATTAATGATGTTCCCATTGTTGTTGACAATTTGGTGCAAGGTGAGCTTCTGCCTGCGACCATTGACACAGTTATGGAAATAGCTCGAGTTATTGTTGCCCTCACTGTCCCATTTGAGTATGGCTTTTTGCTTCCAGAATTCAGTCTCCACTTTTAGGCGGAATTTGAGAATAGCTTTAGTGAGGTTTAGGGCTTTTCTAGCTTTCGGGGATCCGTCGTTCGCGAACCTGATTTCGGCACGATTGACGTCATCTTCTGCTTCGCGAATGGCTTGGAAAATGTCGCCGTATGCTTGTTTGCTCCAGGCTGCGAGGGCTTTCCTTGTGGCTTTAAGCTTGTTGGCCACCCGAGAGAGCGGTTCGGGGCCGTCAGAGTTGGCCCAAGCCTCAGCGACGATGCCTAAAAACTGGGGGTGGTTGCTCCATAAGTCCAGATAGCGGAAGCTCTTCTTGTTGGTGCTTGAGTTGTTGGAGATGCTCACGAGAAGAGGGGCGTGATCAGATTTGGTAGCATTGAGGTGGGTTAGCTTGGAGGATATCCCCATGTCATGCCATCTGGCGTTCGTAAGGGCCCTGTCCAGGCGCGGGAGTACTGGCGACGATCTCCCTCCTGCATGTTGCACCAGGTGAAGGTGTTGCCGGAGAAAGGAACGGAGGATAGGTGGGAGTTGAAGATGAAGTCGTTAAAATCTTGCATGGCCGACTGAGGGGGAGGACGACCACCAGTCTTCTCGTCCGAGTAGGTGACAACGTTGAAGTCCCCAATGCAGAGCCAAGGGAGGTTGATGTTACGGTGGTGGATACTCTGGAGGTTGTTCCAAAGATGTTTGCGCTCTGCGATGTCGCAGCTTCCATGAACGACGGAGAGAATAACGCGATTGGGCAGAGATGGGTATTCCATCCAACAAGATAGGGCTTGATAGGAGTCATTGATAACTCTGATGCTTGTGTGCTTCGAGCAGAGGATCCAGATGTTGTGTCTGCCGACAATGGCCGTGGGGAAGCCTAACTGCATCTGAATGGATTTAATCCTCTTATATGGAATTTTGGGTTCAAGAACGATCAGAACATCTAACTTGTGAGTTTTGATGAGGCCGGTAATTCTCCTCTTGGTGGGTTTGTTCGCCAGGCCGCGGACATTCCAGGAGAGGATGTTCAACATTTGTGGGGGTGGGGGGGTGGGAGGTTAGCCCGTTTAGCTGCAGACCTGGTTCTGTTAGCTGGGGAATCTCCGTCCCTTTTATGATATGATTTCCTATTTTTGGCGGAAGTTGCTCCCGCCAATGGAGAGGATGAGGAAGATGTAACCCCGGTTGTGGGGTTGGTAAGAGTATCGTTGATCGTTGTGATCAGCTCTCCCGCTGAGTTCGCAGCCGGTTCTTTAGGGGGAATGAGAATGGAGTCGTCCTGTTCGCCGCACAGGCTTCCAACCAAGTTGAGGTCTAATCCCGCTGCAAGGGCTTGGAGACCTCTCTTAGCTTTTTTCGGCCCTAAAGAAGCAAGAGCTTCTATGATATCGACTTCGTGGGAGGGCTGATTCGCAGGGAGCCCTGCTGAGGTGGAGGAAAGGGCAGTCTCCTCTGTGGCGACCGGGTGGATGTTCTTGACGACATCTGAGCCCGCCTAGGCTGCCGCCAAGGTATCGTCAGTAGAGGTGACCTCATCAGAGGGGTCTGTCTCTTCTGCGCTGAGGATGTTGAATTGGTTGGAGAGATTCACGGTTGGGGAGTGGGAGAGGAGTCCCTCTCTGGCTGCGGGCGGGGTGTCTTGTCTAGCTGTCGAGGTGCCATTACTAGATTTGCCGTCGCTGGATTGGAATCTGGTGTGGAAGTTTGGCAGTTGATGCAGGAGGGATCAGGTGGGAGAGTGGATCTTGCATTCTGAGGTTAGGGATGTAGGTCTAGTTAGTTTCTTCTTGAGATCAGGGTGGAGACGATAGCAATGCTTTGAGAGATGCCCCCGCAGATGGCAGTGGGTGCTGTAGATGATGTGATTGTCATATATGATTTGCTGGATGTGGGATTGATTGCCCATTTCTAGTAGGATATGATTGGGGGGTTCAGTCGAGAGATCGAGTTCAACACAGATCTTGGCGAAGTGAGCCTTGGTTAAGTTGCTAGTTTCTTCTGCGGTTGCGACATAAGTCCCAAACGAATTAGTAATACGCCTGAGGGCGACTGGGACGAAACAGATAAGGGGGAGATTGGGGAGGGTCACCCATGCAGCGACCGTCACTGAATCTTCCTTGGTGCTGAAGGTCGGGGACCATTTGATGATCTTCATAAGGTGAGAGTCCACCTTGGTCGTGCCTTTAGACCACACCATCTTGTGGTCATCATCAGACGAGAGGTGGAGCAGGATATGCTTTGGGTCGAGTGGCGCTACCCTATATACTGCAGATAGCCGCCAACTGGCGATAGCCGCCTGGACTCTGGAGAGTTTGGGGCAGCCCGAAGAGAACTTGAGGACGAAAGTGTGGGGAAATAATGAAGCCAGGGATTGGAGTTCTTGATCGGTAAAGGGAACTGTAGGCGTTGGTGATTGGGTAGAGTGCTCTACTTCGGGGAGGATGACGTCTGAGAGCAGGAGGTCTATATATATATATATATATATATATATATATATATATATATATATATAAGGAGGGATCCACATCCCCCATTTTTTGCATCCCCATGCTATATACAGTTGGATGTTGTTTAATTCATCTAATCCTAACCATTGGTTTGAATGGTTCAAATCAACGGTTAAGATTAGATAACTTAAACAAGATCCAACGATTGTTAACATGGGGATGCTTGGGGATGCAAAAATGAGGGGATGCGGATCCCTCCTCTCTCTCTCTCTCTCTCTATATATATATATAAATGGCGAGAGATCTAAGGTTTCTCCCTACAAGCGGCAACAAAGATGAGAATGGCGGGCCATGCGCTTCTTGAGACCCCGGCACGCCTCTAGATGGCGGCCGGCAGGCCGCATCACTAGCACCTGTCGCATGAGGTCCACCACAGAAGATGGGTGGTGGATGGACAACTGTCCAGCGCCGTAGACGATCTACCACGGGGGCTACCATGAGGCCTAAGAAGCCTACAGGAAGCTGAACACCATAAAGACATCTCCTTCAGAGGAGGACGGAGGGAGTTCGGGGAGGACAACGGAGGAATAATAATGGAAGACCGCCCCCCACAGGGGGTTCGTTCACCACAGGCGCTCCAAAATTTCCACGTTAAGTATTCCAAGATTCCCTTTAGATGCTCTATATTTATAAAATTAATACCATAACTACCCCTCCGCACAAACTCAGATTTGGATTGCGATTTTCTTCGTCTTCTTCTTCTTCTTCACGAGAGATCTGAACTTCAGCAGAGATCGCAAAGATCGTTCGTAGTTCACTGTATTTTTTTCCAGTCGAACTCCGATCATCGCTCATCTCATCATCTTCTTCTTTTTCTTCTTCTTTTCCGACAATTAGGTCAATTATGGAAAGAAGATCTTCTTCTTCTTTTCCGTAGGAGTTAGCATCATTTTGAAAGATGAACGAAAACTCTTGAATCTTTATTCATGTCAAATTTCTTTCAACAAAACAAAAAAATAAAAAAATTAGGTTTCTGTCAACTGTTCTCCGTCGATATAACACGAAGAATAGTCATTCTCCTTCATTTTAACAAGGAGAATGCCAATCTCCGTGTAAATTAGGCATTCTCCGTGTTACTAAAATGGAGAATGGCATTCTTCGTGTTTCTAACACGGAGAATGGCTATTCTCCTGTGTTTTAACATTTGAATGACCATTCTCCGTGTCATTTAACACGGAGAATGGTCATTCTTCGTGTAATTTAGCACGGAGAATGTCATTCTCCTGCTAAATTACCCGGAGAATGGTCATTCTCCTATGTTTTAACACTGGGAATGGCCATTCTCCGTGTAAAATAACATGGAGAATGCCATTCTCCATGTTATTTTACACAGAGAATGGCCATTCTCCTGCGTATTAACACTGGAATGACCATTCTCCGTGCTAAATTATACGGAGAATGGCATTCTCCGTCTTAATTTACACGGAGAATGGCCATTCTCCATGCTAAATTACACGGAGACTGGCATTCTCCGTGTTTCTAAAACGGAGAATGGCCATTCTCCTGTATATTAAGACTGGAATGACCATTCTCCGTGCTAAATTACACAGAGAATGACTATTCTTCGTGTAAATAAAGACGAAGAATGGCCATTCTCCGTATAATTTAGCACGGAGAATAGCCATTCTCCGTGTAAATTAAGACGGAGAATGCCATTCTCCGTGTAATTTAGCACGGAGAATGGCATTCTTCGTGTAAATTAAGACGGAGAATGCCATTCTCCATGTTACTAACACAGAGAATTGCCATTCTCCGTATAAATTAAGACGGAGAATGCCATTCTCCATGTTACTAACACAAAGAATGGCCATTCTCCGTGTAAATTAAGACGGAGAATGCCATTCTTCGTGTTACTAACACGGAGAATGGCCACCCTCATGCAAAATTAACATTCTTCGTGTTCTAACACGAAGAATGGCCATTCTCCTGCATTTTATGGTCAGTTGAAACTTTGTAGGGCCATAACTTTTGACTCGGAGGTCGAAATGAGGCCCGATTTGTCACAAAATGAGCGTATCTTCGAGGAGCATGAGAAAAACCATTTTGTCATTTGTTGGCCTTTCAAAATTTTAGAATCGTAAAAAAAATGATGTTTGGACCTCCGTTTTAGCACTTTTGCCGTTTGTCTCAGTCTTTCCAAAATTTTTCGACGAGTTTTTGAAGATTTTTGAGGAGAAAACCTAGATTCGAAAGTGAGCAGCGTATGGAAGAAGATGAAGTATCGAAACATTTTTTTAAGAGTAGTTTCGTGTTTGTTTTCAATAAATTAGAAGGAAGGGCAAAAAGGTCATTCGGAACCCTCTTTATATATTTTTTTCCTAATTCTGGGCACGCGATGAAATGTTATTGCACGGTGGGTTTTTCATAAAACTTTTTCATTTTTTGGGCATTTCATAAATTTTTCCATTGATAAAGGTACAACAAAAGTGTTGACGTTACCTATTTTTAGCCGACCTAATTCATCGGTTTGACAGTCCTACTTTTATATGAACTGTTAAAATTATGACGATTCTAAATATACAAAGAACTGTCAACTGTTAAAATTTAATAACTATGACATCCCTTAACAAATTCTGTAATGTTTTTGGCACCCGCATAATTTACATCATGGTAATAGAAGAATATTTTGGTTGGCTGGAGTGGGCTCCAGGCCCCCCCCCCAAATTTTCAAGAAAAAAATCTTATATATTGTTAGTCCCGGGACGTAATTTTTGATGGAAAAATAAAATTATGCAACACTTCAATGAAGGTGCAAGACAGAGATCCTTGGAGGATTCTGAGAGACGAAAACTAATGTGTTACTCCGAAGAAGACACAAAAAAATTCGTAGTAGCAGCAACGAAAGTCCACTAACTTTTCTGATTAGATCAGAAAAGCTCTCGTTCAGAACGAGTTGCAAGTGGATGAATAGAAGGATGAAATAGCATGCTGTGATGAATGATCACCGGCTCTCAAAGCTTGATTCGCCCTACACGAACAGCTTCCAGGAACCAGCAAGTTCGATGGAGAACTTCGGAACACTCCGCTCTTCTAAGTCCTTGGACAGCGGGAAACTCTGCTCTAAAAGTACCTCTCTTCTCTGCTCTAAACTTAGAGAATTTTGTAAGAAAATTTCTAATACTTAGTTGTGTACTTTATCTGAGAGAGAAGAGAGGGACTTTATATAGGTGCGTCCAGTAACTGTTCAGTATACAGAACGTTCAGGACGTGCGAAAAACCGCTCCGCACGTTCCGTAACCGCTCAAATCGTACAAAGACACGATTGAGCCAACAGGCGCACAACGCATGCCAATTAGCGCATAGCGAGCGCGAACAGTACGCACAATTGCGCACCGCTGTGCCAATGTGCACACATGTACTACGCACCAACTGTGCCATCTGGCAGCGCCATCAAGCCGTGCGAACAGGTACGCCACTGGGAGCACCACTGGGCAGCTCCAATTGGCTGTGCCATCTGGCCGCACGATCGGGCTACGCGAACGGGCGCACGATCGCCTGCACAGAGGCTCGCTTGCAAAGTGCGCCAATAAAATGCCAATTTATGCCTCATAAGCTTATGGGCCCTTGTCCGAGTCGCTAAGCCCCTACGGGGCTTAGCTCCAATGGAAATAAATTCCCAAGAGCAAAAAGCATTAATGCTTTACCATGGAGTCTTATCCTTACCTCCTAGTAAAATTACCCATATGGTTCCCTCCTTAGGGTCACCACCCCATGTGCACATCTCAACAACATACCAAGTATATATTGAGATACAACCCATGGTGCTTTTCCAATGTGGGACTAAATATCGCTAGGCATGTATTGAAAGCAAGCTTTTTCTACATGTTAAGGAAAAGCTACAACAATCCCCCACATATCTCGATATATGGATTTGAGTGTTCCCCACAGTAATTGTCCATCATGCATTAGGAGAGATGTCGTTGACAACTTGAATCTTTCTGCATGGGTCAAACAACAGACTATAATACAATAATAGACTAAGCCTTGAATTCTGTACCATAGCTGTAATTCTTCCCACTCACATAATGTAGTTACATGTGCTTCTGGCTGCACATTAAAGGCCCTGTGCCAGCCTGGTTTCAGTGTATAATTTTGGGCGTCTATAAGTTTACCCTCAAGAGACGGCATGCTATCTCTGTCCATACACTATAGGTGAGTTCTTTATTAAAGAGACATGGCATGAAGCCATGCGCTTCCCTTGCGGTGCTACGTCGCTATGACATGACCTAAAGCCGAGGCATTACCCCTACCCGAGAAACCTTATCGTAGTGTCATACTACTGTAGCATGAGGTCACAAGGCTCTTTGTAGTGCCAAACTACCCAGCATGAAGCCTTAGGCTTCCTTGCGGTGTTACGCCGCAACTATATGGCTTGTAAGGCCGAGGCTTTACCGCTATCTAGGTACCTTATCGTAGTGTCATGCCACTGTAACATGAGGACATCCTCCCATTTGTACTGATGTCTACAACTCTTTAATTTCATCATACAACATTAGGCTACATGCCCATTTACGGTGCTACGCCGCTGTGATTTGGCTAGCAAAGTCGAGGCATTACCCCTACTTGGAAACCTCGTGGTGGAGTCACCCAACTATATCATGGAGTTTTACTCCTTGTAGTGCTGCACTACCGTACTTCCTGTAAAGCACACCAGGCATTCACTCTGCCTGAGAACTTATTAAGGTATTTACGCCATCCTCATCACAGGATCCGTTTTCTGCAGAAAATATATAGTAGATAACAGTGGTTGTAGGTCCATAACCTTTTCATGCCAAAGAGGACATGTACCCATTATTCCTGATATTTTCCTAGTTAGTGGTCCTCCCTTGAACTAAAAGCTAGATGCCTAGTAGATTTCTCTTTGAACTAATAGCATAAAACTTTATGGTAGGATTGCAATAACATAATATCAGAATGCCTTCAAGCCCATTTTACTTGTTGTATCATCGACTAGCTGGCACTTGAGGTTCTTGGTGAACGGATGCGCCAGGTTCTTCTGACTCCGAATATCAATTACTGTAATTACACATCTCTTGATAAGAATATGTACTGTCCTGTGCTTTAACCGCACAGTCCTCTTCTTTCCATTGAAGAGGTTATTTGATGCCACTGCCGCAGTCGCCTGGTTGTCGTAGTATATCGAAATCCTCGGTATTTGCGCCCCAACCACTAAAAGATCATATATGAGCTTCCGAAGCTATTTTGTTTTCTCCGCTGCGGTATCAAGTGCAAAGAACTCAGATTCCATAGAGGAACGAGATAGCATAGTCTGCTTCTTCAACTTCCACGATATAGTAGCTCCACTCATTATGAAAATAAATCCACCTGTGGACCTCTCGCTCTCCAACTCTGAGCACCAGCTGGAATTACTGAAGCCTTCTACTACCGATGGATCTCCGCTGTAGTGCAGTGTATATGTGTGAGTCTTCTTGAGATATCTCATTACCCGTTTTACAGCTTTCTAGTTCTCAATGCTGGGTTTCTCGTAAAATGACTCAACATTCCCATGGCGAAAGCTATGTCAGACCTTGTGACAGTTGTAGCATATATCAAACTCTCGATGATGCTTGCATACTCTAGCTGCGTGACGCTTTTCTTCGAATTAGGCTTCAGCTTCAGATCACACCTGTAAGAAGTATCGATCCCTGGAAGATCCTGATACCCGTAGCGTGTGATCATCTTCTCAATAGAATGAGACTGTAATAGCGCCAGTCTAGTGTCTGTTCGGATGATCTTGATCCCTAAGATCACATCAGCTTCCTGTAGAAGTATGAAAAATATGGGATTCATGTGGATTACAAATTGTGGCATAAGTACCCTGGGCCAAACAGGTCCGTATGAAGAAAAGCAGCATGACTGTTCAAAGATATATGCGGCCCGTCAACAAACAGCTATAGAAGAAAAATATGCGACCAAGGAGGAGCTGTTCGTGATAAAGCTGACAAGTCCTGGCAAAAAATGACAGTACTGACACTTCGACAAGAAAGATAAGACATGAAACGTCGCCAAAAGCAGGGTTCGTACGCCTCCATGCGGCCAGAAGAGTGTCACCTAAGCTGCATAAAACTCATGCGGCTCAGGTTATGCGGCCCCAAAGTTTCCTTAACTTCATGCAGCCAGGAGTAATTATGATCCAAGCCGCATGCATGAGTCTCATGCGACCCCGCATGATCGAAGACTGGGAATGCTATACGCAATGAGACACGTGGCAATCTGACCAATTCCTTAATGACCCAGATTTGTTGTAACAAAATCCCAACAAATCGACAGATGGCAGCCCAAGAGTGGGTCTTCGCGTGCTAATCAGCCACGTGGCCGCAAGCCGTCTATGCGGCTCAAAATACATCTTATTATAAATAGCAGGGTGCCACACCCCTGCAAAAGGCTGGCAACCGTCAAAAAAAAGTAATATCTTCACGAGCTAGAGACTGCATCAGATAGTCCACGGAGTAAGGCCGAGATGATAGCACTTTTCCGAGCCTCCACCGTCACCCCCCCAGAATCAAAACTAAACAATTGTACTTAGATTGTTTTCTAGGCTTTCTTTCTAGGTTCTTCTTTGTACAAGCGAGTTTGCGATCAATTCCAGCGTTCTGTAATATCTGTTGTTAATTTTTATGGCAAACACGATGGCGACTCTGCTGGGGACATTCTTCTCTTCTGATGAGAAGTTGGTGACGTAATCTGACGCATCCAAGCTCGGCTCTACACAGCAGATGCTTGTGGTCCGCTTTGACCAACAAGCCTTCGAAGAATTGCTCTCTGAAGGGAGCGCCAGCCCGTCTCAAAAGCGAGCTAACCCGAAAAGGACTCGCAATACGTCGGTGCACTAAACTATTGTCCCCGACCAAGTTCTCAAAAAGCTCCTTCTGCAGCCCAAGACGGTGAACAGAACTCTCCTGCGACTTTATTTCCGACCGCAGAGGACCCCACTGTCTCCAAATCCAGCAGAGGAAAATACTATGATGCTGAGTTTTTGGGGGCACAAGGGAACTCCATGCGGACAAAGAAGAGGCCGCAGAGAGGAGATGGACAGTCTGCCCACGCAACGGCCAACTCCGGCCGCAGGCAGACAACTCATGCGGCAGCCAACTCTCGCCGCAGGAAGATGATCCATGCAGCAGCCAACTCCAGCCGGAAGAAGATGGTCCATGCGACGTCCAATCCTGGCTTCAAACAGGACGTCTTATGCGGCCCTATCAGAAGCTCTGTGTTCGACTGCCTCTCATGCGGGCCCGACGCCATGCGGCCCACCGACGATGCGGGATGTATCAATCTGGACTCTTTTTACTACGCGCCTTCGGGCGCTAAGTCAAAAAAGTCTAGGCCAGTACGGGCCCAACCAGTCCAGTCAATTGTCCAAGTTGCTGACTGTCAGTGGGCCCCGTTGACCGTTACACGGGCTCCTGACGAAAAATTGTACAGAACCACTCGCGTCCAGTCCCCCACGGCCAACGGACAGGGTGGGTCTTTAAAGTCTCCCTCTAAAGATCCAAAGCAAGTTCTTTTACTAGCCATGGATCAGGGAGCAAACATGATACCTAAGCACCCGTGCGCTCGGGATTCCCGAGTTCACAAGTTTGGTGCAAAGGTAGAGCGGCCTCCTACCGACTTACGTGACGTGATTACTCACAAACGCGAGACAGTAGCGTCGGCATGCAATGAGTCCCTCTCGGGGCGTCGTTGCACCCAAGTCATCGTCAACTGCTCCTGTAACAAATTAGCAGCACCTGAAGATCGGTAGTCAGTTTTCCAACGACTGCAGCAGCCAGCACCTGTCCGACAAGTGCAGATTCTAGGGGACGAAGATTTTCCTTTCGCCTCCTGTAATTCAACTCAAAAAGTTTGCCCTGGCAAGGGAGAAAAGAAGACAGGCTCTTTCAGCCCGGCCATCTCGGCCAGTATTGTAAGGAGACCCTCATCTAGGGGGTTCCCATCAACCACAGGGGGTGTCTATTTAGGCACTCGATCCAAAAAGAAGCTTCCGGCACCCGGGGGTGCACCTTCGGCCTTCTTGAGAGTAGATGAAGCTGGGGGTAGCAGCCCCCTCAATGTATGCGATAACCCATTATACCAAGAGCACACACAGGGGGTAGAGATCCCCCAGAACTCTGCAACCGAATCGGATTTCCCTGAGGGCCACCACCCTCACCAAGACGATACGGCTTCCTGCACAGGGGGTAGCACCCCTTCTGAGTCTGACGAAGACGATATTCTGACATTTCCTGACAATTTCTCTATACACGGGTACGACACCGAGAGTACCTCTGCCATAATCCCTTCCACATCTATCCACGTGAGGACAGTCTTTATGACTCCGACGATCATGAAGCACCTTCCGATCGACAATGGCTAGAAGTGCTTGAAGCCATGCTCCTGTCCTTAGATAAGTCGGTGGACGAGATCACAGCAGCCTTGCCAGCTCAACCAGTGAGGACGCTCGGACAAACAAGCTTGGGACCCGCAGTGAACGCGGACTCCAACACGACCGCCCCTCCTTTGGTGATGATCCCATAGCACCATCCGTTCCTTCAGCTGCAGATGAAGCCAAGGAGGCAAGGAGGGAAGTCTAGGAGCTTCGGGCAATGTTCAATGCCCGAGACTCCTCTCGAGATCTCAGAATACGGTAGCCATATCCCGTTGCATGGAGAGATGTGCCTTTTCCACTGCAGTACAAGCTGTTCCATATCGATTCTTATGATGGAAAGACCTCTGCTAGTCGGTATATGACTTACTTTGAAGTCACAACTAACCACTTGTCGCATAGTGATGCTATCCTCACGCGATTATTCATCGGAGCATTGGAGGGGATCGCGTTCGAGTGGTACCGCAACCTTTTCGACAACTGTATCCATTCTTTTGACGGCTTCAAGCATATGCTCCTGGAGAGATTCTACGAAGTGGGGCATGATGTGACGATGTCATCTCTCATGGACGTCGTCCAGGGAGAGAGGGAGCTGACAAGGAACTATATCGAGCGGTTCCGCCAAACCACGATGAGATTGCCCCAAGGCAATCCCGAGAGCTCCTTGATTGAAATCTGCCAGAAGAAACTGCTTCCTGCAATTAGCCTCTGGATGGGAGACGATCAGTTCAGAGATTGGACGACCTTCATCATAAGTGCTACAAATACAGAGGCAAAACTGAAGAAGGCTCGCCAGCTGGGATTACACATCCCAGACGGAGAAGATAAGGGCAGACGTCCTAGTTCTACCTCCAGTAACAGCAACAGTGGCGTCACCACCAACCGGGACAGTAAGGACAAACATGCCATGGTCACTGATGCGATTCAGAAGCCCGAGCAAAAACAAGCGGAAGGCCAGTGGCCCAAGATCAATTACTCATTCGAAGATAGTCATGTCAAACCTATCTTCGATATGCTCTTGCAAGGGGTAGGATCCAGCTCCCGCCACCAAGGTGCGAGCCCCGAACAGCAAAAATAGAGGACCCAAAGTACTGTCACTTCCACCGCTATGTCCATCACGCCACCCAGGATTGCTTCCAATTGAAGCGGTACATTCAGAGTCTTATCGACTCCAAACTCTGTCGATAGACTTTGAAGAGGTTATTGTGGCGGCAAACATAGTATCTATTCAGTTTGGCGACTTCCCTCCAATAAGCACTCCAAACGGGATAATACCTGTCCTCCGGGCAACGATGGAGGTTACTAATCTTCCATCCGCCCGAAGCCTGACATCTGGATTGGTACCCCTCACCATATCGCGAGGAGAGATCATGTGGGTGCATCTAGACTTGGTGCCCGAAGTTACCCAGGGGGTGTTATCTCCTACCAACAAGAAGAAGGGCACGAAGTCTAGATCTTGCCATACAATTTCAGCTGAAGTTGAAGAAGCTACAGACGTTGTTACTCGGTCTGGAGTGCAAGTCCAGCCCGCACGGAATAGTCTAGCCGAAGATCCTCAGCTAGCAATGTTGCCTCCCTCTGATGTTCTAAGACCAGCTCAGCCTCCACTGGCGGATAAATCCAAGACAAGGGAGACCCGCTTCGACAGACCACTCCGTAGCGATATACCTCAGGGACTGGAGAGACCTTACAACTTTGACATATTAGCATAATTGGCTAATACGCCAGCAAAGTTGTCGATATACGAGATCCTAAGGCTCTCCAAGGATCTTCGTGTTGCATTAAGCGAAGCACTCCAGAATGCTGATGCCTACTTAGCTCAGGTCAAGCCTCCAAGGGAAGACCCGCCAGTAGATCTACAGGGCGGCGGTAGCACAGATATAATGCCCAACATCATATTTACTCTGCAGGACATGTTGATTAAGACCAACTTGCATGATCGCCCCTTGTACTACACTGGATACATAGGCGACATCAAGGTGGATCGGATGCATATCGACCCGGGCTCGTCAATAAGCATCATCCCAAAAAGCCTGCTCCAACTTCTTGGCATCCCTATGCACCGACTAGCAGCAACCAACACTGCCATTAGCGGTTTTAACTCAGGGAGAAGCTATCCCCTAGGGAAGATCCGGTTGAGGTGCCAGATTGGTGACCTGAGGACGAAAGTTACTTGCTACGTCATAGATACAGACACCTCCTACAACATCCTCCTGGGACATCCTTGGAAACATGACTATATGATTGTGCCATCCACCCTTCACCAATGTTTCAAATATGTCAGCAAGCATGGTTTCGTGAAAATCGAATTCGTCGACATTGATCCCTTCAAAGGGGTTGAATCTTATTACTCTTCGGAGACTTGTCTATATGACGAATCCAGAAAACATATAACGGACGAGCCGGAGGCCATCATAGGGCCAGAAGAACCCTTGAGAATCCGTTTCCAAGCCCGCAAACCGGGCAGGGCGGCACCCCTTGTCGCAACCTTACATAAGGAGGTGCTCGGTTCTCCTATCACACTTGCGCAGTCGAAACTAATGGTCATCCGTCTCCCGAGATCCAGCCAGGAGCCAAAACGTGTTATAGGACCAATGGTGATCCGGCTGCCAAAGTCCAATCAAAGGCAACAGGAAGATGCAAAACCCTCGGTAACACCGATGGTAATTCGATTGCCAAAATCTGCTCCAAGGCGACTAGAAGACACAAAATCCCTTGCCAAGCCAATGGTCATCCGTCTTCCTAAGACGAGCCAGCAGCCAAGTGTTGATCCAACACTTCCAGCCAGGTCAATACCTCAAGCAGAACCCTTGGTGGTCAAGTTGCCCAAGATAGCGTCCCAAACTCTGAGCTCGCAGGGGGTGGCCAAGGAGGATGGAGAACTCGCCAAATATGTGGTTACACAGACGGATAGCCCCTCTCCTAATGATGTAATCTCGGTGGATAAAATTCCTTATTTCATCAATAAGAGGCTGCCGTTAGACTATTCTGAGTATGATAAGCCTAATCTAACGTATGATGCACGGGACTTTCTAGACGTTAGCCTGCACACACAGGTGACATCTGTCCATACCCCAAATTGACTTGCTCCCATAAAAGGTGCTTACTTTCCGGTCTCAGACAGAAGAGGATAGGATCACACAATCATCTTTGGCTGAAAAGAAGGTCCTCAATCTTTCACGCCATAAAAGTTCGACCTCGGACCCGAAGCCGGGAGACTACCGCTCTACTTGTATAGTCCTCAAGCCAAGTACTTCATGCAAAAGCAGGGGTACGACATAGAGGCTACCCCGGGTCTAAATTATGGCAGTGGTCGACGATTGCCTCTACAGCCGTCGGCACCGGTAGGGAAGCCTCAGGATCATTATCACAAATCCAGACGCGGCCTCGGGTATTTTACTCCACCTACAACGCCCGAAAGTTCTGACGAAGAATGCGAGTGGCACTCCCATTCGTCCGAGTCACCCATTTATAACTCCGATAGCAGTATTGGGGATATATTCAGACAAACATTATCTGCCAATATGATATTCGCTGATGTCGAAGAAGAAGACGAAGACCTACTTGAACCTCTTGAGTTGGAGCCGTGGGTCCAACAACTAGATGCACAATGGGAGAAATGCTTCGAACTTCGTGATCCTCCCACTGAAGATGAGGTTATGCAAGTGAACCTCGGTAATTAATCCTCTCCAAAGCCAATTTTTATCAGTAAAAGTCTGACAAACGACGAGCGGGAGTCATTGTTACAACTCGTCAGAGAATACATCGACGTCTTTGTCTGGAGCTATGAAGACATGCCAGGGCTGAACCCCGAGATTGTACTCCATAAGCTCAATATCTATCCGGACGCAAAACCAGTCAAACAACAGCAGCGGTGATTTCGTCCAGATATCATAAATTCCATCGAGGCGAAAGTGAACAAGCTTATAGCTAGCAGTTTCATTCGTGAAGAGCAGCACCCAGACTGGGTAGCCAATGTAGTGCCAGTCATCAAGAAGAACGGGAAAATCTGAATCTGTATCGATTTTCGCAATCTGAATGCGGCATGTCCTAAGGACGAATTCCCTCTTCCGATCACCGATATAATGATCGATAATACGTGCAGCTTTGAGCGCATGTCCTTTATGGATGGCTTTTCGGGATACAATCAAATCAAGATGGCTCCTGATAATAAGAAGCATACATCATTCTGAACGCCGATCGGCGTATATTGTTATACGGTCATGCCTTTTGGCCTGAAGAACGCTAGTGCAATATATCAACGGGCTATGAGTGTCATCTTCAGAGATCATTTGTGCAAAATGGTGGAGTGTTACGTAGATGACATCGCTGTCAAGAGCCGCTGCAAAAACGATCATTTACACGACTTGAGAACAGTGTTCGACCTCAAGCAGGCACACAACCTGAAGATGAATCCCACCAAGTCTTTTCTGGGGCTATCCAGCGAAAAGTTCTTGGACTTTGTCATTACTTCCCGGGGCATTCACATAGATCCCGACAAAACAAAAGCAATCTTGGAGATGAACCCACCAAAGAACCTCCACGAACTCCGCGGCCTTCAGGGAAGACTAGCCTATATCGGGAGGTTTATATCTAACCTCTCAGGACGATGCCAATCCTTCACTCAACTCATGAAAAAAGGTGTCTCTTTTGTATGGAACGAGGAATGTCAGCGTGCCTTTGATGATGTTAAGGAGTACCTGATGAATCTGCCAGTTCTGGTATCCCCGGTCGCCGGAAAGCCCTTCCTACTCTATGTACGGGCGATGGAACACTCCTTCGGTGCTCTGCTAGCACAGAATAATGATGCGAGACATGAACAAGCTATTTACTATCTCAGCCGGATGATGGTAGGACCTGAACATAGGTACACTACCGTGGAGAAGGAATGCCTTGCCCTAGTGTTCGCCATTTAGAAAACACGACACTATGTGACAGGACAGACCATCCATGTGATTTCATGAGTCAATCCTCTCAGGGTTCTCATGACCTAGCCAGGCGCACTCAGTTCTCGTCTAGCTACCTGGGCGATACTATTATCCCCTTATGACATGGTTTTTGTTCTGCAGAAAGCTATCAAGGGTCAAGCCCTGACTGACTTCCTGGCAGCCCATCCAGGCTCAGAAACAGCTAAAATTTATGAAGAAATTCTTGATGAAGTCATCGCCTCGAACATGACTTCGTACAATGCCATTTGGCGAATGTTCTTCGACGGTGCTTCAAGAACGGGGCCATAAGGCGATATCGTCGCTGGAGTCGGGGTGGTATTAATTTCTTCCTCCGGACTAGTAGTCAATCGGGCGTATTCCCTTTCAGAACCCTGTTCGAACAACGTAGCTGAATATAACGCTCTAGTCATTGGGCTCCAACTCGCAAAAGAAGTGGGGATCAGATACCTGGAAGCTTATGGCGACTCGCAGTTGATTGTTAACCAGATCCGGGGTTCATAGGAGGTCCGCAATGAGGACCTAATTCCCTATCATCTGACAGCAGTGGCCATCATTACAACCTTAGAGGGGTTCTTTATAGATCACGTTCCTAGGCTTCAAAATATCAAAGTCGATGCCCTGGCCGGTCTCGCCGCTTCTTTGGCACTCCTAAATAAAGCTCATCATCTAGTCGACGTAATAGGCCATGAACTGGTCTACCCTAGGAACAATCTTCAACTGGGTATGAGTTGCTCCGCCCAGATAACCAACGACAAACAAGACTGGAGACGTCCGCTCATCGACTTTGCGGTCTATGGAATTCTGTCAGAGAATGTGAATGAAGCCACCTCAATCAGAAGACGCTCCCTCAGATTCTTCTACGATACGGAGACGAAAATGTTATATCGGCGATCCTACGATGGGCTACTATTAAGATGCCTGTCAAATGCAGAAGCCAAAAAAGCCCTACGTGAAGCTCATGACGGTACTTGTGGGGCTCACCAACCTGGCCTGAAATTACAAGATCGTCTTCGCCGGATGGGTTATTACTGGCCTACAATGGTCGCAGATGTAGTTGATTATGCAAAAAAGTGCAAGGCTTGCCAGATCCATACAGATTTCATACATCTGACATCTGAATTCTTGCACCCGACAGTGGCCTCTTGGCCATTCGAAGCATGGAGAATGGACGTCATTGGGCCAATCACCCCGTCGTCGTCTAGAGGACATCGGTTCATACTTGCAATCATCGATTACTTCTCCAAATGGACAGAAGTTGTTCCGTTGGCAGAGGTCAAGACATCGAACGTGATTAGCTTCATAAAACATCACGTCATCTACCGTTTTGGACTACCCCGGAGGATTATCCACGACAATGGTCCGCAGTTGGCAAGCCACACTTTCTATCGATTTTGTGATAAGAATCGAATCAGAACATGGCCTCGACAACATATAATCCCTCGACCAATGGTCTGGCTGAAGCATTCAACAAAACCATAATCAAGCTCCTCAAAAAGTTCGTGTCTGCAAACAAACGCGACTGGAATGAAAAGCTTGGGGAGTGCCTATGGGCGTATCGGACGACGATTCGGACGGCTACAGGAAATATACCGTTCTTCTTGGTCTACGGGAGTGAGGCAGTCCTCCCATTGGAAACTCAGATCCCCTCACTTCGAGTAGCCCTCACCCACTGGTTGACAGCAGACGATAACTACCGCCGATGGCTACAGGAGTTAGAAGCATTAGATGAGAAGCGTTTACAAGCTCAACAAAGTATAGAGCTCTACCAAGCGCGTATCTCTCGGGCTTTCAACAAGAAAGTCAAGTAGAGGATAATCCAAGTGGGCGATCTTGTCTTGGTCATTCGCAGACCAATGATCATGACTCACAAGACCCCCGACAAATTCCAGCCTAAGTGGGAGGGTCCGTTCGTCATCGAGATCGTATTCTCCAACGGCGTGTATTGTCTCGTAAAACAAAATGGAGACTTGCTCATGATGCCCATCAATGGCAAGTTCCTAAAGAAATACTATGTCTAAACTACACCGTCCAACTATCTTTCGGATTGTGAGTCATATACCCTCAGGTATCACTGAACTTACACTCTGACATCAAATCTCCCAGATTGTTGAGTTACGTACCCTCAGGTACCACCGAACTTACTCTCTGACTACTCCGAATGAATTTATATCTCATCTCTTGGTCATATCTATGAACTTCCTGGTCATAGCTTCTCTCCACCAAGAGTTTGTCTCAAAATCTATTACCCGTACCACCAGTGCGCAAAAGGGTAATAGGTCCATAAAACTTTTCCTAATCTATTGCTCGTACTGTCAGTGCACAAAAGGGGTAATAGGTCCACAAAATTTACCAACAAAAAAAAATAACCACGTCCATATTACTTCTGAGTTGTTTTTCTATCCATCATAAACAAATCACCCAATGCATAGAACTTCCACGTTGAAAGCACCTCTGAGTTGTTCTGTGTACCCCTATTATGCCTACTCCTACCATGTCCTCATTACCTCTGAGTAGGAAGGCTCTGTTTTGACCCATATTTACCACGTCCTCATTACCTCTGAGTAAATATGTTGGTTTCCTCCCCGCTTATTATCCGTACTCGCATCGCCAGTACACAAAAAGGGTAATAAGTCCACAAAAGTTATCCTAATCTATTACTCGCACCATCGATGTACCAGAGAGTAGTAGGTCCACAAAATATCATTCAAATCTATTTTCTCGTATTTCCAGATGCACAAAAGGGAAATAGGTCTACAAAAATCCCCCAGTGGGATGTCCCTTACAAATGATGTATCAGGTCCTCTAGTACAAGCACCACAAATTACCACAAATAAAATGGGGTGAGCATACCCTGTTTATTCAAAATAAGTTACATTCACAAGACTATGCCTCTAGTAAAGGATTACAAAAGAAGCAAAACACAAGCTACAGCAATAGACAGTCGAAAATACAAAAGCAGATACGAACATCTAGTTACATGTATTTCTGAAAACAACAAGTACACAGTAGCCCACGGATCCCTACAGTCAAGGATCATAGCCGTGCTGAGGCATATACCATTCCCTAGCCACTTCACATACGAAAGATTTATCTAACCGGAGTCTCCGGCGGGGACAGGAGGGTCAGAACTCCTAATACTACTGCCCTCAGACTTGGGCTCCTCCTTGAGAGCAATCCCCTCCCCGATGGATGCCAGCTCTTCTTTCACTTCAACTTTTGGTATCATCTCCTCTTTAACAAATAGTGGCTCTTATTTGATGAAAGGGGGCAGCATCTCTTCCTTCGTAATGATCTCAGCCTTCGACACGGATGCTACAAAAAATCAAAGAAAAGAAGATAGTCATATAAAAACAAAGAACTCTGTTATGCGGCCTAGCCAGTTGGACGGCCCAGCCAAAGCAGAACTCACACAGCCCACAATCATGAGGCCAACTTCATGAAGTACTCATGCAGCATTTATACGGCTCAGTCATTATCATGCGGCTCAGTCATGAAAAACTCATGCGGCCCAATACTCGTACGGATCAGTCACAAGGCGATCATGCGACCTAATCTTACAGTATTCACGCGGCACCTATGCGGTTCGGTCATGAAAGTTTATACAGATTCATCTTGAGGCACTCAGCCAGTTCAAGTTCGAATAAGTAGCGGTTATGCGACGCAGTCTATGCATCCGTATCGTATAGAACACATGTGGTCCAGACGAGATAGGGCATACATCGACCAGGTTTATAGCAGAGGCAGTATATGACAGCCCCGCACACGAAAATATGCGCTACGACCATTTGAAATTTCAAGTCATCGTCTGCTCACCATCCTTACTCTTGGGAGAAGGTTGCACATCGGAATGAATGGAAGGAGTGTCTGCCGCTCTCGACGGAGAAGCAAGTCTCTTTCCTTTGGCTGCCGCACCAATCGACTTAGAAGATTTTGGAGTCATAGCAGAAGGTATGATGAAGTCAAAGGAGGAGAAGGTGAAAGAGAAAAATCTCTCTTTGAACGACTCCTATTTATAGAGTTGCTGAAAAGAGACTCTTCAATTCTCGGGATCATTAAGGATAGAGACGACATTTGGGGACTTTATCCCCAATAACCGTCGAGCGTCTCTTCGGTTTTCGAGATCATTAAAGATAAAGTCGACGTTTGGGAACTCTATCCCTAGTAACCGTCGGCTTCATCTCGAAAAGTAGGAGAATTAAATACAGCAGTGACAGCTGGCAGACTCTCTGTGACTCGAAGCATCCCTGCGACTCAAGATTTATTCTGCGACTCAGGATCTCCCTGCGGCTCAATATTTCTCTGCGACTTAGGATCTCTGTGCAGTTCGAAAGAACTTTCCGTAACTTGAAGACTCCATATGGCTTGACATATTTTCATGCTTCTTATTCAAAGTATTCCAAATTTGTAATTTAAAACTTTGAAGGGGGTCTTGTATAAGTATAAAAAATATGGGGTTCATGCGGATTAAAAATTGACGCATAACTACCCTGGGCTAAACAGGTCCGCATGAAGAAAAGCCGCATGACTGTTCAAAGACATATGCGGCCCGTCGACAAACAGCTGCAAAAGGTAAATATGCGACCAAGAAGGAGCAGTTCGTGATAAAGCTGACAAGTCCTGGCAAAACATGACAGTTCTGACACTTCGACAAGAAAGATAAGACGTGAGATGTCATCCAAAAGCAGGGTTCGTACGCCTCTATGCGGCCAGAAGAGTGTCACCTAAGCCGCATGAAACTCATGCGGCTCAGGTTATGCAGCCCCAAAGTTTCCTTAACTTCATGCAGCCAGGAGTAATTATGATCCAAGCTGCATGCATGAGTCTCATGCGACCCCGTATGATCGAAGACTGAGAATGCTATATGCAACGGGACACGTGGCAATCTGATCAATTCCTTAACTACCCAGATTTGCTGTAACAAAATCTCAACAAATCGACAGATGGCAGCCCAAGAGCGGGTCTTCGCGTACTAATTAGCCACGTGGTCGCAAGCCGTCTATGCGGCTCAAATACATCTTATTATAAATAGCAGGGTGCCATACCCCTGCAAAAGGCTGGCAAACTTCAAGAAAAAACAATATCTTCACGAGCTAGAGACTGCATCAGATAGTCCACGGAGTAAGGCCGAGTTGATAGCACTTTCCCGAGCCTCCACCGTCACCCCCCAGAATCAAAACTAAACATTTGTACTTAGATTATTTCCTAGGCTTTCTTTATAGGTTCTTCTTTGTACAAGCGAGTTTGCAATCAATTCCAGTGTTCTGTAATACCTGTTGTTGATTTTTATGGCAAACACTTCCTTCAAGTCCTTCATACTGAACTTAGTCCAGATGAACTTCTTTGTCTCCGTGACAGCCCACATCCGTACCTAGGATCAGACACTTGTCCGTCTCGCTGACCTTGTAGCCATTTGACCTTATAACCTTGTCAAACTTTTTATGCCACATCTTGGGAGCCTGTTTAAGATCGTACAAGGATTTTACCAACTTGCAGACTTTGTCTTCAAGACCCTTGACGACAAATCTCTCTGGCTGTTGCATGTAAATTTTTTCGGTCAGCTCGCTATTTAGGAAAGCTATTTTATATCCATCTGATGTATCACCAACTTATGTATTGCTGCGAGAGCAATCAATATTCTGATGGTGGTCATCCGAGCTACTGGAGCATACGTGTCAAAGTAGTCGATCCCTTGCTTTTGAGAAAATCCTTTGGCTACTAGCTTAGCCTTGAACTTGTCAATAGTTCCATATGCTTTTATCTTCTTCTTGAAGATCCATTTGCATCCGATGGGTTTTGCTCCTTCAGGAAGATCAACTAATACCCAAGTATTATTAGAGGTGACTGAATCAATTTTATTGTCTATCGCCTCCCTCCAAAAAATAGCGTCTTTGGTCTTTATCGCCTCATCATAGGTAAGCGGATATGCTTCCACATGATAGGTGACAAAGTCATTTCCGAAGTCCTTCGGCCTTCTCACTCGCTTAGTTGACGGCTCAGCGAGCTCTGGTTCAACAGTTATTTCAACAACAACTTCTTCTTGGACTACATTCTCATTGGAAGCTTCAGTTTCCTGTGCACCCTCATTGTTCTCCGAAATATCTGTAAGAACAATGTTCTTGTGCCTTGCAAACTTGTCTTCAAAATATTCTACATCGCGAGATTCAATGATATGATTTGATTCAATATCAAGAAATCTCCGAGCATCACTCTTCTCGGCATAACCCAAGAAGATTGTATTCGTAGTCCTTGTCCCGAGCTTCTGAATCTTCAGATCTGAAAGCTTCACATATGCCAGATATCCCTACACTCGAATGACATTCAAGTTAGGTCTGACTTTGAACCAAAGTTCATGAGGAGTAACGTCTGCAGTTGTATGAGACACTCTATTTAGAATAAAAGTGGCTGTCAATGCAGCTTCTCCCCAGTAGCATTTTGGAAGACCCGCAATCAACAGCATTAAGTTTATCATTTCTGTCAATGTTCTGTTCTTTCTTTCTGCTACTCCGTTAGATTGAGGAGAATACAAAGCAGTAGTCTCATTAACAATTTCATGTTCTTTACAGAACGATGCGAATTCATGAGACCAATACTCTCCTCCTCGATCACTTCTTATTCTCTTGAGTTGTTGTCTAGTTTACCGTTCAGCCTCGGCCATGAACTCTTTGAAGTCTTTAGCCTTCAACAAGTAAAGGAATGCGTACTTTGAGAAGTCATCGATGATGGTTATGAAATACTTCATCTCGGCCTTTGTAGAGAACTGTTTGAAGTCACAGATATCAGAGTGTACCAACTCCAGAAGATCTGTACTTCGATTAACCCAAGGAAATGGTTTTCTTGTGATCTTCATCTGAGCACATACCTCACATTTCTCTACCTTACCCCCACATTTGGAGATAAGTCCTAGACTAGACATTCTGTTTATTCTTTTACAATGAACATGTCCTATTCTATTATGCCACAACTCAAGAGTATAACCAGAATGAGCGATTACATTAATTACATTGGACTGATTTACAAGCTGAATCTTGAACATTCCTTCGGTATAAAACGCTTTCCTGAAGTATGTTCCCCTTCAGGGACATCACCATCTAGCCAAAATTGATGTCCATTCTTAGGCCTGCGTTACAGAGTAGGCCTCCAGAGATCAGGTTTTTTCGATAGCAGGTACATGCTTCACACCTTAAAGCGTCAAAGACTTTCCTGAAGTCAGCTTCAACACCACCGTCCCGATCCCTTGTACTTCAGCTTGTACCTGATTTACTACCATAATAACTTCTGGAGTTGGTATGTAAGTGGTGAACCATTCCTTGCTTAAGCAGACATGGCAGGTGGCACCAGTGTCTACCCACCAATCAGATTCAGCCCCTACCGTAATGACCTGCGCAATCATTGCAACTACGTCAGTGATAATTGAAACCTTACTAGGCTCACCTTGCTCTGATTGCTTGGTCTTAGATTTGCATTCACTCTTGAGGTGGCCTTCTTGCCACACTTAAAGTTAGCCAAATGGGACTTTGGCTTCTGTTGTTTGAAAGAAGTCCCTTCATTTTGAGATTATTGGGATCGTTCTTCTTGCTGTGGAAGCCGCCTACTTCCCTTGGATTCCTTGGTGTGAACCAAATTAGCATTAACCATCTGTTTGGACAAATTTTCCACTTTCAGTTGAGCCCTCATCTGGTCCTCAACATAGATTTCTTACAGGAGATCTTCGAGACTGATCTCCAGTTTCTTCCTATGCATGTTTGCATAGAACTTGCTCCAACCAGCAGGGAGCTTGGAGACGATCCCTCCAACAACAAACTTGTCGGTGAGGGGCATCGCCTCATCTTCCAACTTCTGTCGCAGCTTTAGGAACTCCTTCACCTGCGACAACATAGTCTTCTCGTCTTCAAAGATCCACTTGTGATATTTTTCAACCACAAATATCTTGCTCATATTTTTGTCATCTTCGTACAGTTTCTCCAGAGACTCCCAAATCTCTCTGGAAATTGTCTTCTTAGAATATGATTCTACCAGGGAGTCCTCTATAGCATTTAGAATGAGAAGCCTACAGAGGCTATTATCCCTTCTCCATTTGGTCTGACTTTTATTAGCAGCAGTAATTGCGGCTGCAGACCAGTTTCTAGAATAGTCGGTTCTGCTTCGATTAGCACGTGGTCAACTTCAAAAAGTTGAAGATTTAGGCTAACCTTTCTCTCCATCAAATTGCTCTAACTTGCAGAAGTTAGGATTCATGAGAGAAGCACGAAAGTTTTCCATCTTGTGAAATCAAGCTTTGAGATTGTTAGTCCCGGGACATAATTTTTGATGGAAAACTGAAATTATGTAACACTTCAATGAAGGTGCAAGACAGAGATCCTTGGAGGATTCTGAGAGATGAAAACTAATGTGTTACTTCGAAGAAGACACAGAAGAATTCGTAGTAGCAGCAGCGAAAGTCCACTAACATTTCTGATTATATCAGAAAAGCTCTCGTTCAGAATGAGTTGCAAGTGGATGAACAGAAGGATGAAATGGCATGCTGGGGTGAATGATCACCGGTGCTCAAGGAAAAGCTCTAACATATATATGTATCCCACCAGCTCCTAGCCCAGACATATTCCTACCTCTCTAAACTCTTATCAAGTTCCTAGTCCCCTCTATCTTTCTATACAGTTGATAGGTTGTGACTAACACAAGTTCATTGGAAAGTGGAGAAAGCAGAATCTCAATGGCCTTTACATGTGACACAAGTTCAATTGTTATTACTTCGTAATTATTTGAAGTTGTAAACACAATATATTATTCCTCCACATTTGACTATCCAAATAATTTTGATAATTTCACAACTAAAATTAAAGGATTATTTTGCATAAGGGTACCGGGTTTAGGATCTAATTAGACTTTGGGTACTGGGTTTGCTCGTTTTAGAATTTGGGTTCTTGAACTTTTTAGTGACACATTCTAGTGACGAACAATTGTCAATAAAACATTCATTTCGTCACTGAAAGTCCAATTTCGTCACTAAAATGTCACTAAAAATGTTCGAGTATCCAAAGTCTAAAACGGACAAACCCAGTACCCATAGTCTAATTAGGTCCTAAACCTGGTACTCTTTTTTTAGTGACACATTTAGTGACGAACATTCGTCTTTAAAAGATTTATTTCATCACTAAAAGCCCATTTTTCTTACTAAAAAAGTTTGATTACCCAAAATCTAAAACGGACAACCCAGTACCCAAGTCTAATTAGTTCTAAACCTGCTATCTTTAT
>JANAVB010019799.1:9994551-10012051 GCA_029216955.1 Iris pallida
AAAATATGTTTAATATTTTTTATTACAACCAATACTCACATATACGTCCTTACTGTTGGAAGGCTCGAATCCTGCCAGCCTCGTCTAATGTTCGTTCTATTTTTCACATGAGCTACAAACACTGGACAAATATGTTTAATTTTGCAATTAGTTTTGTACTAGCTATAGATGATTATAGTCAACTAAATAGGGATCTTCTATCCCTTGAAGATCTCAACAATCCTTGATTCTAATAGCCTATGGGCTTCTATATATATTGTAAACATCCAACCCTTTGAAAGGCTTAGTACAAAATACAATACAGATTTCTCTTTTTTCTTTTCTTCTATCAGAGTTACCCAACACGTTATCATCACGTATTGCTAACAAATCGTACGATCATCCTCAAACCATACGAGCAACTATGATCTAAATTAAAAATATTATAATTGTTCTTCCTCTTAGCCACAAAGAATTTTTTTTTTTTTTTCTTTAAAGATCACTTCCCCTGACCTCCATGGCCGGCCGTCCAATAGCCAGAAATGGCTTTCATTCTTTACAGATCCTTCTGACCTATCAAGCAGATTTCATTCTTGAAAAATTCTTCGAATATATCAGCTAGAAATGGCTTTCAATTCTTTTAGATAATTCAGATCTTAGTATCAACGTCTTCAACATTTACAGCAATACCAGAATTGACATCAACAATATTACAAGAAGTGATGCTAACAACATCACCAAAAGCGATTCTAAACATTGCCAGAAGCAATGGTAGATACAAGCTAAATCGTGAACTTAATTTTGTCAGAAGCGAAACTATTAGCAAGCCTGGGATTTTTCTTGCCGCACCACAAGCATTGCTATAAGTAAAGCTAAAAAACGAATGATACTTCACCATAAGCGAAACTCGTCATATACCAGGCTACAAGTAGGCAAAAGCTAGTCGCAAGGCGTAGCTCTGTCCCATAAGTTCAACAAAAGCTACAAAGTAAAAGAGCCATGTGCATCATAGCCCCGCGGTATCTAGCACCGATGCTACAAGTTTTCCAAAATCAGTCTTGGTGTGGAGGCCTAGCTGAAAACTCCCGAGGGGGGGGGGGGGGGGGGGGGGGGGGGGCAGCGGCGGCGGCGGATAGGGTTTAACTAGTAGAAGTATAATTCTAATTGCTAATAGACAATTTAAAATAAGTGCAAGAAAAGAGGTGTCACGTCCCGCTCCCAGAATACGGTTTAACAACATTTTCATGCTACGCACCATACGAATACATCTGTATCCGTATTAGCGATTGTCGCTTGTAATATTATAGGATAGAAATACAGGTAATACTAAACACAATTTCATTTCTACAAACTATAACTATTATACATAAACTATTTTCTAAAAGTACATCTTATACAAGTTATTACAACAAAACCATAATTTACATATGTTGTCAGCTACAAAATGCTATTTGTTGCATCCTTGAAAGTCACTCAAAGTTAGTCCTCAACCTTGTCCACATCATATAGAGGTAGCATCTTGCCTGAAACTTCATCTTCTCCTAGTGAACAATACTAGGTCGTCAGAACGACAACAAGTCCTCGGTCAAGAACGATAAAATAAAAATATGATATGATAAAAAAATAGTTAGAGATTATTCTTAGATAAAAGTTGATTTATTTAAATTCTAGAAAAATACAATTGTGTAAACTTGAAATAACATTTTATCTAGGTCCTATTCTAGAGATCTCTAATGTTCAATAAATCAACACAACCTAAGTCACTACCACAATCATAAACAATTTCATATATAATGATGCAATTTGGAGAACACATTTGGATCACATTCATCTTATTTTTTCGACAATAATCTCGTGACCAGGGATCAGGTGGTGTCTCGGTGGCACGGTGCTTAGAATCCGACCCCTCACATTATGTGAGTAAAATACTTGAAATTTATAGACTCTTAAATTCTTGTTTTGATTCAAGAATTTTTAGACTCCGAAATCTTTCTTGGTGAGCTAAGCCTCACCCCCAACATCCTATGGCCTTACGATGCAGAAAACTCTTACTGATCAATTTTTGTTGTTATTATATTACAGGAATTTCGGGTGTGATCCAGTTGTTCTCCCACCCAATCCACTAACCTAATCTACAAACATTCATATTCTATTTATATTGTATTATCTCTGCTATGTATTTCATCTCAAATCTTAATATGCCAATATGCATCTTATTCAAAATTTCAAGAATCAAGTATTGCTTTCAAGAATATATTCTATCTCAATTTGGGATGATCATGAAATATGGAAAATACAAGTTTAGGAAGAACTTTCTTCCAATTATACAGAGCAGAAAACATTGAAACTAAAATTGAGTTTCTCTTGCGTGACTGGTGTCCATGTCCTACGTGTCCTAGACTCTTATTATTTGTCCCCTACGCATTTTTATTTAAGGGTTATCGGAAACTCGTCACTAAATAAAATATTGTATCCTAAAATTTAGGGTTTAATATAACGGTATTTCCTGGATATCGAAAACATGGATAACTTACGAACTTATTAGAAATTTCGGTAGAGTCTCCTTTGTTTTTCGGCTCCGAAAATAGTTTATATATCACATCCGGAGCAACCCTTCGTAGAATTTAACCCTGGGTTCGCCGACCCCTTCGGTGGAGCAACTCTCAACACCGGTAACCACGCAATTATGATATATATAAAAAATATTGAAATAAGGAATTTCCTTCATACCTTAGCGAGCTAGCTATTTTACTTATTTATTTGTAATAGTGTTCTTTTGGTTCTACACAAGCTCAAGTAAACACACAATTATTAGTACAATTACATCAAACAAGTTTCTAAGTACTAACACATAGTGAGTAGATTTCCAAAATTCAATTCTAATATGCTCAAATCAACTTATACTTGCTATATATATACCATATACTAGCTTCTTGAAGGTGCAAAATAGTAAATTTAACTTGAAAATTAATAGGTGGGGTTACCTTAATATACCGGTACCTATAAATACATATTCTAACTGAGTGTTCATAACAAAATATGTCAAATAGGTATATTTTTAATTTTGGACATAATTAAAATATTGTATTAAATTGATAACTTATCAAATTTATATATTTCAAAACTAAACTAAATATGACCTAATATATATATATATATATATATATATATATATATATATATATATATATATATATATATATATATATATATATATATATAGGAAGCGGATCAAAAGCCCCCCTTAGAAAACCCCCTAAAAAACCCCCTCACTCTAATCCGTAATTTAATGTTAATATTAATGTTAATATTAATGTTAATGTTAATATTAACATTAAATACTAAAATTAACATTAAACTTAACATTAAAATTAATATTAACATTAACATTAACATTAACATTAATATTAACATTAACATTGAAATTAATATATATAAAATAAAAAAATTAATATTAACATTAACATTAATATTAACATTAACATTAATATTAACATTAACATTAATTTTAACATTAATATTACGAATTTGAGTGAGGGGGGTTTTTAGGGGGTTTTCTAAGGGGGACATTTGATCCGCTCCCATATATATATATATATATATATATATATATATATATATATATATATATATATATATATATAACATGCTAAAAGTGTGTGTATAAAATCCATAGTATGTAGTTTTTTTTAATTTATAATGTATATAAGTTGTGTCAAGATATATAAGTGTCCATGATAAATATAAATTCATGAGTTGCGTCCATATGTTGTGTCAAGATATACATATGTGTCCATGTATATATATAAATTCATGGGTTGTATCCATACATCTCTATATATACGTATATATTCATATATAATTAAAATTGAAGTGTCCATTTTGTGTCCTACATATTGTATCAAGATACGTCTCCATGTGTCCAAGATGTATATATATATTCCTAACATTAAAATAAAATTTCTAATTTAACCAAAACAATGATGGAAAGAGAAATGAAAGGGAAGCAAGGGTAAGGACTTGCCTTGAGTTTGAGTAGCCTAGTATTTCTTTTCTTCTCCAATTCCTCCAAATTCCAACCCTAGGTTTAATAACAACAAATTTTATATAAATACTCTTAGGAATAACTTAGATCTAGAAAGTGGAAGAAAAATTGGAAGAGGGGTTCGAGTTTTTACCCAAATATTTGAAGAAAAGGAAGAAGGAGATCGAGTTGGAGGAGACCGAAGGAGGGGAGGTCGTGGCCGGCGGTGTCGGGACCGACGGACGGCGTGGCCGACGACGGCGTGGCCAAAGGCGGGCGCGGGATTGGCGGCAGCAGTAGGTGGAAGTTGTGGAAAAAAATTTAAAGAGGAAAATAAAAGAAGAAGAAGAAGAAGAAGAAGAAGAAGAAGAAGAAGAAGTGAAGATGTGAAGAAGATGGTTAAAAGAGAGGTGTTGAGAAAATAGTTAAGTAGGTTGAGTTTTCATTAAAAATGGTGGAGACATGAGAGAGAGACGTGTCATTTTTGGAAATTGTGAATGAAGGAGGAGTTGCCAGCAACATGCTGAGTAAGGAGGGAAGGAAATTTTGATGGGTGCTAGGGAGCTGATGGTTTTCCTCCCCCCCCCCCCCCCCCCCCCATTTAATTACTTAGTTGTTCACTTAAGCCCTCCTTCATTGAAATATTTTGAAAAGTTGTAAAAGAGTTTTATTATGAAAGGGGTATATACATATATACATATATATAATATATTTTACGTATTTTACAAACTCAAGGTACAAATACAAATGAACACATTTATATATTGCTTTCGAATATAGTTCTGACACTCTACCCTCATTAGAGAAATGTTGTCCTCGAAATTGAAATTAAAATAATAAAATGTATGAATCAAAAATATAGCCAACCTTGATTAATAAATGAATACGGATATAGGGTTCACATATCCTCTTCTTTCTCCAAGTAGAAATATTTCCACGTGAATTTTTATTCCATTTTATTTGGTTAAGAGCGATCTGATTCTCGTGTACTTTACCTTTGTGATCCAAAAATTCTCATTGGTCGTTTGCTTGATATGCAATGTTAATCTGATCGTGATTTTCGATATCACTCAATTTTTTTTATATGGTACATATAATTGATTTCCAATCCTTAAAGAATCATCCCAAGTGTTTTTCTTAATCCAGTTTAAAATCATGGTTATGTTTTCTCATCAAAGAATCATCCATGCATAGCTAAATCAGAAAGGTATATGCTGAATGCTTGGTGAAATAAACTTCTCCTTGACCGAAATCCATATCAGCTAATGTCGAGGTTAATCAATCCATTTAAAAATATGAAAACTAATAGTATTCACTAAATCTCTACTTCTAAATTTGATCGGATATTGATAAATTTCCATTATGTCATTACACATAGGGATTTCTTGCTATCTTGGTTAAAGGATGAGATGTAAGGATAGATACTATAAATATATGGCTTCTGGATCAAATAATATTGATGTTTGGGCAAAATAAATATAGTACTTGTTACAACTTCCTCCACTAGTCCTACTTCATCGTTATTCATCATAAATACTTGTCCGGGTCTTCTCTTCTTTGCCTTTTGTGTTTGCTGAAATTGATAATTCTAAGAGGCCACTAGTGGTCTATACGGAGATCCAGATAGCATAGTAGCTCGAGGAGTTGGTGTCGCTTGGATCATAGGCCTAGGATTATTTCCTTGCAACATAGGCCTTAAATTATCCCCTTGGGTCATTGGTTGTGGATTCTGTTGTGGAACTTGCATTATTGGTCTTAGAAACTGGGGACATTGATAAGCTTGGTGACTAAATGATCCACATTTCAAACATAGCCCAAGAAATTATTTGCATTTGTTCTTATTATGTCCTGGCTTTGAACAAAATCTACAAATAGTTGTCTCTCTAGGTAAGTCATTTTGAGGACGTTTAGATGGTCCCTGCCAATGATTCTTTGAAAATGAGGCTCCTACTTCCAAGGTCCTTTTCTGAGTTCTATATTGGGATGATTGTTCTTCTTTCAACATTCTCTCCTGATCTCGTGCAGCTTCCGTCACTTTCGAGTAAGTTTGGCATCGATACGGTGCTACCTTGCTTTTCAATTTACTATTCAGTCCTTCGCGAAATCTAGATACCTTTGTTTCTTCATCGGTCACCATATAAGGAGCAAAGCGACTCAATCTTGTAAATTCTGCCACATATTCATCCACTGTGAGTTTTCCCTGCTTCAGGTGGAAGAACTGTCGTTCTAGCTCATTCTAGCTGATTTAGGAAAGAATCGTTCTTTAAACTTCCTTTTAAATTCTTCCCATGATATTATTTCATTAGATTCTTCAGGGTGTTCCGCACTCCAACAATGTTCAGCCACATCTTCCAACTGGATGCGGATTGTGGATACTATATTTTCAGGACTAATTTTTGCCGCTACTAACAGTCCTTTGATAGTTCTTATCTATTGCCCTGGTTCCATCGGGCTCTTCGTTCCACGAATTTCGATGGCCTAAGATTTCTAAAATCTGCTATCGTCCCATCCTTAGAATTTGTAGATGCCCGTATCTGCTCTAGTACTGTAGCAGTTGTGGCTTGGGCCTTATTTTTACGCTGACTATTGGATTCCAAAACTTTTTGGAAAAGTTGATACATATCCGCAGCTCGGGCTGACCATGAGAAGATGACGTGTGGGACTGGTCTAGGTTAGACATTTCCTGAAATTAGAATATACCAATTTCTCAATATCAATTCGAAAGTGATATACAAAATTATTCATGTTCAAGGACGAGAGAGAATTTTGTTTGTAATTTATAGGATGATTGAATAAGGAAATATTTGCAAGAATTACAAAAGACAAAGCTGAGGAACATGCATATTTCATTCACTATGGTCAAAAGGTGATACAAATATGCAGTCAACATCACTAGGTATTACACACACTTACTATTTACATTCCTACCACTACTTACACCCCATACACTATTTACACCTGCTATTTTACAAAATAGAGTACATCAGACAAAATACCCTCTTACATAGTTGTACTTTCCTTCAAGGTAACATTATTTATATCATCTCTCTTATCCTGATGATGGTTGCTTCCGGATGAGCTTTCTGCCATTCTTCCATAGTTCCGTTGTAGTTAGTCCCATTTGAATTTGGATCCTCAAAGGGCCGAGCTTTGATAAGTATATAATAGTTTATCCTATTAAAGTACACCTCCTTTCATCCGTAATATCCTAAACTACTGGATATTTTATCTCATAATGTACTCCATAAACCCATATCATTTGTTTACGAGCTAGTCGCCATATCCTTTTTACAAAATGATAATACTCATCTAAACTATGGCCACTATTCTCCAACCTTGCATAGGGCACAAATTGAGGAATGATTTACACCAAGAAACTTTAAGTTAGTATCCTCCAGTAAATACCCAATTAAAATTTAGTAAATTGGTCAAATAACTTAGAAAAATAATTTGTGTAATATCATTAGTCCTCTCTACAATCACCGATACTGCATATCCAAGGGTACTGTCAAATAATCTCTAGAGATGTGATAGATAATCTAAGTTTAACCTATATAAATCCTAACCTACATCCTATCTTATGTCCCTTATATTAACCTGAACCTATATCCTATCATAGATTTTCTACTCTTCGCGAACCTGAATGGGCCACCACTAAAAGACGTATCACATCCCGCTCCCAGAATATGGTGAGCCGGGTATGTAACAACATCTTCAAGCTACGGACCATACAAATACATCTGTATCCGTATTCGCGATTGTCGTCAGTAATATTCTAGGATAAAAATACAGGTAATACTAAACACAATTTTATTTCTACAAACGATAACTATTATACATAAACTGTTTTCTAAAAGTGCATCTTATACAAGTTATTACAACAAAATCATTAATTTATATATGTTGTCAGCTACAAAATGATATTTGCTGCATCCTTGAAAGCCACTCAAACTCAGTCATCAATCTCGTCCACATCATATAGAGCTAGCATCTTGCCTGAAACTTCATCTTCTCCTAGTGAACAATACTGGGTCGTCAGAACGACAGAAAGTCCTTGGTCAAGAATGGTAAAATAAAAATATAATATGATGAAGAAATAGTTAGGGATTATTCTTAGATAAAAGTTGATTTATTTAAATTTTAGGGAAATGCAATTGTGTAAACTTGAAATAACACTTTATCTAGGTCCTATTCTAGTGATCTCTAATGTTCAATAAATCAACACAACCTAAGTCACTACCACAATCGTAAATAATTTCTTATATGATGATGCAATTTAGAGAACACATTTGGATCACATTCATCCTATTTTTTCGACAATAATCTCGTGACCAGGGATTAGGTGGTGTCTCGGTGGCATGGTGCTTAGAATCCAGCCCCTCACATTATGTGAGTAAAATACTTATAATTTATAAACTCTTAAATTCTTGTTTTGATTCAAGAATTTCTGGAATTCGAAATCTCTCTTGGTGAGATAAGCCTCACTTCCAACATTGTATGGCCTTACGATGTAGAAAACTCTTACTGGTCAGTTTTTGTTTTTATTATATTGTAGGAATTTTGGGTGTGATCCAGTTGTTCTCTCCCAACCAATGTACTAACCTAATCTACAAATATTCATATTCTATTTATCTTGTATTATCTCTGCTCTGTATTTCATCTCAAATCTTATTATGCTAATATGCATCTTATTCAAAATTTCAAGAATCAAGTATTGCTTTCAAGAATATATTATATCCCAATTTTGGGATGATCATGAAATATAGAAAATAAAAAGTTTAGGAAGAACTTTCTTCCAATTATACAGAGCAGAAAATATTGAAACTTACATTGACTTTCTTTTGCATGACTGGTTTCTATGTCCATATAGAAGCTCAAAATATATCAAACATTGCAATGCACCATTCACAGATAGCGCCAGAATATATCAAATGGCGCTTGAGATCAGATGGCGTACCACATCAGATGGCGCCGAGCATCACATGGCGCTTACAACCACGTGGCGGTCTTCTTTGAGAAGCCAAATGGCTGTCATCATGACTGACAGCACGTCAGTCGAAGAATATCTCTTTGAATCCTGAGCGCACAGCGCTCGAGGAGAATTGTCAGAGTCGTCATTATGAAGTTGGTCATTTACTGTGCACCATGCAGAGTTGGCGTGAAACAATCAACTCTTCCTAGTTAAGAAATACTTAGTACTTCTTCATGGATGGCGCTGCGCCATTCATCAGCATGCGCCAATTAATCAACTATCATCCAGAAGCAGTTAAAGATGACGTGATACGCATGCCGCTAATCTCGATGAACGTGTACGCGACACTGTCCATGATCAAGCGCATATCTCTCACAGAATGCTATGTGTCACATGCAGTTAAACCAACTGCTTGCGCATATGGGTGATGGTGTGCCAATCAGCGCCATGCGCCAATCAGGATAACTACTTAATGGTTATCTCAAAACTATATAAATAGAGTTCATAATCATTCCTTCAGCATCACTAATGATCATAATCTTCTGACAAAGTTGCTGCAGCACGTTCAAGAGCTTTTCTTCTCTGACATCATATAGTCCAAGGCATAAAGTGAACGTTTTCTGATCAGATTCCTACAGTTGTATTTCCTAAAATCAAAATTGTACTCTTGTACTTTCTTTTCTTAGTTTGTAATCTAGTTTTCTCGGAAGACTTTTGTTTTTGCAAACAAAATGACGACTCTGCTGGGGGACGACTTTCTTCTCTGACGAGAAAGTGTCAACTCAATGCGATGTTGCGTCGGTCGGCACGACGTAGAAGACTTTGGTCGTCTAAGTCGACCAAACAGCCTACGAAGCAATGATTGGCTCTGGGGTGCCAAGCGCGTTGCTTCCAAGCGCGCATCTGCTGTTGTCTCTAAAGACAGGAAGACTCGCGCCATATGGACTCCAAAATCCATAGACGCAATCACTGTTTCTGCATAAAACAAGAAAAAGTACCATATGGCCATCCCTTACTCTTCTCCAGTTCTAAACTTGGGGAAAGGTGCGCACCAATCACTGTTGTTGCGCAAAGCAAGGGAAAGCGCCCTATGGCTATTCCTCACACCTCCCCAATTTCAAACTTAGTGGAGAGTGCACACATTACTGCCTCTACACAGAACAAGGGAAAATGCCCTACGGCTACTCCCTATTTTTTTCCAGTCCTGGACTCGGTGGAAAATCTATCTGATTGCGTCTCTGTGCCAATCGATGCCAGAAAACTTCTGAGTAGAAACTTTACTTTTCTTGGCAGAGACGATTAAATCAATGTTAAGAAAGTAGGCTGTGCTCAAAGTACCTTTTATGCTACCTATTTGCGCCGCGCCAAACACACTAGGACAGTATACGCAGAGCAATATGGCATATTGCCCACTCCACTTCAAACTGGTCAGCGCCAATCAAGCCAAAGTCATAATCTTCCTACCCTGCGCATATCAAGATCAAAGCAAGAAAAATTAATGGTGTCCAAGACTGACAAACAATTGGTGCATGATACTGATATGCACGCATATCTTAACAAAGGTAGAGCAGAATTCCTTCCATCAAGTCATATGACATGCTAAACAAGTCTAAACAATATGCGCCAGCAACCAGTCGGCATTCAGTGAAGGCTTCTAAAATCAAGAACCCTCTCACTTATGCCAACGAACTCAATAATTCTTTGTACACTCAGGGGGTACAAAATCTTAGGAATAGAAACCATATTCCTAATATAATCAGGGAACATGTGCCTTCTTCTTCTTCCTCTCCTATCGATGTAACTGATCTCCGTAAAATTCTTGTACAAAAGCAGAAGACCGCAGACCCATCTTATACAACTATAATTCCACATCAGGAACATCATTGTAATCAACACCATGAGAATCAAGTGATGTTGTCAATCAGCCAAACGGTCTATTTTTGACCGCTTGAATTACACTCGGACTCCTGAATTGGTCATGGTGGACGAAGACGAATTGCTATTTGCCTCGGTTAACATAACTTCTCGTAGTACTGGGGGTAGAAGACGTCTAAGACGTAACTCATCCGCACTCCCAGTCAATAATACCTTGATCAACTATGTGATTCCGATGAAGGTGTTTACCAGAACACACGATCAAGAAATCGAAGTTTCCTCGGTCAAAGAAATCTTTCCACTCCTAACATTGGGGGTAGCAATTTATCGGATTTTGATGCCGATAGCGAAGATTCTGATCGGACTATCTTTTCTACCAACTCATCCTCAGTTTCTAGAAAAGTATCTGTCTACGTCACCAACGAAGAGCAAGACGCTTCCAGTTCAGCTAGCCAAGAGCAAAGAATTGCTGCTCTGAAGGCTAACCTAAAAGCTATGGCTGACATGGTTACGAGCATGCACACGGTGATTATGACACAACATGTTGTTCCGTCGATTGTGAATACAATTCTCATCCAAGAACACGTAGCAGTCTCTGCACCTACCAACATTGGTCTAGGGGTACAATCCCCTCTCAACGCTACTGTACCAGCTCAGGTTACTCTGAGTCATTCCGGTACTGGGTGTGGTACTTATCACGCAGTTCAACCTTCCAATCCATCAAACCAGTCTACCGCTCCTCAAACATCGGGAGACCCTCTGAAGGCAATCAAGCTTCAACAGAATCAGTTTGAAGCTTTCAAGTAAAAGAAGGGTTTGCATAAACTAGGGATCAAACAACCCTATCCTGCTGAGTGGAAGGAAGTTCCATTCCCACCCAAATATAAGCCGCCGACCATAATGTTTTTTGACAGTAGCACATCTCCGAGTTAGTATATCAACCACTTCGAGATGATGACTGATCATCTTCAGCAGAATGATGCTCTACTCACTGGAGTATTCGTCGAATATTTAGCAGGTGTTACCTATGACTGGTATCGCAGTTTGCCAGATGGTTGTATAACATCTTTTGCAGCATTAAAACAGATGTTCTTGGAACGGTTTTACGAAGGAACAAACGACATGACCATGTCAGCCCTTACTAAAATCAAACAAAGGCCTAATGAAATCGCTGAACATTTCATAGGACGCTTCCGTCGAGAAGCACTCAAAATGCCTTTGGGTACTCATGATGTATTGACTATAGATACTTGCAAATCAAACTTGTTACCTATAGTTAGCATGTGGACTGGATCCACACAATTCCAAGATTAGGGCTCCTTTATAGTAAGTGCCAGGGCAGCCGATGACAGTGCTGATAAGTTCAAGCAGCTAGGTATCCCGATGCTTAATCTCAACAAAGATGAGCATCCTTCTACCAATAGTGGTGGTCGTCAAAACAACCGTAAAGGCAAAGAGGCCTTGGCCATCAACGTGAGTCAATCGACACCTATAGTAACGGCACCTTCGCAGAGAGAACCAAGTCCCAAAGAGAAGTATTTACAGACGATATCTTGAGCGTATTTGATTGTCTGATCAAAAGCAACAAACTTCAACTGTCCGAAGCTAAACGGCCGGATGAAGTAGGTAAAACTGACAATCCTAAATATTGTATGTATCACAGATTCCTCGGGCATCCAACCAGGGCGTGCTATGTACTCAAAGAAAAGATCTAAGAGCTGATCAATGCTAAGGCAATCACTCTTCAGTAAGATGAGAAGATGATGATTGCCAATGTCGTCTCTCTACAGTTCGATGATTTCTCCGCTCATCTGGTACAGGATGGTATTGTCCCTATTCCAAATGCTACCTTGGAGATCGTCAACCTCCCGCTAGCAAGAAGTGACGATTTGGTACCTTTATCAACTGACCATGGTGAAATCATGTGGACTTATCCTGATTTGATTGTTAGTCCAATGATTATATAATGTTTTTGAATATGGCTAATCAATTAAGTTTACCATAATGACATCACTAATATTCATGTAATCACTATCATGTTGCTACTTAAACTTAGTATTGTCCTAAATGTTAATCATGTTAGATATTGCTATGCTTGTATCATATTGTTTTGTTCGTCTAACATGTTCTTATAGACATGCAGTAAGCATGATTAAGCTTTGTCAAACCAGGACATATGCAATGGAAAAAATTTTGATGGGCCATGCAAAGATGGCGTCATACAAAAAGATTTCTCTGAACCGTCTAACGACCTATCTGGGGCCTCACATCGGGGGTTCCGCTGCTCGGTCAGTAAAAAGGCATCTTCAAGTCTGCTCAAATATTTGAAGAAAGGCGTCATCAAAGGGCACTTGATTTTTCTATTTCATCAATGTGTTTTTCATATTTATTAAGTCTAGGAATACGATGTACACTGCGTCGTACTGGCAAATAGGCTACCCAAGAAATATTTTCAAAATACCCTTTTATTTTGAAAATAAGCCCACTTACAAAAGCCCAAACTACTTCTTAACTGCTTGACTTTTCAAAAAAAACCAGTTTGCAAAATCCTAACAGAACCCTAGCAGAACTCGGGCCGAGTTCGGCCAGAGTTCGGTTAGTGAACGTTATGTAAAAGTTAGATTTTGAACTTGGTCTTCCTGCAGTTACGGATTTTTATAAGATTTTTTCATAGAGTTCTGTCCGAATTCTGTCCGAATTTTGCCAGAATTCTGCCTTTGGAAAAACTATAAATAGAGAAGAATTTCGATCATTTCAAACACCAATTCACTTTCATATCTCTTATCTATAAGCCTACTACTTCTTTCAAAGTGTTCTGAGCTATTCATTTTCAAATTCCAAGCCAGTTATAATCCTCTAGTCGATTTGCCAGTACGGTACGGTCTAGAAGTTTCATAGTGATTGTAATCAGAGGCTTGATTGAAGAAAGACACTTCACAATTGAAGTTGGTCGAGTACTTCGGATCAAAGCTCGCGTTGTAGAAGTTGCAAGAACTTCGGATAAAAACTTGTGGTAATTTTCCATAGTGGATTCAACTGGAAGCTAGAGTTCTCCCGACTGGACTAGTCCTCACAAGAGGAAAACCAGTATACATTCTTGTGTTTGTGTTTGCTCTCTGATCTCTATTTTTCATTTATATATCTGTGATATATATTCTGTGATCTTGCTGCTAACATTTTTAATTAGCTAAATTCTGCTGCCTACTCTATTCGCCCCCTCCCTCTAGAGTATTGCGCTTTACAACTCGCTCCTACAATCGGTCCTACATTGTTAGTCGACTTTCAACTAAAGACATCTACTTTTTCTACCAAGTCAAAGAAGACGACCAAATATAAGTTATTTCATATGACTTCAAATGAATCTATGTCACTGGATGGTCATGTTCCTCTGCTGAATACCATATTCATTCCAGCGAGAACTTCGCTTTCTTCTTCAACGACTGTGTCACCAAAGCCAGAGACCAAATATCGACCATAATTCCATCGGTATAGTCAGCAGTCCCACGAACTGATGATGAAGATGGGATATGACCTACAGAAAGCTCCTGGCTTAAATAACGAAAAAGGGTCGCCGATATCTCTTTCTCTACGTCTTCAAGACAATCAGTCCTGTATCGGCCTGGGATTTTGGACAGATCATTCATCTCCTCAAAAGAAGAAATCTTCTAGAAGCAAGACATGAGTGAAAGTCTGCAATATGGTTTCTTTCTCACATGTTCCAGAAGAAGAAGCCATGACTGATACCAAGTCTGGGAGGCTCTATCTTAGAGACTACCCAGAAGGACAGGAGAATGTTGTCACTCCTTCTCCTGCATCCCATGCTCCTCCGATATTATCTCCTCATGTCGCAAATGTTCTTTTGGTATCGTCATCTCAAGTGGAACCAGGCCCTCCTAAGACAATAATAGTTGACAAGGGCAAGTAGCCGGCTCGCTTTGACAAAAGCCTGAAGAAAACTCTATTACAAGGACTCGAAAAATTGTATAATTTTGACATATTGCCTCAACTAGCCAATACCCCGACAAGATTATCAATTTTTGAACTTCTGCGTCTCTCGAAGGAAAATTGAGAAACATTAAGTGGGGCTTTGATACAAGCTGACGCTTGTCTGGCACATCTAAAAAAAATTAGACGAAGAACCTATGGCATGCTCTAATTGCCATAGCATGATGGAATTGATTCCTAATATCACCTTCACTCAAGGTGTCATGTTACTGGAGGACAATCGACATGACCGACCACTCTACTTTATAGGGTATATCGACATAATGAAGGTCGATCGTATTCCGGTCGACCCTTGATCCGTACTCAGCATTATGTCGAAGACTCTATTGGATGCACTGAAGATCCCGGTCCATAGTCTTTTCACGATGATCACGACTATCCTTGGATTCAATTTCGGAAGAAGTGAACCATTAGGAAAGATCCGTCTAAAAGTCCAATTGGCAATCTCTGTAAAAAAGTCACTTTCTATGTGATTGACAATCACGTCTCCTATAACGTATTGTTAGGAAGACCCTGGTTGCATGAACATAACATTGTTCCATCTACTCTCCATCAATGCTTTAAATACATTGATGACAACGGAGAAGTCAATAAAGAAGTGGTTGATCTCAATCCCTTCTGAGGTATCGAGGCCTATTATACCAATTCCAGGATGTATAAAGAAGATTACATGTGTTGACCCATTGGTTATGGTCAAACTTAATTTTAATAATTGATTAAACTTTGTCTCGATATACGGGCTACTTAAAGATATTTTGGACTCTTGGAGACTGCCAAAAGATCTACTACCCATTCTGTTCAAGACCGAAGCTGTGTTTGCCACTCGAGTCTGTATTTCCTTTATGTAATATAATTTTCACTTTTATTGAGTCAAGTAATACATTGTACACCGAGTCGTACTGGCAAATAGGCTACCCTAAAAATGTTTTCAAAAATATCCCATGTTTTGAAAAACAGTCCCTTATTTACAAAAAGCTCCTAACTGCTTAAAACAATTTCAAAAAGCCTAAAAATCAAATTACAAAAACCCTGACCAACCCTGACAGAACTCGGCCAGAGTTCGATTAGTAAACGTTGCTTTTTGAACTTTTTCTTCCTGCAGTTACGGATCCTACTGAGATTTTCTCATAGAATTCTGCCCGAATTCTGCCCGAATTCTTTCAAAGTTCTGCCTTTGGAAAACTATAAATAGAGAAGAATTTTGATCATTTCAATTCACTCATTCACTTTCATCTCTTCTCTCTAAAGCCTATTGTTCTATTCCAAAGAGTTCTAAACTTTTATTTTCAAATCCCAAGTCAGTTACAATCCTCTAGTCGATTTGCTAATATGATACGGTCTAGAAGCTTCAGAGCGATTGTAATCAGAGGCTTGATTGAAGAAAGACTCTTCACAATTGAAGTTGGTCGAGTACTTCGAATCAAAGCTCGCGTTTGTAGAAGTTGCAAGGACTTCGTATGAAAACTTGCAAAAAATTTTAATAGTGGATTCAACTGGAAGCTAGAGTTCTTCCGACTGGACTAGTCCTCATAAGAGGGAAACCAGTATACATCGCCGTCTTTGTGTTTGCTTTCTGATCTCTGCTTTTACAGTTATTTACTTGTGATATATATATTTCTCTGTGATCTTGCTGCTAACTTTTTAAATTAGCTATATTCCGCTACCTACTCTATTCACCCCCCTCTAGAGTATTGTACTTTACAAATTCGTTCCTACAATTGGTATCAGAGCTGGTTATATAGGTAAAGCAATGTAACATTGCAGTTATAATTTTACTATTCTCAACTGTTACATAGATCACAGCACAACACATGGCAACTGTGAAGTTCACAAGTGAAGGCCAAGCCACAAACAGACCTCCTTTGTTTGACGGTACAAATTATACCTATTGAAAAATATGGATGAGTTTCTTCTTGAAATCTCTAGACTTTGACTTATGGTTGTCACGACCCACACCTAGTGTAGGGGCACGAGAAGTGGGTACGTCCAGCCTACGCTGCAGTGTCGGCGGTAGAGCGATGTCCTAGGTCACATACATCTAACACAGTATAAATATACATGTACAAGAAATACTCTCCAATCGGAGGACAATACAAAAGGTATAACTCAATCACAATTCTAAGGTAGAAATAGCACGAATAGATATGAAATCTCAAAAGAGAACATACAACCAGAAGGAAATAAGGCTAAGTGTCTATACGACACAACATCTAAACATCCAGAAATAATACAACTCAGATGTCAAATACAAATAGCATAATGAAATAAGATAAAGCCTAGCTATCTAGTCTAGACTATAGGGATGATCTCCAACTCACAGGTGTCATCTAGGCCTGCTCCATAATAAGTAGGACAGAACTCCTCAGTGTTATTTGTATATTTTTAACAGGTCCAGTCAGGACAGGAACGAGCACATTTCTCTCAAATAGTTCATATCATGACAAGAAATGTAAAACAAGCAATAGAGTAAGATACATGAAACGTTGTATGAAAAGTACATGGTAAGAGAGATATCTGAAAACATGAGACAGTTTATATGGAAAGTAAGATTGTAAGTGAATATATATATATATATATATATATATATATATATATATATATATATATATATATATATATATATATATATATATATATTTTTTTTT
>JANAVB010019799.1:10014551-10049516 GCA_029216955.1 Iris pallida
TCTATAAAGAGAAAACAGGAAAACAAATGATTTTAGGGCTATTACCTATTGAGAGTTAGATCTCAATATAAATGCCTAGAAATGAGTCCCTTCACCAACTTGCTATGGTCCAAGAGCCTCCAATCCTTGCTAGCTAGCCTCCAATGATCTCCTCTACAGCAAGGGAGTGTAATGCAAAAGACTAGGCTCAATTTGGAGGTAATTTGGAGAAAATGGGGTGATTTGGGAAATAACACAAATTAGGTTTAAAGGATGCTATGAAAAAGAGGCAAGATGTAATAAATGTGAACCTTTATAGGGGGAGGCTCCTTGGCCGGCCACTATAGCTAGGGTTAGGTTTAGATGCAATGTTAGGTCATGGGCTCTCTAACATTGAAATTTCTAAGCCTCTAGCTAAAGGCCCAAGTAAATATTAGGTTGAGCTAAAATATCTAACTTAGCTAAATATCTAGATATTTCTAACTTAGCCATTAAGTTTGTAATCCTCTAACTTAGTCTCTAGGGTCATGATTAACATCTAGGTTAGGGCAAAACTAGGTCAAGGCTCAACACAAAGATTAATACAATATTAATTATCAAAAATTCAAATTAAATCCAATAAATCGCAAATGACCAAAATATCCCTAGGCCAAAAATGTGGTGCCAAAAATGTGGTAGTGACAATGGTATATAGTTGTTGATGGATACAAAAAGCCTCATCGTATTCTTATTGAAGATGTTTTGGTTGAAAAACCATATGATAAATATACTGGAGATGAAAAGAAAAAAGCCAGTCTTGACGCACGTGCTATTAATGCTTTATTTTGTGTCTTAGACATGACTGAATTTAACAGGGTGTCTACTTGCACAACATCAAATAAAGTATAGAAACTTCTTGAAGTAACCCACGAAGGTATGACGCAAGTCAAGGAGTCAAAGATCAGCAGACTTACTCAGAAGTATAAGGCATTCAAAATGAAGCCAAATGAATCTATCACCCAGATATTTACGAGATTCCTGGATATTGTAAATCATCTGTCATCATTAGGCAAGGATTACAGTAACCATGAGAAGATTCGCAAACTTCTACGAGCTCTCACGAAGAATTGGATTCCAAAGGCTGCAGCAATTATTGAAGGAAACGACCTCTCAACAATGTCTCTTGAAACACTCATGGGTAAGCTACTCACTCACGAGCTGGAACTTTAAGACTTTGAAGATGTTGCAACAAAGGAGAAGTCGGAGAAGTTGATCGCTTTCAAGGCTCAACATAGAAGAACTGTAGAAGATGATTCTGACGACAGTGACTCTGACACTGAGGATCAAGCTCTTATGGTGAAATTTTTTAAGAAGTTCATGAGATTCAACAGAAGAACAAAGGACAAAAAAAGCAACAGCAACAACAACGATGAAGATCATATTTGCTATGGCTGTAAGAAAAAAGGACACATGAGAAAAGATTGTCCAACAGCATCATCATCAACCAGGAAGAACAGCAAATATGATAAGGGTTACCTGAAGAAGTCTACATCCCGAAGATATGCCAATACAAGCATATGGCATGAAAGTGAAGCTAGCGACTCAGAAGACGAGCAATCAGATGACACTGTAAATGTATGCTTGATGGCGTACGATCAGGTAACCACTAACCCCCTGTTTGATACTTATGATGATTTTACCTTTGAGCAACTAGGAGAAGCCTTTGCTGACCTCTTAGGGGATTACAGAAGACTGCGCGTAGTAAATATTAGACCTCTAAAAAGGTACTCAAAGAATACAAAGGTTAAATAGGAAGACTTATCAACCTACTAGCTGAGGATAGAAGTAGTAATTGTTCTAGTGAGGAAGGTGAGCTTTCTTCTGTTAAGCTGTTATTACACGAGACCCAAAGACTATCCGAAGAGAAGGACAAGATCATTACCTAATTATAGGAAGACTTACTCAAAGAAAAGAAAAGTAAAGTCTCCAGCAAGCGACTGTTAGAAATGATGCACTCACTGCTAAATATAGCTTGTTATATGACACCTCCAAAAAGTTGGAAATTAGGATAGGAAAACAGCCTAAAGTTGTTGCTTCCTACCCTAACACGTATCACTTACCGAATCATCGAAACACGGTCAAACCCAACACGGTTAGACCTAACCAAACCAAACCATTGCCAAGAAGATAAATAGGCATGCATTCTTTTACACTAGAAAACCTAGACCTACCAATAATGCACAATACTCTACTTTCCACACTCAGCTTGCTAGATGTCACTATTGTGGCACTAATGGTCATATTTCTTCTTCATGTAGAGTTAGAAAGCTTGTTGATTTGAAAATCTGTTCATGGATATCAAAAACTAACATGCCAAGGGTGTAAGTACTCGTTCCTCTAGTAAAGATATAGCTTCCTGTTTTGCATTTATTTCACAGCTTGAACCCAAAAATATTGAAGAAGCATGTAGTGATAATTTTTGTTAGATTTAATGCAAGAGGAATTGAACCAGTTCGAACGAAATCAAGTTTGGGAACTTGTTCCCAAGCCCATTGATCATCCGGTCATTGGCACCCACTGGGTATTCCTAAATAAACTAAATGAGAATGGCTTAGTGACTTGTAACAAGGCTCGACTCGTAGCTCAAGGATACAATCAGGAAGAAGGTATTGACTATGATGAGACTTATGCCCTAGTTGCGAGATTAGAATCCATTCGCATGTTATGTGCATTTGCATGTTTTCATAATTTTAAGTTATTTCAAATGGATGTTAAAAGTGCATTTTTTAATGGTTTTATAAAAGAAGAAGTTTATGTAGCTCAACCTCCAGGTGTTACTGATTTCAAAAATCCTGATTATATTTTCAAGTTAAAGAAAGCATTATACGGTTTGAAACAAGCCCCTCGTGCTTGATACGATCGTTTAAGCTCTTTTCTACTTGACAACGACTTTTCAAAAGGGAAGGTTGATACTACACTGTTTATAAAGTCTTTTAGTGGCAATCTACTTTTGATTTAAATTTATGTAGATGATATCATTTTTGGATCTACTGATGAATCGCTTTGTCAAGAATTTTCAAAGTATATTCAGAATGAGTTTGAGATAAGCATGATGGGAGAGCTGAAATTCTTTCTCGGACTACAAATCAAACAAACCAACAATGGGACGTTCATAAATTAAGCCAAGTACACAAAATATTTATTAAAGAAGTTCCATCTGGAAGCAGTCAAACCACTTGGCACTCCGTTGGCAACTTCAACCAAGCTTGATAAAGATGAACAAGGCAAACCTGTCGACATACCTAAGTATTGAGGTATGATTGGCAGTTTACTTTACTTAACTGCTAGTCGACCTGATATAATATTTAGTTTTTACTTGTGTGCATGTTTTCAAGCCAATCCTAAGGAATCACATCTGTGCACAGTTAAGCATATCTTTCGATACCTTATAAATACTTCTTCTGTCGGCTTATGGTATCCCAAAATCACGTCGTTTGACCTAACCTGTTATTCGGATACTGATTTTGTTGGATGCAAAGTAGATAGAAAATGTCACGCCCCAGCCTTAAAATACTTAGTACTAGGTACGTAGGCATGCCAGCTGCACACATACGAAGAATACTCCAATATATAGAAATCTCGTATGTATCCATAAGCTGTAAAATGCAGTAAACCAAGACAACTAAATCTCATCCACCAAATAAGAGAATAATAATACAAATCAACTATGAAATTTGTCATTTATACATGTAGTTAGGCGGAGACAAATCCACTACCAACTAATTGGAATAAAAGAAAATATACAAGGAAATGATCGATAAAATGGCAAGACGAACCAATAACAATCATCTTCGAATGAATGGAGAAGATCACGGCCATGGCTAGAACACCTACGAAAAGTCATAAAGCACACACTTGGAGAGATAACCAGGTCCTCAGAGGGACGTAAGAAGATACATAAAGAACATGCCACATAACTGAATATATATACTATGTCATAAATTACAAGTAAAGTAATAGTCACAATCATAACAAGATCCAATACCTCATCATCGAAATAGTAGACAACCCCTACAACCAAACAAGGACAAGGGGTAGTACACTATACCGCGATGCGACATTGTCCTAAGCTACTAATGGACGGGGTGATATGACATTGACGAGGGTTACCTGACCATTCTAATGTGTTTATGCAGTAAGAACAAACCTTCAACGTATGGGCACTCTGGCTACAGGAGCAGGAACTCAGATATGGTCCCACCAGGATACCAGGGACCTCAAATCATAACATTCATCGAATGTCAGAGGCCAGCAGGAAATCAGGTATCAGGATCCAGGACCGTATCTCCAGCAGAAATAACCGACAATAATAGGAAAGTGTATACGTGGCCCATACGTTAAGGAACTGTTCTTTCCACCCAATGCCTAGTAGAGTTACATCCATGACTCCTATACCTCTACTAACTGCCAAGTCTCTTAACATGTCTCTATTAGCAGTTAGCCCTAACGCATGCGCACAGGTGATTAGCCATCACGCAAGTACATATACATGCTACTCATCTCACATATACCTCGTGGTACAACTGTGTCAAGGTTTATGTTATATACTACAAATGGTAGTCCCTTAACTCTTGGTCCATATGCAATCAAAGGATAATAAGTAAAGTAAAGCTAATATCACTGAGCAGGCAATAAATTAGGAACTGTAATAATGGTACAGCTACAAGAACTGGAAATAAGTAAACAGTAATATGCAAAATAAAAATATAGACTAAATATAAACAATAAATATGGCAAGGTATCTTGCCTGAGGTTGTGTGCAAAAAAGCGACGTCAAATAGCTTGAACTGTCAGAATAGCGAAGCGATGAAAGCCAAATCCCTCATATGTCCTCGGATGCTGAAATAAACACCAAGAATGTGTTTAGAATATAAGATATGTCTGGAATATAAGATATGTCTAAGAAACGCCTGTCTAAAAGTCCAATTCTGGAACGGGGGCAAAATTATAATTCCGGGTGAAAACGATATCCGCCGTTGGACCCGTTTTGCACCGAAATGCGTGCCAGAACCTACGGTCTCTAAATTCGTCAAACTATATGTCTACGGGACCGATTTGAGGAGAAAAACTCTATGTATGTCCAATTTTGGATTCCGATGAGCCGTGCACAAATTTGTTCATTGTAGTGGGTCGCAGGCCCTGCCAAATAGGCGTTCCAGTCGACCTTCTCAGAATCGGACCAAACTTGACACACAGGACCAGAATTTTGATACGGTCCTTTTGCCATACGTTTCGTCTCAATTTGACGAACGTGCACAAAAAATTAAGAAATTTACAAAGAGGTCGATATGGTAAATTTTGACGGATACATATCAAATTCGTCGCACACACGCGACCAATTTGAATTCCGTCAAAGCCCACACGTCCGCGAAGTCGATACGCAACTTTTGATGCTTTCGGTTAGCGACCACGTCGCCCGGTTTGGCGAGACGCACATCGTATTGTGGTTTTTCTAAAGTTTTAATTTTCAAAAAACTGATTTTGTCTTAATTTTTAAACTCTGATTTCTTAGTGTACATTTGATAAAATTAGGATCTACAAAGAGGGTTTGGAAGCCCTATAGGTTTTCTAAAACCTTACTTAATTAGTTTCCAAAAATTGTTAAAGGATTGATCGAAATCGATATCCGAACAGGGGCTCTTGGGTTGTTCTAACCTCTGTTTTCTGGGACAGGTTTTTCATCGACTTTGAGTCGATTTTCTGGAAGATATAGCATGCCACAATTTAATCTATTTGAAGAGACTGTGAGTCATATAGGTTGTGAGTATACCTGAGCGACTAGCTCGAAGAATGATCAAGCATCGTGGGAGAATTTCTTCCCCGAAGTTGGGTCAACCACCTGCTGTCCCTGCTCCAGGTGCGACTGTCTTCTCGGCCAGGCCGACGGTTAGCAGTCGTGCGGTGGTACGCACGGCACTGGGGATTGCTCGGGGTTGGGGTCTGCAGCATGTCAGGTTAGGGTTGGTGTTTTGATGCGTTTTCTCCCCCTCTCTCTATATTTTGATATATATATATCCCACGTTTGGAAAGAATCGAAAGGGGGCTCGCGGGTTTGAAGGTTTTTTACTACTCGCGAGATATTGTCTTCCAATATCTCGCGAGTATTTCTTTTTTTTCTTTTTCTTTTATACCTTATCATTTGCTTTATATATATATATATATATATATATATATATATATATATATATATATATATATATATATATATATATATATATATATATATATATATATATATATATATACCTTATCATTTGCTTTATATATATATATATACCTTATCATTTGCTTTATATATATATATATATATATATATATATATATATATATATATATAATATATATATATATATATATATATATATATATATATATTTTGAAAACAGCATTTTATTCAATTAAAAGGGGTGGCTCATAATGAGCAGTACAGGTGCCAGGGTCGAAAAACACAAAAGAACCCTGGAATGCTAAGTAGCTAATACTAGAGATTAAAGGGGTACATAGCAAAATAGCAAAAGTAATTCGAAATTGGAACCCATCGGGACGCTCGGCCTTAAGGGGATGGGCACTCAGCCCAATGTAAACCGTAGGGTTGGAGGGTGTTCAGGAGAGAGATAGTCATGCTCCTTCAGATTTTTTTTTTTTTTGTGAAAGAGAAATGGGAGGTGTTCAGGAGAGAGGAAGCCAAGCTCCTAATTTATTTATTTTTTTTTTTGGAAAGAGAAATGGGAGGGAAAATTCGAAAAAACGAATTTTGAAAAAGCACCCCAAGTGACGGAGCACAGGGCCCGAGGGCGGGCAGGCAGATGCACTGCCCGAAGCAGGCCCGCCGCCCAAGGACGCGCACTGCGCGAGGGGGCTCGCTGCCCGAGGTGGGTGCACGTCCCGGGGGGAGGGTGGGAGCCGTGGCCGGGGCGGCGACTGGCCGGCCGGCGGGCTGGCCAGGAGGGAAAACCAGCGCCCGGCGCGGCGAACGAAGGCGGAAGCTTCGGCACGGCGATCTGGCGGAAGCACCGACGGAGTGAGATCCGGCGAGGGAGGCACGTCCGCAAGAGAGGAAGAGGCGGGTGCTCGTCCTCCGGGGGGAGGGGAAAGGTGGACGGCCGCCGGGCGATGAGGAGGGAGAGGGGACGCGGCCGGGGAGGGGAGCTGCACGCGCGAGAGGGACGCGGCAACTCCGGCAATGGGGGGAGAGGGGAAGGGTGGGGGCAGAGCTGCCGGCGAGAGGAGAGGACGATCGCCACGAAGCAGCAGCGGGAGGGAGGGGCACCTACAGGACCCGGCGGGAACGCCGAAGGCCGTAGGACGGAGCGGCGAGAGCCGGGGACGGCGCCGCATTAGGCTCGTGGGCCGAGCCCGGAGACAGACGCGCTACCACCGGGGCCCAAGAGGGAGCGCAGGCTGGGGATAGAGAGGTTGAAGCCTCGCCTGGCCCGCCGTGAGCTGACGGGGGCGGTCGGCCAACGCCGGGCAAAGGGCCCTCGATGGGGGGCAGCCGGCGCAAAGGACGGGGGAGGGAGGAGGGGGGACAGCCGACGCCGAGCACTGGGACACCGGAGGGGAGGAGGAGGACGCCGGGAGGGCGGGGGGCTCGACGTTGCCGTGGGAGCACGACCCGTGGAGGCCACTGAAAAGGAGCCGGGGGCGGCCGGGGGGAAGCAGAACCTGGCCGGCGGCTGAGCAGCAACGACGGCCCACGAGGGGGGCGTGCTGGGAGAGGACACCGCCGCCGAGAGGGGAGCACATGCGCCGGGAAGAGAGGAAGGAGGAGGGGACGTGCCCGCGAGGCCAGCGGCGGGGGGTGGGGGGGTGGAGGAGCCACCGCCTGACCCGCTGCAGGACGGTGGACTGAGCCGCAGCCCAGTCACCATCGGGAGCACCGGCGATGGGGCGGCGGCGGGAAGAGAACCAGGTCCGCCAAGGGACGGAGACGGCCACCTGAGAGAGAGGAAAGCGGGGAGGGTCGACTCCGCGGAGGGAGGAGCGAGGAGGGGAGGTGGAGGGTGAGGCGGCCACGAGAGCGGCGCAGCGAGACGAGGAAGCTCCGGGAGGGGTGCTCCAGGCGGATCGCGGCGCAACCCAGCCAGGGGGCCGAGGGAGGTCGGAGGTCCGTCAGTGGGCGCAGCCGACGAAGGAGGAGGACCCTGAACCCGGCGTCTCGCCCTGCGGCGTCGCCGGGGACGTCTGCGCCTAGGAGGGTGGAGGTTGGGGGGAAGAGGAAGGGGTGGCCCGAACGGCGGGGGTGCGCCCGGCCAGAAGGGCCACGGCCAAACCGGGTGGTGGGAGGGTGGAGTAATGGGGGAGGGCTGACTGCTGAGCGGATGGAAGAGTCCCGGACTGGCGGCCAAGCCGGAGGCGCCGACCGGCGACCAGAGCCACCCGGCCACCAGCGAGCACGGTGGCGCTGCGGCGAACAGCGGGTGGGCGGTGGACGGACGGAAACCGAGGAGCCCATTCCTCTTCCCCATCTTTATATATATATATATATATATATATATATATATATATATATATAATATATATATGTGTGTGTGTGTGTGTGTGTGTGTGTGTGTGTGTGTGTGTGTGTGTGTGTGTGTGTGTGTGCGTGTGTATGTATATATCTATATATATATATCCAATAAAATCTCCATAAATCCTAATACAATTCTTAATCTTATCTATCCAAATATTTAATGTATTTAAACATAGGTACATATATATTTAAAATCTTTTGACAATAAAAAAATAAAAACCGATAATAGTAACTTAAGAATAATAAATATGTTTATTTAATTATAACAAAAATAACATTAATAATAATAAAATATTAGAATAATCAAATGGTGGCTTTGGTGGACTTATACCACACACCCTTATCCAGTCCAGGATATTGTACTAATATTGGAACGCATTATTAAATAACAATAATACTAATATTTGTATAAATAAACATTTAATTAGAAAATATACATCAAGTCTTAAAATAATTTAAGAAATATTTGCACACACATAAAATATGCCTACCTGGCCATCTTTGGTCACACCACATGCCTACTTGGGCCTGGTTTTGGTCCGGGCCCAGTTCGGGCTGGTTTTGACAAACCGGGTCATCTAAAACCAATATATAAAATAATATCTTATTAAAAATGATTTAAATGAGCCAATTCACAACTTGGCCTGGTTTTTCTAGTTTAGACATCACCATGGCTAGGCTTCCCCTAGCATGGCTAGTACAATAGTCAAGGCACACTGCTATATTTTTCGTGCCAAAGTTCATGGTCGTCTTGTGCTCCAAAACTCAACAATGGCTAAGGTCATCTTTAATAATGAATAAAACCATATACTGCATAAAATTTATTTTTAAGTCTTTTTTTTAAAAAAATATTTCAAAAATTTAGGGATTTTACATCCTACCCAACTTACAAGAATTTTGTCCTCGAAATTAAAATAAAATTTATTATATAAAATAAATAAAATAACGAGGCTATGAAGGGAGAGTAAGTACGTAATCGTACTCGGGTTTAAAAAGATGGAGAAAGTATTTGTAGCAAAAATCCAAACTGTTACCATATTCTACCAAGGAGGGTATTCTTAGTCTTGCATTGATCTTGAATATCCAGTCGTTTGAGAGAATGGGTCTAAAATTGCATGATTAAAATCAATTGGAACCAAAATGACATATGTGGTTTGTTCTAAAGGAAGAATGCATCCTACATGTGGTAAAATTAAAATGGAGCACAAGAAGGTTTGTTTGTGCGGGACATGTATGTCATGTGTGTGGAGTGGCTCGTCCAGTTCACGAGGGTAAAATTAGCTGGAAGAAAATGGTTAATATTGTGCTCCAATATTAAAATCACAATAGAGGTATCAAATGATAAGGATAGATATATACGCTATAAACCAATAACTTATTAGTCCCGTTGGAACCAATCATTGATTTGGATTTTAGTCTATATTAGCTGGACATGATACCAAAAATCAATTTGAACCATATCTACTAGGTGAGGGTAATCTAGAAATGGTTCCAACTCAAGTGGTTGGGCTAATTTCCCGTCGGGTTGGTAAAATAGGTTTTGTAAGTCATGAGATGCGCCTTTCGTGACTTTGTGTTTAAGTAGCACAAGAGGACTCAATTGAGTGGCACCCTAGTGGCATGTGCATAGTGGGCTTCGAGTAGATCACAACCATATATTGAGTTAAAAGATTTGAGTCGAGGTTGGATCTCTACCTGAAGTCAAAAAGGACAATGGTATTATGGTAGGGGTTATGACTAGCCTTTTTGACTCGAAAGCCGCATCATAAAAATAGAGTATGAGGGGACCTGTTTTAGTGGGACATGATATGTCTACATGAAGGTGAAGTCATCTACGTCTTGCATATGAAATTTGTTGGAAGGTAACAACTAGTATTATGCTCCAAATATCAAGGTCACGGTAAGGGACACCAAAAGATCTAAAAAGAGAGGGAGTTTATGCATCACTAATTTATCATCCTAGTGAGAACGAATTTACTTTATTCAATCGTAAGCTTAGTGAATCCCAAAATGTAGAAGGCTTGCAATCTATTCACTCTAGAGACTAGAACATGGTTTTAGGAATAATGAGGTTAGGAATATCTAAGTCACGACATCGTACCTTGACCTTTGGTAATAATAAGGCACGATGTGATCGATAACGCGACATGGTAAATATGAATCAAATTCGAGGACCTTATCCCGATTTCTAATAAATGGGAATGCTTGCGTACAATGATACATGAGTCGATAGAATAGAAGGATCTACTCTTCTGTAGTATACGAGAACTTATCGATGGGGTAACGAAATTTTAGGCACGTCATATGAAAGATCTCTAACGGCTAAGTCATGAATTTCTATTTGTGTAAAGCCTGCCAGACTACGGTCATAAGGTTTCTAATGGTGTCGAAGGTAGTGATTATGCATTGATGTTAATAACTAGTAATTCATTATATGACAGGGTATTATGCTTTGGTGTTGGCTAAGCTAGTGATTGTGATGTTCTAATGCTAAGTCAAGTCTTAATACAAAATTTGCATAACTATAACGATACCAGTTGGATTCTAATCTCAGGATGGGTGCCCATCATAGTCATGGTAATGCTTGTCCTTACTTTGTCTATTCATCTTAAGTCTGAACTGTGGACTTGGTCGGGTAAGGGCTGGCTAGTTACGCAAATCAAGAGAAATAATTAGAGGCTCATAACAATTGGTTTCTTGAGAAAATATAGTCGCCTTGGTTGCTGTTTCGACCAAGGGCATGATTCTAATCCTTATCAAGTTCAAATGACTAGAAGGTCATGATAGTAGTTTTAGGGTCGAGGGAGAATGATTAACTCAAGGCAGGGTCGTAGTCACATGGCTGGCCAATGGTAGCTACACTTGTGTATACAACTATCACGGCCACGGGGGATACTCCGTATCTATTTATCAAACACAAGTGTTCGTCTTTCCAAATCAGTGAAAGATAAAAACAATAAAGAGTTCAAGAAAGGTGTCATCGAGTACAATTATGTGATTCAAAGACGAATGTCTAATTCAAGAGGAATTGTCAATACAGTCCCGAATGAGATCCTAGATACCTCTATATCTCAATCTACGTGGGATAATCATATGAAGAGCGAACCAAGTGCACTATGGTTGATCAGACCATAACACATTGATTCTAATTAGACAATATGCTTGTGGGCGTCTCCAGTATACATATGTCCCGAACAAGCTCGATAAAATATAATCTTACAAAACTAGGCTATAAATAACAACATTATTTATGATACTGCAAGGTATGAGTACGGGAGATAATGATAAAGCAGTAATAAATAGTTCAAGTTTCACAAAGATCTAAGTCTTTTTCGATGTTCCTGCTTATACAGTCGTCCTACTGGCTCTTGTGTCAGGCCTTGTTTGACCAATGAGGTATGGACTACTAAAGCTCTATCTTCTAGCTGAACATATCATCCTACACTACCATATATTCATTGTCACCCAGTTACACTTTATTAATAGGTTACAAGGACACGGGTGGTAGGCCGTAGTCATACTACCCAACTTATAAAAGTCAACTACTAAGGTGATTGAACAATATGACATGTATAACTAGTATGAGTTATCTTCCTACCCTCTTTATCAAGCAAGAAGAAAGAAGGTAAGATTTACAGTGGAAAGGAATAAAGCAGAAGGAAATCAAGGTAGTAGGACTAGAGTTTAGAATAGGAATCAAAGGAGAAGATCATGCATATAGATGAGATCCTAGACTCTAATCCTACGTATGCAGGCTCACATCTGTACGGTAATGTACCTAAGTGATAAACTCGACCTGCATGGGCCATCACAAAAACATGTCATGCCCCAGCCCCAAAATACTTAGGACTAGGTACGTAGGCATGCCAGCTGCACACATACGAAGAATACTCCAATATATAAAAATCTCGTATGTATCCATAAGCTGTAAAATGCAATAAACCAAGACAACTAAATCTCATCCACCAAATAAGAGAATAATAATACAAATCAACTATGAAATTTGTCATTTATACATGTAGTTGGGCGGAGACAAATCCACTACCAACTAATTGGAATAAAAGAAAATATACAAGGAAATGATCGATAAAATGGCAAGACGAACCAATAACAATCATCTTCGAATAAATGGAGAAGATCACGGCCATGGCTAGAACACCTAAGAAAAGTTATAAAGCACACACTTGGAGAGATAACCAGGTCCTCAGAAGGACGTAAGAAGATACATAAAGAACATGCCACATAACTGAATATATATACTATGTCATAAATTACAAGTAAAGTAATAGTCACAATCGTAACAAGATCTAATACCTCATCATCGAAACAGTGGACAACCCCTACAACCAAACAAGGACAAGGGGTAGTACACTATACCGCGATGCGACATTGTCCTAAGCTACTAATGGACGGGGTGATATAACATTGACGAGGGTTACCTGACCATTCTAATGTGTTTATGTAGTAAGAACAAACCTTCAACGTATGGGCACTCTGGCTACAGGAGCAGGAACTCAGATATGGTCCCACCAGGATACCAGGGACCTCAAATCATAACATTCATCGAATGTCAGAGGCCAGCAGGAAATCAGGTATCGGGATCCAGGACCGTATCTCCAGCAGAAATAACCGGCAATAATAGGAAAGTGCATACGTAGCCCATACGTTAAGAAACTGTTCTTTCTACCCAATGCCTAGTAGAGTCACATCCATGACTCCTATGCCTCTACTAACTTCCAAGTCTCCTAACATGCCTCCATTAGCAGTTAGCCCTAACGCATGCGCACAGGTGATCAGCCGTCACGCAAGTACCTCTACATGCTACTCATCTCACACATACCTCGTGGTACAACTATGTCAAGGTTTATGTTATACACTACAAATGGTAGTCCCTTAACTCTAGGTCCATATGCAATCAAATGATAATAAGTAAAGTAAAGCTAATATCACTGAGCAGACAATAAATCAGGAACTGTAATAATGGTACAACTATAAGAACTGAAAATAAATAAACAATGATATGCAATAATAAAAATGCAGACTAAATATAAGAAGTAAATATGGCAAGGTATCTTGCCTGAGGTTGTGTGCAAAAGAGCGAGGTCAAATAGTTCGAACTGTCAGAATAGCGAAGCGTTGAAAGCCAAATCCCTCATACGTCCTCGGATGCTGAAATAAACACCACGAACGTGTTTAGAATATAAGATATGTCTATGAAATGCCTATCCAAAAGTCCAATTCTGGAACAGGGGCAAAATCATAATTTTGGATTAAAACGATGTCCGCCGTTGGACTCGTTCTGCACCGAAACGCGTGCCAGAACCTACGGTCTCTAAAATCGTCAAACTATATGTCTACGGGTCCGGTTTGAGGAGACAAACTCAATGGTATATCCAATTTTGGATTCCGATGAGCCGTGCACAAATTTGCCCGTTGGAGCGGGTCGCGGGCCCTACCAAATAGGCGTTCCAGTCGATCTTCTCAGAATCGGACCAAACTTGGCACACAGGACCAAAATTTTGATACAGTTAATCTGGCGTAAGTTTTGTCTCGATTTGACGAACGTACACAAAGTAATTTAGAAAATTGGCAAAGAGGCCGATACGGTGAATTTTGACGGATACGCATCAAATTCGTCGCACACACGCGACCAATTTGAATTCTGTCAAAGTCCACACGTCCGTGAAGTCGATACTCACCTTTCGATGCTTTTGGTTCGCGACCACGTCGCCCGATTTGGCGGTACGCACGTCCTATCGTGGTTTTTCTAAAGTTTTAATTTTCAAAAAACTGATTTTATCTTGATTTTTAAACTCTGAGTTCTTAGTGTACAGTTGATGAAATTATGATCTACAAAGAGGGTTTGGAAGCCCTATAGGTTGTCTAAAGCCCTGCTCAATTAGTTTCCAAAAATTGCTAAGGGATTAATCGGAATCGATATCTGAACAGGGGCTCTTGGGTTGTTCTAACCTCTATTTTTGGGACAGGTTTTTCATCGACTTTGAGTCAATTTCTGGAAGATATAGCACGCTACAATTTAATCTATCTGAAGAGACTGGGAGTCGTATAGGTTGTGAGTATACAAGAGTGACTATCGTGGGAGAATTTCTTCCCCGAAGTTGGGTCAGCCACCTGTTGTCCCTGCTCCAGACGTGACTGTCTTCTCGGCTAGGCCGGCGGCCAGCCGTCGTGCGGTGGTGCGCGCAGCGCCGGGGGTTGCTGGGGGTTGGGGTCGACAGCATGTCAGGTTAGGGTTGGTGTTTTGATACGTTTCCTCCCCCCTCTCTCTATACTTCGATATATATATATATATATATATCCCACGTTTGGAAAAAATCGAAAGGGGGCTCGCGGGTTTGAAGGTTTTTTACTGCTCGCGAGATATTGGCTTCCAATATCTCGCGAGTATTTCTTTTTTTTTCTTTTATACCTTATCATTTGCTTTATATATATATATATATATATATATTTTTATATATATATATATATATATATATATATATATATATATATATATATATATATATATATATATATGTGTGTGTGTGTGTGTGTGTGTGTGTGTGTGTATCTATATATATCCAATAAAATCTCCATAAATCCTAATACAATTCTTAATCTTATCTATCCAAATATTTAATGTATTTAAACATTGGTACATATATATTTGATAATAAAAAAATAAAAACTGATAATAGTAACTTAAAAAAATAAATATGTTTATTTAATCATAAAAAAATAACATTAATAATAATAAAATATTAGAATAATCAAATGGTGGATTTGGTGGACTTATACCACACACGTACCCTTATCCGGTCCAAAATATTGTACTAATATTGGAACACATTATTAAATAATAATAATACTAATATTTGTATAAATAAACATTTAATTAGAAAATATACATCAAGTCTTAAAATAATTTAAGAAATATTTGCACACACATAAAATATGCCTACCTGGCCATCTTTTGTCACACCACATGCCTACTTGGGCCTGGTTTTGGTCCGGGCCCAGTTCGGGCTGGTTTTGACAAACCGGGTTATCTAAAACCAATATATAAAATAATATCTTATTAAAAATGATTTAAATGAGCCAATTCACAACTTGGCTTGGTTTTCCTAGTTTGGACATCACCATGGCTAGGCTTCCCCTGGCATGGCTATTACACTAGTCAAGGCACACTGCTACATTTTCTGTGCCAAAGTTCATGGTCGTCTTGTGCTCCAAAACTCAACAATGGCTAAGGTCATCTTTAATAATTAATAAAACCATATACTGCATAAAATTTATTTTTAAGTCTTTTAAAAAAATATTTCAAAAATTTAGGGATTTTACAGAAAAAGTACCAGCGGTACATGTCATTTTCTAGGCAAAGCTTTAGTTCTTGGTTTAGCAAAAAACAAAATTCTGTCGTATTATCAACAACTGAGGCTGAGTATATCACTACAGGACGTTGTTGTGCACAAATTTTGTGGATAAAGCAAACCTTAGAAGACTTTGGCTTACTGTACACACACATACCCATTTTCTGTGACAACACTAGTACTATCAATTTGACTAAGAATCCAGTATGTCACTCTCGCACTAAACATATCGAGATTCGACATCATTTTCTTAAAGATCATCTACAAAATGGAGATATAAACCTTGTATACATAGATACAGAGAATCAATTAGCTGACATCTTCACAAAACCTCTAGCGAAAGATCGTTTCAATTATTTACGTCGGGAATTAGAAATTTTAGATGTCAATAATATTAATTAATTTTGTTTTATACAATTATTTTTCAATACTCAAAAATTGTTTTTGAGACAAGCCTACAAAGGATCTGTCTGTTACCACGACTATGGCCGAAGCGAAGCGGTATTTAATTGTTCCCCGGTGAACTCCCGTTAGCTGGGACAGTTGTAACGCCCCAGTCCCAAAATACAAGGACTAAGTATGTAGACATGTCAGCTGTATACATACGAAGTATATGAAACCCTTGTATGTATACATATATAAGCTGTAAAATATAGAAAGCCATGAAAGTAATCTCATCCACAACTAAATATATCATATAATCAACTTATAAATGTCATTTGTACAAAACGGTGGGCGGAGACAAATCCACTACCAACTAAAGAGAAATACATAGCAATGATGGAAGAGTCGAGCGAAGCGATAGACAATCCAAGAGCTAGCATCGCGAAGGTAGATTGTAAACTATGGCCTTGGCTAGAGCACCTGCGAAAATCACAAAAGACACCTGATGAAATCACTAGGTCCTCAGAGGGACGTAACAAGATACAGAAAAGAACATGCCATTATAACTGCAAATGTAAACACTATAAGACTACAACACAACTGGGTTCCTAACCGTCTAAGTGATATGCACTTTGAGGACAACGTTCTACGCAGGGGCTGTAGGATCAGCAGAGCAAATAAAGAGTGGCAGTAAGTAGCGCTCATCCGAGTCACTATCGGCCATGAGCAGTAAGTAGCGTTCATCTGAGTCGCTATCGGCCCCGGACAGTAAGTAGCGCTCATCCGAATCGCTATCGGCCCAAAATGTGTGTAAAAGTAAATTTAGCCCCTACACTAATAGCTGTCCTCTCCCTCCAATGATACTATACATGTGTCATAACCACGACGCACCAACACATGTCACTTCCACAATATTATTTTATACCTAATAATTGTCAAGTCTTCTAATCATGCATCTATTGACAGTTATTTTCAACGCATGCGCACGGGGGATCAGCCAACATGAAAATGACCTCTATATTTTACTCACAACTCACACACAACTCGTGTACAATCGTGACAAGTTAATGAGACACACTAAATTGACGGTAGTCCTTTAACTCTAGGCCCACATACAAAAGGAAAAATAATAAACTAGAAATATAAATACAATAACTGAATAATAAAATGCAACTAAATGTAAGCAGTAAATACGGTAAGGTATCTTGCCTGGTGTGTCGTCTGATGTGGTACGATGCTCCGACAAGTCCTGTTTGTCCAATTGCCATGGCCAGTATGTAGGGAGTCCGAAGTCGCGAGGAAATAGGAAAGCATGATTTTAGTCATGATTGGTGACGATAATCGAAGAGAGTTTGAGGAAATAAATATATACTATTTTTAGGTAATACTCTTATAGTATTTGAAAAAAATAATTTTAAATAAATACTTACTTGATTAATAAATCGTTTGAGACCAAACCCAAGTTTGTTTTTATAGATAAAAAACTATTTTATATTAGTGAAAATAATTTAGATAATTATTTGAAAATATGAAAACTCGATCTTGTCAAACAATGATTTCTAGCACAGTTTATTAAAATAGATAATATGTTTAATACTATATGTGGAACTCATATACAACCCAACTCAGTAATATATTTTATAGTAATAAAATATTATATATACCTCTATAATAATAAGTTTACAAAATGATGTTAATACTAAGAATAATTATCTATATACCTCCCTCTTGTAAAAAATGCTATATATCAATATTTATTTGTATACTGTTTCTAAAAAGTAAATAGAAATAAAATAAAATAATAACTATTATTCTTCTTCCCCATTACTTAATACTTACGAGAAGAGAGAGGGAGAGGCGAGAGGAACTGCGAGGCTCGACGCGGTGGGAGGCTGAGTCGCACGCACGACGGAGCAGTCCTGGGGCGGCGCGGGGCTCGGGGTGGCTTCGGTGGAGGCGCCCCCACGGGGCAGCGGCGACGCTCACCTGGGCCGGCACGGGGCTTCGACGGATGCTGGGATTCTCTCGCGCGTCGACCACTGTGAAAGCTCGACGGCGCGGACCGCGGCTGCCGCAGCACGCTTAGCCACGGCTGACCTGGCCGAAGAGAAGATATCGACGCACCGGGCACGGCGGCTTTGACGCTCGCGGGTCGGAGCAGAGACGGAGAGCACCCGGATCTGGCAGAGTCGGGGCTCTCGACGAGAGGTAGCGTTCGCCGGAAGGAAGCGGAGGTGAGTTACTATTTGGGTTTTAAATTTCTCTTTCTTGGGTTTGAGAACTTGATGGTGTACGGAGGTTTGGTGGTTGCCGACGATGGTGCCATGATGGTGATGGGATTCTGGAGATGGCATGGGAGGCTGGCTTGGCCGGCGGGGATGATCGGTCGACGGGTCGGGGTTGGAGCCAGGATGGTGTCCGAGGATGATGAGAGAGAGAACCGGTGTCGTGTCATGTGAGACACGGGGCGAGGTGTTGTAGGTGAAGGGCGGCCGACGGGGAGAAGACAGTGATGGTGGTAATTATGCAGGTGGTTGGGTGCTGGCCTGGACTGCGGGTGTAAAACAATAGGGAGAGGGTGGCCGTAGAGGGGAGCGGTAGTGGTCGTTCGGGGAACTGTTATATCCTGCAAGACACGGACAGGGGTGTCCGGGTTATCGTACACGGTGAACAATATAATTGTACAATATATAATATAGTGGATGGAAGAGGAAGACACCGACACGATGCATGATTTGTGTTGGAAATTTGGATGGTGAAATTATAGAGAAAAGAGAGGTGTCTCTCCTTATATAGGAGGTCGTGCTCCTAGAAGGATATGGATTGGGACGATTTAAATTCTCCATTAGATAAATCGTATATTAATTTAAATCGATTTGAAACTAATTCAATCAATCAAATTCTAATTTAAATCTAGATAATCCAATTCAAATTTAAATCAAAACTTTAGTTCGAAACTATTTTAGAAATCAATAAGATAATCCAATTTAAGTCACCCTAATAATCAAATATTAATCAAATTATTTCCAAAATGTCTTTTTATAAATAATATAAATAATATAAAAATAATAAAAATTAATTTTGAAAATAAAAATATATGAATAAATTTTATGTAACTCGTATGTAAATAAAATATTTACATAATCATGGTTTTTCTAACTTACTACTATATTTTAACAAGAAATAAAATAACATTTTTATAATAACAAATAAAATAATGTTTTGGCAAATCTCGATGCGACGTCTTTTTACAACTTTAATCAAATAAAATATTTATCACATATCATTTTGAAAACCTTATTTCTCCTATATAAAAAAAATCTATAATAAAAATGTTTTTCTAAAAATATGTACCTCGTACATATTCGCACTCGACGAGCAAATACGAAAATACAAATTTGTACGCGACGTACAAATACGAGAACGCAAACTTGCACGCGACGTATAAATATGAAGTACAAAGTAAATATCAAATTTATATACAAGAAAATCATGGTAGAAATTTAGGGGTTTTACATCCTACCCAACTTATAAAAATTTTGTCCTCGAAATTTAGGAATAGGTAGGGTACAAGAGTTTAATTTAATCGATAAGGTAGTATGAATAATTCATTGGACGAGACAAGGAAACGACGTTTAATACAAACATGCACCGCAATTTTGATATCTCGAAAAAAATTTAAATCATGAACATGAAATTGAATGTGGGTCGCTAGTTATGATAACACAAATTAGATAATAGTAAGGAACCGAATAGATTAAAGAGAATAATTTAGACATTTAGGAGAGACGGTTCCTTGAGAGAATATAAACGTCTAGATTTAGATTTGATTCGTTCTCGAGTTTCAAGAAGGTCGAGATAATGAATCTAAGGTCGAGGAAAAGGTAACTCAAGACGGGGATTAGTCACATTGGTTGGTCAGTGGCTAACTATCTTGGTAATAGCTGGTGGGCAACTAAGGACATATCAAGTACGAGCGTTATCTTTCTAAACAGGTGAAAGAAAGACGAATAAGAGTTTATCGAATATGAATACGTGGTTCAAAGGCGGCCGAATAATTCCAAAGAGAATTGTCAAGACAATCGCGGTGAGACTCTAGAGGGAAAGTTTAACTATGTCTCCATCCGCGTAGAATAATATATAAAAACGAACCAAAATGTACTAGGTTGATCAGACCATCATGCACCGGTTCTGATTAGACAATATGTTAGTGGGTGCGCACCAAATAAAACATGTCATGATCAAGCTTGGTAAAGAAATAAGCTTGCAAAAATGAGGCTAAATTTGTAGCATAAGATAGTCAAAATATAAGTAGGGGTAATGACAAAGAAAATCAAATAGACTAAGATTATTTAAAATCTAAGTCTTGTCCGAAATTAGGGCCCACGCAGTTGTCCTAGTGTTTCCTTATCTATGGCTTGGTTGTCTTGATAAGTTAGGGTCCTCTGAATTCTATAGTCTAAGTAAACTTATCACTATGGTCACAAGGACAAAGGGTTTGTTGGGTCATGAGATAATCCCAACTTATAAGAGTCAACTAGTAGTGTGATGGGACAATGGGTCAAGCAATCAAGATAAAGCACAAAGTTAAGCATTTAAGGAATTAAGTAGAACATAATCACATATCGGTCGAAAGAATTGAGTCAAGGTTGGATATTTAATTGAAGTCAGGAAGTATTTTGGTATCATGGTAAAGATTATAGTTTAGTCTTTATGACCCGAAAGTCGCATCATAAAAATAGGGTACAAAGGGATGCGTTTTAGTTGGACATGATATACCTACATGAAGGTGGACTTGTCTAGGTCTTGCATATAAAATTTGTTGGAAGGTAACAGCTAGTGTTACACTCTGAATATCAAAGTCACGGTAAGGGCACCAAAAGATCTAAAATAGAAAGTGGGAGTGCATGAGGTGCAAAATTTAAGTTAAAGCATTAAATCAAGATAATAAGGGAATCTTGTAGATCAACTAAAAGAAGTTAGAGACACAGTTTCTAGAGAGAAAATAGTCTCTTAGATGGATACGATCAAAGAACGATCAACCATTTTTCAAATTACAAATGGTTAGAAGGTCACGAGGGAAGGTCGAGTGAGTCAAGATTGAGATATAGTCACATGGTTTGGTTGATGACTAACAACTCTTGAGTATATACTACTATCATGGTCATGAGTGATATGTCATTTAATATGGCATACTTTTGTCTATCTTGGTTGCCTATCAATATAGATTCTAAATCTATGAATTTGAGTTCCTCAGAAGTTTCCTCAATACAGCTCTCAAGATAATCTACCAAAATGTCAAATATGGTCATAACTTTTAAAATTTTAATTCCTTTAATCAATTTCAATTAACCTTTATCATATCGAATGCATCACAACTAAACTTTCATAACCAACCATCACTTTAAAATTTTCAATTCTCAAATATACCTCGAGATAAACTCTTAGCATATTACACTCAATCTAAAACTTAAGCTCAATATTTTTAAATAATTTTATTAATCGTAAATCATGCGACTCAATAAATTTTTTTTACCATAATTTTTGATTTCCAATATCGAAACCTTAAACTCAAACCTAAATAAATCATAAATCATTGTCACGACCCACACCGTTTTTTTTTTTTAAACGGATACGAGACGTGTCCAGGACAGCCTACGCCGCAGTGTCGGCAGTAGAACGCTGTCACGGCCATGAAGATCAAAATCACAAATAATGCTCATTCATAAAAATTAATTTAACTTACAATGATCATAAGTTTTACATTTGCAGAAAATATAAACTTGTATAGCTCGACTTTCTAGCTAGTCTCTAGGCCTTCGTCTGCATTTACACCTGTATCTCCCAATGCTAAATGGATCCACGGCTAACCTGAAAATGTTGGTTTCCAGTCAGGAATGAACGAGCACAATTCACTGAATGCAATTTCAAATAAAGAAAATGACTATAAAACAAAGGTTAGACATCAATCATGAGTTTTAAAAATAAATAGTAAAGCTGTGAGAAAAGACAGTTAAATAATGTAGACAATACCTTTCCAACTGTTAGAAATACCTTGATATATGATCGGTCTGGGGTACTACACCGCACGGTCTACGATGTCTACTTGCATAAAAATAAACACGGGCTACAATGTCTACATGCAGAAAATAAACACGGGCTACAATGTCTACTTGCAGAAAATAAACACGGGCTACAATGTCTACTTGCAGAAAATAAACACGGGCTATGGTCAGATCACATATCTTTGGTATTTCAAGTTCCCAACTCATTGTTTTATAATAAAATAAAATTCACATAATTAATGACCAATCAATGAGATATAGTAAAGATTAATATCGAAATGCAGACAATAAACTGTACTCGCCTGTGGTCCTCTGCTGGTGAAACCGACAGTCTTAACTACTCAATGTGCCACAATAGTCAAAACCCATACAACAGTCCCCGGAAGCTGAAATAATATTACCAATGTTCTCAGAATAGTCAAAATAGCTAGGATCGCCTGTCCTTAAGTCCAATTCTGGACACAGGGACAAAACGGTAATTTTGAATCAAAACGATGTCCGCCGTTGGACTCGCTTTGTACCGAAAAGCGTGCCAGAGTCAACGGTCTCTAAAGTCATCAAACTATATGTCTACAGATCCAGTTTTTCGATACGAACCCAACCGTATGTCCAGAGTTGGATTCCCGGGCCGTGCACAAAATTGCCCGTTGAGTAGGACCGTGGGGCCCGCAAAGCGGTGATTTTATCAACGGTCTCAGAATCGGACCAAACTTGGCATACAGGACCAAAAAAATGATACGGTTCTGTTGGCGCAAGTTTCGTCTCGATCCGATGAGCATGCAAAAAGTAATTAGAGAATTTGTAAAGTGCAAGATACGGGAAATTTCGACGAATACGCATCAAATTCGTCACGCACACGTGACCAATTTGAATTCCGCCAAAGCCCACACGACCACGAAGCCGTTACGCAGCTTTCGATGCTTCTGGTTCGCAACCACGTCGCCCGGTTTGGCGGGACACACGTCGTGTGGAACAATTTTCTAGTTTTTGAAACAGGTTTTTTGATTTTCGACATCACCTAACTTCTCGTACAATAGATGAAAAATAGTTCTACAAGAAGCGTCTTAATCTCGTATATGTTGTCAATAGAAGTGTTTAAATAGAATTTTATGTTCGACGATCTCCTGTCCCGAAATCGGCTTCCAAACAGGGTGTTGGGCTGTTTCTGCTCTGCCCTATTTTTCGAGAGAATCGAGTTTTTCTCTTAAGTTTATCTCGATTTCCCTTCTAATCTGGGTCAACTCATTACAAACTAATTGGAGGAGTTCCTAGATGGTCATATAGGTATCCTATAGAATTTTACGAAGTCGAATTCCGTGGAGTATTCAGGGAGATATACGATGACGAAGTCGTACCTTTTCGCTCGCAACCTACTGCTGCTGCTGTCAATGCCGTTCTTTGCGTGCGCGCATCGGCCCTGGCCGGCCGGCGATGGCGCGCAGGGCGGCGCGCGGTTACGCCCAGGCTGAGGGTGGTGGTGTTGGGTTTGTGTTAGGGTTTGATGATCGACTCTCGTTCTCCCTCTCTATATATATACACGATATATATAACCCATTGATGCTATAAGCTTAAGGCTCGGACTGCTGTCTCGTTTGGGGAATTACTCTGTGGGGGGAAAGGCTTGGGCTGCCTGCGGCTTGCCTTGGGCCTGGGCCATGCTGGCTCGGCTGGGTTGGGTGTATTTCTATTTAGCTTTCTATTTAGCATAATTATCCACAAATAGAAATACCTATATACATACATATGCATATATATGTATATATATTCTCACACATATACATAAATATATATATTATTATATATAAATACATAAATACACCTAAATACTTATGTATATGTATACATACATGTATACGCGCATATACATATAATATATATATATATATATATAATATATATATCTATATATATATATATCTATATATATATATATAATACACATACACACATGTATCTATACATATCTTTATATATATACATTTATATATACATACATACACCACACACTCACCTACATTTATTCATATATCTATTTATATATAATATGCTACTTCCAAATTTTAAATAAACTAGAAAATATTTTTAATAAAATCTATAACACTTCGAGAATATTTATATCAAAATTGTCATTAAATATGTATATAACACATCCATATCTACACACCTCGTATATACATATCATTAAATACTCAGTTAGCCAAAAATATTAATAATATATATTCATAGTATAATGTCTTATTTACAGGAATATATATTATTTTTTTTTTTACAGGATATATATATATACACCTATATACATACCATTTATAATAAATGATTTAATATTATAAATCGTTGTCATATAATAACAACCAAAATAATATTAATGATAATAATAATCCTAATAACAATTAAAATAGTCCAATAATCATTTTGATGGGTACAACAAGCATACTACTTATCTGGCTCCCGAAAATCTTACAAATTTTGTAAAACACTATTTAACAATAATAATACCTAGAATCTACCATTAACCAATATTTAGAAAATAATTGCCAATTCCTAAAATATATACGAAATATTTGTATTTACCAAATATGTCTACAAGGTCGTATTTGGTCTCACTACATGCCTACATGGGCTGGATTTGACTTGGCTCAATCTGGACAGGTTCGGTACAACCTGGTTCTCTAAAACTCAATAATATAATTAAATAATAAATAGAATCTTCGGTAAGTGTTATGTCACAACTTGGCCTGGTTTTCCTAGTTAGAAAAATCATATGACTCGGCCTTCCCCTACCATGGCTAAACACTAGTCAAAGCATCTACTCTGCTACTGCGCTATCCGTGCCATGATTCCTAGTCGTCTTGTACTCTAAAACTCCACTATGGCTAAAAATTATCTACCGTAACATTAACTAAATAATTATTTATAAAATCTAAAAATCAACATTCAATTAAAATAAATAATAATAAAATATTCCAAATTTGGGAAGGGCAGCTACAAATCTACCCACCTTAAAATAATTTCGTCCTCGAAATTCTAATTCGTAACTATTCCTTAAATTCAAAAAGGTCTACTATTACCTTAATCGCCTTGATTTTAATTCCTCAAAAATAGTTTAGATCCTTCTCATTGGCCATTTTGGCAAAAAAAATCTCGAGGACTTCTACCCACCTTTGGTCATTCTACTCCCTCAAAGCTATGTCACTAAAACTTTCTAATCATCCTACTAATTGCTAAAAATTTGCTATCCATAGGTATCTACTGTATATGGTATCTATAATCCTATCCTATCTATCAACCAAACCAAAGTCTAACAAGCAACATATTTACATAAGTAGCTAAAAATATTGGTAAATTCTAATAAGTATGATCATTCATCGCTCCGAAGTAGGAAGGACATAAGGATAAGGAAGAACAATCGAAGGTAAAAATTGAGTCTCAAGAGCAGTAGATAGTATTCAAGGATACAGATAGAAAGAAAGTCTATGAGCCATTGACCAATTTTGCTAGATTGGGCTACTCTAGTCCAGTTACTTGCTAAGTCTAAGAATCCTTCATTCTTATAGGAGCTTGCAATCCGACAATACAGAAGTTCCGTTCTCGAAATTCTAAATAGTTTCCATAATAGAGCGAATCTGGGAAATCAAGATTGTGATCTTTTCCGTGGTTATTTAAACACACGAGCAAGGGATATAAAATGTAATACAAGATCATATCGCGACTTCCAGGTAGATGGATTTATGGTTACGAATGACTTCACATTCCAAGAGGGAAGACTACATAATAGGTACATGGACCTATTTCAACTAGTGCGGTTTTACAGTCCAAATATGGTGGTACATATGGATGGGTTTTACTGGTCTTAATAGATTTTTTGATTGAACATTAATCGCTGGTTGGATGAGCCTAGGATTTTAATCCATATGGACTTGGACAGATCCCAAGATAAGCCTATTACTACTAGGTTAGGATAACCTAGAATAGGTTTTCACCTAAGTGGTTGAGCTATTTATCAGGCAGGTTGGTTAGCTAGGTCCCTAAAGCCAAAATGCGTCTTTCGTGACTTCTGTGTTTAAGTGGCACGAGAAGACACCATTGAGTGGCACACTAGTGACATGTGCGTAGTGGGCTTTAAGTAGATCACAACCATATTGGGTCAAAGTTTCGAGTCGAAGTTGAGTCCCTAATTATAATTGAGAAGTTTACCGGTACCATGGTAAGGGTTATAGTTAGTCCTTTCTACCGAAAATCGTACCATAAAATAGAGTACAAAGGGACGGGTTTGAGTAGGACATGATATACCTAGATGAAGGTGGACTCGTCTAGATCTTACATATGAAATTTGTTGGAAGGTAACAGCTGGTCTTGTGCTCCGAATATTAATGACACGGCCGGTGACACAAAATGATCTCGATGGAAAGTGGGAGTCCATGAGACACTAATCATCATCCTATGGAAGTTATTCTAATCAATCGAAAATCCTCGTATATCCTAAATTTTAGAAGACTCACAGTCTACCCACCTTAGAAGTTAGGACATGGTCTTAGGGATAATGGTTAGAAGAATTCCAAAGTCCGAGTATCGTACCTCGACTCTTGTTAATAGAGAATAAGGTACGGCGTAACGAAATACGATAGGTAGAAGTCAAGTCAAGGATCGTTCCTCAATAAATAAAAAATAAGTGTGTACAATGACACCTGGTCGATAAAATAGAATGGTCTACTCGTCCACAGTATACAAGAGTTGTCGACGGGGTGACCAACTCTAAGGCACATCCCATGAAGGGATCTCTAATAACTGAGTCGTGAATTTCTATTCATCTCATGTACAAACTTTGGGTTTGGTCGAGGAAGGGTTGGGTTAAGGCTCATGGGTTGCTAATTAAAGCAAGCTTCAAGCAATCAATTAGAGAGTCCCAATAAATTGGTTTCTTGAGAATAGATAGTCTCCTAGGTTGGCATTTTGACTAAGGGTAAAACCCTACCCATTCTCAAATTTAGATGGCTTGAAAGTCCCAATAATAGCTTGAGGGTCGAGAGGAGAACGAGTAACTCATTCACATGACTGGCCGATGGTAGCTACACTCGTGTATACAACTACCATAGTCATGGGGATACTCTGTACCTCTCTACCATCACGAGCCTTCGTCTTTTCAAATTAGTGAAAGACAAAAACAATAAAGAGTTCAAGGAAGATGTTACTGAATACAATTTCGTGATCCAAAGGCGAATGTATAATTCAAGAGAATTGTCAATGCAGTAGCGGATGAGATCCTAGAGACATCTACATCTCAATCCACGTAGGTTAATAAGTGAGAGAGTGAACCGGGTGCACTACAGTTGATCAGACCGTACTACATCGATTCTGATTAGACAATATGTTAGTGGGCGTCCCCAATAAACATATGGCTTGAATCGAGCTCGAGAACAAAGTGAGCTTGCAAAACTATGCGATGATCAACATTAGTCAAGATAGTCAAAACACAAGTATGCGAGATTTCCGAAAGAAGGCACAAGTAGTTCGAGTTTTGTGAGAATCAAAACCTTACCTGGTGTTCTTGCTTATACAGTCAATCCTACTATCTTCTATTCACAAGGACTTGGTCGACTAATGGGCTATGACTTCTAACTTCTGCATTCTAGATAAACCTATCAGTGTCAATCAATTTCTTCGTCAGTAAGTCACAAGGACTACAGATTGCTAGGTCAGGAGACATACTACCCAACTTACAAAACTTCTACTAGTATTAGTTTTGGCTCTTACGGGACTTACAGGGCACTTTCCTATCCTCTATAGCATCCGAAACTTGTAATCTCATTTGAAATCATTTTACCGAGAATTATACCTTGCCCGTATACTCAGGCTGTGGTAAACCCTTGGTTTCGTAACTCAAATATGATACAAAGTCAAACACTTCTTAACTCTACCCAACATTGATTCAAGGGTAACTACGATCAAAGAGGACCACTAGCCATAGTTTTAGCAATATTCTATAACCTATATTTTCTTAAACTACTTTCAACTCTAGGGGTCATGCCTCGTCAGTGCGCTGCTGGCTGCAGTGAATAGTCTTCCTAATTCAATTAAATGGCGACAGTGCGCTGCTGTCCTGCCATTATGAGTTAACTAACATTCCCTTAACTATATTTGTAAAAATTCATGAGCTTCTAGAGAATCGAACAAGTTGACCATGAACTAGAGCGTAAGCATTTGTCCTATCAATCACAACCCCTAAAAGAAAGGATTGAACAGGAAAGAAATATCTGAGGACAAAAAAAATACAACATTCTAATATCTATTCCATGTGTATTCAAACCATAGAGGAAACTTCGAATCGAGACTTATTCAAGGTTCGTATATAGATAACAAAATCAGAAATAATAATTCCTAGGAAAGTAGGAACTAAATAGGCAGTTCGACTAAGATATGAGGATGATATCTAAGAGGCAAGGAGAAGGATTTGCCCAATTCATCAAGGTTAGATCATAAATTATATGAAGCCCTGTCTCACCAAGTGAATAATCTATCCACTTTGGATCGTGTCGTCATATCAAGATAATAGTGTACCTATAGGGATCTGACAATCCATCATCATTAATAACTCCTCATCTAAATTGCATGACCTAGACTACCCATTGGTAAATTTGTATAGGGGACTCCTAGTCCTAGTCATTCTCGTAAATTAAACTAATTTCTAATTCGTGAATGAGCATTTCTAGTCGCAGGCTCGCAATAGTACGACTAACTTAAGTACTATCACGAGTTCGCATGATTTGCAAAGACTGACCTACATGGGCCACCACAAAAACTTGTCATGACCCGCACCCATTTTTTTTTAAAAAACGGATACGAGACGTGTCCAAGCTAGCCTACGCCGCAGTGTCGGCGGTAGAACGCTGTCACGGCCATAAAGATCAAAATCATAAATAATGCTCATACAAAAATTAATTTAACTTACAATGATCACAAGTTTTACATTTGCAGAAAATATAAACTTGTACAAATATTGAATGACTATAGCTCGACTTTCTAGCTAGTCTCTAGGCCTTCGTCTGCATTTACACCCGTATCTCATGCTAAATGGATCCACGGCTAACCTAAAAATATTGGTTTCCAGTCAGGAATGGAACGAGCACAATTCACTGAATGCAATTTCAAATAAAGAAAATGACTATAAAACAAAGGTTAGACATCAATCATGAGTTTTAAAAATAAATAGTAAAGCTGTGAGAAAAGACAGTAAAGTAAATAATGTAGACAATACCTTCCCAACTGTTAGAAATACCTTGATATGTGATCGGTCTGGGGTACTACACCGCACGGTCTACGATGTCTACTTGCATGAAAATAAACACGGGCTACAATGTCTACTTGCAGAAAATAAACACGGGCTACAATGTCTACTTGCAGAAAATAAACACGGCTACAATGTCTACTTGCAGAAAATAAACATGGGCTACAATGTCTACTTGCAGAAAATAAACACGGGCTACAATGTCTACTTGCAGAAAAAACACGGGCTATGGTCAGATCACATATCTTTGGTATTTCAAGTTTCTGACTCATTGTTTTATAATAAAATAAAATTCACATAATTAATGACCAATCAATGAGATATAGTAAAGATCAATATCAAAATGCAGACAATAAACAGTACTCGCCTGTGGTTCTCTGCTGGTAAAACCGACAGTCTGAACTACTCAATGTGCCACAATAGTCAAAATCCGTACAACAGTCCCCGAAAGCTGAAATAAACATTACTAATGTTCTCAGAATAGTCAAAATAGCTAGGATCGCCTGTCCTTAAGTCCAATTCTGGACACAGGGACAAAACGGCAATTTCGGATCAAAACGATGTCCGCCGTTGGATCCGCTTTGTACCGAAAAGCGTGCCAGAGTCAACGGTCTCTAAAGTCGTCAAACTACATGTCTACGGATCCACTTTTCCGATATGAATCCAACCGTATGTCCAGAGTTGGATTCCGGCGGGCCGTGCACAAAATCGCCCGTTGAGTGGGACCGTGGGGCCCGCAAAGCGGTGATTTTATCAACGGTCTCAGAATCTGACCAAACTTGGCATACAGGACCAAAAAAATGATACGGTTCTATTGGCGCAAGTTTCGTCTCGATTCGATGAGTGTGCACAAAGTAATTGGAGAATTTGCAAAGTGCACGATACGGGAAATTTCGATGGATACGCATCAAATTCGTCGCACACACGCGACCAATTTGAATTCCGCCATAGCCCACACGATCACGAAGCCGTTATGCAGCTTTCTAGTTTTATTCACCCGGTTTGGCGGGACGCACGTCGTGTGGAACAATTTTCTAGTTTTTGAAACAGGTTATTCATGATTTTCGACATCACCTAACTTCTCGTACAATAGATGAAAAATAGTTCTACAAGAAGCGTCTTAACCTCGTATATGTTGTCAATAAAAGTGTTTAAATAGAATTTTTTGTTCGACGATCTCCTGTCCGAAAATCGGCTTCCAAACAGGGTGTTGGGCTGTTTCTGCTCTGCCCTGTTTTTCGAGAGAATCGAGTTTTTCTCTCAAGTTTATCTCGATTTCCCTTTTAATCTGGCTCGACTCATTACAAACTAATTGGAGGAGTTCCTAGATGGTCATATAGGTATCCTATAGAATTTTACGAAGTCGAATTCCGTAGAATATTCAGGGAGATATGCGATGACGAAGTCGTACCTTTTCGCTCGCAACCTACTGCTGCTGCTGCCAATGTCGTTCTTCGCGCGTGCGCGCAGGGCGGCGCGCGGTTACGCCCAGGCTGAGGGTGGTGGTGTTGGTTTTGTGTTAGGGTTTGATGATCGACTCTCGGTTCTCCCTCTCTATATATACACGATATATACCCATTGATGCTATAAGCTTAAGGCTCGGGCTGCTGTCTCGTTTGGGGAATTACTCTATGGGGGGAAGGCTTGGGCGGCCTGCGGCTTGCCTTGGGCCTAGGCCATGCTGGCTCGGGCTGGGTTGGGTGTATTTCTATTTAGCTTTCTATTTAGCATATAATTATCCACAAATAGAAATACCTATACATACATATGCATATATATGTATATATATTCTCACACATATACATAAATATAACATATATTTATATATAAATACATAAATACACCTAAATACTTATGTATATGTATACATACATGTATACGCGCATATACATATATATAATATATAAATACACATACACAGATGTATATCTATACATATCTTTATATATACATTTATATATATATACATACATACACCACACACTCACCTATATTTATTCATATATCTATTTATATATAATATGCTACTTCCAAATTTTAAATAAACTAGAAATATTTTTAATAAAATCTATAACACTTCGAGAATATTTTATCAAAATATTGTCATTATATATATGTATATACACATCCATATCTACACACCTCGTATATACATATCATTAAATACTCAGTTAGCCAAAAATATTAATATATATATTCATAGTATAATGTCTTATTTACAGGAATATATATATATATATATATATATATATATATATATATATATATATATATATATATATATATATACACCTATATGCATACCATTTATAATAAATGATTTAATAATTATAAATCGTTGTCATATAATAACAACCAAAATAATATTAATGATAATAATAATCCTAATAACAATTAAAATAGTCCAATAATCATTTTGATGGGTACAACAAGCATACTACTTATCTGGCTCCCGAAAATCATACAAATTTTGTAAAACACTATTTAACAATAATAATACCTATAATCTACCATTAACCAATATTTAGAAATAATTGCCAATTTCTAAAATATATATACGAAATATTTGTATTTACCAAATATGTCTACAAGGTCGTATTTAGTCTCACTACATGCCTACATGGGCTGGATTTGACTTGGCTCAATCTGGACAGGTTCGGTACAACCTGGTTCTCTAAAACTCAATAATATAATTAAATAATAAATAGAATCTTCGGTAAGTGTTATGTCACAACTTGGCCTGGTTTTCCTAGTTAGAAAAATCATATGACTCGGCCTTCCCCTACCATGGCTAAACACTAGTCAAAGCATGCTACTGCGCTATCCGTGCCATGATTCCTAGTCGTCTTGTACTCCAAAACTCCACTATGGCTAAAAATCATCTACCATAACATTAACTAAATAATTATTTATAAAATCTAAAAATCAACATTCAATTAAAATAAATAATAATAAAAATATTCCAAATTTCTGGGAAGGGCTACAATCATAGGGCACAATTTGAAATTTAAATTTTTTTCCTTCAAAGTCAGTTTTCATATTTTTCCCAAAATATTTTAAACCAAAATTTTACTATCATCTCTTCAAACTCAAAAACTAATAAACTTATAAATCGTACATCGTATGACTCAGTTCAAAACCTTAAGCTCTCTTTTTTTTCAACTAAACTTCCACCTTCTCTAGTCGTCTACAAATCATAACTTATAATTTAAAACTCTTTAATAAATCTCGAGATAAACTTTAGCATATTACAATCCAAACTTAAACGTAATCGTAAATCATGCGTCGAAATTTAAAACTTTATGATATTTCTCAAATTGATTTCATATCCCAATAAATCATAACTATTTAACAATCTCAAAAATCATAAGTCAAAATTTGTTTTCTCAATCCTTTATAGAATCTATCAATCCTCTAGTAGTATCAAAAATGAAATTTGTCTCCATCTCTACTACCCAACTTGGAATTAACTAATCCTTAAGTTTACTAATGCCTTTATGACTCAATTAAGACCTCAATGCATACTAACTTTCAACGTAATCCATGTGTTTGACCTATGAGCTTATTCTAGTGTAGTCATCTTCCTAGCTGTCACTAAGCCCGAAAATTAAGAATTTACGGTAGAAGGAGTTCAAACAGGATGCAAATCAAAGATGGTAACGAGAGTTCAAAACTTGAAGCAAGGAAGGAGGTCAAGCTTGTGGACGAGATCCTAACTCTAATCCTATGTGCAGGTTCACATCGGTACAATCACGTAACCGAAGTGATAACTGACCTGCATGGGATACCACAAAAATATGTAATGCCCTGGTCCCAAATATAAGGACTAAGTACGTAGACATGCCAGTTGTATACATACGAAGTATATGAAACCCTCGTATGTATATATAAGCTGTGAAATATAGAAAGCCATGAAACTAATCTCATCCACAACTAATATATCATAGAATCAACTTATAAATGTCATTTGTACAAAACGTTGGGCGGAGATAAATCCATTACCAACTAAAGAGAAATACATAGCAATGATGGAAGAGTCGAACGAAGCGATAGATAATCCAAGAGCTAGCATCGCGAAGGTAGATTGTAAACTATGGCCTTGGCTAGAGCACCTGCGAAAATCACAAAACACACCTGAAGAAATCACCAGGTCCTCAGAGGGACGTAACAAGATACAGAAAGAACAAGCCATTATAACTGCAAATGTAAACACTATAAGACTACAACACAACTGGGTTCCTAACCATCTAAGTGATATGCACTTTGAGGATAACTTTCTACGCAGGGGTTGTAGGATCAGCAGAGCAAATAAAGAGTGGCAGTAAGTAGTGCTCATCCGAGTCACTATCGGCCATGGGCAGTAAGTAGCGCTCATCTGAGTCGCTATCGGCCCCGGGCAGTAAGTAGCGCTCATCCGAATCGCTATCGGCCCAAAATACGTGTAAAAGTAATGTAGCCCCTATGCTAATAGATGTCCTCTCCCCCCAATGATACTATACATGCGTCGTAACCATAACGCACCAACACATGTCGCTTCTACAACATTGTTTTATACCTAATAACTATCAAGTCTTCTAATCATGCATCTATTGACAGTTATTTCCAACGTATGCGCACGGGGATCAGCCAACACGCAAGTGACCTCTATATGTTACTCACAACTCACACATAACTCGTATACAATCGTGACAAGTTAATGAGACACACTAAATTGACGGTAGTTCCTTAACTCTAGGCCCACATACAAAAGGGAAAATAATAAACTGGAAATATAAATACAATAACTGAATAATAAAATGCAACTAAATGTAAGCAGTAAATATGGCAAGGTATCTTGCCTGGTGTCGTCTGATGTGGTACGATGCTCCGACAAGTCATGTTTGTCCAATTGCCATGGCCAATATGTAGGGAGTCCGAAGTCACGAGGAAATAGGAAAGCACGATTTAGTCATGATTGATGACGATAATCGAAGAGAGTTTGAGGAAATAAATATATACTATTTTTAGGTAATTCTCTTATAATATTTAAAAAAATAATTTTAAATAAATACTTACTTGATTAGTAAATCGTTTGAGACCAAACCCTAAGTTTTTTTATAGATATAAAACTTTTATATTAGTGAAAAATAATTTAGATAATTATTTGAAAATATGAAAACTCGATCTTGTCAAACAATGATTTCTAGCACAGTTTATTAAAATAGATAATATGTTTAATACTATATGTGGAACTAATAAACAACCCAACTCAATAATATATTTTATAGTCATAAAATATTATATATACCTCTATAAACAATAAGTTTACAAAATGATGTTAATACTAAATAT
>JANAVB010019799.1:10049529-10092029 GCA_029216955.1 Iris pallida
AACTATTTAACAATCTCAAAAATCATAAGTCAAAATTTGTTTTCTCAATCCTTTATAGAATCTATCAATCCTCTAGTAGTATCAAAAATGAAATTTGTCTCCATCTCTACTACCCAACTTGGAATTAACTAATCCTTAAGTTTACTAATGCCTTTATGACTCAATTAAGACCTCAATGCATACTAACTTTCAACGTAATCCATGTGTTTGACCTATGAGCTTATTCTAGTGTAGTCATCTTCCTAGCTGTCACTAAGCCCGAAAATTAAGAATTTACGGTAGAAGGAGTTCAAACAGGATGCAAATCAAAGATGGTAACGAGAGTTCAAAACTTGAAGCAAGGAAGGAGGTCAAGCTTGTGGACGAGATCCTAAACTCTAATCCTATGTGCAGGTTCACATCGGTACAATCACGTAACCGAAGTGATAACTGACCTGCATGGGATACCACAAAAATATGTAATGCCCTGGTCCCAAAATATAAGGACTAAGTACGTAGACATGCCAGTTGTATACATACGAAGTATATGAAACCCTCGTATGTATATATAAGCTGTGAAATATAGAAAGCCATGAAACTAATCTCATCCACAACTAAATATATCATAGAATCAACTTATAAATGTCATTTGTACAAAACGTTGGGCGGAGATAAATCCATTACCAACTAAAGAGAAATACATAGCAATGATGGAAGAGTCGAACGAAGCGATAGATAATCCAAGAGCTAGCATCGCGAAGGTAGATTGTAAACTATGGCCTTGGCTAGAGCACCTGCGAAAATCACAAAACACACCTGAAGAAATCACCAGGTCCTCAGAGGGACGTAACAAGATACAGAAAGAACAAGCCATTATAACTGCAAATGTAAACACTATAAGACTACAACACAACTGGGTTCCTAACCATCTAAGTGATATGCACTTTGAGGATAACTTTCTACGCAGGGGTTGTAGGATCAGCAGAGCAAATAAAGAGTGGCAGTAAGTAGTGCTCATCCGAGTCACTATCGGCCATGGGCAGTAAGTAGCGCTCATCTGAGTCGCTATCGGCCCCGGGCAGTAAGTAGCGCTCATCCGAATCGCTATCGGCCCAAAATACGTGTAAAAGTAAATGTAGCCCCTATGCTAATAGATGTCCTCTCCCCCCAATGATACTATACATGCGTCGTAACCATAACGCACCAACACATGTCGCTTCTACAACATTGTTTTATACCTAATAACTATCAAGTCTTCTAATCATGCATCTATTGACAGTTATTTCCAACGTATGCGCACGGGGATCAGCCAACACGCAAGTGACCTCTATATGTTACTCACAACTCACACATAACTCGTATACAATCGTGACAAGTTAATGAGACACACTAAATTGACGGTAGTTCCTTAACTCTAGGCCCACATACAAAAGGGAAAATAATAAACTGGAAATATAAATACAATAACTGAATAATAAAATGCAACTAAATGTAAGCAGTAAATATGGCAAGGTATCTTGCCTGGTGTGTCGTCTGATGTGGTACGATGCTCCGACAAGTCATGTTTGTCCAATTGCCATGGCCAATATGTAGGGAGTCCGAAGTCACGAGGAAATAGGAAAGCACGATTTTAGTCATGATTGATGACGATAATCGAAGAGAGTTTGAGGAAATAAATATATACTATTTTTAGGTAATTCTCTTATAATATTTAAAAAAATAATTTTAAATAAATACTTACTTGATTAGTAAATCGTTTGAGACCAAACCCTAAGTTTTTTTTATAGATATAAAACTTTTATATTAGTGAAAAATAATTTAGATAATTATTTGAAAATATGAAAACTCGATCTTGTCAAACAATGATTTCTAGCACAGTTTATTAAAATAGATAATATGTTTAATACTATATGTGGAACTAATAAACAACCCAACTCAATAATATATTTTATAGTCATAAAATATTATATATACCTCTATAAACAATAAGTTTACAAAATGATGTTAATACTAAGAATATGTATCCGTATACCTCACTCTTAGTAAATAATGCTATATACCAATATTTATTTGTATATTGTTTCTAAAAAGTAAATAGAAATAAAATAAAATAATAACTATTATTCTTCTTCCCTATTACTTAATACTTATGAGAAGAGAGAGGGTGTGGAACAAAACGAAGAAATTGGGGGGCTCAAGACAGGGAAGAAGAGAGAGAGGGAGAGGCGAGAGGACCTGCGAGGCTCGGCACGGTGGAAGGCTGAGTCGCGTGCACGTCGGAGCGGTCGTGGGGCGGCACGCGGCTCGGGGTGGCTTCGGTGGAGGCGCCCCCCACGGGGCAGCGACGGTGCTCCCCTGGGCTGACGCGGGGATTCGACGGACGCCAGGATTCTTGCACACATCGACCACTGTGAAAGCTCGGTGGCGCGGCCCACGGCTGCAGCAGCTCGCTTGGCCGCGGCTGACTTGACCAAAGAGAAGAGCTCGGCGCACCGGGCACGACGGCTTCGACGCTCGCTGGTCGAAGCAGAGACGGAGAGCTTCCGGATATGGTGGAGTCGGGGCTCTCGACGAGGGGTGGTGTTCGCCGGAAGGAGGCGGAGGTGAGTTACTATTTGGGTTTTAAATTTCTCTTTCTTGGGTTTGAGAACTTGATGGTGTACAGAGGTTTGGGGGTTGCCGGCGATGGTACCGATGATGACGATAGGATTCTGGAGACGGCAGGGGAGGTGGTTTGGGAGGCTGGCTTGGCCGGCGGGGATGATCGGTCGACGGGTCGGGGTTGGAGCCAGGATGGTGTCCGAGGATGATGAGGGAGAGAACCGGTGTCGTGTCATGTGAGACACAGGACGAGGTGTTGTAGGTGAAGGGCGGCCGACGGGGAGAAGACAGTGATGGTGGTGATTATGCAGGTGGTTGGGTGCTGGCCTGGGCTGCGGGTGGAGAACGATAGGGAGAGGGTGGTCGTAGCGGGGTGCGGTGGTGGTCGTTCGGGGAACTATCGTGTCCTGCGAGACATGGACAGGGTTGTCCGGGGTTATCGGACACGGTGAACAATGTAATTGTACAATATATAATATAGTGGATGGAAGAGGAGGACACCGATACGATGCACAATTTGTGTTGGAAATTTGGATGGTGAAATTATGGAGAAAAGAGAGGAGTCTCTCCTTATATAGGAGGTAGGGCTCCTAGATGGATATGGATTGGGACGATTTAAATTTCCCATTAGATAAATCGTATATTAATTTAAATCGATTTGAAACTAATTCAATCAATCAAATTCTAATTTAAATCTAGATAATCCAATCAATCCAATTCAAATTTAAATCAAAATTTTTGTTCGAAACTATTTTGGAAATCAATGAGATAATCCAAATTTAAGTCACCCTAATAATCAAATATTAAATCAAATTATTTTCAAAATGTCTTTTTATAAATAATATAAAAATACTAAAAATTAATTTCAAAAATAAAAATATATGAATAAATTTCTTGTAACTCGTATGTAAATAAAATATTTACATAATCATGGTTTTTCTAACTTTCTACTATATTTTAACAAAAAATAAAATAACATTTTTATAATAACAAATAAAATAATGTTTTGGCAAATCTCGATGTGACGTCTTTTTACAACTTTAAACAAATAAAATATTTATCACATATCATTTTGAAAACCTTATTTCTCCTATATAAAAAAATCTATAATAAAAAATGTTTTTTCTAAAAATAGGTACCTCGCACATATTCGCACTCGACGAACAAATACAAAAATACAAATTCGCACGCGACGTACAAATAGGAGAACGCAAACTTGCACGCGACGTATAAATACGAAGTACAAAATAAATACCAAATTTATATAAAAAATCGTGGTAGAAATTTAGGGGTTTTACAATAGTACCCCTACAGCTAATCTGAAATAGTCGATGTGTAACGCAATTTAATTTATAAAAAATAATATTAATTATATTAATTGAAATTTTAAAATTTCTAAACTTAGAATTAAATAATTGAAAGGGGATGATGAAAAGGATGTGGCCTACAAAATTATTTTTTAAAATTCATCAAAAGAACCCTAGGCGAACTCGGCCCGATTTCGGCCAGAGTTCTGTCGGTGGTATATGTTTTTAAGTCAGAACCCGAGGCCCCCTCCTCTTTATCTCTTCCAAACTCCTCCCAACAGCAGTAGCAGCCACCCGAACCTCTCCAAAACCCTAGCTTTTCTCCAACTCCTTGCTTCTAACCCAGTTGGAGATTTCTATCCAAATTTTGGATTCGTGCGAAGAATTCATGTCTCTACAACATACTCAATTTCTGGAAGGTATAACTCTCTCCTTTCATCTCCTTCAATTTCATTAGTTTCTATTCAAATTTGGAAGAAACACCTAAGGGATTCACTCCTTCCAAGAGGGAGAAGACCAATGCCAGTGAAGAGGCATCGTCTTTGAATCCACCAGAGAATTCCCTCTTTTCTCCGGTCCAATCGTCCGATGGTGCATACAATGAGTTTTATTTTGAAACTCATGACCAATCATAACTTTGGTATGGTGATTTTATCATGCGCAATATAAGCACTGGTGCCCCGATTAAGTGGATTGTGTTTTCTGACCACCATCCTTACTTTAAGGCATTAGGGTTACACCAACTTGTCACCGAAAAATTCTCTATAGCTACTAATGCTATTAGATTGTTTTACTGCAACTTTGTGTTAGACACTTTTGATGTTAAGACTCGTGTCAGAGGTATTAACATCGGGTTCAATGATGTCTTGTTAGCGAAAATCCTTGATGTTCCTAACGAAGGTGCCCCGCTCGATGATATCACTGATTTTGATTTTCCTGATGGCACGACTCTTCTCAGTTTCAAGAACGATCTTTGTGCACCTGCGCGTGTTCGTTCTGGAAAGTTCAAGGCTGCAAACTTGAACTTGTTTAACTATGAGTTACATCGCATCATCTATTCCACTATTCTTCTAAAATCTACTTCAAAAGATGATGTTACTAATCTTGAACTATTTGCCCTCTACCACATCATCAAGGGAATTCCATTTTCGGTTCCCAAGACTATTATCCAGATAATGGGATTATGTCGTACAAGAGATCGAAATCTCTCTTATGCGATGTTCATGCCACGCATCTTTCAGCATTTTGACATCGATATGTCTACTTGTTCTCTAGACCATGAGCCCAAGTATCTCCAGCTATCCCGTCGTAGCACAGCTGCTCCTCCTGCTCCTCCTTCTGTACCTGCTCTACCTCCTCAGGTATACCATATGTCGTTTGAGGGTATTCATCAGCACCTCTCTGATATGCGGACATTCATCACTAACACATCCAGGGAACGCGAGTTCTGCGATGTGAGTCAATTTCAGGCACTCGTCAACTCCTTTGTCGATCTCCATTTTGTCCAGACTGGACACTCTGCCAGTTCTCTTCCCAGAGATTCTGCTGTCTCCGGATACCGCTATGAGGATGAGACGGTACACTCTCTCTTTCAGCCCGGTAATGCTTATGACTGGTACCGTGGTTCTGGTGCTACTCCACACCATTCTGGAGCTGGCACTTCTGGGCTGGTCCATCCGGACATGGTGGACGTGCTAGCACTGCTGATGACGATGTTGATGAGGATTTGTGATCTAGACGCATGACATTTTGTCTAGATGTCACACTTTTTGGGACTTTATATGTCTTTGTTTACTTGGAAATGCTCCGACATTCCAAGATATCAGTACTTTATCTTTTAGTTTACTTTTGCATTTGAGATTGTGACTTTATGAGCTGATGTATTGTGAACATCTTTTTATGTTCTGCTTAGCATATTATATCATTTTAGTTTAGATTCATATTTCTTGATATAGCACTATCTCTTTATGCTTCAATATTAACTGCCTGTGAAATGTTTTTTTCTTCTATTTATTATGTTTATATTTTTTCAACGATTGTTTCTTATGCATACATTGCGGGGAGCTTCTCTCTTTGCAATTATTTTGCTAAGTGACAACGGGAGAGAAATATGATCTAACATCTTTTGCAGGATACAAGAACAATTTTTTTCAGGATACAGTACAACTTTGATTATCTTTCAAATCTTATTGATCGAAGATGTTATATCGGTCAAGGTTTGTCAATTATCAAAATGGAAAAGATTATTGCCCCATTAGTTATGGTCAAACCTGATTTTAGTAATTGATCAAACTCTGTCTCGATATACGGGCTACTTAAAGATATAAAAAGATCTGCTACCCATTCTGTTCAAGACCGAAGCTATGTTTGCCACTTGAGTCTTTATTTCCTTTATGCAATATAATTTTCACTTTTGTTGAGTGTAGGAATACATTGTACACCGAGTCATACTGGCAAATAGGCTACCCTAAAAATGTTTTCAAAAATATCCCATATTTTAAAAAATAGCCCCTATTTACAAAAAGCTTCTAACTGCTTAAAACAATTTCAAAAAGCCCAAAAATCAAATTGCAAAAACCCTGACCAACCCTGACAGAACTCGGCCAGAGTTCGGTCAGAGTTCGGCTAGAGTTCGGTTAGTGAACGTTGCTTTTTGAACTTGGTCTCCCTACAGTTACGAATCCTACCGAGATTTTCTCATAGAGTTCTGCCCGAATTCTGCCAGAGTTCTGCCTTTGGAAAAAATATAAATAGAGAAGGATTTCGATCATTTTAATTCACTCATTCACTTTCATCTCTTCTCTCTAAAGCCTACTGTTCTATTCCAAAGAGTTCTAAGCTTTTATTTTCAAATCCCAAGCCAGTTACAATCCTTTAGTCGATTTGCCAGTGTGGTACGGTCTAGAAGCTTCAGAGCGATTACAATAAGAGGCTTGATTGAAGAAAGACTCTTCATAATTGAAGTTGGTCGAGTACTTCGAATCAAAGCTCGCGTTTGTAGAAGTTGCAAGGACTTCGTATGAAAACTTACAGAATTTTCCAATAGTGGATTCAACAGGAAGCTAGAGTTCTTCCGACTGGACTAGTGCTCACAAAAGGGAAACCAGTATACATCGCCATCTTTGTGTTTGCTTTCTGATCTTTGCTTTTACAGTTATTTACTTGTGATATATATATTTCTCTGTGATCTTGCTGCTAACTTTTAAATTGGCTATATTCCGCTGCCTACTCTATTCACCTCCCCTAGAGTATTGTGCTTTACAAATTCGTTCCTACAGCATGAAGGTTGTATTGGCTATGGACACTGAAGAAGATCGGAAAGATAATCCAGTTGAGGTGCTGATAATTCCAGTTAAGGGATACACGTCTCATCCCTCGTCTTCTCAAATGTTGATCATTAATCTCTCTCTTATTACTAAGCCTCCTTCTACTGAAAAAATGGAACAAAGGGAGCTCACCTCTTCTGAGCCTCTTGTTATTAACCTACGTCGTAACAAGCCTTCTACTTCTCCTCCTCTTGTTATTAACCTCGGTAAGTCACCATCAAGGTTAAAAATACTATTGTAAATATTGAAGTGAATATCAATAAAGTAGCATCTCCATTGCAGTATATTGATGTTAATTATTACACATAGCATTATTTAGAAATTTTGGATAATTTTGAACCGCTTACCTTAGGGGAAACTCAACCCCTCTAAGATGAGATATCATTCGAACCAGTATAAAACTCGTTCTTTCTAATTCATTTCCGGAAGAAAGACGAGCATCCTATCATCTTCCGTGAAGGATTGAATCAAATGGCCATATTTGGCAATGACTCTGAAAACAATGATAGTGGATGAATTCAACTACTTCATTACAGTCAATAATCTAAAAATATCAATTTGGAAGATGGGCTACAATTTCAAATCTGGCCTTAATGATGGTAAGGTAGATGAACTCCTATTTGTATACCCGCCCCAAAAGAAAAGTCGTCGCAATATTATGATAAGACAAAACATGGGTTAGGCTATACTACGCCTATCACAATCTAGATATTTCTGAGTCTGATAAAGAAGAACAATCTAATTCTTCTGACTCTTCCTCATAGGATTCTGACACCAGCATAGGGCACGTCCATCGAGTGACTCTATCTTCCAATATGGTGATAGCTAAATTCTTAGAGGATGATAACGACTCTACCGAGACTTATGAGGAAGAACCTTGGGTACAATGGATGGACACTCAATAGGAGCTTCGTTTCGAACAACGTGAACCACCCACTCAAGATGAGCTAATCCAAATTGACGTCGGAGACGAAGCTTCTCCAAGGCCAATATTTATCAGCAAAAGTCTCCCTAAAATAGACAATCAAGAATTAATCCAGCTCATTAAAGAATACATTGATGTGTTCACCTGGAGCTATAAAGATATGCTAGGATTAGATCCTCAAATTGCTACCCATAAGCTCAATATTTTGCGAAAAGCTAAGCCAGTCAAACAACAACAACGACAATTTTGACCTGATATAATGGATGCCATAGAAGCTGAAGTCAAGAAGCTCATCGCCTACGTCTTTGTCAGGGAGGAACAACATCCCGATTGGGTGGCTAATGTCATTCCGGTTATAAAGAAGACAGAAAAAGTTCGAATCTGTATCGACTTTAGAGACCTCAATACAGCTTATCCCAAAGACGAGTTTCCTCTTCGAATCACTGATGTCATGATCGACAATACCTGCGGGTTTGAACGAATGTCTTTCATGGACGGATTCTCTGGATATAATCAAATCAGGATGAACCTGGAAGATAAAAAACATACGTTCTTTCGTACTCCTCTAGGAGTCTATTGCTATACAGTCATGCCATTTGATCTCAAGAACGTTGGTCCTACCTATCAACGGGCCATGAGTACCATCTTCTGTGAATACTTATAGAAAACAGTCGAGTGCTATGTCGACGATATTGCTGTCAAAAGTCGTCTAAAGGAAGATCATATCCAAGATTTAAGAACTATCTTTAATCTAATGCATCAGCATCAACTTAAAATGAATCCTACCAAGTCATTTCTGGGAGTCTTTATTGGCAAATTTCTTGAATTTGTTATTATCTCTAAGGGTATACACTTTGACCCCGAGAAAGTCAAAGTCATTCAAGAGATGCGTCCTCTACGCAACGTAAAAGAGCTACGAGGATTTCGGGAATGACTTGCGTACATCAGGAGATTCATCACAAATCCCTCTAGATGCTGTAGAATGTTAGCTTAATTGATGAAGAAAGGTGTGTCTTTCGTTTGGATCAATGAATGTCAGCAAGCATTTAAAGACATAAAGTGGTACTTGATGAACCCTCCAGTCCTAGTTCCTCCAATCACAGGAATACCCTTTCTGATGTATGTTCGAGCAATGGATCACTCTCTGGGTGCCCTCCTAGCCCAGAAGAATAATGAAGGCCATGAACAAGCAATTTATTATCTCAGTAACACAATGATCGGTGCTGAACATCGATATAGCCCGTTAGAAAAAGAGTGCTTAGCCTTGATGTTTGTCGTCCAGAAAATGTGTCACTACATCACGGGCCAGACCATTAATGTTATTTCCAGAGTTAATCATCTACGAGTTCTGATGAAAAAGCCTAGTACACTCAACTCCAGACTTGCTACATGGGCGATACTGCTAGGACAGTATGAAATGGTCTATGTCCCGCAAAAGTCTGTTAAAGGTCAAGCCCTATTCGACTTCTTGGTCGCACATCCAATTCCTAAAAATTAAAAACTCTACGATGAAATTCCTGATAAAATTCTAGAGACCAACATAATTTTAGAAAAATACTCATTTGGTGTCGATTCTTTGATGGTGCATCCAGAATTGGACCCATCGGTATCATCATTGCTGGAGTAGGGATTGTCCTTGTATCTCCAGAAGGACTAGCTATTCAAAGAGCCTATTCTCTGGATGAGTCATGTTCTAATAATATTGCTGAGTATAATGCTTTACTCATCGGTCTCCATCAACTAAACAGCTGGATATCTATTATCTTGAAGTATATAGAGACTCTAAACTGATTGTCAACCAGGTTAGAGGTACGTATGAAGTCCAACATAAAAAACCCATCCCTTATCAAGAAATAGCAATTAAATTGGCTGCATCGTTCAAAGGTTTCTTTATTGAATATGTATGCTGAGCATGTAAAACAGAAGCTGATGCGCTCGTGAATCTAGCCGTTGTGTTAGTAATTCCTGTGAAATGGCAACAATTAATCGTCATCGCTAATCGAGAATTATTCTATGTCGAAAATAATTTAAACATTAAATTCAGCAATACGATTAAGATTTGCACTACTAGCGAGGACTGGAGAACTCCCTTCATCGACTTTGCAGTACATGACGTCTTACTGGAAGACCCTAAAGAAGCAACGACGACAATCCATTGTCGGTCGCTTCAATTCTATTACAATCACTCCTCCAAAACACTCTACCGACGATCATTTGATGGTATTCTCCTACGTTGTCTTGCGGGTGATGAAGCAAAATAGATACTGCGTGTCATGACCCGCTCCCGAATAATCGGACACGAGTCGAACACGCCCAGCCTTCGTCGATGGACACGACGAAGTAAGCTATACAATTCTAAGGAAAACTCCAAGATAGTAGATACATAAAACAACACAGCTTCTATACACGTTCCCAGAAAAGATCTCCACAATCTATCAAGTCAATATAACATCATCTGAAGACAAATCCGGTAACCAGAATAAATTTATACAATCCTGAATCCTCAATGTAATATACATGATACAACTCTAATAAACTAGAAAAATGAGCTAATCTAGGACACTACAACTCTAAGTCCATCCTGAAATAGAAACTCCACCATCTTTGGGCTCTGGCCCAAGGTGGTACAACATCAAGTAGACCTGCAACGTATCCTGTCAGAAAAAAAGCAAAGTACAACCCCGACAAGAAGCACTAAACAATGTAAATTAAAATACATGAAAAAGAATCACAATATGAACTATGATACAAGACAGGAATATGAAACTGTAGTACATGAATAACGATGAACTATAGTACCAGATCCTGAACAATAAACTAAACTATCAGTATAACATGCATTTAAAATAACTATCAGAGTATGTGACCGGCTGGGTAAACAATGAACAATGAGCACATGAATAATGGTACGGCTTAGAGTCCCACGTGCACGATGTGAGACCTAAGCTATTAGTCAATGCCTAGCTAAAATAGGATTGGTCACATATCTGTAGTATTTCCCCACCCCAATGTACAAGTAAAGAACACTGAATCAATGAACTATGAACAATGGACGATGAACAATGAACAATTGTGTGTAAAATGTGTCGATATGAGAACATGAAGCAAGACAAAAATACAGAGTAAAGAGATCGAGTCGGTGTACTTGCCTTGCTCTGGAGTTCGATTGTACTAAGATAGATTCTAGGTCCACCTAGCATTTGGTATAAGTTGGTTAGATTCTAAACAATGTCAATCAGATAATATCTAGAGAATATATCCTAGCTTTGATAAAATGATTACTAATAAAATACTTAAGATTAAATTTTAATAAAATTATTTGTCCAAAGATAATAGAAATAAAATGCTAGCAGAACAATTTAAATAGAATACTAGTACCATATTTTACAAAACTGTATCAACATATAGATATTAAAAACACTATTAAACTATATACATAGCAATTTAGTTTTAATCCATATTAAACATGGTAAACATTTTTAGAGTATAGTAGCTGCTATAAAATACAACTAAGAGTAATCAACATTTATTGCTAGTTACAAGATCCAAATTTAATATGCATTAACTAAATAAAACACAATAATGACTACACTAAATAGTTATAAAACCAATATTTTTAATATTCAACTATTTTGAAATAAATATTTTAAAATATATAAGACTATTTTAGAGACAATATATATAGAATAATATTTTTTTAGAAAAATAGCTTTGCATATAATTGCTAGTGAAAATAGAAGTCTATTATTTAGTAACCCAAATAATACGTGAGCAAAACATTTTATTTATTTTTAATTAGTAATATTTATACTAACAAGACATTTATGGAAGTATTTTACAAATTACTAAGATATTAATAATAAAGAAAATAGCCAGTTTACTTTCCAGCCCAATAAGAATATAACCTAATTAATATAAAATTCGGAATAGGCCTGAAGCCCAAACCCACAGAACAGCCAATACCTAGGCATGAGAACACTGGGCTTGAAGCCCACAAACTTAGTTATATTTAAATAATCTTTTTTTAAAAAACAAGAACAATCCCAAACTCTTACTCCTGTAAGTTACAACTAGTTATTACTCCCACACCATACAAACCCAGCTTTAACTAAAATCCTTGCTCAACATAAAACAAAATCTTAGCAATCATAAGTTAAACCAAAACCTAGCATAGCCCCCCCCCCCCTTCATTCAACCAAAATATGATCCAGACCCCCATCTAGTACTGATGCATTCTCTCCAATCCCTCCAAACCAATTTCAAAAATTAGCCAACCACAGAGAACTATAGTCTAACTCCCTACAGATTAACCAACCAGAACCTAAGTAAATATACATAACTCAGAAGAATTTAGACACAAAACTCAGCAAAATATACACAAAAAAATAAATATACAACTCAATTGCAAAGAATACAAGCCGAACCCATCCAGGACCTCTACTACTCCTATCCCATCGTACTGATTCTTCCAGTCCCTCTATGCCACACCTGGATACGCACACACATCCTGAACACAAGTCCATACTGGACACGAACGACATCCTGATCACGCACACAGGACCCAAGCTAACCCACCCGATCCTGGCCACACCACACTTATTCAAAATTCTAGCATACACTTAATTTAACACAGAAAGTTAAAGTAATACCGAAGATGAGAAGGATTGGTCACAACTGCTCAGTGACATATCGTATCCGACACGATTTCGTCCCAAGACACGGACAAGCCCTATTGATGTCACTTTCTGCACGCCTTTGAAAGAGAGTCGAACAAAATGAACCAATCTGGAAGAAATATCGAGGAATCGTTGTCGACAGATTACTGGACCAGGAGTTGGATCGATCGATCTCCCGATCTAGATTTCGATCAGAGATCGGAGATCAGGGATCAAGGATCACAAGAAGAAATTAATAGATCAACATCAAAGGAACTCAAGTGAAAACTCACCGTGGTCGCTGACGCTCGACTCGTCGATCCACCGGAGAAGAAAGAGTCGTCGGAAAGGACATCTGTGCAGTCGCCGAAAAATTGTTCGCCTGAACCGTCGAGAAAATGGAGAAGTGTCACCGTTGATCGAGAAGCTGCGCCCAGCCGAGCACGGCCTGAGAGTGCTGTCGTCGAGAGGGGGAACGTCACCTGAACCGCCGGGAAAACTTGCCGTCGCCAGAGGAACTCAACACCGGGGTGGCGCTACTATCGATCCAGTCGCCGGAGGAGTGGAAACCACCGTCGCCATCTCCATCTTCATCGCCAAAATGAATTAGGGTTAGGGTTAATGGGAGATTTGGGGAAATCAGAGAAGTCTGTGGAAAAAAAATGGTCGAGCATAATAACACTCTTCCTTTTGAGAGTTTTAAAAAGAATAAAAGGATTGGGAGTTTTATACTTAAGACCCCAACATTTTTTATTTACAAAAAAACTATAACAGTTGGTGGTTGGGTTGTTTTAGGGAATTAGAAAGTTGTTACAAAGTTTGTTGGGAAGTTAGGGAGTAGTTACAAGGTGGTTATCATCTTGGAGAGCACTCCAACCTTAGTTGCTAGAACCCTTCCTCTCAAATTCCCTCAAAAAATAAATAACCAAAATTTCAAAAAAAATCACAAAGTGTCTTAACATTAATCGTAAATAAATTTCAAATTAATTATTCTTAAAATAAAAATATCAGGAAAATATTGAATTTAGTACTTTCAGAAAAGTGGGGTTACAAATCTCCCCTAGAAAATTTCGTCCTCGAAATTTCAAAGGGCACGTTAAATACAATTAAGAATATAGCCAACAAAAACTTGAAAACGATTTAACTTTATTAATCATAAATTTTGAATTTTGGTACAACTAGAAAAATCAAGATGATCTAGAAGATCAAAGCTTAAAATCTTGGCATGGTAGAGTAAATAAAAAATGATTTGCCACAAATAAATTCTAAATATGATAAAATCAAAATTTAGGCATGGTCAAATAGTATCAGAATAATTTAAATTCTAATTATGACTACGGTTTAAAATTGTGACCTAAATCCATGAAGAAATCGTTTAGCATAACAAGCATGGCTATGAAAATCAATTCATTTAATCATGTTTAGAAAAATATAGTCCAAATTTTAAGCTATTAGGGTCGTAAATGCTAAAATAGAAGGATACGCCTAAAACATTTTTTTTTAACGCCATCTATCCAAAAATGTGGTCAAATGACTAACAGGGTCATAAAAGATACCATACGATCTATATAGGAACATAACGACTAAGGATAACCAAAACATGAATTTTGAAAAATTAACTTGACTAGAAATCAAATTCAAGAATAAGTAAATCAAACCTCGATTTGCTTTGAAACATGATTAAGGAAATAAGTCATTTGGGGCACGGTCGTGATTAGAATCAAATTATTTAGTAATGAAGTCCAAATCTTAAATGATAAAAATTTACTGAGGTATACTCAAGATCTAAACACAATCAAAGAACAAACATAAAATCATCATGACACGATTAAATCTATACCCAAAAATCATAAAGGAAGGTCAATATAGAAATCAAATCTAGTTACGATCAAAATAGTATATACGATTAGTAAAATCACGATTTCTAAAAATAACCCAAAATTAAAATCTAGACATGACAGATCTTAAACATGGAATAAGTCAAGGTAAACATATTAAAAAAATAACACTAAAATGACATAGTCATAAAATTATGATCCAAATACAATAAAATTGTTTTAGGCATAACTTAGCATGACTATGAAAATTTCCAAATGGTTTAGCAAATTATGGTAAAAATTATTTAAGCTTGTTGAGTGCTAGAATACGCTAACTACAGAAATGATACGACTAAAAAAAGATTTTGAAAATATGGACCATTAACAAAATTTATGCAATACACGAAATCAAACCATGAAAAAATTGGACTAACAGATATTAAAGAAGGTCTTGATTTAATAGTATCTGATAAATCAAGAGGAAAAATGGAATCAATTGCAGAGATTCAATATCAAAGATATTTTTTTTAAATTGTCAATGGCAATGAGAGATCAACACGAATATAATCTCAATAGTATCTGAAAACTATACATATTCAAAATCATTTTACCTAGAATTCCTACCTCGCCAGTGTGGTGTACATCTGACTGCAGTAAACTTTTGGCTTAATGTCTCAAATAGTAATAAGTTACTGAACATTTCTTTCAACTTTATCCATGTTATAGGAAAAACTCAAGAGATCAACATTTTATGACTTAGGACATAGACTCAATAATATCCGAAAACCTATAATACCTGAAATTACTTTGACTTAGAGCCCATGCCTCGCCAGTGCGCAGCTGGCTGCAGTGAACCCACGGTCTCCATAATCCAGATAAATGACTGCAGTGCACATCTGCTACATCATAGCAGGTCGTCGAATACTCTCTCAACTTTATCTGCAGGAATTTTAAAAGAGTTTGCGAAATTTCAAACGAATTCTAACACCCTAATCATAATGGAAGGTGAAGTTATCTGTTCTTATAAAACAAGTAGTTACTGAAAAACAAATAGCGGGACAAGGAGATTACAGAAACTAATCTTAAATAAGAAACAAGTGACTCGAATTGCAACAAGAAAATTTTTAGAAATTCTAGATATTAAGAGGAAATCTAATGAAAGCTCAAATACTATAAATCAAATATTTATAATAGAAAAATATATTAGATAGATAATCTTAGAAGCCCCGAGCGCAGGAGAATCAATATCCTTGGCGTTGCGTGTCTGAACCACTCTGAAAAATAGAAAACTAGTTAGATATGACCTAACCATAGGATAGTAAACAAACTTAGTAAAACTATACCCATAATTGTTTCCCACGGATCCTATGCTGTGATGAGTTTTCTTAGTTTCGCTAGTCCCCCAATAGCACTTTATAGCCTAAGTGCCAATAGGACTGACCTGTATGGGCCACCACTAAAAACATATTACGACTCGCTCTTGAATAATCGGACACGAGTCGGACATGCCCAGCCTTCGTCGATAGATACGACGAAGTAAGCTGTACAATTCTAAGAAAAACTCTAATATACTAGATACATAAAACAACACAGCTTCTATACACGTTCCCAGAAAAGATCTCCACAATCTATCAAGTCAATATAACATCATCCGGAGACAAATTCGGTAACCAGAATAAATTTATACAATCCTGAATCCTCAATGTAATATACATGATACAACTCTAATAAACTAGAAAAATGATCTAATCAAGGACACTGCAACTCTAAGTCCATCCTAAAATAGAAACTCCACCATCTTCGGGCTCTAGCCCAAGGTGGTACAACATCAAGTAGACCTGCAACGTATCCTGTCAGGAAAAGAGCAAAGTACAACCCCGACAAGAAGCACTAAACAATGTAAACAGAAATACATTAAAAAGAATCACAATATGAACTATGATACAAAACAGGAATATGAAACTGTAGTACATGAATAACGATGAACTATAGTACCAGATCCTGAACAATGAACTAAACTATCAGTGTAACATGCATTTGAAATAACTATCAAAGTATGTGACCGGCTGGGTAAACAATAAACAATGAGCACATGAATAATGGTACGGCTTAGAGTCCCACGTGCACGATATGAGACCTAAGCTATTAGTCAATGCCTAGCTAAAATAGGATTGGTCACTGTTTGCCATTGATTGTAAAAGAACAGAACAATTATCGGAGGACTGAACTTAGACTCACAATACAAACTCGCTCGTACAAAGAAAGCCTAGGGACGAAAACCTAGGTACAGTAGACTAAGTACGATTGTTTATTTTTGATTCTGGGGGGTGACGATAGAGGCTCGGGAAAGCGACGGCCGCTCTGCCTTACTCCTTGGACGATCAGTATGCAGTCATGGCTCGGGGAAGATCTGCTCGACGTTGATGAAGAAACGCTCTTCTTGCTCTCCTCGGATTGCTCTCCTGGCTTCTCTCTCTCTCTGTGATTATCAAGAAGGAAGGGGGGAGCTCTCTCTGTGCAGATCTCTCTCTTCTTATTTCTTTTGGTGCCGACCTCTCTCTCTCTCTTCTTCTTCTTTTTTTTCACAAGGGAATGATGCTGGCTATTTATAAGAGTGGGGGGGTAATCATTAGGGTTTGCTAATGATTATCTGTTTGGAATGTCGGCGCTCCTTCATTCTATCTGAACCCTTGATCCTGATTATAGTGAATCTCGGCCATTAATGCGGATAGCATCGTATCTCATGAGCAATTAATGCTAGCTGCTTTAAATCCTCGTGATTGATTATGCCAATGTCTGATTGCTCGCCACGTGTCCCATTAGCTTGATGATAAATGATATGCCCTGATCTCAGTAATTATGACGATGATGTCAAATATATTTGTTGAGATTCGGTTAAATCTCTTATTGATCTCATGCCACGCGTCTTAATTGTGAGTCCTGTCAGAGCCGCATAGGATTGACTATCCTCGAACCGCAGAGAGATACTCTTCCTGAGCCGCATGAGATAATGCCTCATCGAGCCGCAGAGAACGAACCTTCCGTGAGCCGCATATGTATAGTCTTTGCGAGCCGCATGAGCTAGCATTGTATTGAGTCGCAGGGATTGAGCTCTCGGTGGACCGCGTATGGCTGATTTCTGCTAACCATACAGAGTGACTTCTTCGTGAGCCGCATGGAGCTATTTTCCATTTAAGCCGCATGAAAGTTGCCACGTGGCAACCTAGGATTTCTGACGGTTCGGGTCAAAGATCTTCTTCCTTTCTCGAACAGTCTGTCATTATGGCAGAGCCATTATGACACTTTATGTCAGAGCAGTCACAGTCGCCAAGTCGTGTCAGAGCATTAAATGAGGCCACCCCCAAACGACCAGCTGTAGGGAATGATCACACATGGCATCTATCGAGCCGCATATACCTTGCTGAACCGCATACGCTCCCGAGCTGCATGCGATTGAGAGTCTTCTTTGAACCGCATAGGGCCGCTCCTGTGTGAGCCGCATAAGCTTCTTACTCCGAGCCGCATGGATCATTATTCTAATATTTTCCATGCTTCTACAGGACCCCCTTCAAAGTTTTTAATTTGTAAAAATTAGAATACTTTGAACAAGAAGCATGGCCCCGTTCATGCCGCATAGAATTTTTCTGTCTGCCTGAGCTTCCTAGCCGCATAAGTGCCTTAGTCGTATTAATTCATCTGGCCGTATAAACTGGTTACCACGTGTCCTGAACATGTGTGCAAATCTTTATTAAGTGCCTTTGATTTGATTTAACACCGCCTTTTGGGGGAGGATCCCAAGAGTCTTTTTTTTTGCCTTGACCGAAGCATTTTGCCTTTATTCTTTGGGGTGCGGCGCGTAATCCGAGGCATACTCCGAGACGTCTGTTCGTTTCGTGGGTCTTTTTTGCCTATAAATAGGAGTCTTTAAACCTCTTGGGGCTTTTTTTTATCTTCTCTCTTTGCTCCGAATCTCTATTTGCTGTCTTTGCTTTTCGTCTTTTAGCAACCGACAATGGCTCCCAAGAAGGCTGCAGCATCGAAGGCCGCCTCATCTTCTGCGGCAGCGAAGGGCAAGAAAGCTGCGTCTTCATCGACTGTGGCGGCGAACATGGCGGCTCCTCCGTTGACTGACGTACCCGCTTTTCACCCCGACGTCCACCCGCCTATCGCTGGTAAGGGTCCCTTAATATGAACTGCCATGGCTACGCCGCATATTTTATGCGCGAGCCTATATTCCAAAGCACACTGTGTGTCCGACTCATGTCTGGGCCGCATGGGATATGACCCAGGTTTGAGCCGCATGGAAGTGGTTGCGTAACTACTTCTTTACCAGGGCCGCATAAGCTCATCCTCGCTGTACTGCATAAGCTCATCCTTGTAGGGCCGCATAAACGTTTTCGAGCCGAACATACTCCTTTCGGACCGCATAAGTTCCTTCGTACTGAGTCGCATGAGTTCCCTTCGAACGGAACCGCATGATTTTATTCGTACTGGACCGCATGGACTCTTTCAAACTGAGCCGCATAGGCTCATTTGAATTGACCTGTATAAACCGAGCCGCACCTATGCTGAGCCGCATAAGCATCATGTGTTTTTGTCGTTTCAGCTATCATTTTGACCTTGTTTCTTTTGCCTTTCTTCAGTGACTCTGCCCGTGAATCCTGCTTGGGAACTTATGGTAGGCTCGTGTCAGTTTGCCTCGGGCGTTCATCGGGATGACTTAGTTCGTCAAGTGTCCGAACAGCTACTTGTTGATGAACCTTTGGAGCGACTAAATGCCATCAGGGTTCAATCCTTTCAGTTCCTTGTTGATATGATAAGCTCTGGGCAGTCTGACGGGAAGTATCTGAAACCGGTCTTCCTCTTTGGGGATGCGTTGGTTGTAGAAAACTCCCGAGTGTTGGATGTTTCGGAGAGTTGGGATTTTGACCTGGACGGGATGCCGATTCACATCCCTATTATGAAGCGCCATTTTCCTTTTGAGTGGTTCAATATGATCGTTCTGGATAGGCAGATGCCGGACACCCTCACTCCAACCAGACCGGGGATGTTTGTTGGTACTATCCGTTATAACAGAGCCACTGGGTCAGTGCGCGCAGTCAAAGATCCGGCCAGTCGGTCCGTGATGGGGTTAGTTCCAGGTACCTTCATCAACAACCCTGGTCCTAACTTTTCATTCTTCCAGGCTGATACCTTCCTGAGTCAGCTTGCTCGCAAAGGGTCCTATCCTATTGGTAGGTTGGTCCTGCCGAGCTGGGTACACCCCATTCCTCCGTGGGCTAATCTATCCTCATGGATCCTACGAAAGTATGAAGAGTTTTTGCGGGGAGTCAACCTTTATGAAGCTATACGGGGTACCAGTCACGGGTTGCCCGTTAATAAGCCACTGTTCATGGCCCTTTTGGAGATGTATAATCATCGAATGGGGACCTTTTTTACCCCTGTTGGAGAATTAGGGCTCGCTCTTCACGAGATGTATGCTGTCTCCAAGCTCCCCTGGGGGGATGAACCCTTCGAAGTGTATACGCTGACGAATGAGGAGCTCCAAGATTTGGATCAGCGATTTCCCAGTTTCGTCACCGTGTATCAAGAATTATTATGCCATCATAGCACCTGTCACCGGACGACTATCCAGAAAAATGATAGCTCGGAGGGGGACTCTCCCCATACTAAATCTTGGGTTGCATACCTTTTCAAATTTAGCGCGGCTGGCCGGGTCACTTCCCGAGATCGTTTAACTCCTAAAGAAGTGGAGGTCTTGATGTCGACTGCCTGGAGGTTGAAGTCTCAAAGTGACAGGTTCGGAAGCCAGATTGACTCCTTTATCTACTTTCGTTATGGCACTCGACGGTTGTCCGAGAAGGCACTCTTGGCCGGATTTTTAATGGTGTGGCTGCGCAATTGCGTGGTCTCAGGAGGGACAGGCTCTATTGAGAGGATCAGTCGCCACTTCATTCTTCCTGTCGTAAAGTTGGCCTTTGGGGTCAGGCTAGCCCTTCTTCCTGCCATGGTGTGCAGTATTCAACATGGTCTTCGCACCTTCTCGTCCAAGGTCATTGCTCGTGACGTGGCAATAGATTTTGAACGTGTAGAATTGCCTTACCATTACTTGCTGGGATGGCTATTGCTGCATTATCAATCCTTGATGAGACCCGGGACGGGAGATGGCGTTACAGGTGATGACGCGTTTCTTTTCAAGTATCACCACCAGCCTTGGGAATGTAGTACCATGTCGGCGTGTCGGAGGATGCTGGCGAGGGTGGATGGGTACAATTTCTTCGTATCCGTTCCTCGTTTCACTGATCAAGAGGTGAGGAGTGTTCATGTTGATGGGGTCGGACCTCCTTATTTCTTGCCTGAAAAGATGCGTTTCTGGCTGCGCAACATTCGCCCGGCGCATCTAGTTTACCGGAATTGCACCACTGTGTATTTGGAGCCCTACTTGCCTAGTAGGTTTGCCCGTCAATTTGGGTATAGTCAGCTATTCCTCGGGCGCCCCAGTTCTCACCTGGGATTTGAAGGCAGCATTCTTGATGGTATCAGAGCATGGAGCTACTATGACACCTGTCATACTCGGACTAGCTTCTTGGTCCCTGCCGCAAATGTGACGGATGAAATCCTGCATATGGCAGCCCTGTATCATGTTACGGCGAATCCTCCTCCCCTCGATTTTGACTTGAGGACTAGCTTCATTGTGGGCACTCGCCTAGCGGAGAAGGCTATGACATCGAGAGCAAAGAAGAAAGGGACAAATAGGGTTCCCTCGCCCGATTCTGAATCCTTCGACACAATTGAGGACAATAATGAACGGGACGGCGAAGACTCCTTTTCTTCGGGTGATGGGATAATGGCGGGTCAGCCTCCTGTTATGGCGGCTGAGATGGCGACGGAACAACCGTCGGCCATATTTGACGAAGCAGTGGGCCCGTTACCGTCTGCGTCGGAGGAGGCACGGGTAGATCTATCGCCCGCCATGCCTGGTCCTTCGCGTAAGCGAGGCAGGCATGAGCCTACCGGCGGAGAGGTAACTTTTTCTGTAAAGAGAGCGGCTGTCGGTCCCCGTAGGCTGCTTATTACGGAGAAGGGTGAAGGTGCAGACGATGTTCCGGAGGTAAGTCCAAGTCGGAGTTCTATCTTTGTTGTAGCTTTCTTTCCTCTCGAGGATATGACTTGATCATTTTTTTTGTAGGCGTCTGACGAACCAGGCTCTCCCGAACCATCTGCTGCTTCAGTAGTTGATCCGGCCCTTGCCGCTTTGATTAGCGACATGTGTGCCGCGGTCCTCTCTGCGGGGGCTCTCTCAGCGGCGGCTAAGGACTCCCAAGCTGCTGAGGCCCTTGCCCGGGGTGACAAAAGTTTCATTGGGCCCGTCTCCGAGATTTCTGAACTTCAGCGAGATGACGCCATCCTCGGTGCATCCCCTCCCGAGGACGCAAGGGCAGATGAGTCTTTTATTCCTGACTCGGAGGCTGTTGGTGAAGAGGTTGTGATGGCTGTAGGCGAACCTCAGCCTCCATATTCCTCCACTGGTAAGCTGAGCCACATATTGACCACTGAGGGGGCTTATTTGCTCTATCAGCATATCCTTCAGGTCAGGTCGATTCATGGTTGCCTTGGCCGTGCAGGTCCTGACCTTTTATCTTCTGTCGCTGATGTTCTTGGGGAAGGCCCGGTCTACCGTGATCTGCAGGAAAGGGGCGTTTCCTCCCCTTCGTCATCGCATATTGGGGGACATCCTGCCAGCTCTGGGCAGATGGGGATGGAGTTGGTGCTGGCCTCGGCCTCGTCTTCGGCTGCTTATACGGCTCCGGAGATTGACTTCTCGAACCTGCCGAGCCTCCAAATTCTACGGGCCGCTGAAGAGGAATTGACCGATGTTCAAGCGTCTTTCCGTGCGGAGTTGGTTTCTCTTGTGGTAGGAGCGGCAGATTCCGTCGCGTCTGCTTCCGTGCTACCAGCCACACTCCCGTTGACACCGGTTTCCTCGGAGGCTCTGAGCGAGGTAACGCAGGATGTGGTCGACAGCTTCTATCGCCACTTAGGGAGGGGTGTAAACGCTGCCGTGGAACGGGGGGGTCCCTTTTTCTCTGTCTCTATGGGGAGCTCGGGGCCAAATTGACACTCTGAAGGGTCTTCCTGGCGGGCCGGGGTTAGCAGCGCTCCTCGAGCCTAAGTTGATAGAGGCTGATCAGCTTGTGACCCAACTGCTGGCAGTACGGCAGGCTGGTTTGCCTGCTGCGATCGAACGAGAGCGGGGCTTCCTGGTTGCTGCTCGGGATAGGATCAAGCTCACTCGAGAAACTGTCGGGCCGGCTGTACAGGGGGATCTTGACAAGTTCTCCGTCTCCTATGACCGACTGGGTCGTCGGAGTCAGGCTTGTAGGGCCCGGGAAGAATCTGCCTCCCGTGGAATAGCTGACACGAAGGAGCGGATTCTCGCACTCCAGAAGGAGTTGGCCTTCTTAGAGTCAGAGCGGGAGGCTGCTCATGCAGAACAGGAGTCGATTGCTCGGGAGGCCGAGAGGGTTTTCCGATCTTCTGTCAACCTGGAGTGGGCCTTCAAGAAGTTTGAGGACAACTGGCAAGCCCATGCTCATCTGGAGGATGCGGCAGTGCTGAACCAGGAGGCGGAGCGTCGAGCCAAACAGAGGCTTGAACGGTCGGTTGCCCTGTTAAAGGACCGTCTCATGGCGTTATGTGCTCCAGAGCAGTGATCCGTCCTCTGTCTTCTTTTTTTTTCTTTTCTCTTTTAATTTTTGTAAGGGATGTGATCCCCGCTGATGTAGCCCTTTGATTTTTGAATAAATGAGCATGTTTCAACTCATCTTTTCTTTCTTGTACTTGCGGTGTTTATGGAACCGGAATTATTGGGGGATTATTTGTGGACCTGTTACCCTAGGCGTACCTTGGTTTTAGGTACGGATAACAAGTTTGATTAGGATGTCCGGGACAGCCACGGCAAAATGGTCATGGATGTTCTCGGTACTGGGGGAAGGAATGCCGTAGAGCATCTGGGCTCCCGGGGCATGGTAAGATGGTAGATTTATGCTAAGAAGCTTAGCAAGAGATATTTGTGGGCCTATTATCCTTGGCGTACCCTGGTTCAGGATACGAATAATGGGATGAAAGGAAACCAATCACATTTGCTCAGAGGTTATGATGACATGGCAAACATAAAGATTTTATCGTGAAATCTTCCTGCTCAGCGGTAATGAGAACATGGCAGGAGAGACTTTACGGAAGCTATTTGTGGTCAACAGAGGACATTTGTGGTCAACAGAGGACATTTGTGGTCAACAGAGGACATATGTGGTCAACAGAGGACATTTGTGGTCAACAGGGGACATTTGTGGTCAACAGGGGACATTTATGGACCTATTATCCTTATCGTACTCCGGTTGTGGGTACAGATAATAAGGAGATTGCTCAGAGGTAATGTGGATATGGCAAATATGATGATTTCTTCGACGGAGCCTTCCCACTCAGAGGTAGTGAGGACATGGCAGGAGTGGGCTCAATAAAGATTGGGTACATAGAACGATTCAGAGGTAGGAGAACGTGGAAGTCCTATGCGAGGGGGCGGTTTGTTTTTGGTGGAAGTGAAGACGACTCAGAGGTAATGAGGACATGGTCATTTCGGAAATTGGTGGATCGACTACCCTTTTTGTGCCCTGGGAGTGCGGGTAGTGAATCCTGAGGGAGGATCTCTGCCAGGAAGAAAGTTCAGAGGTATAATCATACTTGACTTACTATCTGAAAGAGTGACCGGAATGTAAGTTCAGAGGCACCAGCTGGTACATAACTTGGTAATTTGGACTATTGAGGGAGTGAGAGTACAGCGGCACCAGCGGGTGCATGACTCGATAATCTGAAATAGGGTGGATGAGAGTTCAATGGTACTAAAGGGGTACATGACTCGATAATCTGGAGAATGATGGATGGGAGTTCAGTGGTACTAAAGGAGTACATGACTCGATAATCAGGAGAATGATGTTCAAACATAGTATTTCTTCAAGAACTTGCCGTTGACGGGCAACATGAGCAAATCTCCGTTCGGCTTAGCAAGGCGGTAGGCGCCATTGGAGAACACGGTCTCGATGACAAATGGACCTTCCTATTTTGGCTGGAACTTACCGGTGGTCTTGTGAGTCATGACCATCGGTCTTCGGACTGCCAGAACAAGATCACCCACTTGGAATGTTCTGATTTTAACTTTTTTGTTGAAGGCTCCTGAGATGCGTGCTTGGTATAGCTCGATCCTTTGCTGAGCTAGGAGGCGCTTTTTATCTAAAGCCTCCAACTCTTGGAGTCGTCGTCGGTAGTTATGATCCGTCGTCAATTGATAAGTGAGGGCGACACGGAGTAAGGGGATCTGAGTCTCCAAAGGGAGGACTGCCTCGCTCCCGTACACCAGAGAGAATGGTGTATTCCCGGTGGCTGTTCGAACCGTGGTACGATAAGCCCATAAGCACTCGCCGAGCTTCTCGTTCCAGTCGCATTTGTTGGAGGAGACGAACTTCTTGAGGAGTTTGATGATTGTTTTATTGAATGCCTCTGCCAACCCGTTTGCTGCCGGGTTGTATGGTGTCGAAGCGACATTCTGAACGCGGTGCTTATCGCAGAATCGGTAGAATGCATGGCTTATAAACTGCGGACCATTATCATGGATAATTCTTCGTGGTAGTCCGAAGCGGTAGATAACGTGATGCTTAAGGAAGCTGATCACGTTTGAAGTTTTAACTTCTGCGAGTGGGACAGCCTCCGCCCATTTAGAGAAATAATCAGTGATCGCAAGTATGAAGCGGTGTCCTCGGGAGGAAGGTGGGGTGATTAGACCAATGATATCCATTCTCCATGCTTCGAATGGCCAGGATGCCACCGTTGGATGCAGAAACTCGGATGGTTGATGAATGAAATCCGCGTGGACTTGGCAGGCCTTGCATTTTCTGGCATAATCTATCGCATCTGCCACCATTGTGGGCCAGTAGTAACCCATCCGGCGAAGGCGGTCCTGTAGCTTAGGGCCGGGTTGATAGGCTCCACATACACCGTCGTGAGCTTCTCGTACAGCTTCTGTAGCTTCCGCGTTCGACAAACACCGGAGCAATAATCCATTGTAGGAGCGGCGATACAACATTTTCGTCTATGTATCGTAGAAGAATCTGAGAGAGCACCGTTTGATAGAGGTAGCTTCCTTTGGATTCTCTGGGAGGATGTCGTATACGACGAAGTCGATGAACGGCTGTCTCCAGTCCGGTGTGTCGTCGACCTTCTGGGTAGAATAACTTGCCATGGCTTGAACGTTGTTCTTGGGACAGACCAGTTCGTGGCCTATTACGTCAACCGAATGATGAGCTTGGTTCGGCACTGCTAAGGAAGCGGCAAGGCCTGCTAGGGCATCGGCTTCGATATTTTGGAGTCTGGGGACGTGTTCGATGAAGAATCCCTCGAATGATGAGATAATATTGATCGCAATTTGATGGTAGGGGATCATGTCTTCATGGCGAAACTCGTACGAGCCCCTGATCTGATTGACGATTAGTTGGGAGTCGTCGTATGCTTCAAGGTATTCTACCCCCAGCTCTTTTGCAAGTTGGAGGCCAATGACCAGAGCGTTATATTCGGCCACATTGTTGGAGCAGGGTTCCGTGAGGGAGTAGGTGCGATTGATCACCAGCCCAGTAGGAGAAATTAATACCACTCCGACCCCGACGACGATGTTTCCCTTGGGTCCGGTCCTTGAGGCGCCATCGAAGAACATTCGCCATATGTTATCGTGGGTGGCTGTATTCGAATCGGCGACCTCGTTTGGGATCTCTTCATAGATTCTGGATGACTCTGATCCTGGGTGGGCTGCCAAAAAGTCTGCTAGGGCTTGACCCTTAACAGCCTTTTGCGGGACGAAGATCATATGATAGGGGGACAGTAATATTGCCCATGTGGCGAGGCGAGAGATGAGGGCCCCTGGTTTAGTCATGAGGACTCTGAGGGGGTTGACTCGCGAGATCACATGTATGGTTTGTCCTGTGACATAGTGCCGCGTCTTTTGAATAGCGAATACCAGAGCGAGACACTCCTTCTCTACGGCGGTGTATCGATGTTCTGGCCCGATCATCATCCGGCTGAGATAATATATGGCCTGCTCATGGCCCGCATCGTTATTCTGTGCTAGCAGGGCACCAAGGGAGTGTTCCATTGCTAGTACGTAGAGCAAGAATGGTTTTTCGGGGACCGGGGCCACCAGAACTGGGGGATTCGACAAATATTCTTTGATGTCGTCGAAAGCACGCTGGCATTCCTCGTCCCATACGAATGAGACTCCCTTCTTCATGAGGTGTGTGAACGGTCGGCATCGCCCGGAGAGGTTGGAAATGAACCTCCTGATGTAAGCTAGCCTCCCTTGGAGGCCTCTGAGTTCGCGGAGATTTTTTGGGGGACCCATCTCCATGATTGCCTTCGTCTTCTCAGGGTCTACATGGATGCCCCGTGCCGTGATGATGAAGCCTAAGAATTTCCCACTGGATACGCCCAAGAATGATTTCGTAGGGTTCATCTTCAGGTTGTGGGCTCTCATCAGGTCGAATACCGTTCTCAGGTCTTGCAGATGATCTTCCTTATGGCGACTCTTGACGGCGATGTCGTCGACATAGCATTCTACTGTTTTGCGTAAATGTTCTCGGAAAATGATACTCATGGCCTGCTGATATGTAGCGCCAGCATTCTTTAGACCGAATGGCATGACTGTGTAGCAGTATGTACCAATCGGCGTTCGGAATGATGTGTGCTTTTCGTCGTCGAGAGACATCTTGATTTGATTGTACCCCGAGAATCCATCCATGAATGACATATGTTCAAAGCCGCATGTGTTGTCGATCATGATGTCTGTGATGGGGAGGGGAAACTCGTCCTTCGGACATGCCTCATTCAGATTACGAAAGTCTATGCAGATTCGGATCTTCCCATTTTTCTTAAGGACCGGCACTATGTTGGCGACCCAGTCAGGATGTTGCTCTTCACGAATGAAGCCGCTGGTTATTAGCTTGTTGACTTCGGCTTCAATTGCGTCCATGACGCCTGGGCGGAAGCGCCGTTGTTGCTGTTTGACTGGCTTTGCATCTGGCCGTATGTTGAGTTTGTGAAGAGCGATATCGGGGTCTAGCCCCGGCATGTCTTCGTAACTCCATGCGAACACGTCGATATATTCTCTGACGAGTTTCAGCAGCGATTCTCGTTCTTCGTTTGTCAGGCTTTTACTGATAAAGATCGATTTGGAGAAGATTCGCTGCCGAGATCCACTTGTATGACCTCATCTTCAGTAGAAGGTTCTCTCAGTTCGAACCATTTTTCCCATTGCGCGTCTAATTGTTGGGCCCATGGTTCTAGCTCAAGGATTTCGGGGATGTCTTCGTCTTCCTCGTAAGCGTCAGTGAACGCCATGTTGACTGACATGATTTGTCTGAACACATCTCCGATGCTGGTATCTGAGTCGGAAGTCGATGATCCGGTTGAATGTGACTGCCAGTCGCATTCTTCATCTGAGCTTTCAGGGGTCGTAGTAGGCGTTACATACCCTAAACCGCATCGGGTTTTGTTATAGTAGTTCCGTGGTTTGCCCGCCGGGGCTGGCGTCTTCAAAGGTAATCGTCGTCCAGTGCCGTAGTTCAGTCCTGGCGTTGTCTCTAGATCATACCCCTGTTTTTGCATGAGATATTTGGATTGAGGGCTATAGAGATACAGAGGCAGTCTTCCAGTATCTGACCCGAAGTTGACTTCTTCCATAGCGAGGGGATGTGGGTTGTTCGTCCGACCGAAGATGATCGGGTGGTCCCCTTCCTCGACTATTCGGTAAGTGTCTTCTACTGGAGTAAGTCGGATGGCGGTGTACACGTTTGTCACCTGTGTATGTAGGTGAGTGCCTATACCGTGTTCCATAGCATACATTGTACATAGCTTATTGAGCTCGGTGTAGTTCAAAGATAACCCTTTATTGATGAAGTAAGGTATCTTTTCTAGAGGGATTACATCATCTGCGGAAGGGGTATCGGAGTGGGCAGCCACATACTTGGCCAATTCTGGTTCTTCTTCGGCCATCCCCTGTATAAATGAAGACTGGGAGGACGACCTAGTCAGCTTGATCTTCAGAGGCTCAACCGGTGGAGCAGATCGTAGAGTTGTTGGTAAACTGGCAACCCCCAGTTTGGTACTTGATATGAGGCGAGGGGTGGCTGGTTCGCTAGAAGTGTCAGACCTCGCATCGGGGTGAAGAACCTTCTTGGGAAGGCGTATTGTGAGCGGTCTGTCGGAGGGATTGGGCTTCTCCGTTTGGAGCTGACCGACTCTCGGTAGTCTGATGGTAAGTGGCCCTGTTATGGGTCTCAGTGCTTGGCCGGACTTTGGCAGCCGGATTCTCATCTGTTCTTCTTGTGCGGAGAGACTGATTGCGTCCTTACGCAGAGTGGCCGTAAGGGGTGCGAAATTGCCCGGTTTGCGAGCCTGAAGGTGGATCGTTAGAGGTTCTTCTGATCCTGTAGCCGTCTTGTTGTGAGTTTGCACATCTTCTTCGACCAGATGCTTCTTTGATTTTTCGTATAGACAGGAGTCTGAGTAATAAGATTCGACCCCCTTGAAGGGATCGATATCGGCAAACTTTGTCCTCACGAAGCCGTGCTTATCGACATATTTGAAGCACTGGTGTAGTGTGGAAGGCACGATCATGTAATCGTGTATCCAAGGCCGTCCCAGAAGGATATTATAAGAAGTGTCGGCATCTATGACATAACAGGTGACTTCTGATTGGAGATCGCCGATCTGACACTTCAAACGGATCTTTCCTATTGGGTAGCTCCTGCCCGAATTGAAACCGCTAATGGCGGTGCTTGTAGGTGTCAGGCGATGCATCGGGATGCGAAGATGATGTAGCAGACCTTTCGGAATGATGCTTATAGAGGACCCAGGATCAATGTGCATTCGGTCCACCTTTACGTCGCCGATGTATCCAGTGTAGTATAGCGGGCGATCATGCAGGTTAGTTTTGATGAGCATATCTTGCGGAGAGAAGACGATATTGGGCATTGCTCCCGCACACGCACTATCTTGGAGCTCTGCAGGTTGGTTATCTCCCGTGAGGTTGACCTGAGCCAAGTATGCGTCGGCATTTTGGAGCGCCTCACTTAAAGCCGTTCGGACATCCTTTGAGAGCCTGAGGAGTTCATATAAGGATAATTTGGCCGGGGTGTTAGCTAATTACGCTAAGATGTTGAAGTTGTAGGGCCTCTCCAGCCCCTGAGGTGTCTCCTTCCGGAGGGACTTGTCGAAGCGAGTCTCCTTCGGCCTAGGCTTGTCGGTCGTCGAAGGTTGAGCCGGTCCCGGAGCATCATTGGTAGTGGGCGGATGATCATCAGTCGCGCTTTCGGTTACCGGTTGGGCTTGTGTTCCGGATCGAGTAGTGACGGCCGAGACTTCCTCTTCTTCCGCCGAGGCAGTACGGCAGGATCTAACTTTTTCACTTTTCCTTTTAGAAGGTGGAGAGGGCTGAGTTACCTCATGGACTAGGTCCGGATGGACCCACATGATTTCCCCTCGTGATGTGGTGAGGGGTGTTAGACCAGCGGCTTGATCGCGAGCAGGCGGCAGATTAGCAATTTCCATTATTGCCAGAGGGATAGGTATAACCCCGTCCTGAGTCTCCGTTGGAGGGAAGCTGTCGAATTATACGGACACCATGTTGGCTGCCACGGTTACCTCTTCGAAATCGATGGCCAGGGCGTTCGAATCGATGAGGTTTTGGATATACCGTTTCAGTTGGTAGCAGTCGTGTGTCGCATGGTGGACGTAGCGATGGTAATGGCAGAACTTTGGGTTCTCCAGATCAGCCGACCGAGGCTCCTGTCTTGGTGGAGGAAGCTGAATCCTATCTCCTTGTATAAGCATGTCCAAAATAGGCTTGACGTGGCCATCTTCAAAGGAATAAGTGATTTGAGGCCATTGTTTGTCTGCTGGCTGTGGCTCGGGCTTCTGGGCTGTATCGGTCACCATAGCCTGCTTGCCTTTGTTGTCCCGGTTGTTGGAGGGGCTACCCCCATTGTCGTTGCTGGTGTTGGGACGCTTGCTCTTGTTCTCTCCCTCCGAGATATGCAACCCCAGTTGGCGAGCCTTCTTCAATCGTTCTTCAGCACTTGTAGCACTGATGATAAAAGCCTTCCAATCCTTGAACTGACTTTCGCCCATCCAGAGACTAATTGTTGGAAGTAGTCTCTTTTGGCAAATTTCAATCAAAGAAGAGTCCGGGTTGCCAGATGGTAACTTCATTGCGGTTTGACGAAACCGCTCAATGTAATTTCTCGTCAGTTCTTTCTCTCCTTGAACGACGTCCATAAGGGTAGACATCGTAACGTCCTGCCCTACCTCATAGAACCTCTCCAAGAACAAGCGCTTGCAGCCAGCGAAGGAGTGGATGCAATTGTCTGGCAGGTTGCGGTACCAATCGAAGGCGACTCCTTCCAATGCTCCAATGAATAACCGCGTGAGGATAGCGTCATCATGGGGCAGATGGTCAGTAGTGACCTCAAAGTAAGTGATGTATCGACTTGCTGAAGTCTTGCCATCATATGGGTTGATATTGAACGGCTTATATCTTGGCGGAAAGGGAACATCCCTCCATTCAGCAGGATATGGTTGCCGTATTCGGAGGTCTTGAGAGTTTTCTCGGGCGTGGAATATTGCTCGGAGCTCCTGAACCTCTCTTCTTACTTCTCGGGCCTCATCTATCGCGGTAGGGGCCGTTATCTCGGGAGGATTATTGCCCTAGTTTGGTGCCGCTGAATTTGAATCTACGTTGATTGCGGGACCCGCGCTTGTCTGGCCAGGTCTCATTCCCTGCAGAGTAGGAAGTGCCGCTTTGATCTCGTCTACAGACTTGACCAAGGCATGCAATATGGCCTCCAACGTGTCGATGCGCTGGCGATCGCTGGAACTGCCTTGATTGCTATCTGTCATGAATACCGTCCTCACATGAGGAGTGACGGAGGGAGTGGTGGAGGATGTACCCTCCGAGTCGTACCCATGCGTCGAGAAATCATCTGGATATGTGGGGATGTTCTCTTCAGGTTCGGACTCGGAAGGAACACTACCCCCAGCTTCGGAGCTTGCTTCGCCTAGAGAATCATGGGTGTCCTCGGGGACGTCAGCATCTGTTGTACCCGATGGGAGGGTTGTTTCTCGGGGTTCGTCTCCTTGAAACATTGGATTATTGTGGACGTTCGGGGGAGTACTACCCCCAGCTCCTACGACCCCCAGGGTCGGGGACGATGAGCCTCCTGTTGCAGCCGATTTTGTCTTCGAACGGGTGTGTTGGTATACTCCGGTGGAGGGTAACCGTTTAGCCGACAACTTCTTAGCTGTAGTGGCTGATATCTTTGGATTGGAGATCCTTGTCTTCTTCCCTCTCCCCTCGGCGGGGACTTTCTGAGCAGAATTGCAGGAGACAACAGGAGGTGCCTCATCTTCTGAGTTCGGGTGCTGTAGTCTGTGGAAGACGGACGGACGATCTTCCGTCACTGTCGCGTTATTGCAGCAGCAGTTGACGATGATCTGGGTGCAGTGACGTCCATATGGGGATTCTTTGCACGTCGAGGCCCCTTCTCTTTCCTTGCGTTTGTGGAGGATTGCCTCACGCAGGTCAGAGAAACCACTCTGTCCGTTCGCCGCCGGGGATTGGACTCGAGCGGTTCTGTACAACTTTCCATCAGAGACCCGTGTGATAATCAGCGGGATGCCCTGATAGTCAGAGGTTGGGGCAGCTGTCTGGGCTTGATGAGCCCGTGCTGCCCTAGACTTCTTCTTTCTAGCACTCGCGGGTGCATAATAGGAAGAGTCCACGTTGAACATCACAGAGTCTGGCTTATCATCCAGAGAGTCATCAGGGTTCGGACCGTACGAGAGACGGTCGAAAACTGATCGAGAGGAGCATGGAGCAGATGCTATGCGGCTGGGAGCGGAAACCGTGCAGGCTGTCTGCATGCGGTTGTCTTCCGTCGTCGGACGAGTTCTTATGTGGCTAGGGGTCACGACCGTGCAGGCTGGCCGCATGCGGTTGGCATCTGTGGCCACATGGGTTTTCTGCAAACGATTGACTTTACTGGCCGTATGAGTCTCATCCATGCTGTCGGGAACTGTAGTCGCATAAGTTATGCGGCTGACAGAAGTAGCCGCATGAGTTTTCTTCATGTGGTTGGCGGATGTAGCCGCATGGGCTTTCTCCTTGCGGCTAATATTCTTCTGCGGTTCGGTCCGCGTAGAGTCCCTCTTTGTTCCTGCAAGTCCAGCATCATAATGTTTTCTTCTGTCGGACTTGGGGACAGCAGAGTTGTCTACGACCTGAAGTGGGACCGCAGGAGAATCCTTCTCACCGTCTTGAGCAGCAGAGGGCATCCCATCGAGGGCTTGAGGAGGAGCAAATGACTTCGATCTCCATTCTTTGCGAGCCTTCGTGGTGCGGATGCGCTTCTGGACCGGGCCAGCGCTGCCCTCAGAGAGCATCTCTTCGAACGCCTGTTGGTCGAAGCGGACGACCATCTTCTTTTGTGTGGAGCCAAGTTTGGCTGCATCTGATTGCGTCACCAACTCCTCAGCCGTGGAGAAGTTAGTCCCCAGCAGAGTCGCCGTCGTGTTTGCCATTGATTGTAAAAGAACAGAACAATTATCGGAGGACTGAACTTAGACTCATAATACAAACTCGCTCGTACAAAGAAAGCCTAGGGACAAAAACCTAGGTACAGCAGACTAAGTACGATTGTTTATTTTTGATTCTGGGGGGTGACGATAGAGGCTCGGGAAAGCGACGGCCGCTCTGCCTTACTCCTTGGATGATCAGTATGCAGTCTTGGCTCGGGGAAGATCTGCTCGACATTGATGAAGAAATGCTCTTCTTGCTCTCCTCGGATTGCTCTCCTGGCTTCTCTCTCTCTCTGTGATTATCAAGAAGGAAGGGGGGAGCTCTCTCTGTGTAGATCTCTCTCTTCTTATTTCTTTTGGTGCCGACCTCTCTCTCTCTTCTTCTTCTTTTTTTTCACAAGGGAATGATGCTGGCTATTTATAAGAGTGGGGGGGTGATCATTAGGGTTTGCTAATGATTATCTGTTTGGAATGTCGGCGCTCCTTCATTCTATCTGAACCCTTGATCCTGATTATAGTGAATCTCGGCCATTAATGCGGATAGCATCGTATCTCATGAGCAATTAATGCTAGCTGCTTTAAATTCTCGTGATTGATTATGCCAATGTCTGATTGCTCGCCACGTGTCCCATTAGCTTGATGATAAATGATATGCCCTGATCTCAGTAATTATGACGATGATGTCAAATATATTTGTTGAGATTCGGTTAAATCTCTTATTGATCTCATGCCACGCGTCTTAATTGTGAGTCCTGTCAGAGCCGCATAGGATTGACTATCCTCGAACCGCAGAGAGATACTCTTCCTGAGCCGCATGAGATAATGCCTCATCGAGCCGCAGAGGACGAACCTTCCGTGAGCCGCATATGCATAGTCTTTGCGAGCCGCATGAGCTAGCATTGTATTGAGTCGCAGGGATTGAGCTCTCGGTGGGCCGCGTATGACTGATTTCTGCTAACCATATAGAGTGACTTCTTCGTGAGCCGCATGGAGCTGTTTTCCATTTAAGCCGCATGAAAGTTGCCACGTGGCAACCTAGGATTTCTGACGGTTCGGGTCAGAGATCTTCTTCCTTTCCCGAACAGTCTGTCATTATGGCAGAGCCATTATGACACTTTATGTCAGAGCAGTCACAGTCGCCAAGTCGTGTCAGAGCATTAAATGAGGCCACCCCCAAATGACCAGCTGTAGGGAAGGATCACACATGGCATCCATCGAGCCGCATATACCTTGCTGAACCGCATACGCTCCCGAGCCGCATGCGATTGAGAGTCTTCTTTGAACCGCATAGGGCCGCTCCTGTGTGAGCCGCATAAGCTTCTTACTCCGAGCCGCATGGATCATTATTCTAATATTTTCTATGCTTCTACAGTCACATATCTGTAGTATTTCCCCACCCCAATGTACAAGTAAAGAACACTGAATCAATGAACTATGAACAATAAACGATGAACAATGAACAATCGTGTGTAAAATATGTCGATATGAGAACATGAAGTAAGACAGAAATACAGAGTAAAGAGATCGAGTCGGTGTACTTGCCTTGCTCTGGAGTTCGATTGTACTAAGATAGATTCTAGGTCCACCTTGCATTTGGTATAAGTTGGTTAGATTCTAAACAATGTCAATCGGATAATATCTAGAGAATGTATCCTAGCTTTGATACAATGATTACTAATAAAATACTTAAGATTAAATTTTAATAAAATTATTTGTCCAAAGATAATAGAAATAAAATACTAGCAGAACAATTTAAATAGAATACTAGTACCATATTTTACAAAACTGTATCAACATATAGATATTAAAAACACTATTAAACTATATACATAGCAATTTAGTTTTAATCCATATTAAACATGGTAAACATTTTTAGAGTATAGTAGCTGTTATAAAATACAACTAAGAGTAATCAACATTTATTGCTAGTTACAAGATCCAAATTTAATATGCATTAACTAAATAAAACACAATAATGACTACACTAAATAGTTATAAAACCAATATTTTTAATAGTCAAACTATTTTGAAATAATTATTTTAAAACATATAAGACTATTTTAGAGACAATATATAGAATAATAATTTTTAGAAAAATAGCTTTGCATATAATTGCTAGTGAAAATGGAAGTCTATTAGTAACCAAAATAATACGTGAGCAAAACATTTTATTTATTTTTAATTAGTAATATTTATACTAACAAGACATTTATGGAAGTATTTTACAAATTACTAAGATATTAATAATAAAGAAAATAGTCAGTTTACTTCCCAGCCCAATAAGAATATAACCTAATTAATATAAAATTCGGAATAGGCCTGAAGCCCAAACCCATAGAACAGCCAATACCTAGGCATGAGAACACTGGGCTTGAAGCCCACAAACTTAGTTATATTTAAATAATCTTTTTTTAAAAAAATAAGAAAAATCCTAAACTCTTACTCCTGTAAGTTACAACTAGTTATTAATCCCACACCATACAAACCCAGCTTTAACTAAAATCCTTGCTCAACATACAACAAAATCTTAGCAATCATAAGTTAAACCAAAACCTAGCATAGCCCCCCCCCCTCCCCCCCGTATTCAACCAAAACATGATCCAGACCCCCATCTAGTACTGATGCATTTTCTCCAATCCCTCCAAACTAATTTCAAAAATTAGCCAACCACAGAGAACTATAGTCTAACTCCCTACAGATTAACCAACCAGAACCTAAGTAAATATACATAACTCAGAAGAATTTAGACACAAAACTCAGCAAAATATACACAGAAAAATAAATATACAACTCAATTGCAAAGAATACAAGCCGAACCCATCCAGGACCTCTACTACTCCTATCCCACCGTACTGATTCTTCCAGTCCCTCTATGCCACACCTGGATACGCACACACATCCTGAACACAAGTCCATACTGGACACGAACGGCATCCTGATCATGCACACAGGACCCAAGCTAACCCACCCGATCCTGGCCATACCACACTCATTCAAAATTTTAGCATACACTTAATTTAACACAGAAAGTTAGAGTAATACCGGAGATGAGAAGGATTGGTCACAACTGCTCAGTGACATATCATATCCGACACGATCTCGTCCTAAGATACGAACAAGCCCTATTTTTGTCACTTCCTGCACGCCTTTGAAAGAGATTCGAACAAATCGAACCAATCTGGAAGAAATGTCGAGGAATCGTTGTCGACGTATTACTTGACCAGGAGTTGGATCGATCGATCTCCCGATCTAGATTTCGATCAGAGATCAGAGATCAGAGATCAAGGATCACAAGAAGAAATTAATAGATCAACATCAAAGGAACTCAAGTGAAAACTCACCGTGGTCGCTGACGCTCGACTCGTCGATCCACTGGAGAAGAAAGAGTCGTCGGGAAGGAGATCTGTGCAGTCACCAGAAAATTGTTCGCCTGAACCGTCGTGAGAATGGAGAAGTGTCGTCGTCGATCGAGAAGCTGTGCCCAGCCGAGCACTGCCTGAGAGTGCTGTCGTCGAGAGGGGGAACGTCGCCTGAACCGCCAGGGAAACTCGCTGTCGCCAGAGGAACTCAATGCCGGGGTGGCGCTACTACCGATCCAGTCGTCGGAGGAGTGGAAACCACCATCGCCATCTCCATCTTCATCACCAAAATGAATTAGGATTAATGGGAGATTTGGGGAAAGCAGAGAAGTCTGTGGAAAAAAATGGCCGAGCATAATAACCCTCTTCCTTTTGAGAGTTTTAAAAAATGAAAGGATTGGGAGTTTTATACTTAAGACCCCAATATTTTTTTATTTACAAAAAAACTATAACAGTTGTTAGAAAGGTGGTTGGGTTGTTTTAGGGAATTGGAAAGTTGTTACAAAGTTTGTTGGGAAGTTAGGGAGTAGTTACAAGGTGGTTATCATCTTGGAGAGCACTCCAACCTTAGTTGCTAGAACCCTTCCTCTAAAATTCCCTCTAAAAATAAATAACCAAAATTTCAAAGAAAAATCACAAAGAGTCTTAACATTAATCGTAAATAAATTTCAAATTAATTATTCTTAAAATAAACATATCAGGAAAATATTAAATTTAGTAATTTCAGAAAAGTGGGGCTACACTGCATGAAGCTCATGATGGTGTCTGCGATGCACATCAGCCTGGTCCTAAGCTACATGATCGTATCCCACACATAGGATACTATTTGCCCACCATGGTAACAGACGCAATCGAATATGCAAGAAAATACCGAGCATGTCAAATCCATGTGGACTTCATCCATCAACCATCAAAGTTCTTGCATCCTACTGTAGCTTTATGGCCCTTTGAAGCCTGGGGCATAAATGTTATTGGTCCTATCAATCCGCCATCATCTCGAGGACATCGATTTATCTTAGCTATAACCGATTTCTTCTCAAAATGGGCAGAAGCTATACCCTTAGTAGAAGTCAAAACAAGCAGTGTCATCAGCTTCATCAAAAATCATGTAATCTATCGATTCGGAGTTCCTTGACGGATCATCCATGACAAAGACCTTAGTTTGTTAGTCAAACATTTATTCGATTCTGTGATGATAATCGGATCAACAATGTCGCTTCTACAGCTTATAATCCCGCAGCTAATGGTCTAACATAAGCTTTTAACAAAACAATCATCAAGCTTCTCAAGAAGTTCATTTCTACCAATAAGTAAAACTGAAGCAAAAAGCTTAGAGAATGTCTATGGCCGTATCGTACCACTGTACATACCCCAACTGGCTGTACACCCTTCCTTTGGTATACGGATGCAAAGTTGTCTTGCCTTTAGAAATTTAAATTCCATCCTTAAGGATAGCTATCGCCAATGAACTCACATTGGAAAATAATGACCGTCTTCAACTTCAAGAGCTTGAAGCACTCGATGAGAAACGGCTACTAGCTCAACAACACATTTAAGCTATATCAAGCCCATATCTCAAAAGCTTTTAATCGCAAAGTCAGAGTACGTACCTTTCAAAAAGGTAAGCTAGTCCTTACTGTCAGACACCCTATGACTATGACACACATGAACAAGGGCAAGTTCGAGCCAAAATGGGAAGGTCCTTACATTGTAAGCAAAGTTTTCTCTAACAGAGCTTATCAGCTGACCGGGATGGACGGTCGAATAGTTATGATACCTATCAACGGCAAATTTTTGAAGAAAAACTATGTTTGAAAGTGTGTACTATGTTTTCTAACAAATATTTAACATACCCCAAATCTTTGAAATATTATCTTTTATTTACTCATTCGTAAATAAATCCACAAATAATAAGTCCTCATAAATCCCCAGCAGAACCTTAACCAGATCTTATGGTACATCCTCAAAAGATTAACCCATAATATCCACCACAACATATCATCACAAATATCATCTTTTGGAACTTAGTTGTTTTAAAAGATATCCTATTCTTGAGCCCCATTTGGTTTAAGGATAATCAACAGATATACGAATTTACGTCCATATTACCTCTAAATTCTACTATCTACATAAATGACTTGTCACATCCACATTACCTCTGATAATGTCGTCCCAGAAATAACAATGTGTCAAAATTATATTTTGTTATGTCCACATTACCTCTGAACAGATATAATGGGTGTTGTTATTTTCGAGAAATATGTCACGTCCAGTACCTCTGAACATACTTCTATTCCTATCTATTACTTGTGTCTCAAACAGATACATAATAAGTGAGCCATAAAAGATTATCAATTTTTTATTTCATCATGCTAACACAAGAAGTTATTACATTTATCAAAAGTGCGATAAAAAGTACTTCAAAAAGGAGTGATTACATTCATTATTCTTTTCTAAAAAAATAACTTCATTGTGGAGGCTGTGTGCTAAGGTCAAGAATTTGTCTCTTCAAAGCTTCAGCTCGCTCCATCCTAGTAGCAATCACTCTTTCCCGAGCCAAGTTCCTCCGAGAGTCTGGGAGTAAGGGTTGCATCAATGCGATGTGACGCATCATTTCTACATCTCGGGCTCGGAGGAGATCATCTTTTTGCTTGTACAGACCATCCAGCAGACTTGAGACAAATTGGTGCAATTCGATAATCTCTTCTTGGCGTTTCTTAGCTGTTGCAAATAAAGCATGGGTCCGGACTAGCTCAGCTTCTAATTCTTGAATGTAAGCTTGGCCCTCAGATACTTCTTTGGTTTCGGCTTTCTCGACCTTATGAAGTTTAATAGATGAAGCAGCCTTAGCAATACCAGATTCTAGATCTCCTAATTGTATTGAGAATGTGAGCATAGAATTGTTTAATGCAGCTTGCCATTCATCATAATCTCGAGCGATGGTTTCTCATTCTGCATCCACCAGCCTATTTATGTTTCCTTTGGTCAGGGCCTGGTAGGACTAGATGGGTTTCTCGAGCTCTGCTAAGATCCGCTCCAGGGCACTCGCCCTCTCATTGTCTCCGAAATTGCGTATGGAGTCATTTGGAAACTGTGAAGACTTCCTTATGGAATCGTAAGGATAATTCTTATCCAAGGCCAATTTAAACCAAAGACCACAAAGTGGTGAAGAAGGCATCCGTATAAGTACAGATAAGGCTATTCATCACCGTCGAGATGCCAGGCGTTGCTACCTCAGCAAGAATTCCTTCTTCTGTAGAAAATAGAGGAACACAGCTTGTGCACCCAGGGATTTGGTGCAGGCGTCCCTGAAGAGCTTCCCTCTATGGCATGAGTCCCTACGTCCAAGGGAGCCATGGTAGAGCTGAGACTGAAGGCAGTGGAAGCCAGTGGGACTTCGACCATTGTTCCTACATGTTCTACTACAATTCAAAGTAAAAATAATTATATCACACATCATCAGATAAAGAAACAAGGGTAAACAGAGTCAAAAATTTACCTGGGATAGGTGGCATATATAGAGTCTCACGAGGTGTGGTATCTTGTTCTGTAATGAGCCTCTCTATTATAGAAACGGATACGGCCGCCTGGCTGCTTCCTGCTTCCGAACTGCCTGACATAAAACGGCTACTTCCAGCCCCTAATTCAGCTTAGGTTCCTAGGGCTGCCTCCTCTGCCCTCTCCATTTCAAAAACTTGTTCAATAGGGGTCTGAATCTCCTCAGCATCAATATCGAGATTTTCATCACCCCCAACACCTTCGAGACCTTTAGCAAGGTCTTCATCACCTTCCTCGTCAACATCAGGGTTCTCATTACCCCCGGGGTCTTCAAGACCTTCCACAAAGTCTTTGTCACCCTCATCATCATCGGGGCTTCCATCGCCCTCAACTTCAACATCGGAGTTCTCATCACCTCGCAGTTCATTGAGGCTCTGATCATCATCATTGGGGCTCTGGTCGCCCTCATCTTTAACATGGCGCTCTTCACCCTCAACAGCAATCTGGCCATCCTTGGCCAGCAAATCTTGAGTATCTTAGGCCACTTCAAGATCGGAGGCCGCATCAACATGGTCCTCCTCAATCGGTTCATCTCCAAAATTATAATCCTGCAATGCTTCTATCATATCCTCATCTTCTCAGGATAGAACCTCATTCAGGATAGGAGCTACGGGAGATTGGATTATTAAGGGAGCTAGAACTTCTGGGATAATATCTTTTGAAGTTAATGTTTCTTCGGGGACCGTGACCTTTGGAACGTCATCGGTGGCCGGTGGCGATATTAATCCCGCTGAAGCAAACGCCATCAATGTCATTGTAGACAAGGGAATGGTGAACCCTACGACTACTGGTTCTGAAACAGTAACCGGAGAGGTATCCGTGGCAGCAGCTGGAGCTGAAGCACTAACCGATGGAAGATCTGGAGATAAAGGTATATCAATACAAATTGCTACCGGATCTACGTCTACTATTTTTGATAGGATTGCAAGATCAAGAATATCATCTGTCTGAAGGGGCACATCCTATGATGGTGGCAAAGTCTCCTTTTGTGGCAACAGAATCGAATCTTAAGGAGGTTGTTATGGCGAGGATGGTGTAGGAGTGGTTGCAGCCCTCCCTCTCCCGGTTCTGGTGACCAGCAATTTTCTCCTGGCTGGATGCTTGAGCGACGGTTGTGGAGATGTTGTAACCACCTTAACAGGAGTAGGCGGTTGAGGTTGTGCTTCTTCAGGAGCGAGCTATTTTCTGCTTGTTTCCTTTCCGGCACCTGTACTCTCTCTCTCTCTGAAAGGGGGATGGAGCTGAGCCTCTGAGAGAAGTAGTTGCTCCAGATGAGAGTCTAGCTTCCATTTGCTGTGTCTGAAGTCTGGTTCTGGCTACAGGCTTCTCGACAGCGGCTGCCACCTTTATTTTCTTCTTTCCCACGACAAGTGAAAGAGTATTATCATGGGTTGACTAGGTGGAAGACGTCCCAGTATTTTGCTTTTTACTCACTTTCTTCGTGGAAGACCTCTTTTTTCTTCATGAGAAGGATACACAGTGGGTCCTAAACTTTGTCATGGAAACCTACATCTACGATTTTCAGAGGTTCATCGACGGGAACATTCTTTTCAGCCTCAGTCAAATTAATGGTTGCCTTATTCCCATCAAGTGCTTTTTTCATCCGACGAAGCTATCTGCCATTGAATAACCTTCAAAGAAGGTGTTGGCTGAAGTATAAAAATGCGCATATGAGCCCAGCATATGCAGACCATTCTCAAAAGTGGCGGAGGGCATGGTGAATACAGCCTTCGTGCTCTTTCACTAAAATATCTCCATCCCCGGGGGCCATCAATCAAATCTCCGAAGGCTTTAAGATAAGTCATCACATTCCCAACGTACAGCTGGTCGTAGCCAAACTAACGAGCAAAGCGGCTTGGCAAATACGGCTCTAAGTAACAGTCATTCTCAAACCGATACACTAGATGAGAAGGCATGATCGTCTTCAGCCAAGAAAAAGCGTCTGGAGGTGGATGGAGAGCAAGGGGCTCTAAGTCTACCATAGGAGCCAGAAAGTCCTTATACCCAGGTGGGGGAGTAATAGGGAAAAAATTCCAGTCTGTACCCATATTTAATGCTTTTCTGCAATCAAGCAAGGACTCCACCTTCTATTTAGCCTTTGCGAATCTACCAATGAAGTCCCCTGCCAATGCTCCTCCGATGCCAAGAACAGGGTCCATCAACGAAGGATGGTGTAGTAACAACCAGCCAAACAAATATGTATACAGCATCTCGGTGCAAGGGAAATCCTTCTGAGAGTTAGGATTCTCCATCATGGCATCCGTGAATTCTCAGAATCCTGCGTTTAGCCGACTCGTCATG
>JANAVB010019799.1:10102029-10201695 GCA_029216955.1 Iris pallida
TGGCTTGCGCAAGTGGATGAGTTGGCGCCACTGGATAGTTTGCGTATAGAAGCTATTGTTGCACAATCTGATGGTTGCACAATCTGATGCTTGTGCAATCTGATGTTTGCACAATCTGCTAACAGAATCTTTGATTTGACTTGTACTAAATTCTGCTTTTTCTGTTTGATGCAGTTAACATCAGGGAGGATCCTGAGTATGAAACATTTGCAGGGTCTCTTGCAGAGCCAGAATTCAAAGAAGACCTATCCCATGTGCTCTTTCCACAATATGCCCTTCCATCCTCTCGCCAAGCTATCCTGATAGCTCAGGATAATGAAACTTTGTTAAGTTTGATGAATGGACAGCCCTTGCAGTCTGCTGATGCCATCACCCACAAGAAGCCCATGTTCCTTTTTGGTGAAGCCATCAACAAAAGTTCTCAACCTAGACCCCGTATTGAGTCGAGAACTTTCCAAAGGAAGGAGAAACTGATCCAGTTACCAGACATTGCTAGATGCCTCCCTCTAGCATGATATGCTCATGCAAGCCATCCTAGGAGGATGGATTGGGACATTACTCTCCTTCAGCAAGCACGGACAGGCAAGATCTGTGTCAAGAAAGGTCCAAATAATAGAGACATGTTCTATAGCTCTTCTGAGCGACACAGCAATTTACTAAGAGGGTTGAAGCCAGGTTGTATCCCTCCTGAGAACTCGTCTTTATTGCTGTCGGTAAGGACACCAATTTTTGCCAATGAGTATGCAAAGGCGGAGGGCAGATATCCGGATCAAGACATCCGGCTGACCGGTTTGGTAAACCCGGAGAACAGGAGATGGAACTGCATAGCCAACTGGGTATTGGCTCAGTTTGAAGATAAACTTAAAGAGATTGAGCTTTATAATGCGGTATATGCTATCGTATATGGCTTCCATCCAAACCCTCATCTGTTTCTAGCCCTGGCAGAGAGGTATAACTGTAGGACAGGGACGTTCATGACGCCCTACGGGGAGATGGGATTGGCCCTCCATGAAATAAAGTATATTTCATGCCTACCAACGGGAGACTGTCCTTATGAGGAGTATGTTCCCACAAACGACGAGTTAGATAGACTCCGTCGGGAAAATGTAGAGATGGTATCAGTTTTCGACGAACTACTGTGCCATTATAACATATGCTCTCTGTACTACAAGAGCGGCTCTTCCGGCACATGTTATTCATCGAAGTGGTTGCCGTATCTTTTTCTTAACTATATCGTTGAGAAAAAGACCAAAGATCATGACTCCTGCAACCCCAACTTTCTTTCAACCTCTCCGCCACAGGGAGGTAATAAAACTGATGGAAGAGAATAAGAAGATGGATATCAAAGTCACTGATGAACACCAATATCCTCCGCTCAAGCCCGGAGATTTTGTTGAAAGCTTTATAAGAATGGGCTACAGGTCATTGTCATAAGAAGCTCAGCTGGCAGGATTTTTGACATACTGGCTCCGCCGATTTGTTGTACCTGGGGCAAGCACTGTGGACCGCTTCCACCGCGGCATACTCTTCGCTGCCGTCCGGTTAGTCTTCGACTACCGGATGGATTTGCTATCAGCGATGACTTGTAGAATAAATGCAGGTCTTCGTCTGTATGTCGACTCCATGATCAAATGGAGGGGTGAGAAAGGGAACTTCCCTAGACTGGAGTTGCCCTACACCTATCTATTCGGGTGGTTGCTTCTGCATCATCCATCTCTGATGAACCCCGACATGGGGGCAGTTAGCAGCAGCTTTCTGCGTAGATTCTCCCGAGGCAAGTGGGTGTACGTTAGTCTGAAGGACTGCAGATGTGCCCTGAACCTTGGCAAAGGATGGAATTTTTATAGCTTCGCTCCACCAGCTGATTATGAATTTATGGCAACAAATCTGGTTGATCTGGAGAGGCAGCTATTGGGCCGAGCAGCTTTTGACTGGCTGAAGGCGATCAGACCATCACATTTGGTATACAGATTTGAGGAGGAGTGCTATATGGAACCATATCTGCCGAGTCGCTTCGCTCGTCAATTTGGTTACGACCAATTCCATGTGGGCAACGCCATAACTTGCCTACAAGGAAAGGGGTATCTAATTAATGGTGTGAGAGCATGGGCCTACTATAATGCTCGAGACACTAGGACAGTGTTCTCGATGCCAAATAAGAATGATAATGGCCCAAGAATGTTATACACATATTCACTGTTTTATACGACAGCGAATACATTTGCTGAGAACTTTAGTCTTATTGATAGCTTCGCAATAGCGACACGTCTGAAGAAAGGAGCCACTGCTACACCAGCTCCAGCAAATGATGAACAACATGAACCGGTAGATGATCCATTGGAAGCTTCTAGGGAAGCAAACTTTCTCGAGGAAGTAAATCAACCACTGAGAATTTCTCTGAGAGTTGTTAAATCTCCGGCCCGAGAGAGGAAAAGAAGGATTGATGAACCTTCTTCCCCAGCTACAAAGAAGAAACTTATCCTGGATCAACCAGAGAAAGTTACTACTAGATCACAATCTCGGCAGATGGCCGAGATAATTCAACGAGAAGAGGCAACCACGCCGACTTCTATTCAAAAGACGGTTGATGTAGTGGATATGGAAAGCCCAGAAAGGCCTCTTCATAGAAAGAAGCAGGCTATTAGAAAGAGAAAGAAGGTGATCCCATCCTCGGTGGTGGTGAATGCTGCTGCTGGGATTACTATGTCATCTCCTACTCCTGTCTCTGAACCTAGTCCAGAGCGGAGAGAGGAGACTGAACAAAGAGAGGAGGAAGCTGCACAGAGAGATGAGGCTGCAGAGCCTAGAGAAGATGAAGCTTTACGATCTCCTTCGCCAGCGGTAGAAACGACTCAGCTTCCTGTCACACCAAGAACAGCCCGCAAAGAGGAGGATCGTCTAATGATCGAGGCATTAAATGATTGTGACTTCGGTTATCAAGAAGATGCCGATCATGCCGCTGCTACTGCCAACGAAGAAGCTCCTGAGGATAGTGAGGAGAGTACATCATCAGAAGCTGTTGATGAGACATAGAATCCTAAAGAGGACGTTGAAGTCCATATATCTTCCAAAGCAGCTGATGACATCTTGGATCCTGAAAAGGATATTGAGGTGCAGGTATCTCCCGAAAAGATTGCAAATGAGGAAGTGGCCCTGGAGGAAACTCCTACTGTAGATCCAAAAGGTATAAAATAAAATTATCAATCTTCTTTTCATAGATTAATAGCTGACATCTCTATCTTTGATCCATGCAGAAATCAAATCTTTTCCTGCTCCTCCAGTGTGCACGGATATAGTACTTGTGACGACGATAGCTAGCAGCAGTCGTCATTTGTCAGGTGGCTCCGAGGCAGGCAGTAGCCAGGCAGTAATGTCTGAGGCTACTTCTGCTAGACTGGGATCTCGGCCAGCAGATGACCAAATCATCACTGAACGAAGCCATGGTAAGATTGCTTTCACTTTTGATCTTTTCAATAGCTGTAAATGACAGACAAAATGATAAAGTTTATCTATTTTTGCAGACGAACAACCGGGAGGAGCGACCAGCTCTACTTTAGCTCCCTTATTTAAAGAGCCTCCTGTCCAAGTGGCTGAACGTCCAACTGCTTCATCATCAACAGGCGTCACTGCTACTCCGGGTGCTTTGGCCACCAACTAATTTATCATCAGCTCTTTTACCAGCTTTTTCTTTAACTCTTTGGGACCCTTAATAGTAGGGTGATAGAGAAGGAAGAAGCTGATTTCTCTACAGTTAGAGGTCCAACCTCTTACTTGATTAATGCCATCCGCAGCCAAGGGGATAAAGCTCAGGCTACTTTCCTTGAGCATATATTAGATGAGTTGGAGACTTCAGTTAAGAGCTATAAAGAGCTAAGAAAGGGAGAGGTAGAGCTCCTGGCGAAAGCTGAATTTGAACGGATGTCTCAAGAGGCCGCGGTTGAGAAAGTTAACTTCCAAATTCTCTTGGATACTTTCACTGCCAAGTCCGCTGAGTACAATTCCAAAGTAGAAACAGTGGCCTCTATTACTAAAGAAAAAGAAAGAAGAGTTGCTGAATTGCAAGCGGTAAGTGCCCGTCTTCAGGAAGAATTGTGACTTGCTCAATTAACTCTGGAGGATGAAGCTACTCAACATCAAGCTGCAATTCAACAACTTGGAGTTATGACTCGAGAGAGAGATGAATATGCTGCAGCTCACCAAGCTGAAGTTACTCGCAGACTAGTAACCCTACCAACCTTCGATGATAAATCAGGGATGGAAGAAGCTAGGAAACGAGTGATAGAATCTCGTGACGAGCGACTGCAAATCTTGAAGCAGCAGATGACCAATTTGATGACACCACCGGCTGAGTAGAAAGATCTTTTGTATCTTCTTGTTTTTTCATGATATATGTCTTTGTAACGTCTTTCATCTTTGATCAATAAAAGACATTTTTTTGTGGCTCTATTATTTGTTGCATATCTTATTCAGATATAAATAATAGCGATAGACATGATATATTTCTTGATTCTGGAAAATAATTATATTCAATTATATCTGCTCAGAGGTAATATGGACGTGGCAAATATAATTTTTTTGAATATCATTATTTCAATAGACAACTTAATCAAAGATGACAAGTTGTTGATAAGAACGAACTGAATGATTCGTCAAGGTAAATGAACAAAATGAATCGTCGGGATGAATGTAATGAACGGGCGAGCCGTCAAATGATGAACGGGTGAACCGTCAAGTAAATGTGTGAACGGACGAACCGTCGGATGATGAACGGGCGAACCGTCAGATGAATATGATGAATGAACGGGTAAACCGTTGAATAATTATGGATGGAATGAACGGGTAAACCGTCGGATAATGAACGGGTGAACCGTCAGATGAATGTGATTAATGAACGGACGAACCGTCGGATGATGAACGGGCGAACCGTCAGATGAATGTGATTAATGAACGGACGAACCGTCAAATGGATATGATGAACGGACGAACCGTCAGATGAATGTGGTCTCTTCATAGTTTTACGACTCTCTGTCTATAAGTAGAACAGAAAATCAGATGAGATGGTCACTTCCACTTTTCAATATAAAAATATCGTCTGGAGATGCATCCAAGAAGGCTGAGATCGCCCCGAAGGTGGAAGCGGGTACTGAAGAATGTCCAGTCGAGCCGGTTTAACCAAAGCAGATAGCAGCGGGCGAAGGTTCGTCTGCCCCCAAACCGCCAAAAGACATCTTAGACTTCCTTCTTGAACCAGGGAAAACTGAAGAAGAAGAAGCCATGAGAATAGCTGCTTGCAAGTTCTTGGTGGGTTCCAGCAAGAATGTTCTTGACTCTTTTGCTGATCATGTCTTTGATAAGGACGGTAGTGGCCCGCGTCCCAATTTTGAGAAGGATAGTGACCTTCTTTGATATTATGTAATAACGTTTATGATGAAATAAAAATCAAACTTTATTTATGAACTGTCTGATAATTACAATCACTATCTGTTATATTTACACATAATATTTCTTGAAGAATTTGCCATTGATGGGCATCATTGTAACTTGACCGTCTAGCTCTGTGAGTTGATAGGCTCCATTTGAGAAGACTTTGCTTACAATATAAGGACCTTCCCACTTCGCATCGAACTTACCTTTGCTCGAGTGAGTCATAGTCATAGGACGTCTTACAGTTAGAACGAGCTCTCCTTTCTGAAAGGCTCTGACCTTAACTTTGCGGTTGAAAGTCTTTGAGATGCGGGCTTGGTATAATACAATATGCTGTTGAGCCAATAACCACTTCTCATCGAGCGCTTCTAACTCTTGAAGTCGAAGAAGATCGTTGTTCTCTGTCGTGAGTTCATTGGCAATAGCAATCCTCAAAGACAGAATTTGGAGTTCTAGAGGTAGAACTGCTTCACAGCCGTATACCAAAGAAAAGGGTGTACAGTCTGTAGGGTTGCGGACCATAGTACGGTAGGCCCAAAGACATTCTCCAAGCTTTTCACTCCAATTTCGTTTATTAGTAGATACAAACTTCTTGAGGAGCTTGATGATAGTCTTGTTGAAAGCTTCAGCTAAGCCATTAGCAGCAGGATTGTAGGCTGTCGAAGCGACATTGTTAATCCGATGATCGTCACAGAACCTTGTGAACTTTTGACTGATGAATTGAGGTCCGTTATCATGAATGATTCGTCGAGGGACACCAAATCTCTAGATGACATGGTGTTTGACGAAATTGATGACGATGTTGGTCTTGACTTCAGCCAATGGTATAGCTTTAGCCCATTTGGAGAAATAGTCGGTTATTGCTAGTATGAACCGATGTCCTCTAGAAGAAGAAGGATTGATGGGACCGATGATGTCCATGCCCCATGCTTCAAAAGGCCAGGAAGCAGCAGTCGGATGAAGGAATTCCGATGGTTGATAAATGAAATCTGCATGGATTTGACAAGCTTGACACTTCCTCGTATATTCGATGGCATCAGATACCATAGAGGGCCAGTAATAACCCATGCGTCGGATGCGATCCTGTAGTTTAGGACCGGGTTGATGTACTCCGCAGACACCGTCATGAGCTTCTCGCAATACTTGCTTTGCTTCATCACCCGCAAGACAGCGCAGGAATAAGCCGTCATAAGTTCGCCGGTAGAGAGTTTTGGTGGTCTGATTGTAGTAGAATCGTAGAGACCGTCGACGAATGCTCATAGCCTCTTTAGGATCTTCAGGAAGTATGTCATGGACCATAAAGTCGATGAAAGGAGCTCTCCAATCTTCATTGATAACATTGACTTCAGTAAGATTACTGAACTCAATATTACGATTGTTTTCGACGCTGAACAATTCCCGATTAGAGATGACCACCACCTTTTGTCTTTTGATAGGGATGGCTAAGACTTCTGCAAGATTGGCCAAAGCGTCGGCCTCAGTATTGCAAGCTCGACGTACATATTCAATGAAGAAGGCCTTGAATGATGTAGCCATGTTAATTGTCGCTTCAAAGTAAGGCACTAGATCTTGATGGCGAACTTTATAGGTTCCTCTAACCTGGTTAACAACCAGCTTAGAGTCACCATAGACTTCAAGATACTCTACGTCAAGTTGTTTGGCTAGCTGAAGACCAATGAGTAGAGCATTGTATTCTGCCACATTGTTGGAGCAAGGTTCATCCAGGGAGTATGCTCTTTGAATAGCTGACCCGTCTGGAGAAACAAGGACAACTCTAACTCCTGCGACAATGGCACCATTGGGTCCAATCCTGGATGCACCGTCAAAGAATAGACGCCAAGTAGAAAATTCTTCGAAGATTGTATTAGATTCTAATGTCTCATCTGGAATTTCATCGTAGAGCTTGGACGTCTCCGGAACAGGATGAGCGGCTAAGAAATCCGCCAGTGCTTGACCTTTGACAGACTTTTGAGGAACATATACCATGTCATATTGGGCTAGCAGAATGGCCCACGTAGCCAGCCGAGAATTGAGTGTGCTAGGCTTTTTCATCAATACCCGAAGAGGATTAACTCGGGATATGACATGAATAGTTTGGCCAATGATGTAATATCGAGTCTTCTAAACAGCAAACATAAGAGCTAGGCATTCCTTTTCGACCGGACTATAACGGTGTTCAGCACCAATCATAGTACGACTGAGATAGTATATAGCTTGTTCGTGGCCTTCTTTGTTCTTTTGGGCAAGTAAAGTACCCAATGAATGATCCATAGCACGGACATACATTAAGAATGGTATGCCTGAGATTGGTGGCACCAAGACTGGTGGATTCATGAGATACCGCTTGATGTCGTCAAATGCTCGTTGACATTCTTCGGTCCAAACGAAAGACACATCCTTCTTCATTAGTTGAGTAAATGGTCTGCAGCGTCCAGACAGATTCAAAATGAACCTCCGGATGTACGCAAGTCGACCTTGGAATCCTCGTAGCTCTTTTAGATTGCGTGGATGACGCATCTCTTGAATGGCTTTGATCTTCTCGGGATCCACGTGTATACCCTTAGAGGTAATGACGAAGCCAAGAAATTTACCACTAGAGACACCCAAGAATGACTTGGTGGGATTCATTTTGAGTTGATATTGGCGCATGAGATTGAAGATAGTTCTCAGGTCTTGGATGTGATCTTCCTTTAGACGACTTTTGACAGCAATATCGTCAACGTAGCATTCGACAGTCTTGCACAGATAATCTCGAAAGATGGTACTCATGGCTCGTTGGTATGTTGCACCAGCATTCTTGAGACCAAATGGCATTACAGTATAGCAGTAGACTCCGCGAGGAGTGCGAAAAGAAGCATGCTTTTCGTCTTCAGGATTCATCCGAATTTGATTGTATCCGGAGAATTCGTCCATGAAAGATATTCTTTTGAACCCACAGGTGTTGTCGATCATAACGTTCGTGATAGGGAGAGGAAATTCATCTTTTGGACATGCTTCATTAAGATCCCGAAAGTCGATGTAGACTCGAACATTGCCGGTTTTCTTTAGAACTGGGACGACGTTGGCTACCCAATCAGGATGCTGTTCTTCTCGGATAAAACCACAAGCGATGAGCTTCTTGACTTCATTGTCGATTGCATCCATCATTTCTGGCTTAAAGTGCCGTTGTTGCTGTTTGACTGGTGTTGCATTCGGCAAGATGTTCAGTTTGTGAGTAGCAACTTTGGGATCTAAACCTGGCATGTCTTCATAGCTCCAGGCGAAGACATCAATGTATTCTTTGATAAAAAGAATTAATTCTTGCTTGTCTGCCTCTGGGAGGTTCTTGCTGATGAAGATCGGACGAGGTGACCCGCTCTCTCCTACATCAACTTGAACTAATTGATCTTTAGTAGGAGGTTCCCTTTGTTTGAATCAGAGTTCCCATTGGGTATCCATTCGTTGAGCTCAAGGATCTGTTTTATAACTTTCTTCAATATCCTCGTCATAGCCTTCTAGAAGTTCGACGGAGACCATGTTAGAAGACACAGTCAGTCGATGAACTTGACCGATGTTGGTGTCGGAATCCCATGATCTAGAACCAGAAGAGTTAGAACGCTCTTCACTATCGAATTCAGAGGCTGCTGGGGATAATACTGGAGGTGAAACATATCCGAGACCTCTTTTGGTCCTGCTGTAGTACATCTCTGACTTTCCTTTCGGCACAACCGTACGGATAGGAGTTTTTCTTCCTTTACCGTTGTTGAGGCCATTCTTGAAGTCTTAACCCATCTTTCGGATGATGTCTTTTGATTGTTGACTATAACGACGGAGTTGAAGATGTCCCGTGTCGTTAATTTTGCTATCATCCGTATAGCTGAATTGTTGTTCCGGTCCTTTACTAAAAAGTATTAGACTCTCGCCTTTCTTACGAGCGGGAATAATACGATATGAATCCTTTGGGTGTTCAAATGAGACTTCTGTTTGAAGAGATTGTACAACTTCCATTGTAAATGATTGAAAGCTATCTAACATATCCAAATAGCACTTAGCATGATAAACGACAACAGTATACTAGAAAGTAGATGCTTTTTCATTAATTTGTACATTTGTATTTACAGCAGGACCTCGAGCCTTAGCAGGTTTAGTTAGATTGATTACAAGAGGGGAAGAAGAAGAACGTGGAGGAGGTTTGGCTTTGTTACGACGAAGGTCGATAACAAGCGGCTCAGAGGAGGTGAGCTCCCTTTTCTCCTTATTATGAGATAAATCTATAACAAGTGGCTCAGAAGAGGTGAGCTGCCTTTTTTCCTTATTACGACGTAAGTCAATAATAAGTGGCTCAGAAGAGGTGAGCTCCCTTTGATCCTGATCATCATTAGTTGATTGCTTCTGGACTGGCAAGTGAATAGCCAGTGGCTTGGAGGATTGAGGATGAAAAATACGTCCTTTGACAGGTATGATAAGGGTGTCATTGGGCACTGTTTCTTGCTCTTCTTCAGTGTCCAGAGACATGACAACCTTCATGAATTCATCTTTATACATACGAGCATCATTGCAGTATGCTTCGACGCCTTTGAAAGGATAGAGATCAGCAACCTCCTTTTGCACCTCTCCATTGTCATCGACGTATTTAAAACATTGATAGAGAGTCGAAGGAACAATGTTGTGCTCATGCAGAAATGGTCTTCCCAACAGAGCATTATAGAACAACCATGGTTGTCGATGATGTAGAAGGTCATATTTGTGCGAAGATTGCCTATTTGGAGTTTTTAAGCGAATCTTGCCCAAAGGTTCACTCCTTTCCTGGTTGAACCCGAGAACAGTGGTGATTGTACTGGAAAGACTATGCACTGGGATCTTCAGTACATCCAACATTGTCTTCGGCATGATGCTGAGAGCAGACCCTGGATCTATCAGAATACGATCGACTTTCATCGAGTCGACATATCCTGTATAGTAGAGAGGACGGTCGTGCCTGTTATCTTCCATCAGTATGTCATCATGTGTGAAAGTTATGTTTGGAATTAACTCCAACACACTATGACAATGGAGGCAAGAGACTGGTTCTGCTTTCGGCTTCTTCAGAAGGGCTAGACAAGTTTCAGGTTGCATGAGAGCCTCACTCAGAGTTTCCCGAGTCTCTTTGGAGAGGCGCAAGAGCTCGAAGATGGACAGCCGGGCCGGTGTATTGGCTAATTGAGCCAATATATCAAAGTTGTAAGGCTTCTCAAGTCCGGAGGGAGATGACTTCTTCAAAGGTTTGTCGAAACGGACTTGCTGTTTGCCTTTGTCAGCGATCGTCGGCTTGGAAGGAATGGACACTACAACTGGTGAAGATGCAGTTGGAATATCCTCCGTGAAAGCGGGCTGCACTAGAGCAGGCTCAGAGGAAGAAGCAGGATTCTCTTGAGCTTCGGGGTAATCTTTTAGATAGGCTTTTCCTGATCTGGTGCCCAACAGGATTTCTTCATCAACTATGGGGTCAAAAGACACCATATTGCAAGTCTTTGTCTTGGCTTTGGAGCGGTCTTTCTTCTTGGAGGAAGAAGGAAGTTCAAACTCTGAAGCAAGATCCGGATAAATCTACATAATCTCACTGTTGTCAAGAGACAAGGGGACGAGACCTTCACTTCGTGGAGGAGGGAGATTCTCGATCTCAAGAGTAGCTTTGGGGATAGGAATGACACCGTGCTGCACCATCTGGGGCGGGAAGTCACCGAACTGAACTGATACCATATTTACGGTAACAGTCTTCTCGTCTTGCTGCAGAGTGACAACACCGGCGTTGACCAGCTCCTGAATTTTGCCTTTGAGCATATAACATGCTCGAGTGGGATGTCCGATGAACCTGTGATAAACACAGTATTTAGGATGATTAGTCTTACCGACTTCATCGGGTTTCTTGGGATCTGGGAGCTGGAGCTTATTTCTTTTGATCAAGCAATCAAAGATGCTCACTATGTCATTCTCGTCAAAAGAGTACTCCACTTTCGAACGAGGTTCTCTTGGTGGAGGTGCTGAAGGAGTAGAAGTTGACGTAGGGGGAGCTACGTTTACCGCCAGAGATTCTTTGTTCTTATTTGTTAAGCTAATATTCAAAGTTTCTTTTCCTTTACGGTTGTTCTGGCGATTGCCACCACCCGATGTCTGGTGTTCTTCCCGGTCGGGGTTAGACATTTGTACCCCTAACTGCTTGAATTTGTCGGCACTAACTTCAGCTGCTTTAGCATTGACAATAAAAGATGGCCAGTCTTGGAATTGAGTAGATCCTGTCCACATGCTGATGATAGGCAACAGATTTGTCTTGCAGGTATCTATGGTGACAGCGGCTGGAGTTCCAGGAGGCATTTTTAAAGCTTTCCGGCGGAACCTTTCAATGAAACTCTCAGCAGTTTCATTATGTCTTTGTTTGATTTTATTGATGGCTGACATAGTCATGTCGTTGATCCCCTCATAGAATCGTTCCAGGAAGATTTGCTTTAGGCCAGAGAAGGAGGTGATACAACCATCGGGCAAGCTTCTGTACCAATCGTATGCTACGCCGGCTAAACAGCCAACGAATACTCTAGTAAGAAGAGCGTCATTTGGTTGAAGTTGGATAGTCATAACCTCAAAGTGGTTAATGAACTGACTGGGAGAAGTGTTGCCGTCAAACAGCGAGATTGTTGAGATTTTGTACTTAGGAGGAAATGGAACTTCCTTCCATTCAACTGGATAGGGTTGCTTGATCCCCAACCTTTGCAAGTTGTCCTCCTCCTTGAAAGCCTCGAACTGAGTGCGTAGGAGCTTGACAGCTTCATTGGCATCTTCTACTGATGTAGAAGGTGTAGGCTGAATCACAGTGTTAGGCGGAAGAACAGCATGATAAGCACTACCCCCAGCACTTGACTGACTGGGTGTAGGTTGGACTTGTACCGGAGGTATTTGAGTAGATGCTACACCCAGCCCTGCATTGACGGGCACCGACGACGCTATGATTTTAGGATTTACAGGGGGTACGGTCGGTGGTACCGTATGCTGGGCCATAATGATGAAATACATACTTGCGACCATTTTAGCCATGGTCTTCAGCTTGTCTTCTAATACAGCGATTCGCTGTTCTTGACTTACTGAACTGGAAGCATCAGGATCTTCATTGACAACATAAGCTGTTACTTCTCTGGGTACAGTGGAGGACACTGTCTGTTCAGAGCTTTCGCTGTATGCATCGTAGTCGGAGAAGGAATCATCTCCTGAGTGAGAAAAAAGAAGATGACCGAAAGGATCTTGAAGATTCCTTTGACCGATTGTATCTCGGCTTCGGGAACGGGTATGTTGGAATACTCCTTCAGAAAATTCTTGGAGTAGATCCAAATACCGCTGGCTTGGCCTGCGAGGCTTCCCGTGCTTGGAGCACTTCCTACCCCCAGTGTCTCTGGAGGTCATGTTGACAGAAGCGTACAAAACCTCATCTTCATCTTCAGACATAGGTTCAGAGGTTGTAAAGTTCAAACGATCGAAGACAGATCGTCTGGTTGTCTGACAACAACACTTGATAACAACCTTATGATTGCAATGATGTCCAAGTGGTTGCACTGGGGATGTTGAGATGTTGTCCCGTTTTTGCTTGAGGTGTTCTTGGAGATCGAGAACAGCCACGGGATGAGAAGAAGTTCGAGGGATATGTTCTTTGACAATATTCGGAACATGGTTCCGATTCTTCAAATGTTTTGTCCCCTGAATGTATAGGGAAGTACTCATTTCATTGGCATAGGTGTCCGGATTATTGATCCTGGAAGTTTGCTTCTGATGATGGTTGGTCTTCGGCATTGGTTGTTTGCGTTTTACCGAAGTTGGTCGATTGAGATAGGTTCTTAAATCAGCAAACTCACCCCCAGGGGCTTCTGTTTGAGACACCAGCAATTTTCCCTATCTTGAATGAGAGATCTTGAGGGTTGGGAGATCTTGGAATTCTGCTACCGGAGTAGACAGAATACCCCTCTGATCAGTACACTTCCCTTTGGCAAGGAGAGAAGAAGAATCCTTGTGAGAAAGAGTTCTTGTACTGACTGGTGTCGGAGCATATTCAGTTTGATCTTCTACGGTAAAAACCGAGGAAGACTGAGAAAAGACCAAAGGGCCTTTTCCTTTGTTTAGTGAAGAAGGGTTAGCTAAAGAGCGTTTCCCTCTGTTGTCTTCCAAGTCATGGGACGAGGAAGTTTGAGAAAAGACCAACGGGCCTTTTTTTTTGTTTTAGGGAGGAGAAGGAATAGCCAAAAGACTACCCCCAGTGGATTGCGCAGGAGCAACAGGGTGTTTGAGAGGAGGAACAGAGTTTTTTCTCTTGTTGTGAGAAGAGGAAAGATTAGCCAAAGGGCTATCTCTCTTGGATTGCACAGGCATAGCTTGTGCATGGGTTGATGGCACACTGACAGATTGTGCATGAGGAGTTCTGGCAGAAAGTCTTCTGGCCTCAGTCACAGTTGCTTGTGCAGTAGGAGACTTGTTACCAAAGTGCTTGGGTTGTACTTTGGTTGCTGGAGTAGTGGATTGCGCAAGCAAAGTTGCTGCCAACTGCGCCAGAGGAACAGGAGTCTTGCACTTTGACAGGGCAACATATGAAGTGGTTTGTGCACTGGCAACAGCAGACTGCGCTTGAGTAGTAGAGGCAGATTGTGCAACAGCAGAGACAACAGACTGTGCAACAGTCTTAGCAGCAGAGATTTTAGACTGCGCAGCAGTCTTGGTGGCAGAATCAACAGACTACGCAGTAGTCTTGGGGACCCACACTGGGCGCACTTTGCTCGTGGCAGAAGTTGTCGCAGTGCGAGGGGTGGTCCTGGAGTTGATCATGGCTTCGTAGGCCGTCTGGTTGACCTTTATAACCAGCGTATTCTGCGTCTTCCCGATAGACGCAACGTCACATTGAGTTGTCACTTCCTCGTCAGAGGAGAAAGTCGTCCCCAGCAGAGTCGCTATTTTGTTTACAAAAACAAAAGTTGATCTTTATTTCAACAAACTTTGTAAAAGAAGATTACAAGAATTCTGGGAAAGTACAACTATAGGAATCCGATCAGAAGACGATCGCTTTATCCCTTGGACGATGTGAACTTTGAAGACGGTAGCCTCTGAAGATTGCAGCAGCACTTTGGCAAGAACTCCTGATCTCTGGTGATGATCTCTGATCTCTGAATGCGTATGTGATCCCCCCTAGGAAGGACTTGAAACTCTATTTATAGAGTTCTAAAAATAACTACTTTGTAGTTATTCTGGACTGCGCAAGTTGAATTGTGCTGCTTTGGACTGCGCACACGTCAGATTGTGCTGGCAGTTACTTGATCGTGGGCCAACTGTCTTGGACACATGGTATTATTTGATTGAAATGCGCATGATCGTGTATAGACAGTTGCCACATGATGAGCAATTGATGGCATGAAGGCCACGTGTATATTTGTCAGTTGTCTTGATGAAGTGTGCCACATGAATTGCGCAGACTTCGAATTGCGCTAGGATGGACGACGCTGGTCTGGACCGTGCTGAGATGGACTGCGCTGCAGGCAGATTGCGCTGCATGTACAGCTGTCCTCGAGCGCTGTGTTGCACGATAAATGAACAGTTTCCTCGTTCCCCGTGCTGTCAGTTGTCAGAAGATCTGATTCTCTGTCAGGTAATGATGACGGGGCCACGTCAGCATGCGCACTTGGATGAGTGCGCAGTTCAGCCTGCGCAATCGAATGGATGCGCAATCTGTCTTCTGCACAGTTCACTTGAAGGATGTATAAATTGATTTTGATGATTTTGTTCATGGGTGCAACTTGATTTTTAGGACCTACACATGTAGGGCATAAAATTAGTTTTGCGGCAACCAGATCAATAAAAGTAGAGAAAACATACTTGGAAAAATAGTGTACCTGCTATAACCAGTACAAGTTCGACCAACTTCGAGTGCCTTCTTGGCTTGGTGCCAACCAAACCAGGGCTGTGGGTGTCTTGTGGCTTGTTGGGTTATTAAGGAAGCATCGTAGGGTTGCGAAGAAGGTGGTGAATGGCTTGGAAGGGTCAGGATTGAAGAGATTTTGTCGGGTTATACAGAACTTGCACGCGGGTTGGGAAAGGAAGAAAGCCGCTCGGTTTTCTTATATTATATATATATAATACGTATGGGAATAGGAAGGGGGCACATGTTTATGTGAGAGAAAAGGATTTGGGAGAGATTAGTTTTGGTTTTGGTCGTATTTGGTTGAGATTTGATAATCAAATCAAAAGATGTATCTTAAAGATATTGATTTGGGTCCATTTTAGGATAATTGTTATAGGGTGGTTTAAAGTTGAATTTAAACCAATATAGGCTGCTATTAAATTGCTAAAAATAAATCTAAAATGAACCTAATAGGTTAGAGCACCCTAAAATAGGCTCTATCAAGCTTGGTGGACATGTTTTGGGTCGATATGATTTATTGAATCGAAATAGACTCTGAAAGTCTATTAAATGGGTCTTGTATACCATTTAAAAATAAATAGCACATGAGAATTCAATTAAGTGGGAAACTATTGGCATGTGTGTAGTAGACTCAAAATAGGTCAAAACCATATATTGGGTCGAATAGTTTGGATCGGATTTGGGCCTCAAATTAGAATTGGAAAATACATCAATTTTGCGGTAGAGAGAAAAATGACAATTTGACCCAAAACCTGTACAAAAAAATATAATGCAATGGGACATGTTTGAGAACATGATAGGCCTAAACGAAGGTGATCTTGTTTAGAGTACGAATATGAAATCGGTTTCGAAGAATTGACAAATGTAGTGCTTCAAAAGTCAAAGCTATATTAAAGTGCGTTAATAGTCAAAATTGAATTCCAAAATGTAGTTTAATAAATAAAAAGCATATCAAATAATAAAATTATTTCATAAATCAGGGGGCTTACAATCTACTCACCTTAAAAGAATTTTGTCCTCAAAATTAAATTTAATGCTCATTAATAAAGAACCATGCTAACGTAACTAGGTATAGCTCAAAGGGTACGCTATGCCACTGTCACGCCCTAGTCCCAAATTACGTAGGACTAGGATACATAACATGCCATCTACGTATTTAACCAGACTCTAGTCCGACTCAAATACGTATAAGCTGTGTAAATCAGAACATGTGTCCATATAATAACCATATCATCTACAACACTAGCTATACTATGAACTAAGAAGGATAACTAAGGAAGAACATACAAGAAGGGATTTTTAATCAAAGGGTTGGTTTTTGAAATATAGCATAAAGAATCTACTTAATTACATAATTAGTTATATTGGTTGTTTGCAAAATGACAAAATTGTGATTGCGAGGATGAGGTACATAATCTCCTCAAGAAAGCAATTTACAAGTTATGGTGTAACTCCCTGAACCTATTTTCGGGTATTATTGGAAATTTCTTTAAATTCTTTTTTTTTAAAAATATATGTTTTATTGAATCGGTTAGATAAATGCATTTCAAATTTTAAATAGTCTTTTATTAATAATTAGAAATTATTTGTAGCAATTAATTATTTTATGGAGAATAGTCATTAATTATTGATAATAATTAATTTGTTCCATTTTTGTAATTGGTTTATTAATTTGATTTCCCTTGGTATGATTAAAATTTAAGTTTTCTGCTAATATTCAAAACTACTAAATTATTTAGCTTTTTTGAAAACATGTTTTGAAAACAATTCGAATTTGGAATTCTGTTAGAATTTAATTGAAATCTATTCTATTTAATTTTTGAAATCTGTGAATATTTTAAATCTATTTTTGGAAAATTATTGGAAAGAATAATTAGGTTTTTGGGATCTGTTGAAAATTTGAATTTGGAAATCATTTGATTTTGAAAAGCTGTTAGTGATTTTCTAAAAACACCCAGATCTGGTGGTAATTACCTACACTGCCATTATTGAAAACCCCCAGATCTATATGTTATTACCACTTTGCCATTCTGAACTCACACACACACAGAATATTTTTATTATAAATATGGCACAGTCTCCAATGATTGACACATCACATCAATTCCTGACACACACACAGTCTCTCCCTCTCTATATTTTCTTCTCTCTCATCAGTCACTGCTGTGGCCGAGCCACCACGCTGGCAGGAGCTCCGCCACTAGCCCACCACCATTATCAGAGCTCCGCTACCGAAGTTCGAGCTTCTCCGCCTCCACCACCTCAAGCCAGCCGTCACCGACATTCTCGCCACCACGAGCGCCACCGGAGCATTGATGGAGTTCGTCATTACCACATGACCGGAGTCCTCAGCTTCGATTTCACCAAGAAGTCGATCTCCGCCACCTTCGGCTAATCCCGACTGCCCTCGTTCGTCGTGCACCCTGACACCCGATCCAGCTAGGCGTTGCCTCTGCCAGGCCTCGTCCTTCGTCGAACCAATCTCGGATCTTACGGATTCGGAGTTCTTTGAGTTGTTCCGAGCTCAGATCCAGCCACGCCTTTGACGAACGCTGCCACTTGAGATCTGTACCCCTCGTTCGCCACAACTTGAGAAGCATCGGCCGACGTCGATCTCGCCGTCAGCGACCGGAACACCATCAAGAAGTGCCGTCGTCGCGCCTGGACTCGAGCCGCCCTCGACTCTCGTGTAGAACCGTCGGGAGCTGGGACCGCTGCCTCCCGCAACGATGTAGCCCGGAGTTAGTCGTCGCCGCCGGATCGCCACCACTCTCCGACGCTGTCCGAACTCTGCGCCACCGTGCCGAGGTGAGATTCCTTGATCTCTTTCTTCCTCATATCCTTCTTTTCTCCATGTTCTTTTTCATTTTAGGGTGTGTATGAGTGGAAATGAGGATGGGGAGGAGATGAAGAAATTTAGGGTTAGGGTTTCCTAACTAGTAGTAGTGTGGAAGAAACAGGGAATGGGAGGGGTTCGGTTGAGTGTGAGGAAAGAGAGGAGGAATAGATTGAAGTGAGAGCAGGTGAGAAATAATATGGAGGAATAGTTAATAGGAAGAAGAAGCTTGGGGTTTTCTTGCTGAGTGAAGAGGAGAATGAGATTTTTTGTATGCTGAGAATTAGAGTAGAGAGGAAGAAGAAGTAGCTGAGTGTTGGAAATTATGGAAGATGATGATAGTGAATGGGGAATTTTCGTGAGCTGAGTGAAGGAAGAAGTGTTGTGAGTGAAGAGGAGAGGGTGTTGGTTATAGGCGGCTGAGTGTGAAAAGGGAAGTGAGAGAATGATAGAAGAAAGGAAGTGTGAAGAAGTGAGAAAGTTAGACGAATGGAGAGAGTGGCATGGGATCTTTCGGCTAAAATTAATAATAGCATTTATGAGAAGGTGTGAGTAGTTGAGAAAGGGACAGTCCTGAGAGAAAAGATTAATGTGCCAACGGTTCAGACCAAAACCACCAAACTATCTTTTGACATTTTGAACACGCACACCTGGGCTAGGCAAAGACTATGGCAGTAGCCAGCATCCCCACTCTCGTGCCTCCATCACATCACACTACTCAAATGACACAGTAGCAAGCACCAGCAGAGCACAACCTGCAAATGGAGAAAGAGTAACATAAGAGGAGAGAGAATGATAAGGATTAATATTTGGGTGATGGTTTGGGCCGGGTTGGAAGGAATAGTTGGGTTTTAGTTGAATTGTTAAGTTTTGTTTTAGCAGTAGTAATGAATTAGAAGCTGGGCTGAGTTTTTATGTTAAGGATTGTTGGGCAGTGGGCTGTGTAGTGTAGTGTAGTGGACCGGGCTCAGGTCCAGGGGCTTGTAAGTCTGAATTATATATATATATACTTACTGTTGGTTGAATTTATTATTGCTTATAATTTCTGATTTATAAATTCCTGATTTTGTTAACATTAATAGTGGTTAAATGTCTCCGTTGTAATTAACTATATTTTAGTAATAATTTTACAAAAAGAAATTAGTAGAATTATTATGGTCAGTATCTTTGTTTTAAAATAAATAAGTTAACATTTAATATTTTTGGAGTTCATGTGTATAATGAATGAATTAATAAGATTCCAAATATATATATGTACATATTTAGCATTTTGTCAAATAAATGATTTTTCTATAGTTATAATATATCTTTCTAAAAATGTTTATTTTACTAGTAAAAAATGTTTCTAAAAAGTTTATAGAATTACGATTATTATTTTGCTAGCAAAATGTTCTAGTATTTCCTAAAATAATTTTCTTATTAAATATAGCTTAAAACATTATTTTGATTAAGCTACATTCTATATTTTCAAAATGTTGTTAGCTGCAAATATTTTCTAAAAATATTATTTTGCAAAAACATGGTTAAAATATTTACTTTGATTTAAAATTAAAATACGGATTAGTAATTAGTAAATTTTATTTTGGATAAAGTTATAGTTCTATAATATTGCTAGCTTAAATTAATACATATAATTTACTAGAATTATAGTGATAGCTAACAAGTTTTGGTTAGAAATGATTTAGTTGACCTTGTCCTTATTTTCAAAACCCTAACAACTTGTACCGAAAATATAACAGGTGATCACTACAACCATGCAGTACTACTCTCGTGCAACCAAACCGAGGCAAGTACACTGACTCGACTTGTACTCTGTATTTATGTCTTACATTCATGTGTCATGTTCTCATATCGGACATGAGATACACACGATTGCCTTGTACCTTGTTCATTGCTTGTGAGTCATTATTTATTGCGGGGATTGGGAAAATATTAGCTTTTGTGTGACCACACCCAACATAGGTATGTGGATAGCCTAATCGTACACTTCACGTACGATGAAGCCGTTGTTTGCAAAAACAAAAAGTCTTTATTTCACAAACTTTGTAAGAAGATTATAATTGAATTCTGGGAAAGTAAAACTATAGGAATCCGATCTGAAGATGATCGCTTTATCCCTTGGACGATGTGAACTTTGAAGACGATAGCCTCTGAAGAATGCAGCAGCACTTGGACAAGAACTCCTGATCTCTGATGATAATAATGATCTGATCCCCTTAATGAAGGACTTGAAACTCTATTTATAGAATTCTAGAAATAACTAATTTGTAGTTATTCTGGATTGCGCATGATGAACTGCGCAAGCGACAGACTGCGCAGACTGCAAACTGTGCTGGCCTATTGGGTAGTTGCTCGATCGTGGGCTAACTGTATTCAGATGCGTGGCATTGTTTGATTGAAATACGCTTGGTCGTGTACAGGCGGTTGCCACGTGGTGAGCAATTGATGGCATGTAATCCACGTAACAAATGTCAGTTATTCGATGAATTACACTAACCGAAGAGCGCTAGCTTCAGACTGTGCTTCAATGGATAGCGCTGGAAGTCAGGCTGGGTCAAACAGCGCTGCAATTGGACTGGCAGATTGTGCTGAAGTTGTACAACCGTTCTCGAGCGCTGTGCTGCACAAGAAACGAACAGACTCCTCATTTTTTGGGCTGTCAGGCTGTCAGAAGATCCGATCTTTGTCAGGTAATGATGGCATTGCCACGTCAGCGTAGCGCGCTCTGGTGGTAGCGCAGTTCAGCTCGCGCGTTCGATTTGTAGCACAATCTGTTTCCTGTGCAGTCCATTTGAAGTTTGCGCAGTTGAGAATTCTCTGTCTATTTGATAGATGCAACTTGATTTTTAGGACATACAAGACCCCCTTCAAAGTTTTCAAAATTTGAAAATATTCAAAGTTTCGAAATACTTTGAATTTCAAATTTAAAATCAAGTTGCGCAAGTGGCGCTTTGATTGCGCGTTTGGAGGAATTAGCTCCATCTTTTGTGGCACAATTGAAGGTGACCGTTACACTTCTGAAACTATAAATAGTTTCATTTTTCTTTCTTTCAACCTTTACTTGCTTTTAAATTCCCCAGAGACAGAAGCTTCTTCCCTACTCCGACTTCTCCTTCTTTCTCTCATCGACGACAGAAATGGCGCCCAAGCGATCAGCTACCGAGAAGGGCAAGGCCCCCGCCGTGTCCTCGACTCGTGTTGCGTCACGAGTATCTCGTCATGAGATGGGTCATCCTGTGCTTCAAGGTAGACGAACTATGATCGAAACCCTTTTTAGGAATTTTGATGTTTTCAGACCTTCATACCTCTCTCTTTTTAGAGATTGATGGTATTTGTGCCACCCTGTTTAGGGTTTCGGCTGCACATGCAATAGTTTTCATTTTTATGAAAACTATACTCTTGCGCAATCGGTTGGAAAGCGCTGACAAAATGGTCGGTGCAGTCCATCGATTTGCGCAAGTCGGTTGTGCCAGCGCAAACTGATGTCTTGCGTAAGTATGTTAGCACAACCTGACGTCTTACGCACATTGGCTGTGCTGGCGCAACCTGATAACTTGCGCAGACTGATTGTGCTGGCATAATCTGATAACTTGTGCAGACTGATTGTGCTGGCACAATCTGATAACTTGCGCAAGCTGACTGTGCTGGCGCAATTTGATAGCTTATTTGACACAACACATATTGATGTTCTTTTTTTGAAGAAACTTTTTGATTTTGCATATACTGATCTCTGCCTTCTTTATTGATGCAGTTAACCTCCGGGAAGATCCCAACTATGAGGTTTTTGTAGGATCCCTGTCTGAACCTGAATACAAGGAAGATCTTTCGTACGTGACATTTCCTCAGTATGCCCTATCGTCCTTTCGGCAGGCTATTTTAACTGCACAAGATAATGACACTTTATTGTGTTTGATGAACGGGCAGCCTCTTCAGACTGCTGACGCAGTCACCCATAAGAAGCCCCTGTTCTTATTTGGTGAGGCTCTTGACAAGAATTCTCAACCGAGACCTCGCATGGAACAGAGGATTTTCTAGAGGGGTGAGAAGATAATACTTCTGCCTGAGATCTCCAAATGCCTTCCTTTGTCCCGATATGCTTTTGCGAGTTATTCCAGAAGAATGGAATGGGACATAACTCCGCTGCAGAAAGCCCGAGCGGGAAACATCTATGTTAAGAAGGGACCGGACCATAAAGATATGTTCTACAGTTCCTCTGAGCGTCATTGCTCCTTACTCAGAGGATTAAAACCCGGTTGTATCCCGCCGGAAGATTCTTCACTGTTGCTCCCAGTGAGAACTCCGATATTCGCAAATGAGTTTGTGAAGGTAGAGGAAAGGTATCCGGACCAAGATCTGCGGCTGACAGGTCTTGTGAATCCAGAAAATAAGAGATGGATCTGTATAACCAATTGGATATTGGTTCAATTTGATGCTCGGCTCAAGGAGATTGATCTATACCATGCAATGTACGCCACTGTTTATGGCTTTCGTCCTAATCCTCATCTATTCCTCGCGTCGGCGGAAAGATACAACTACAGGAGTGGAACTTTCATGACGCCACGCAGAGAGATTTGATTAGCTTTGCACGAGATAAAGTATATCTCTCACCTGCCAATGGAGGATATCCCCTATGAAGAGTTTGTCCCAACAAACTATGAATTGGACAAACTGCGTCAAGAGAATGCCGATATGGTAGCTGTCTTTGAAGAACTCCTCTGCTACTATAAGATATGCTCTCTATATTACAAAAGTGGCACAGCCGACACCTGCTACTCCACCAAATAGTTGCCATATCTTTTCCTCAATCATATCATTGAGAAGAAGACCAAAGAGCAGGAAAATTGCAATCCCAGTTTCTTCAGACCACTTAGCAATAGTGAAGTGATAGAGCTGATGGAGACACATGGTGATATGGATATCAAGATTGAGGATGACCTTCAATATCCTCCTTTTAAGAAAGACGACATCATTGAAAGCTACATGAGGATGGGATATAGGCCGATGTCGAAGGAAGCCCAGCTGGCAGGTTTCCTCACTTACTGGCTTCGACGTTACGTCGTTCTTTGAGCCAGTACAGTCGACCGCTTCCATCGTGGTGTACTATTTGCGGCTGTCCGTCTAGTTTTCGACTACCGGATGGATCTGCTGTCAGCAATGACATGCAGGATGAATGCCGGCCTCTGCCTTTTCGTTGACTCGATGATTCGAGGAAAAGGCGAGAAAGGAAGTTTTTCTCGTCTGGAACTCCCATACACCTATCTGTTTGGATGGCTGCTTTTGCACCATCCTTCTTTGATGAATCCTAACATAGGGGCAGTGGGCGGTAGCTTTTTAAAAAGATTTTCGGGATGTAAGTGGATCTACACCACTCTGAGAGACTGCCGGCGAACTCTGAATCTCGGCAAGGGATGGAACTTTTATTGTGTTCCCCTTCCAGTTGGTTATGAGCATATGTCAACAAACCTCGTCGACTCTATGAGGATGCAGCCGTTGGGCCATACAGCTCTCGACTGGTTAAGAATAATTCGGCCATCCCACTTGGTGTACCGGTTCGAGGATGAATGTTATCTCGAGCCTTATCTTCCCAGCCGATTTGTACGCCAATTCGGTTATGACCAATTTCATGTAGGTAATGCTATAACACGCCTACAAGGAAAAGGTTTTTTAATTGATGGAGCCCGGGCTTGGGCATATTACAATGTCCGTGACACAAGAACGACATTCTCAATGCCAACAAGAAGCGATCATGGCCCTCGCATGCTTTATACCTACTCGATCTTTTATACATCAGCAAATACTTTTACTGAAAACTTTAATCTAACAGACAGCTTTGCGACGGCAACTCGATTTAAGAAAGGAGCACCTGTTATATTACTTCCTAAAAATGATGAGGAGCACGAGCCAGCTGATGTACCTTTAGAAGCTTCGAGGGAAGCCAACTTCCCCGAAGAAGTCTATGAGCCGCTACATGTCTCTCTGAAAGTTGTAAGATCTCCTATCAAAGAGAGGAAGAGAAAGGCAGAAGAAACATCTTCTCCTGTCTTAAAGAAGAAGGCCGTCGTGGACTCTTTAGAAAGAGTCACCACTCGCTCACAATCTCAGCAACAGGCCGAGTCGGTTCATAGAGAAGAGGCAACCACCCCTACTTCCATTCAAAGAAGACCACACGCAGCAGACGTAGAGATTCCGGAAGAACCTCTACGCAGGACAAAATTAGCTTTCAGAAAGAAAGTCACCACTCCCCCGAGATCTGCTCATACATCGGCCTTGATCAGTGCTGTCGCCGGGGTAATGATGGCTTCTCCGACACCTGCTCCCGAGCCCAGGCAAGAAACTTCCAGTGCAGAGAAAGGAGACCAGGTTGCAGAGACAAGAGAGGAGACCGCAGAGACAAAGGATGGGGCTGCAGAAGCAACTGCAACTCCAACTCCAATCAATGAATCAGGATCCTCTGTCGAAGTATTGCCATCTCCTACGTTTGCAACGGAAACTGCCCCTCTTCCAGCTACACCAAGGTCCCGTAGGGCTGAAGAGGATCGATTGATGATCGAGGCCCTAGAAGACTGTGACTTCGGCTTCAATGATGATATAGATCCAGTCGACGCTAGTGATAGCGAGAAGGCATGAGAATAGGGTACGGATGAAGAAACATCTACCGAGAATGACAATCTGAATCTGGAAGAGGATGCCGATGCCCATGCATCCCAAGAACAGAACACTGTTAATGACGTAGCACCGGAGGAAGCTACTGTCACTGAACCAAGAGGTATTGGCTGATATTGGTAATCTTCTTTTATAGGTCGAATGACTGACATCTTAACTTTCATTCATGCAGAAACTCAACCTTCTCCAATTCCTCCAGTATGCACTGATATAGTACAGACAAAAGCGATAGCTAGCAGTAGCCGTCATTTATCGGGCGGCTCGGAAGCGGGAAGCAGTCAGGCAGTGATGTCTGAAGCTACTTCTGCGAGGGTGCAGCCTATGTCAACAAATGACAATTTGGTCACTAAACCCAGCAATGGTAAGCTTACCCTTATTTTTGATCTGGTTTGATAATCGCTAATGACAGCAAACTGATGATGTTTAATCGATTTCGCAGAGGAATATCTGGGAGGGGCAACTATCTCCACTATGGCGCCCTTGTCCAGAGAGACTTCAGCCCATGCTCCAGAAGCCGAACTCCCGCCTTTACAGGCCTCTACTGCTTCAACTTCTATAGGAGTAGTTGCTACACCCAGTGCGGCGGCTACCAATAAATTTATAGTTGGTTCCTTCACCAACCTCTTCTTCACTTCATTAGGACCCTTAGTAGAAAGGGTAATGGAAAGAGAGAATGTCGGTTTCATCACCGTCAGAGGCCCAACTACTTATCTGATCGGCGCTATCCGAAGCCAGGGTGATGAAGCTCAAGCTGCCTATCTTGAATATATACTGGATGAGCTGGAAGAATCAATTAAGATTTACAAAGATCTTAATCGGGGAGAGGTAGAGCCTCTGGTGAATGCTGAGTTTGAAAGGATGACTCGAGAAGCCGAAGTTACGAAAGCTGATTTCAAGATTTTCTTGGACACTTTCGCTACAAAGTCTTTAGAGTATGATTCCCAGATGGAAATATTAGCGTCTGCTGCTGGGGGAAAAGAAAAGAAGGTTGCTGAACTGAATGCAGAGTTTGTTCGACTTCATGAAGAGTTGAGAATCATCCAACTTGCTCTTGAGGAAGAGACGACACAGCATCAGGCTACAGTCCAGCAACTTGACATTCTGACCCATGAGAAGAATGAGTTCGTCACTTCTCATCAAGATGAAATTGCTCGCCGACTAGTGACCTTACCAACATTCAACGATACATCTGGAATGGAGGAAGCTAGAAGGCGGGTGCTGGATTCTCGTGAGGAACGACTTCAAACTTTGAAGCAGCAGATAGCCAGTCTAATGACCCCACCGATTGAGTGAAAATCTTTTGTACTTTCTCCTTTATTATATGTCTTTTTGTAATGCCTTTTATTTTGATCAATGAAAAGATATTATTTTTGTGGCTCTATTATTTATTGTATATCCCATTACGGATATAAATAATAGCGATAGAAAATATATTCAGAGGTTCAGGACATAATATATTTCTTGATGTAGAAAATAATTATATTCATTATATCTGCTCAGAGGTAATGTGGACATGGCAGAATATAATTTGTTGAATATCATTATTTCGGTAGACAACTTAATCAGAGGTATTAAATACGTGATAAGTCACTGATGTGGATGAATGGATGAATCATCAAAATGTGTGAATGAAATAAATCGTCGGGATGAACGGATGAACCATCAAATGAATGTAATAAACGGGTGAACCATCGGGATGAACGGATGAACTGTCAGATAAATGTAATGAACGGGTGAACCGTCGGATGAATGTAATGAACGGGTGAACTGTCGGGCGAATGTAATGAATGGGTAAACCGTTGAATGAATGTAATGAACGGGTGAACCGTCAAATGAATGTAATGAACGGGTGAACCGTCAGATGAATGTAATGAACGGGTGAACCGTCGAATGAATGTAATGAACGGGTGAACCGTCGAATGAATGTAATGAACGGGTGAACCGTTGAATGAATGGAATCAATGTTGCGAAGAGCACGTCGCTTCGATGTTTCAAGAATCTTTGCCTATAAATAGAACAGAAATTTAGATGGAATGATTACTTTCACTTTTCAACACAAAAATATCGTCTGAGGATGCATCCAAGAAGGCTGAGATTGTCCCGAAGGTTGAAGAAATCACGGAGGAACGTTCAGCCGAACCAAAGCGGCCAAAGCAGACGGAAGCGGGCGAAGGTTCGTCTGCACCCAAGCCACCAAGGGACATCTTGGACTTCCTGGTTGATCCAGGGGAAACCGAAGAAGAAGAAACCATGAGGATGGATGCTTGCGCATTTCTAGTGAAATCGGGCAAGGTTGTTCTCGGCTCTTTTGCCGACTACATTTTTGAAAAGAACGGTAGTGGTCCTCGTCTTGTCTTTAAGAAGGATGATAGTGATTCTCGTCCTTGATATTATATAACATCGTTTATGATGAAATAAAATCAAACTTTATTTATGAATTGTCTGATCATATTTACAAGAAATCCTTTTTACATTTTTACATAATATTATTTAAGGAACTTGCCATGGATAGGCATCATTGCAACTCGACCATCTAGCTCTGTGAGTTGATAGGCTCCATTTGAGAAGACTTTACTCACGATATAAGGCCCTTCCCATTTTGCATCGAACTTGCCTTTGCTCATGTGAGTCATAGTCATGGGACGTCTGACTGTAAGAACGAGTTCTCCCTTCTGAAAGGCTCTGACTTTAACTTTGTGGTTGAAAGTCTTCGAGATACGGGCTTGATATAACTCTATGTGTTGTTGAGCCAATAGTCGCTTCTCGTCGAGTGCCTCTAGTTCTTGAATTCGAAGAAGATTATTGTTCTCTGTCGTCAACTCATTGGCGATAGCAATCTTTAGAGATGGAATTTGAAGTTCCAGGGGTAGAACTGCTTCACAATCGTATACCAGAGAGAAAGGTGTACAGCATATGGGGTTGCGGACCGTAGTGCGGTAGGCCCATAGACATTCTCCAATCTTTTCACTCCAGTTTCGTTTGTTAGTAGACACAAACATCTTAAGGAGTTTGATGATAGTCTTGTTGAAGGCTTCAGCCAAGCCATTAGCAGCAGGGTTGTAAGCCGTAGAGGCGACATTGTCAATCCGATGATCGTCACAGAACCTTGTGAACTTTTGACTGATGAACTGAGGTCCATTGTCATGAATGATTCGTCGAGGTACACCAAATCTGTAGATGAATAATGTTTGACAAAGTTGATAACACTGCTGGTTTTGACTTCAGCCAAAGGTATAGCTTCAGCCCACTTGGAAAAATAATCAGTTATTGCCAGTATAAACCGATGTCCTTTAGAAAAAGGAGGATTGATAGGACCTATAATATCCATGTCCCAAGCTTCAAAAGGCCAGGAAGCAGCAGTCGGATGAAGGAATTCCGACGGTTGATGGATGAAATCTGCATGGATTTGACAGGCTCGATATTTCTTTGCATATTCAATGGCATCAGACACCATAGAAGGCCAATAATAACCCATTCGTCGGATACGATCTTGTAGTTTAGGGCCGGGCTGATGTACTCCGCAAATACCATCATGAGCTTCACGCAATACTTGCTTCGCTTCATCACCAGAAAAACAGCGCAAGAGTAGGCCGTCATAAGTCCGTCGATAGAGAGTCTAGGTAGTCTGATTGTAGTAGAATCGAAGAGATCGTCGACAAATACTTGTAGCCTCCTTAGGATCTTCAGGAAGTATGTCATGAACTACGAAGTCAATGAAAGGAGCTCTCCAATCTTCATCGATAATGTTGATTTCAGCGAAGTTACTGAACTCAATGCTGCGATTATTTTCTACACAGAACAACTCTCTGTTGGAAACAACAACCACTTGTTGTCTTTTGACAGGAATTGCTAAGACTGCCGCGAGATTAGCTAAAGCATCTGCCTCAGTGTTACAAGCTCGTCGGACATATTCAATGAAGAAGGCCTTGAATGATGTAGCCATATAAATTGCAGCTTCATGATAGGGTACTAGATCTTGATGGCGAACTTCGTATGTTCCTCTAACCTGATTGACAACCAATTTAGAATCGCCATAGACTTCAAGATATTCGACCTCCAACTGTTTAGCAAATTGGAGTCCGATAAGCAAGGCATTGTATTCAGCCATATTGTTAGAGCATGGCTGATCTAAGGAATAGGCTCTTTGGATAGCTAATCCTTCTGGAGAGACTAGAACAATTCCAACCCCTGCGATAATGGTCCCATTGGGTCCGATCCGGGATGCTCCATCGAAGAACAGACGCCAGGTAGGAAATTCTTCAGAGATCATGTTTGATTGTAAAGTTTCGTCTGGAATCTCATCATAAAGCTTAGATGTTTCCGGAACAGGATGAGCTGCTAAAAAGTCAGCCAGTACTTGACCTTTAACAGACTTTTGTAGAACATAAACCATGTCGTATTGGGCTAGCAGAATGGCCCATGTAGCCAGCCGGGAATTGAGCGTGCTGGGCTTCTTCATCAATATTCGAAGAGGATTAACTCGGAAAATGACGTGAATGGTTTGGCCAATGATATAATGCCGAGTCTTTTGAACAACGAACATAAGAGCTAGGCATTCTTTCTCAACCGGACTATAACGGTGTTCAGCACCAATCATAGTACGACTAAGATAGTAGATGGCTTGTTCATGGCCTTCTTTGTTCTTCTGGACAAGCAAAGCACCCATTGAATGATCCATAGCACGGACATACATTAAGAATGGTATGCCTGAAATTGGTGGCACCAAGACTGATGGGTTCATGAGATATTGCTTTATATCATCAAATGATTGTTGACATTCTTCAGTCCAAATAAAAGATACACCCTTCTTCATTAACTGGGTAATGCAGCATCCAGACAGATTTGAAATGAATCTCCTGATGTACGCAAGTTGACCTTGGAATCCTCGTAGCTCCTTTAGGTTGCGTGGAGGACGCATCTCTTGAATGTCTTTGATCTTCTCGGGATCCACGTGTATACCCTTAGAGGTAATGACGAAGCCGAGAAATTTACCACTAGAGACACCCAAGAATGACTTGGTGGGATTCATTTTAAGTAGATGTTGGCGCATTAGATTGAAGATAGTTCTTAAATCTTGGATATGATCTTCCTTTAGACGATTTTTTACAGCGATATCGTCAACATAGCATTCGACAGTCTTGCGCAGATGATCTCGAAAGATGGGACTCATAGCGCGTTGGTAAGTTGCACCAGCGTTCTTGAAACCAAATGGCATCACTGTGTAGCAGTAGACTCCGTGAGGTGTAGCTCCCCTTCCCGGATTTTTTTTATTTTTATTTATTTAATTGATTTAAACGGCAATTTTTAGATTTTTGTAAATGATTATTTAGTTAATTATTACGGTAGATGATTTTAGCCATGATTGAGTTTTGAAGTACAAGACGGCTAGGAATCATAGCACGGATAGTGCAGTAGTGTGCTTTGACTAGTGTTTAGCCATGGTAGGGAATGCAAAACCATAGGAGTGTCCTAACTAGGTAAACCAGGTCAAGTTGCGGCTTAACCCTATAGATGATTTAAATATCCATTAATTAGATTATTGACTTTTAGAAGACCCGATCGTGCCAAACCAACCAGATTGGACCCGAACCAAGCTCAAGCCGTGTAGGCAGGAAGTGTGACCAAGATGTTAGTGTCGATATATTTTGTGTGTACGTATTTTCTTAAATGCTCTATTACCTATATTTTGTAAGTAATTATTATTAATATTATTACGATTATTTTATACATATATAAGTATTTAATGTTCATAAGGTATCTAAAAGTATTTTAAATTATTTTCTTATTTATCCTGGTGTATTTTTGGAATATTTAGACTACATATTTTGTCTGTACACTTGTATAGATTTTCTTATTAGTATCATTATTATTGTTATTAGATTTATTATAATAAAAATATATTATTTAGTATTCTAAATTATTTGTGAAATAAATATTATATGTGTATGTATATATGAATATATATAAATATATATGTACTTGTGTGTGTGTATAAGATATATGTATATGTGTGTATATATAAATATATTTGTATACGTGTATATGTATATGTATATATATAGATATATGTGTACGTATATAGATATTAATTTGTTATATGTGTATATATATATATATATATATATATATATATATATATATGTGTGTGTGTGTGTGTGTGTGTGTGTGTGTGTGTGTATAAATACTCGTATTTATGTATATATATATATATATATATATATATATATATATATATATATATATATATATATATATATATATATATATATACACACAAAAAAATATATATATATATATATACAAAAAGAAAATAGGAAATGAAATATAAAAAGAAAAAAGAAAGAAATAAACAAACAGCTGATCCAGGCCCAAAGACCCGAGCCCACAGCCCGGCCCAACAGTCCCCAGCCTCATCGAGCTCAGTCCCGCTCAGGAAAAAAAAACCCCCAGCCCGATCAAGTACACCAAACAGAGACCAAGCCTGCTTTGTTTTACAACTGAACCATATATATACATAAAGAGTCGAGAGAGAGTTTCTCTCGTAAAACCCTAAACCTAAATACTCGCCACCCCTGACGGCCACCACGCGCCCGGCGCACGCGCCAGCCCCGTCGTGGGCGGCCGGCGGCCGGCGATTGAGTCGCCGGAGGCCACACGCGCGCGTGTAAAGCTGAGAGACAGCAGCAGCAGTTGCACCAGTCGTCAAGTTCGTAAACCAATATCTCTGCCACCGCTCGATCTTTCTTCATGTCGTTTCCTCAAGTATGAAGTAGATATATACGTCTCCAACTCCTGTATTTTAGTTTCTTTTTAGATAGAAGGGATCGATAGAAAAACAGGGCCAAAGTTCCCGAAAAACCTATTCTAAACAGGACCTATAGGACAGCCAACTACCCGAGTTGGAAGGCGTATAATCGTCGATTCCTTGGCAGTTTAAGAAATATAATTGCACACGCCTGTTGCAAACATATACGAGATGGAAACCCCATTTATAGATTTATTTTTCATCAATTATGTTGCTGTTAAACTATATTCAAAGTTCGAGAAAAACCTAGGTTTAAAACTGTCCAAAACTTAGAAAACCCCTCGATACGACGTGCGTCCCGCCAAACCGGGTGACGTGGTCGCGAACCGAAAGCATCAAAAGCTGCGTATCGGCTTCGTGGACGTGTAGGCTTTGACGGAATTCAAATTGGTCGCGTGTACGCGACGAATTTGATGCATATCCGTCAAAATTTACCGTATCAGCCTCTGTGCAAGTTTCTCAATTACTTCGTGCACGCTCGTCAGATCGAGACGAAACTTGAGCCAATAGGACCGTATCGTTTTTTTAGCCCTGTATGCCAAGTTTGGTCCGATTCGGAGATAGTTAATAAAATCGCCGTTTTGTGGGCCTCACGGTCCGACTCAACGGGTGATTTTGTACACGGTCCGCCGGAATCCAACTTTGGACATACGGTTGGGTTCGTATCAAAAAACTGGACCTATAGACATGTAGTTTGATGACTTTAGCGACCATTGACTCTGGCACGCTTTTCGGTGCAAAGCGGGTCCAACGGCGAATACCGTTTTTGTCCGAAATTACCGTTTTGCCCCTGTGTCCAGAATTAGACTTAAGGACAGGCAATCCTAGCTAATTTGGCTATTCTGAGAATGTTGGTAACATTTATTTTAGCTTTCGTAGACAGTTGTGATGACTTGGAGTTTCTAACTTTTTGATTGGCGATACATTATTGGTTCTTCGTGCAACCCCCAGGCAAGTATACCTTGCCGAACATATGCAGTATTTATATTGTTTTCTTTCTATTGTACTTCTTTCATATGGTTACCTGTTTCCTATATTGTGATTGGTTTGTCATCGACTGTTTCATCTGTTTCTAGATTTACGTGCACGTATAGGATATTCGACATTGCTTGATTATTGGTCTTTTCGTGTTACCTTGTCTCGTGATTGAGTTGTCAGTTTCTATATCTTGTTTTTGACTTGACTAATCTTGACTGGGAGTATCTTGCATTGTACTACAGTTAAGACATACTATAGATTGGGAGTATCTTATATTGTACTACGACCTATAGCCGATTCTTCTACCTTGATATCACTTGATTGACTCGACTTGAGACATGCCATAGAATTGGGAGTATCTTACATTGTACTACGATCTATAGCATATATTGATTGATTGATTGACTTGACTTGCGACACTATAAATTGGGAGTATCTTGCATTGTACTACGATTTATAGGAGTCTACTTGACTTTGTATCCTATAGGAGAGGAGATCGATACTAGAATTGGCTAATCTTGACTGGGATTATCTTGTATTGTATTACAGTCAAAATCTACTATAGATTGGGAGTATCTTGCATTGTACTACAAGCTATAGAGGTTAATCGATCGATTGGTAGCCAAGTCTAGTATTACATTTCCACACAACTCGTCGTCCTTAGATGTTCTCCTTGTCGTATTCTTATCCTTCTTACATGTTATTTACTGTCATATTAGTAGGCATGTTTTATGTATCTTGCTAGTCCTCTGAGGACCTGATGATCTCTTCAGATAGCTGATTGCATGGAGTTAGTTAGTAGAGCAGGATGGTGGAGGATTACGATCTATGATACAGGTATTTGCTTGTGATATCCCTTTATTATCCTTTCGTGCTTTATATTCAGTACCATGATATACTCTGCTTATTTATAGACTCATATCATTCTTGGAGTCTAATCGAACAATATGCTAATGGACTGCAGACCATGACCCATACTTGTTCATTCTTGTTTATTTGATCCTTGTGGATTGAGATCTAGTTTAGATTAGACATGATACCCATGACCTTGACAGCTTATACGTACTCGAGTCGGGCTGGAGTTCGCTCGATACGTAGCTGGCTTGCTCACGAGCTCGCATCCGAAAAGTGGGTACGGGTCGTGACACGAGGAGTACGGAAAGAAGTGTGTTTTTCATCTTCAGGATTCATCCGAATCTGATTGTATCCAGAGAATCCATCCATGAAGGATATCCTTTCGAACCCACAAGTCTTTTCGATCATGACGTCTATAATAGGGAGAGGAAACTCATCTTTTGGACAGGCTTCATTCAGATCCCGGAAGTCGATGCAAACTCGAACTTTACCATTTTTTTCAAGACTGGAACAATATTGGCTACCCAATCTGGATGTTGTTCTTCTCGAATAAAGCCACAAGCTATAAGCTTTTTGACTTCATCATCAATCGCGTCCATCATTTCTGGCTTGAATCGCCTCTACTGCTGTTTAATTGGCTTTACATTAGACAAAATATTCAGTTTATGAGTAGCAATTTTGGGATCTAAACCTGACATGTCTGCATAACTCCAAGCAAAGACATCAATGTATTCTTGAATAAGAAGAATTAATTCTTGCTTATCCACCTATAGAAGGTTCTTGCTGATGAATATTGGACGAGGTGACCCGTCTTCTTCTACGTCAATTTGAACCAATTGATCTTCGGTAGGAGGTTCCCGTTGCTCGAATCGGAGTTCCCATTGGGTATCCATTCGTTGAGCCCAAGGATCTGTTTCGGGATTTTCTTCGATATCCTCGTCATAACCTTCTGGAAGCTCAGCGGAGACCATGTTAGAAGATACAATCAATCGATGAACTTGGCCGATACTGGTGTCAGAATCCCAAGATCTAGAATCAGAAGAGTTAGAGCGCTCCTCACTATCAGACTCGGAGACTTCTGGAGATAAAACCGGAGGTGAAGTATATTCGAGACCTCTTTTCGTCCTGCTGTAATACATCTCTGACTTTTCCTTCGGAACAACAGTACGGATAGGAGTTTGTCTACCCTTACCGTAATTGAGGCCATTCTTGAAGTCATAACCATCTTTCGGATGATGTCTTTTGATTGTTGACTATAACGACGAAGTTGGAGACGTCCCATATCGTTATTTTTGCTATCATCCGTATAGCTAAATTTTTGTTCTGGCCCTTTACTAAAAAGTATTAGACTTTCACCTCTCTTTCGAGAAGGGACAACAAAATATGAGTCATCTGGATGTTCAAATAATACTTCCGTCTGAAGGGATTGTACGACTCCTATTGTAAATGACTGAAAGCTGTCTAGCATATCCAAATAGCATTTAGTATGATAAATGACATCAGTATACTGGAAAGTAGATGCTTTTTCATTGATTTGTACATCCATATTTACAATAGGACCTTTAGCCTTAGCCGGCTTGGTCAGATTGATTATAAGAGGAGGAGAAGAAGAGCGGGGAGGATTAGACTTGTTGCAACGGAGGTTGATAACAAGCGGCTCAGAAGAGGTAAGCTCCCTTTGATCTTTGTTACGACGTAAGTCGATAACCAATGGCTCAGAAGAGGTGAGCTCCTTTTGATCTTTGTTACGACGTAAGTCGATAACCAATGGCTCAGAAGAGGTGAGCTCCCTTTGATCTTGATTATCACCAGTCAATTGCTTTTGGGCTGGCAGATGAATAGCTAGTGGTTTGGATGATTGAGGATGAGAGACACGCCCTTTGACAGGTATGATGAGAGTGTCACTGGGCGCTGCTTCCTGTTCTTCTTCACCATCCATGGCTAAGACCACCTTCATGAACTCTTCTTTGTACATGCGAGCGTCGTTGCAATATGCTTCAACGCCTTTAAACGGGTAGAGATCCGCCACTTCTTTTTAGACTTCTCATTTATCATCAACGTATTTGAAGCATTGATGGAGAGTAGAAGGAACAATGTTGTGTTCATGCAGGAATGGTCTCCCCAGAAGAGCATTGTAGGAACAACCATGGTTATCTATAATATAGAAGGTCACCTTCATGCGAAGATTGCCGATTTGGAGTTTTAGGCGTATCTTGCCTAAAGGTTCACTTCTTCCCTGATTGAATCCCAAAATGGTGGTGATAGTGCTGGAGAGGCTATGCACTGAAATCTTCAGAGCATCCAACATTGTCTTAGGCATAATGCTGAGTGCTGACCCTGGATCTATCAGAATACGATCGACCTTCATGGAGTCGACATATCCTGTAAAGTAGAGGGGACGGTCATGTTGATTGTCTTCCATTAACATGTCATCTTGTGTGAAGGTAATATTTGGAATTAATTCCAGCACACTGTGACAATGGAGACAAGAGACAGGTTCTGCCTCAGGTTTCTTAAGAAGAGTTAAGCAAGTGTCTACCTGCATCAAAGCCTCACGCAGTGTTTCTCGAGTCCCTTTAGAGAGGCGTAAGAGCTCAAAGATGGACAGCCTAGCCGGTGTGTTGGCCAGTTGAGCCAATATGTTAAAGTTATATAGCTTTTTAAGTCCAGAAGGGGATGACTTCTTCAAAACTTTGTCGAAGCGGACTTGTTGTTTATCTTTGTCGGCTGCTGCCGGTTTAGGAGGAATGGGTTCTACAACCGGTGAGGATGCAGAAGGGATGTGCTCAGTAGAGACAGGTTGCACTGGAGCAGACTCAAAAGAAGAAGCATGGTTTTCTTGAGTTTCGGGAAATTCCCGTAAATAGGCTTTTCCTGACCTGGTGCCCAGTAGGATTTCCTCTTCAACTATGGGGTCAAAAGATACCAAATTGCAGATCTTTGTTCTGCCCTTGGAGCGGTCTTTTTGCTTAGACAAGGAAGGAGCCTCGAAGTCTGCAACAAGATCAGGATGAATCCACATAATCTTACCGTTATCAAGGGATAAGGGGACGAGACCTTCACTCCGTGGAGGAGGGAGATTCTTGATCTTAAGAGTGGCCTTGGGGATGGGGATGACACCATGTTGTACCATCTGTGGAGGGAAGTTACCGAACTGTACTGAGACCATGTTCGCGGTAACAGTCTTCTCGTCTTGTTGAAGGGTGACAACACCAGCGTTGACTAGCTCTTGAATCTTGCCTTTAAGCACATAACATACTCGAGTGGGATGACCAATGAACCTGTGATAAACACAATATTTGGGATGATCTGTCTTACCGACCTCGTCAGGCTTCTTCGGGTCTGGGAGTTGGAGCTTATTGCTTTTGATCAAGCAATCGAAGATGCGTACGGTGTCGTTCTCGTCAAAGAAGTACTCTACTTTCGGACGAGGTTCCCTTGGTGGAGGGGCAGAAGGAGTAGAAGTAGATGTAGGTGGAGCCACGTTGATAGCCAGGGATTCCTTGTTCTTGAGATTGATATTCAAGGTTTCTTTACCCTTGCGGTTGTTCTGGTGATTACCGCTATTAGATGTCGGGTGTTCATCCCGGTCGGGGTTAGACATGTGTACCCCCAACTGCTTGAACTTGTCAGCGCTAACTTCAGCTACTTTAGCATTGACAATGAATGATGGCCAGTCTTGAAATTGAGTTGACCCCGTCCACATGCTGATAATAGGCAAAAGATTTGCCTTGCAGGTATCTATAGTTACAGCGGCCGGAGTTCCAGGGGGCATATTTAATGCTTCTCGGCAGAATCTTTCAATGAAACTCTCAGCGGTTTCATTATGTCTTTGTTTGATCTTGTTGAGGGCCGACATGGTCATGTCGTTGATTCCCTCATAGAATCGCTCCAAGAAGATTTGTTTAAACCCCGAGAAAGAGGTAATACAGCCATCAGGCAAACTCCTGTACCAATCGTATGCTACACCGGCTAAACAGCCGACGAATACCCTGGTTAGAAGAGCGTTATTTGGCTGAAGTTGAACAGTCATTACCTCAAAGTGGTTAATGAACTGACTCGGAGAAGTGCTGCCGTCAAACAACAAAATTGTGGGAATCTTGTACTTTGGAGGGAATGGGACTTCCTTCCATTCAACCGGATAGGGTTGTTTGATCCCCAATCTCTGTAAATTGTCCTTCTCTTTAAAAGCTTCGAATTGAGTGCGTAAGAGTTTGACAGCTTCATTAGCATCCTCTGATAGCAGGCTGAATTATAGTGTTAGAGGGAGGAACAGCATGGTAAGTACTACCCCCAGCTCCTGATTGACTGGGTGTGGGTTGAATTTGTACAGGAGGTATTTGAGGAGATACTACCCCCAGACCTGTATTGACAGGCACCGACGATGCTATAATCTCAGAATTCGCAGCAGGTGCGGTCGGTGGTACTGTATGTTGGGCCACGATAATAGAATGCATACTTGCGACCATTTCAGCCATGGTCTTCAGCTTATCTTCCAGTGCAGCTATTTGTTGTTCTTGATTTGCTGAACTAGAAGCATCTGGATCTTCAGTGACAACGTTGGCTAACACTTCTCTGGGCACAGTAGAAGATAATGTCTGTTCAGAGCTTTCACTGTATGTATCATAATCAGAGAAGGAATCATCTTCTGAATAAGAAATAGAGAGATGACCAGAGGGATCTTGGAGAAGATTCCTATGAACGATTGTGTCTCGACTTCGGGATCGGGTGTGTCGAAATACTCCTTCAGAAGATTCTTGGAGTAAATCTAAGTACCGCTGGCTGGGCCTGCGAGGCTTGCCGTGTTTGGAGCACTTTCTACCTCCAGTGTCTCGAGAAGCCATGTTGACGAAAGAATACAACATATCGTCTTCGTCTTCTGACATTGGTTCAGAAGTTACAAAATTCAGACGATCGAAGACAGATCGTTTTGTTGTCTGATAACAGCACTTGATGACAACCTTGTAATTACAATGGCGTTCAAGTGGTTGAACTAGATGTGTTGAGATATTGTCCCGCTTTTGCTTGAGGTGTTCTCGGAGGTCAGAAACAATGACGGGACAAGAAGAAGTTTGAGGGACGTATTCTTTGATAACATTCGGAATATGGTTCCGGCTCTTCAAATATTTTGTCCCGTGAGTATACAGGGAAGTACTCACTTTGTTAGCATAGGTGTCAAGATTTTTCATCCTGGAAATTTGCCTCTGATGCAGGTTCATCTTCGGCATTGGCTGCTTGTATTTCGCCGAAGTTGATGTAGACCGAGGTCTATTGAGATAAACCCGTAGATCAGCAAACTCACCCCCAGGGGTTTCTGTCTGAGATACCAGTAATTTTTCCTGCTTTGAGCGGGACATCCGAAGGGTTGGGAGATCTTGGAAATGTGCAACTGGAGTAGGCAAGATTCCTCTTTGATCAATGTTCTTCCCTTTAGCAGGGAAAGCTTTTGTACTGTTTAGTGTCGAGGTACATTCAGATGGATCTTCTGCAGTAAAAACCGGAGAAGACTGAGAAAAGACCAAAGGGCCTTTTCCTTTATTTTGTGACGAAGGGTTGGCTAGAAAGCGTTTCCCTCTGTTGTTTTCCGAGTTCTGGACTGCGGAAGATTGAGAAAAGACCAAAGGGCCTTTCTGTTTATGCTGAGACGGAGGAGGAATAGTCAAAAGACTACCCCCTGTGGGTTGTGCAGGAGTAACAGGGTACTTGGGAAGAGGAGCAGAGTCTTTCCCTTTGCTGTGAGAAGAAGGGGGATTAGCCAAAAGGCTATCCTTTTTAGACTGCGCTGGAACAGCTTGCGCTTGGGTTGAGGTAGTAGTAGGTGCCTTGGCCGATTGCGCCTGAGAGGATTTGACAGATGGCTTTTTGGCCACAGAAACTCCAGGAGTTGCAGCTTGCGCAGCAGGAGTTTTGGTTGAATGCTTAAGTTGTATTCTGGTTGAAGGGGCAGTTGGTTGCGCGAGAGGGAAGGAGGTCGCCAACTGCGCCAGAGGAAGAGGGGTCTTGCACTTTGCCAGAGCAGCATAGGAAGTGGTTTGCACAGAGGCAGAAGAAGAAGTGTGTCGCGCCTGGACCACAAGGGCTTTGGGTTGCGCCTTGGCAGCGCCGGTGGTGTTTTGCGCAAGGACGGAAGTGGCTACTGGATCCTTGGCAGCAGAGACAGCAGGTTGCGCAGATGACTGTGCAGAGGATTGCGCAGAGGACTTCGGAGTCCACACTGAACAGACCATGTTCTTGGCAGAGGCCGCAGTACGATGAGTAACCCTAGAGTTGATCATCATTTCATAGGCAGTCTGGTTGACCTTCACAACCAGCGTCTTCTGCGTCTTTTCGATAAACGCAACATCACATTGAGTTGTCACTTCCTTGTCGGAGGAGAAAGTCGTCCCCAGCAGAGTTGCCATTTTGTTTGCAAAAACAAAAAGTCTTTATTTCACAAACTTTGTAAGAAGATTACAATTGAATTCTAGAAAAGTACAACTATAGGAATCCGATCTGAAGACGATCGCTTTATCCCTTGGATGATGTAAACTTTGAAGACGATAGCCTCTGAAGAATACAGCAGCACTTGGACAAGAACTCCTGATCTCTGATGATAATAATGATCTGATCCCCTTAATGAAGGACTTGAAACTCTATTTATAGAGTTCTAGAAATAACTAATTTGTAGTTATTCTGGATTGCACATGATAAACTGTGCTAGCGACAGACTGCGCAGACTGCAAACTACGCTGGCCTATTGGACAGTTGCTCGATCGTGGGCTAACTGTATTCAGACGCGTGGCACTGTTTGATTGAAATGCGCTTGGTCGTGTACAGGCGGTTGCCACGTGGTGAGCAATTGATGGCATGTAATCCACGTAATAAATGTCAGTTATTCAATGAATTGCACTAACCGAAGAGCGCTAGCTTCAGACTGCGCTTTAATGGATAGCGCTGGGACTCAGGCTGGGTCAAACAGCGCTGCAATTGGACTGGCAGATTGCGCTGAAGTTGTACACCTGTTCTCGAGCGCTGTGCTGCACAAGAAACGAACAGACTTCTCGTTTTTTGGGCTGTCAGGCTGTCAGAAGATCCGATCTTTGTCAAGTAATGATGGCATTGCCACGTCAGCGTAGCGCGCTCTGGTGGTAGCGCAGTTCAGCTCGCGCGTTCGATTTGTAGCGTAATCTGTTTCCTGTGCAGTCCATTTAAAGTTTGCGCAGTTGATAATTCTCTGTCTATTTGATAGATACAACTTGATTTTTAGGACATGCAGCCATACCTTGTAGAATTGATTGACTCATTGACTCATTGATTGATTGTGCTTCTAAGTCGGTCACACATTAGTTTTAATATTTCAAATTGTCACACTTGCATATTGATTGTCATGTTCATTGCCTTGTACATTGATAGCCGTGTTCATTGTCTAGCATATTGATTGTCGTCCATTGCCTGCAGTTTTATATTTCATTTCTGGTACCGCAGTTTCACTTCTATTTCTGGTATTCTGGTTTCATCTTGTATTCTGTACTACAGATTACATTGTATATTGCTGATCTTGTCAGGGTTGTACTTTGCTCTTTTCCTGACAGGATACGTTGCAGGTGAGTGGAAGGCCACATGGAGCATGTGATTGCATTGGATATTGCAGCTTTTATTTTATTTTATTTTCTGGAGATTGTATTTTAGATATTTATTATTGTATCTTTATTTTATTTGACCGGATTTGTCTTCGGCTGATTTTGTACTAAAAAGACTTGATGGATATTAGTGATCATTTTTGGGAACGTTATAAAAGCTGTGTTTGTTTACATTACATTGTGACTTGGAGTTTTTCTTAGTATTGTACAGCTTACTTCATCGTGTCCATCGACAAAGGCTGGGCGTGTCCGACTCGTATCCGATTATTCGAGAGCGGGTCGTGACATGTTTTTAGTGGTGGCCCATGCAGGTCTGTCCTAATGACACTTAGGCTATAAAGTGTTATTGGGGGACCAGCGAAAGCTAAGAAAAACTTATCACAGCATAGGAACCGCGGGAAAATGGTTTATGGTTTATAGTTTATGGTTTATGGTTTATGGTTATTGATGTTTAAAAATTTGAAATTTGATTTACTTATAATTTTAGGTTAGTTTATGATTTTTTTCTAGGATGTAGCAATCAACAGTTTATTTTTTCTGTTACAGGACGGTCGCCACGACGAACGCTGGGACCAGTGAGCAGCCTGCACCCAGTACGCAAGAGCAGATTCCACCGCCTCCGCCTCAGCCGCTTCCTCCGACGATGACGTTTAACGGCACACAGATGATGGCCATGTGTCACTTCCCATTCCCAGAATACGTATTTTTAGAATGCATGTACTGTTTAAATGTAAATATTTTATATTTATCATGTATTGCTCTGTATTTAAATTCCTTTAATTTTATGTTAATTAATTTTCTGCAATTTTATTTCTGTACTTTACTTTCTGCTTTTATACTCTGCTTTAGCTTTGCTATGGGTTCAGCTCAGATTGGTTTAATTATGTTGGTTCATCATGAACCGAAATAAACCCCCCACCTACCACCACTCCATCATTTAAAAGCCCCAAACCCTTTCTCTCTCTTCATTACTTCTTCTCATTTATCTTCTTCTTCCTCATAACTCTCCCACCAACCTAGGAGAGCAAGGCAAGTGCCAACTTGCTTCTTGATGGATCCCCATTATTATTGTTCCATCATCCTCCTTACTTGATTCTAAGCCTCTTTAGTACTTAGCATTTTCAATTTCCATGGCTGATTTGTTGTAGATCTAAGTTTGTTATATTTTCGGATTTCTTAGGTTTTGATCTAGTAAACTTTGTTATCTTCAAGTTTTGATGGTTCCATGTTGTAGAGAATTTCATTCTACCCAATTTTGACCTATGGAAGTCCATATTTGGGCTTGGGATGAAGGATTTATGGAGCTTGGAAGCAATGGCTTCTATGGTTCTCTTCCATGGTTCTGTTCTCAGAAATTTGGAGAAGAAGAACAGTCCCAGCCGCATGAATCTTTCTTCCACAGCGCATGAGTTTATTTATTTCCCAATCTCATTCCTCAGGCGCATGGATTATTTATTTCCCAATCTCATCTCACAGCCGCATTTCCACAGCACATGAGTTTATTTATTTCCCAATCTCATTCCTCAGGCGCATGGATTAGCATTCCCACAGCGCATGAGTTTATTTATTTCCCAATCTCATTCCTCAGGCGCATGGATTATTTATTTCCCAATCTCATCTCACAGCCGCATTCCCACAGCGCATGAGTTTATTTATTTCCCAATCTCATTCCTCAGGCGCATGGATTAGCATTCCCACAGCGCATGAGTTTATTTATTTCCCAATCTCATTCCTCAGGCGCATGGATTATTTATTTCCCAATCTCATCTCACAGCCGCATTTCCACAGCGCATGAGTTTATTTATTTCCCAATCTCATTCCTCAGGCGTATGGATTAGCATTCCCACAGCGCATGAGTTTATTTATTTCCCAATCTCATTCCTCAGGCGCATGGATTATTTATTTCCCAATCTCATCTCACAGCCGCATAAGAATCTCATTCCTCAGGCGCATGAGATTATTTATTTCCTTCCAATCTTATTCCTCAGCGCATGATATTATTTATTTCCCAATCATTTCCCTCAGGCGTATGATATTATTTATTTCCCAATCTTATTCCTCAGCGCATGATATTATTTATTTCCCAATCATTTCCCTCAGGCGTATGATATTATTTATTTCCCAATCATTTCCCTCAGGCGCATGATATTATTTATTTCCCAACCTTTCCCACAGCGCATGATATTATTTATTTCCCAATCATTTCCCTCAGGCGCATGATATTATTTATTTCCCAATCTTATTTCTCAGCGCATGGTATTATTTATTTCCCAATCATTTCCCTCAGGCGCATGATATTATTTATTTCCCAATCATTTCCCTCAGGCGCATGATATTATTTATTTCCCAACCTTTCCCACAGCGCATGATATTATTTATTTCCCAATCATTCCTCAGGCGCATGAGATTCTTTATTTCCCAAACATTCCCCACAGCGCATGAGATTTATTTATTCCCCAATCATTTCCCACAGCGCATGAGATTATTTATTTCCCAATCATTATTTATTTCCCAATATTTATTTCCCGAATTTGGCATTAATTAACATTGATTGTTATCTTGATTAATTATTGATCATGCATTCCTAGATGGAACTAAGAGACTGGCTAGTCGTCTTATTGAATTAAATGGAATAAGACACGTTCATATTTGAAATCGATTGGCCAATCCCGAATATTGACATACAGGCACACATGCAGGCTTCAATTTATTTATTTATTTATTTTACTATAAAAGAAGCATGTGTACTTTATGGTCAAGGCATGATTGTTCCGTGGTTAGTTTGGATTGTTGCATTACGCTATGTAAGACCTACAACCTAACCGTACGGGCATCGTTGTAGAGTTGTGCATATCGTACCCCGTACGAAAGTACTCATTCCGAATGACCATGATCCACGGCATGAGATTTCACTCAACGTAGAGACTATTAAGTTAAATAAAAATAATGATTGCATGGAGAGAATGGATTCCCGAGTTCTTACATGGCAGCCCTCTTGGGACTAGTAGTGCCCGACAGGCCGGTTGGTCCCCATAGATACTGCAAACCTGCCACACGGGCATGGAGCGGTATCTGGTTATACTATTTATTGTATATTGTATATTGATGACAGGCGTCCTGCTGGGACTCGTCTAATTCATGATTGGCGCAATTGATTGATTGGATCGACTAGCCTTGCTTGTCCATAGTAAGAACTGAGAAATCTTTATTGCAAAATTCTAGGATAACTTGGAACTCACAGTAGTAAGCCGTAGGAGTTGGATGGCCGTTTAAGTTGATTTGTTTGTGTATTGTACCTACTCTGTTACCTAACTGAAATGATCAGAGCATCAGGACATGACGGGCCAACTTCTGTCCTTGTTTGGTTGGGAGGTTGGTTCGAAGTGTCGTGATGTTATGTGAATCCCAGTAGCAAACAGATCTATTATTATATTCTCTTAATTACTGGTTTAATGTCTCATATCGTGCTTCCTTGCGGTACTTGCTATTAGAGGTCTAACCTCTCTGGTTTTGCATGGCCAGATTTAGAGCCGGTTCCCGAGGACTCTCTGGTTTTGCATGGCCAGATTTAGAGCCGGTTCCCGAGGACTCAGCTTACCTCTACCTCCAAGATGGTTAATACTAGAGGGATGATCGCAGGAGGACTCGAGTGGGTTCCTTACCTCCCCGCTCGTTTTGTTATTTACTTTATACTTTGCCGTTTGGCACCGACATGTTAGTCGGATTGTCTTGCACTTACTTTTGCATAATTGTAATTAAGTCAGACTGCAGCTGATAACAATTGTGTATACTTTGCTACATCATCTGGCTATATTTTGTAAAGCCAGATATCAAGAATATTTTGACTGAGCGTTTGGGACACCTTACTGCTTTATCTTACATGTTCTCTATTTCTGTTTCTTGTTTGAATGATTGAGACAATAGATGTGAAGTGACCATAGCGAGACTTTCATGTAGTATGCACCCCCTTGTCTTTTAGACAGCATTGATCGTATTATACGTATTCATCTACCCGTAATACGTAGCTGGCTGAGTCATTCCCCCGCTCTCTAGTATTCTGGTTCTGGGGCGTGACAAGGTTTTAGTGGTGGCCCATGCAGGTCTAATTTCAGACTTGTGGGGTGTTTTAATTTATAGGATGTCTCAATCACGCATGTTCCCTCTTGATCTCATGATCCGTTACTCTCGACTCTAGCTTGACATTCCGGTATCCTTTGACTTCATTGATCTTTCCTGTCCGATCGTTTGATTGTTCTTTTGTCCCTTTTCTTAGGGGCACTTCGTCCGCATCTGCCAGGACTGGACAACAACAACAACAACAACAAGAGCAACACGGACAACCTGACCATGTTGGTCAGCAACAAGAGCCGGTACTAACTCAAGAGGCTATTCAAGAAGAAGTGATAGTGGAAGCAGCAGCTGGATCGCAGTATCCGGATGTTCCACCACTACCAACAGTTCCACCTACCCCTGTGGGAGTAGACACACCAGCCCTTCTAGAGATCATGAGAGGGATGATGGCTACTCAGCAACATCAGATGTTAGCCCAGCAGCGTATGCACGCTCAGTTACAAGAGCAGAATGTACTACTTAACCAAGGATTGCAGACAGCTTTGGAAAGAGGGGCAAGGACAGATTCAGGAGCGTCAGCCAGGTTTTGCAAGTTCAACCCCCGTCGTTTCGAGGGCACGGAAGATGCCATCTCAGCAGATGCGTGGCTTAAGGATATTGAGGCTATTCTGACAGCAGCTAAGGTGCCGGCAGAAGAACGTGTGGATCAAGTGAAGTTGTTACTTCAGGATCTCGCACGTGATTGGTGGGAATCAGAGAAAGTGGGTATCAGACGTCCTGTTGCTTGGGAGGATTTTACTGCAAGGTTTAAAACAAAGTATTATGGGATTGTGGCGCAGTTTGAGCTACAACAGAAGTTTATCAACCTCAAGCAGGCCGGCAAGACGGTAGATGCCTATGCAGCGGAGTTCTGCAGATTGAGCAGGTTCGCCCCAGAGATGGTAGCAACAGAGAGCCAGAGGTCTATGAGGTTCCAGCAAGGGTTTCACCTTGAGCTCTTGTAATTGATAGAAGGGCACAACTACCAGACTTTTGACGAAGTATTGACGGCGACCCGAAGGCATGAGATCACCATTCAGAGAATCACGGCGAGGACTGGAGGTCAGAAGAGATCTCACAGTCAGATTGAAGGAGGAGGGGGAGCAGCGCCCCGAACAACAGCACCATCCCTTGGCATTCACATTCACGATGTGGCAATACGAGGGCCAGCACCACCACCCAGGCAGCAGCAACAGCAACAGAGGAAGAACCAGCAACCCCCAGCGGGCTGCACTTATTGCGGGAAGATAGGGCACACTAGAGATGTGTGTCGGACATTGAACAGACTGTGTTTGATATGTGGAAATCCAGATCATCGGGTTACCACATGTCCCATGAATTCGAAGTCAGGAGGACCAGTACAGCAGTTTCCTGCTCTGCCAGCACCGGGGGCAGGGCAGTATCGAGGACCCGCAGTAGCAGTGAGACCATTGGCCCAGCGTCCGTTAATGCCACAGGCTCAGATGTTTCGGCAGCAGGGACCGCCGATGCAGCAACACCAGTATAGACCACCCCAGCATCACCAAGGCAGGGGCCAGCGACAGCACCAGGCTAGGCCGCAGCATGGGAACCAGCAAGGAGGTCGAGGGCAGGCATTCACTCTGTCCTTGGAAGAGGCATTGGCATCAGGAGATGTTGTGGCAGGTAACATTCTCGTCGCCTCTTATCCCGCAGTAGCAATGTTTGATTCGGGAGCATCGCACTCATTTATATCTGCACAATTTGCAACACGGCTAGGAATAGAATTCGAGGCATTGCCAGGGAGGTTAAATATACTCACTGGTAATGGGCTCGTAGGAGTTAGTAGAGTTATTCTAGCATGTGGCGTTGTAGTTTGCGGGCATTCTTTACCCGCCCGGTTGATAGAATTTCCTGTTGGAAATTTTGACGTTATCTTAGGCATGGACTGGCTGAAAGACAGTCATGCGACGATAGATTGTCGTAGAGGGAGTGTATCTTTTGATATCCCAGGCATGAAGAGATTCACCTTAGTCAGATCAGAGGCAACTCAACAAGAGCAGGGAGTAATAACGACAATGGAAGAAGTTCAAGTTCCGAAGGTAGTTGAAGAGTTTCTAGACGTATTTCCTGAAGAACTTCCAGGTCTGCCACCAGTTAGAGATATTGAGTTCAGCATAGAATTGGCACCTGGAACTAAATCGATATCAGATCGAGTTTACAGAATGGCGGACTCGGAGCAGGCTAAGGTATATCAACACATAGAGGAACTGAAGGAGAAGAAGTTCATCCAAGCTAGCATATCACCATGGGCAGCACCAGTGGTACTTGTGGGAAAGAAGGATTGGTCGTCCAGACTGTGCATTGATTACAGGAAGCTTAACGCGGCGACAGTAAAGAACAAGTACCCACTACCAAGGATCGACGACTTATTTGATCAGTTGAGCAAAGCTAGAGTTTTCTCCAAGATAGATCTTCGTTCAGGGTATCATCAAGTAAGGGTTCGGAAGGAGGACATTCCCAAGACAGCATTCAGGTTAAAGTATGGGCATTATGAATTCTTAGTAATGCCGTTTGGTTTGACCAATGCTCCAGCAATATTTATGGATTTGATGAACCGCATCTTTATGCCATACTTAGATCAGTTTGTCGTTGTGTTTCTTGACGACATTCTCGTATACTCTGCTAGTGAAGAGGAGCATGAAGACCACCTTAGGAAAGTGTTACAGGTTCTGAGAGAGAACCAGTTGTATGCCAAGCTCAGCAAGTATGAGTTCTGGACGAATCACATTTCATTTTTGGGTCATATCATATCAGGAGCTGGAGTAGCAGTAGATCCCAAGAAGGTAGAAGCAGTAGAGAGTTGGCCAGTACCCAAGACCGTAGCAGATGTACGAAGTTTCTTGGGATTGGCAGGTGTGAAACCCGCAATTTGTCTAGTGATTATTTTTATTATTATTATTTTAAATGTGTGATTGCAATTATTATTAATTTTAATTAAATAGAAAATTCTTTTGAAAATAATGAACTTGGATTTTTGTTTGTCTGGCCCAGACCCGAACCCAATTTGAATCTAAAAAATATTTTAAATTAATATTTTTTTTAGAGTTACAAAATGTTTAGTTATAATTTTTCTAAATTAAATCTTTAATTCATTTCCTCATTTTAGCCCATTCCTTATTTAAGCTTTTAATCATTTTCTTAAAGCCCATGAAACTAAAATCATTTTTACATTAAGCTCAAGCCCATCAACCATTTGAGCCTTTAGTCCATGGCTTAAAGCCCACAAGCCCATGTCTTTATTACCCAAAACATTAGTTATAAGACCCATATTAACCCATTAATAACTTAGCCATTAAATCATTCCATTAAACTTTTTGTCCAGCACACTTTGAAGCTGGAGCTTTAAAACACCCATTAACCAATCCTTTAACCCATTAAAAAAATGATTCCATTCTCTCTCTCTTTCTAAATGCTCTGTAGAGAAACCGAAAGGATTTCGGTGGTGGCCGAGCTCCTTAACCGCCGGCTCCTCTTTTCCGATTCCGTGACCGGCCGCTCCTTCGGATTCCGGTAACCGACATCAACCCCTCCTATAAAACCCTTTCTCCTCATTCTTTCCTTTCCATCAACCATCCCCTTCCTCCCATCTTCCCCAACCCCAACTCCTAGCCCTAGCCGCCGGCCCCGAGCTTCCCGGAGAACCCGATCTAGCCCGGCCGCCCCACCGGCGCCTAGTCCCGGCCGTCGCTCGCCCGTAGCCCGGCGTCCCCGATCCCGCACGGCCGTCCGCCGAAACCGACCCGCGCGGCTCCCCGGTCGACGCTCCCTCCGTGTGTGCCCGTGCCCGGTTCCCAAGTTCGATCCCGTTTCCGTTCCGAGTCCGAGGCTACCCTTCGGATTCCGTCTTTTGGGTAATTTCTGTGTAAACACAGTAGTTCGTCCCCGTCGTAGTCCATGATGATAATTTGGTCCTCGATTTCTTTCGGGAATTCGATTTTCTGGTAGACGTAGCATTTTTCGGATTTTCTGAAATGCTTATGTATATTTTTCTGTGTGGTTTTCCATGTTCTGCGGAATCTCGGGATTTCCGAGATTTGTTTCGGAAAAATTTCCGGATTCGGAACTTCTGTGGTTTTCTGGACTTTGTGTGTTCTGTGGTTCATATCTTCGGAATTTTCGAGATTTACTTGGAAATAATTCTGGGATTGAGGATTGGTGTTTAATTCGGATTTTTCGAGTTTTAATATTCTGGTTCTTTTACTTTGAATATTCCGAGTTAGTTTCGGGATTTCCGATAATACTTCGGGTTTTCCGATTACGTTTCGGAAATATGTTGTTGGTGCATTCTGGTGTAAAATAATGGGTTTTCTTTGGAATGAGATTTATAAATGGTGATAGTGGCACATTTTTCCAGTTTTGGGTTATCCCGAATATAGAGGGAATGCTGCCCAAATTTTATAAATGAATTTCAAATCGTTTTCAGAAATATTTACAATTAGGATTTTTGGGCGACGACCATACCGGTCAATGGGCCCCGGGCTAAATACAAACGAAACCGGTTCCGTCCGGACGTTGAGGCATTAGCTATTTATGACGATTGGACCAAAGTCTGAGACTCGAAATTAATTTAATTTAATTTAAATTATTAGTTGTAGGATAATTTATAAAGACTAACCAAATGTTTTCTCTTATTTAAATTTATGTAAATGGTCTGTAAGGGCATAAGCCCATTCATTCCTGCTGGTGTGTAAAGTTTGTAATAGCTTAGTATTTTTTTATTGTTTTCTGGTTTGTTGGTTGACGTAAAACACGTAAAACAATAAATAAATATTTATTTTATTATAGAAATTAAAATAATTTTCTCACAATAAATAACTAGAAAAATTACAAGTTTGTAATTCAACAAATTCACGTCTTTCTCATTAAAAGAAAACCTAATTTTTACAAAAATACAAGTTTTGTGAAATAATCGGAAAACACGAATTTTCTCAAATAAATGTTAACATGATTTAGTTCCTTCGCAAATTGATTAATAGAAACTATCTCAATAAGCGTGTAATTTAGTAACAACATAAAACTGGACTAGGACCAATTCTAGAGATTGTAACTAGCACACTTAGAATGGTTCAATTTTTGATGCTGAGTCAGGATTCTCAATTGTAGGATTTCAAGGACGGTACTAGTCTCCATCAACAATCCTTTTCCAGTCATAATCTAAGGCAAGTACAGTTGTGATTGTTTGCAATTTAATTAGTAATAGTAATCTTGCATGCTTAAACCACATTGCTACACGGAACTCTCTCCTAGAGTATTGATTGTTATTGTCTCATTGCATCATTGAATCTAATTGACTCGGGATATTGGGGAAGTAGTGTAGCGTCTATGACCAATACCCTAAAACTTTTAGTAATAGGATTGTACGAGCTTACCCCTCTCACACACGGGGATAGGCCGGATCATATCAGTGAATCATCCCAAACCGGTCATAGTCGTTACTTACTCAAATCACATGTTTTCAATTGTAGAACTGTTGGAAAATATTACATTTCTAAATTGTTTATAATTGCAAATTATTAATTATTAGTTGAATTGTAGATTTTCATAATTGTACTTTGCTCCCTCCTGACTGGAGACTAACATTTTTAGGTTATACTGAGGATTGCCTGTTCCACGAGGATCTGAGAATAAGGAGCTAGTTGCTTGAGTTGTTCTTCATGATAATTGTATAAATTTTCAATTGTAAGAAATTCTTCTATTGTAAAAGTTTTTATTAATCGAATAAAAGTTGTGGCAATTTTATTATGTTGTTGATGTTACCTGCAAACGGAGATACAGCTTACTGCCGCCGTCTCAACAACGGTGCAGGCTGGGCATGATCCGGTTCGACCCAAGAAATTGGGATCGGGTCGTGACATGTTTTTAGTGGTGGCCCATGCAGGTCTAAATCAACAACTTAGGAGAACCATGTTAGAAACAAATAGAACACTAGAACATTAAATTGCCACAACCTAGGACCGGTATATAAATATATGATAAATATTTTGTTTAATTATAGACTGGTAGGATACCTTGCTTATGTTTGCATCCTAAACCTTCCAGAGAATGACCACTGACAAAACCAATCCTGCTGTCAATGAGGTGTCATCTCCGGATCGAACCCCGCCTCCTCAACCAAATCCAAGCTTTACACCCCACCAGCTGTTTGATCATCCCCATAATTCATCTAGTGAAGTTCTCACTACACTGGCAAATCCTACCTCTTCTCAAAATGGGTTACTTTTCCTTGGGGAAGTACCCATTCCTGTTGCTCCACCAGTACCAGCAAACACCTCCCAAATGGTTGCTCTATTTCAAGAAATCCTGGAGTACCAGAAAGCTCAAGCTGAAGCCCAACAAGAACAGATGGATATCACGAGAGAAGTCATGAAGAACGTCAACGACGTCACCTTAGCTATCCTAAACCAAGTTGGAGCGGAATCTCGTCCAAGGAAGGATAACCCTGAATATAGAAGATATTTGGGCCCTATCAAGTACTCTACTACCCGGCAGTCATGTCGTAAGAAGTTATTGGTTTGCAACTTCTGCAAAAGGCCTGGTCACTTAGCCAATATTTGTCGCAAGAGATTGGAGCAATGTTTGGCATGTGGATCTGCTGAACATCGGGTAAAGAATTGCCCCTTACCCTTCCGTGAAACTAGAGCACCTATTCCAGCAACAACTGTTATGCAACAACCTAAGGACTCTCTTCATGTTCAGCAGACCATGCTTACTACACCCACTACAGGAAGGCATGAAGCAGACTCAAGGATCATAGAAGGTGAAGCAGTTGGAGACTGCTCATGCAAGAGTCAGAGCCATGAAGAATAGTACCTAAGACTGCTGAGTAGCAATATCTATTAAAGATGTAACAAGATGTCCTTAGATCAATTATGGGAGTTTTGTTGTAATACTCTTATATGAATAAAAATCTTAGTTACATCTTATGGTAGATGTCCTCTCTAATATATCTTCTGGATTACTCTAGACATTCACCATTGACCTAGTTTTCGGCTCTTTTCCTATCTCTAAAGGATGCTATAGAGTCAACCTGAAGGAAGCCAAGAAGATGAAGGATCAGAACTATGGACTAAAGACTTTAAGACAGAGCTTCACCCTAGGGAGCACCTGTGTCCAAGAAGGATGAAATAGTACGGATGTGTATCGACTATCGGACACTGAAGAACAAGTACCCTTTTTCCTAGATTGATAATCTGTTTGAATCAATTTGAGTGGACTTAAGGTGTTTTCCAAGATCGACCTCAGATCTGACTACCATCAGATCAAGGTCAGGAAAGAAGACATTTCCAAAACGGCATTCAAATAAGGATAGTTGTTGGTCATGTCGTTTGGACTGACAAATGCTCCTGCTGTGTTCATGAATCTCATGAACAGAGTCTTTTATGAGTATTTGAATCAGTTTGTTGTCTTTTCCATAGATGACATTCCGATATACTCGAAGACTGAAGAAGAGCATGAAGAGCATATGAGAAAATTTTGGAAAGAGGAAAAGCTAACTAAAAGTGAATTTTCTTAGACAAGGTGGTTTTGCCCATATTGTCACAAGAGAAGAAATTTCGAAGAATCTCAAGAAGATAGCCACTGTGGAGAAATGGTATACCCAAGATTTAGTAGCTGAGGTTACGGCTGACTAATACCGGAAGTTGTTCGCCAAGATTGCTGAGCCGATGACGAAGCTTAATCGGAAGAATAAAGAGTTCATCTGGACGAAGAATTGTCAGGCGGCACCTAAGAAGCTGAAGAAGAGGTTTATCACTGCACAAATCCTTGCGCTACCCGCAGGAATCGGTGATTTTTAATCTACAGTAATATTTCTGAAAAAGGATTGGGTTGCGTTCTTCAATAACATGGGGAAAATAATTGCTTACATATCTAGGCAATTACAGACTCATGAGAAGAGCTATCCCACATATAATTTGGAACTTATTTTGAAGATATTATTTTATAGAAAGGGAGTGAAAATATATATACGGACTACAGAAGTCTGAAATATGTCTTCACTCAGAAAGAGCTGGACATTAGGCAACGAATATGACTGAATCTGATTTCAATATCGATCTGCAATACCGATTAGAAAATGTGGAAGTTGATATTGATGGTGAAGTTTTAACCAAGGAGCGGAACCTGCTAGAAGACATCAGGAAGTTAGACTGGAAATAGAAGGGTGGAGCTGGATGCTAATTCAGAATTGATGAAGTTGCAAGTATGCTCGACTTTGATGGACAAAATCAAGGAGACTCAGTTTCAAGACAAGTCACGATGTACATTTAGAGATCAAGTGTTAGCAGAAAACAATTGAGGATTTCTCCAATGATGGAGCTCTGAAGAATGGTACGAGGTTGCGTACCATCTGGCGATTGGAGGAACGAGCTGATGAAAGAAGCACACCAGTCACAGTATCTCACACTTTCTAAAAATAAAATAAAATAAAAAAAAGGTCTCGGAACATGCGTATCATTAATTGGTGTTATAGAATGAAGAAAGACAAATTCCAAGTATGGAGTTAGATATTTTAATTGGTCAACATAAGGAGTTTAGTAGAAACCAGCAAGCTTGTTGCAGCAGCTGGACAATTTGGAAGTGGAAGTTGAAACACATAAACAATAAATTTTGTATCAGGATTACCCTTTTCCCAAGGAGGGAAGAACACCAATTGGATTTTTGTGGACTAACAGACTAAATCAGATCACTTTATTCCCTACAAATTGATTTGTTCATTTAGAAGTTGACAGCATTGTACGAGGAGTATAAATTGGCGGAAAATCAAAGAGGTCAATCCAGATGTTTGAAGACATGCCAAGGATCTTGCATTTTGGAATCTAGAAGATTATTTATTTTTGGTAGAGTGTTCTTACAACAACTACCACGTTAGCATCATCTGAAGTTCTGGACGTTGTTTCCGTATACAATTGACATGGGACGACGTAGGAGAAAGAGTACTGTTGGATCTAGAGATGGTGACTGACGCAGAAGAGATAATGAAGGACAAGCTTAGGATTGCCAAGATAGACAGAAGCGTTGGGATTAAATGTAGTCGTTGATCAGTGAAGTTTGAAGAAGGAATTAGTGTCTGTGTGAATATCTCTCCTACCAGAGGAACGACCAGTTTTGGCAGAGCAGGAAAGTTGAGTCTAGTACATCGGACCATTTAAAGTTTTGAGAAGTAACACACAGTTAGCTCTACCAGCTAATCTTGAGAGTGTACACAACGTCATCCTTATTTCACAATTTAGAAATTGCATCTTGAATCCGGGTAATGTTTTGGACCATTCAGAGCTGAAGAATAAATCAAGCTTTACAGTACCAGAGAAGCCAATAGCAAGCGTAGACAGAGGTGAGAAGAAGATCAGAAACTCTGAGCCACCCCATAACTCATATTTCTTGCAATCATTATCTTTCGTTCTAAACTTGACTAATGCTGCTAAGTTAGCCTAGTTTTGCAAGCTTATTTCTCTATCGAGCTTGATCATGACAGTATCTTATTGGATGCATCCACTAATATATTGTCTAATCAGAACCGGTACATGATGGTCTGATCAACCTCGTGTATTTTGGTTCGCTTTTATATATTCTTGTTCTACGTGGATGGCGACATAGTTAAAACTTATCCCTGAACGTCTCATTCACGACTGCCTTGGCAATTCTTATTGTTGGACCTGAGTTACGAGCACAGTACTTGTACCTGCTTGATTTGTGATAATCCTGTCCTACCCTACCTATCCTTAAATTTCGAGGACGAAATTTTCTAAGGAGGAAAGGTTGTGAAACCCGCAATTTGTCCAGTGATTATTTTTATTATTATTATTTTAAATGTGTGATTGTAATTATTATTAATTTTAATTAAATAGAAAATTCTTTTAAAAATAATGAACTTGGATTTTTGTTTGTCTGGCCCAGACCCGAACCCAATTTGAATCTAAAAAATATTTTAAATTAATATTTTTTTTAGAGTTACAAAATGTTTAGTTATAATTTTTCTAAATTAAATCTTTAATTCATTTCCTCATTTTAGCCCATTCCTTATTTAAGCTTTTAATCATTTTCTTAAAGCCCATGAAACTAAAATCATTTTTACATTAAGCTCAAGCCCATCAACCATTTGAGCCTTTAGTCCATGGCTTAAAGCCCACAAGCCCATGTCTTTATTACCCAAAACATTAGTTATAAGACCCATATTAACCCATTAATAACTTAGCCATTAAACTTTTTGTCCAGCACACTTTGAAGCTGGAGCTTTAAAACACCCATTAACCAATCCTTTAACCCATTAAAAAAATGATTCCATTCTCTCTCTCTTTCTAAATGCTCTGTAGAGAAACCGAAAGAATTTCGGTGGTGGCCGAGCTCCTTAACCGCCGGCTCCTCTTTTTCGATTCTGTGACCGGCCGCTCCTTCGGATTCCGGTAACCGACATCAACCCCTCCTATAAAACCCTTTCTCCTCATTCTTTCCTTTCCATCAACCATCCCCTTCCTCCCATCTTCCCCAACCCCAACTCCTAGCCCTAGCCGCCGGCCCCGAGCTTCCCGGAGAACCCGATCTAGCCCGGCCGCCCCACCGGCGCCTAGTCCCGGCCGCCGCTCGCCCGCAGCCCGGCGTCCCCGATCCCGCACGGCCGTCCGCCGAAACCGACCCGCGCGGCTCCCCGGTCGACGCTCCCTCCGTGTGTGCCCGTGCCCGGTTCCCAAGTCCGATCCCGTTTCCGTTCCGAGTCCGAGGCTACCCTTCGGATTCCGTCTTTTGGGTAATTTCTGTGTAAACACAGTAGTTCGTCCCCGTCGTAGTCCATGATGATAATTTGGTCCTCGATTTCTTTCGGGAATTCGATTTTCTGGTAGACGTAGCATTTTTCGGATTTTCTGAAATGCTTATGTATATTTTTCTGTGTGGTTTTCCATGTTCTGCGGAATCTCGGGATTTCCGAAATTTGTTTCGGAAAAATTTCCGGATTCGGAACTTCTGTGGTTTTCTGGACTTTGTGTGTTCTGTGGTTCATATCTTCGGAATTTCCGAGATTTACTTGGAAATAATTCTGGGATTGAGGATTGGTGTTTAATTCGGATTTTTCGAGTTTTAATATTCTGGTTCTTTTACTTTGAATATTCCGAGTTAGTTTCGGGATTTCCGATAATACTTCGGGTTTTCCGATTACGTTTCGGAAATATGTTGTTGGTGCATTCTGGTGTAAAATAATAAGTTTTCTTTGGAATGAGATTTATAAATGGTGATAGTGGCACATTTTCCCAGTTTTGGGTTATCCCGAATATAGAGGGAATGCTGCCCAAATTTTATAAATGAATTTCAAATCGTTTTCAGAAATATTTACAATTAGGATTTTTGGGCGACGACCATACCGGTCAATGGGTCCCGGGCTAAATGCAAACGAAATCGGTTCCGTCCGGACGTTGAGGCATTAGCTATTTATGACGATTGGACCAAAGTCTGAGACTCGAAATCAATTTAATTTAATTTAAATTATTAGTTGTAGGATAATTTATAAAGACTAACCAAATGTTTTCTCTTATTTAAATTTATGTAAATGGTCTGTAAGGGCATAAGCCCATTCATTCCTGCTGGTGTGTAAAGTTTGTAATAGCTTAGTATTTTTTTATTGTTTTCTGGTTTGTTGGTTGACGTAAAACACGTAAAACAATAAATAAATATTTATTTTATTATAGAAATTAAAATAATTTTCTCACAATAAATAACTAGGAAAATTACAAGTTTGTAATTCAACAAATTCACGTCTTTCTCATTAAAAGAAAAACCTAATTTTTACAAAAATACAAGTTTTGCGAAATAATCGGAAAACACGAATTTTCTCAAATAAATGTTAACATGATTTAGTTCCTTCGCAAATTGATTAATAGAAACTATCTCGATAAGCGTGTAATTTAGTAACAACATAAAACTGGACTAGGACCAATTCTAGAGATTGTAACTAGCACACTTAGAATGGTTCAATTTTTGATGCTGAGTCAGGATTCTCAATTGTAGGATTTCAAGGACGGTACTAGTCTCCATCAACAATCCTTTTCCAGTCATAATCCAAGGCAAGTACGGTTGTGATTGTTTGCAATTTAATTAGTAATAGTAATCTTGCATGCTTAAACCACATTGCTACACGGAACTCTCTCCTAGAGTATTGATTGTTATTGTCTCATTGCATCATTGAATCTAATTGACTCGGGATATTGGGGAAGTAGTGTAGCGTCTATGACCAATACCCTAAAACTTTTAGTAATAGGATTGTACGAGCTTACCCCTCTCACACACGGGGATAGGCCGGATCATATCAGTGAATCATCCCAAACCGGTCATAGTCGTTACTTACTCAAATCACATGTTTTCAATTGTAGAACTGTTGGAAAATATTGCATTTCTAAATTGTTTATAATTGCAAATTATTAATTATTAGTTGAATTGTAGATTTTCATAATTGTACTTTGCTCCCTCCTGACTGGAGACCAACATTTTTAGGTTACACTGAGGATTGCCTGTTCCACGAGGATCTGAGGCTAAGGAGCTAGTTGCTTGAGTTGTTCTTCATGATAATTGTATAAATTTTCAATTGTAAGAAATTCTTCTATTGTAAAAGTTTTTATTAATCGAATAAAAGTTGTGGCAATTTTATTATGTTGTTGATGTTACCTGCAAACGGAGATACAGCTTACTGCCGTCGTCTCAACAACGGTACAGGCTGGGCATGATCCGGTTCGACCCAAGAAATTGGGATCGGGTCGTGACAGCAGGATATTACAGAAGGTTTGTATCAGACTTTGCAAGGCTTTCAGCACCCATGACCCGCTTGACACGGAAGGATGTACCATTCGTCTGGTCGGCAGAATGCCAAACATCATTTCAGAATCTGAAGCAGAAGTTGATATCAGCGCCTATTCTTACATTGCCAGTTGGACCCGGAGGTTTTACCGTTTATTGGGATGCGTCAGGTAAAGGACTTGGATGTGTCCTCATACAGTATGGAAAGGTGATAGCATACGCATCTAGGCAACTTCGGGACCACGAGAAGAATTATCTAACTCATGATTTGGAGTTGGCGGCAGTAGTATTTGCTTTGAAACTATGGAGGCATTACTTATATGGTGATCGAGTGGACATGTACACAGACCACAAAAGTCTGAAGTACATTTTTACTCAGAAGGAACTGAACATGAGGCAGAGAAGATGGTTGGAGTTGATTAAGGACTATGACGTGGAGCTTCAGTATCATCCAGGCAAGGCTAATGTGGTAGCAGACGCTCTCAGCAGGAGAGCGGCGCATTTATGTTAACAACACAGAAGCATATCTTAGAAGACCTTCAGGAGATGGGCATCGAGATTTTACTTCCTAGTGATGTAGGAGTTCTGGCGAGTCTACAAGTTCAATCCAACTTGGTAGATAGGATCAAGGCAGCTCAGGCACAAGACCCAAGGATTCAGAAGCTTAGGACAGAATGTGAGTCAGGACTCAGGAAGGAGATGAGAATTCATGAAGATGGTACACTTAGGTTTGGGTCACGTCTATGTGTGCCTAGTGGAGATATCAGACAGGAGGTTATGGCAGAAGCTCACAGCTCTCAGTATTCTATTCACCCTGGAGGGACCAAGATGTACCAAGATATTAAGCAGCACTTCTGGTGGAATGGAATGAAGAGGGAGATAGCTAGATTTGTTTTTCGTTGCTTGATATGTCAGCAAGTGAAGGCAGAACAGCAGAGACCAGCTGGGTTATTGCAACCGCTTCCTATCCCGAAATGGAAGTAGGAACATATTATAATGGACTTTGTGACCGGTTTACCAAGATCACCAAGTGATAAAAATGCTATTTGGGTGATAGTAGATCGGCTTACAAAGGTGGCACACTTTCTTCCTTTTAAAGTAGGTCAATCTACGAAGAAGTTGGCAGAGTTGTATATGCAGCAGATAGTTAGGCAGCATGGGGTCCCAGTCAGTATTGTGTCAGACAGAGATACCCGTTTTACATCACATTTTTGGAAGAACTTACATCATAGCTTGGATACCAAGTTAAGATTTAGCACGGCTTACCATCCACAGACGGACGGGCAATCAGAAAGAACAATTCAGACCCTAGAAGATATGTTGCGAGCTTGCACCCTAGATTTTGAAGGATCTTGGGAGAGCCACCTGCACTTAGTTGAGTTTTTTTATAACAACAGTTATCAAGCCAGTATCCAGATGGCGCCGTTTGAAGCACTATATGGTAAGAAGTGTAGGTCGCCACTAGCATGGGATGATATCGGGGAGAGAAAGATGTTAGGCCCGGAAATGATTGTTCAGACAGTTGAATTAGTCAAAGGAATTAGAGAGCGACTTCGAGTTGCACAGGATCGGCATCGTCATTGGGCGGACCATCATCGTAGGCCGCTAGAGTTTTCTGTTGGGGACCACGCTTGCGGATCTCACCTACCCGTGGGGTCATTAGGTTTGGCGTTCGCGGGAAGTTGAGTCCGCGGTACGTGGGCCCATTTGTTATTCTTGAGAGGATAGGCGATGTTGCTTATCATTTATCCCTTCCACCTTCGTTACGAGAGGTGCATGACGTATTTCATGTATCTCAGTTGCGAAGGTATGTATCAGACCCAAGCCATATTCTTGATCATTCTGAGCTGGTTGTTGGTACCAACCTGTCTTACGAGGAACAGCCTGTGTCTATTTTGGACCGAAGAGAGAAGATACTCAAGAACCGAACAATTAGCCTTGTTCGGGTTGCTTGGGGTCATCACTCTTTAGGGGAGTCAACGTGGGAACGTGAGGATGATATCCGATCACGGTATCCGCACCTGTTTGACTCACAAGGTATATCTCTTTCTCTATACCTTGATTGTCTTAACTCCTCATGCTTGCCACCTTACGAGTAGAATTGCTTGGTATCGTAGAATGTTCAACATAGATATGTTACATACTATTAACATTGTAGAATGATTGCTTACTTAAATTGCTTATACCTAGAGTAGTTCAGCTCTGATGTTTCTATCATGATTGGATTTGAAATTCCGAGGACGAAATTTTTCTAAGGAGGGCAGAGATGTCACTTCCCATTCCCAGAATACGTATTTTTAGAATGCATGTACTGTTTAAATGTAAATATTTTATATTTATCATGTATTGCTCTGTATTTAAATTCCTTTAATTTTATGTTAATTAATTTCCTGCAATTTTATTTCTGCACTTTACTTTCTGCTTTTATACTCTGCTTTAGCTTTGCTATGGGTTCAGCTCAGATTGGTTTAATTATGTTGGTTCATCATGAACTGAAATAAATCCCCCACCTACCACCACTCCTTCATTTAAAAGCCCCAAACCCTTTCTCTCTCTTCATTACTTCTTCTCATTTATCTTCTTCTTCCTCATAACTCTCCCACCAACCTAGGAGAGCAAGGCAAGTGCCAACTTGCTTCTTGATGGATCCCCATTATTATTGTTCCATCATCCTCCTTACTTGATTCTAAGCCTCTTTAGTACTTAGCATTTTCAATTTCCATGGCTGATTTGTTGTAGATCTAAGTTTGTTATATTTTCGGATTTCTTAGGTTTTGATCTAGTAAACTTTGTTATCTTCAAGTTTTGATGGTTCCATGTTGTAGAGAATTTCGTTCTACCCAATTTTGACCTATGGAAGTCCATATTTGGGCTTGGGATGAAGGATTTATGGAGCTTGGAAGCAATGGCTTCCATGGTTCTCTTCCATGGTTCTTTTCTCAGAAATTTGGAGAAGAAGAACAGTCCCAGCCGCATGAATCTTTCTTCCACAGTGCATGAGTTTATTTATTTCCCAATCTCATTCCTCAGGCGCATGGATTATTTATTTTCCAATCTCATCTCACAGCCGCATTCCCACAGCGCATGAGTTTATTTATTTCCCAATCTCATTCCTCAGGCGCATGGATTATTTATTTCCTAATCTCATCTCACAGCCGCATTCCCACAGCGCATGAGTTTATTTATTTCCCAAAAATCTCATTCCTCAGGCGCATGGATTAGCATTCCCACAGCGCATGAGTTTATTTATTTCCCAATCTCATTCCTCAGGCGCATGGATTATTTATTTCCCAATCTCATCTCACAGCCGCATTCCCACAGCGCATGAGTTTATTTATTTCCCAATCTCATTCCTCAGGCGCATGGATTAGCATTCCCACGCGCATGGATTATTTATTTCCCAATCTCATCTCACAGCCGCATAAGAATCTCATTCCTCAGGCGCATGAGATTATTTATTTCCTTCCAATCTTATTCCTCAGCGCATGATATTATTTATTTCCCAATCATTTTCCTCAGGCGCATGATATTATTTATTTCCCAATCTTATTCCTCAGCGCATGATATTATTTATTTCCCAATTATTTCCCTCAGGCGCATGATATTATTTATTTCTCAATCATTTCCCTCAGGCGCATGATATTATTTATTTCTCAATCATTTCCCTCAGGCGCATGATATTATTTATTTCCCAACCTTTCCCACAGCGCATGATATTATTTATTTCCCAATCATTTCCCTCAGGCGCATGATATTATTTATTTCCCAATCTTATTCCTCAGCGCATGATATTATTTATTTCCCAATCATTTCCCTCAGGCGCATGATATTATTTGTTTCCCAATTATTTCCCTCAGGCGCATGATATTATTTATTTTCCAACCTTTCCCACAGCGCATGATATTATTTATTTCCCAATCATTCCTCAGGCGCATGAGATTCTTTATTTCCCAAACATTCTCCACAGCGCATGAGATTTATTTATTCCCCAATCATTTCCCACAGCGCATGAGATTATTTATTTCCCAATCATTATTTATTTCCCAATGTTTATTTCCCGAATTTGGCATTAATTAACATTGATTGTTATCTTGATTAATTATTGATCATGCGTTCCTAGATGGAACTAAGAGACTGGCTAGTCGTCTTATTGAATTAAATGGAATAAGACACGTTCATATTTGAAATCGATTGGCCAATCCCGAATATTGACATACAGGCACACATGCAGGCTTCAATTTATTTATTTATTTATTTTACTATAAAAGAAGCATGTGTACTTTATGGTCAAGGCATGATTGTTCCGTGGTTAGTTTGGATTGTTGCATTACGCTATGTAAGACCTACAACCTAACCGCACGGGCATCGTTGTAGAGTTGTGCATATCGTACCCCGTACGAAAGTACTCATTTCGAATGACCATGATCCACGGCATGGGATTTCACTCAACGTAGAGACTATTAAGTTAAATAAAAATAATAATTGCATGGAGAGAATGGATTTCCGAGTTCTTACATGGCAGCCCTCTTAGGACTAGTAGTGCCCGACAGGCCGGCTGGTCCCCACAGATACTGCAAACCTGCCACACGGGCATGGAGCGGTATCTGGTTATACTATTTATTGTATATTGTATATTGATGACGGGCGTCCTGCTGGGACTCGTCTAATTCATGATTGGCGCAATTGATTGATTGGATCGACTAGCCTTGCTTGTCCATAGTAAGAACTGAGAAATCTTTATTGCAAAATTCCAGGATAACTTGGAACTCACAGTAGTAAGCCGTAGGAGTTGGATGGCCGTTTAAGTTGATTTGTTTGTGTATTGTACCTACTCTGTTACCTAACTGAGATGATCAGAGCATCAGGACATGACGGGCCAACTTCTGTCCTTGTTTGGTTGGGAGATTGGTTCGAAGTGTCGTGATGTTATGTGAATCCCAGTAGCAAGCAGAGATCTATTATTATATTCTCTTAATTACTGGTTTAATGTCTCATATCGTGCTTCCTTGCGGTACTTGCTATTAGAGGTCTAACCTCTCTGGTTTTGCATGGCCAGATTTAGAGCCGGTTCCCGAGGACTCAGCTTACCTCTACCTCCAAGATGGTCAATACTAGAGGGATGATCGTAGGAGGACTCGAGTGGGTTCCTTACCTCCCCGCTCGTTTTGTTATTTACTTTATACTTTGCCGTTTGGCACCGACATGTTAGTCGGATTGTCTTGCACTTACTTTTGCATAATTGTAATTAAGTCAGACTGCAGCTGATAACAATTGTGTATACTTTGCTACATCATCTGGCTATGTTTTGTAAAGCCAGATATCAAGAACATTTTGACTGAGCGTTTGGGACGCCTTACTGCTTTATCTTACATGTTCTCTATTTCTGTTTCTTGTTTGAATGATTGAGACAATAGATGTGAAGTGACCATAGCGAGACTTTCATGTAGTATGCACCCCCTTGTCTTTTAGACAGCATTGATCGTATTATACGGTATTCATCTACCCGTAATACGTAGCTGGCTGAGTCATTCTCCCGCTCTCCAGTATTCTGGTTCTGGGGCGTGACACCATGTTTCAGCAATTCATGGAGGCCCAGAATCAAAACTTGCGCAGTTCAGAGAGGCTCAGAGTCAGCAGGCCGCACAGTTCAGAGCGACAGTCGTCGACGCACTCAGGACCAGAGAGCCGGCAGCACCAGCTCCGCCAGCACCACCGGCACCAGCAGTGCCGAGGCCAGGGACTGCCAAGAACTATCAGTACCTCTACCCGATGGATTTTCGGGACAATGAGGGGATAGTCTACGCAGACGAGTGGCTAGAGAATGCTGAGCGGTCATTGAAGATGGCGAGGATCCCAGATGATTTGAATGTCGAAGTTGCGACCATGCGACTTTTCGACATTGCTAGGGCTTGGTACCGGGAGGAGCCCCAATTAGCAGAGCCCGGGATTTCCTGGAAGGATTTCAAACTGTTGTTCCAGGAGAAGTTCTTCCCGGATGTGGAGCGGGACGAGCTTAGGATGCAATTTGAGGCGTTGCAGTAGGGGAGTATGACAGTGGCCCAGTATACATCAGAGTTCACCCGACTCAGCAGGTTCGCAGAGAACCTAGTCAGCACGCCGAAGGAGAGGGCTTGGAAGTTCAAGAAGGGCCTCACCAGGGAGCTGTGACATGCAGTAGCTATCAGTCAGGCCACTACCTATGCAAGCATCCTTAAAGTTGCTCAGGGAGTGGAGAAGGAAATGGACCCGAAGCTTAAGCGGGACCGAGACATTGGTGCCAACAGTTCCCAGGTGTAACTCCTCTTCCCGAATTTTTCAAAATTTTATTTATTTACCCTATTTTTTGTATTTTGAAATAAATCATCTTTGAAATGTATAAATGTTAATTTGTGTTGTAATTCAAAACTAGTTTAAGCTTTATAGTTTGAAAAAAAATACTATTTGGTTTTTTAAAAATATATATATATATTTATTCTCGAAATCGATTATTTTGTATTGCGAAATATGTAAAGTTTTGGACTTTCTAAATATGGACTTTGAAGGTGGTTTTAGAAAAACATAAATAATTGCTATTAAAAAAAATATTTGTTAAAAATATTTTAAATAGAATTTTTGGATTACTGAAAATGTGTTTTAAATAGTTATTGCCTTGGTTTGAAAATATATGACTTAATTTATTTTGATAAACACTAAATATTATTTTAGAAATATCATGTCGATCATTTATTTGATATAGATTTAAATTCATATGATTTAAATTACGTGGTAATACCAAGTATTAATTTAAATGGATTGTGATTAGATTATTGTTGATTTTAAAAGTATTTTGTTTTAAACAAAAGGGTAGGTTTATCTCAAAACTCCTACAGAATTCTGAATCTTATCTAAATTAGGACTTAAATATCGGGCTCCTTCTATTTAAGGGGAACCGGTTTTTCCACAAACAAAACAATTCTCAACACAGATAACTAGAAATTCCACAAACCACTAGCATCCCAACCCAGCCACCATCCAGCCTCCTACACCTTTTCTTCCATCTCGTACTCCTTCGGCGACCACGTCCCCGTTCGTTGTCGTTCCACAGCAACACCAGTGCGCCACCATACCATCTCCGCATAACAACCGCCAATAACGACAGCCAACACCACCACCACCACCACCACCGTGTCATCGTGTCTGTGTCCGCCGCACACATTCTATACATCAATATGCAAATACCATGAGTCCGACACACTGGACTCGACCCACAAAACCATCCCCTTTGTGTCCGAACAACAGAACACGACACACCACCCCGTCACCGCCTCGCCATCATCTCCACCACCACTATCCCCAAAATCAACAGTACATAAAACCCTGAAATCCGTCGTCGTACCTTGTCTCCGGCACCGTATCCCCATCCCAAGCTCCTCCGCGGTCGTCGACTGCTGCATCGGCATCCCCGTCTACTTCACCGACCTCCAGCGGAGGGCCGTGATGGACGCGGCGGCGATCGCAGGGCTGCAACCGCTACGGCTGTTCCACGGGACCACCGCCACGATGCCGTGGCCAAACCACCGCGAACTTCCGCGTCGACCTCCGCCATGGATGGACGAGTTCTGGTGAACAACCTTCCGAGCTCCAGGTCTCCCTCAACCTCCCGTCCAAGCCGCGGAGCCCGTGCTCGTTGACGGCGCGATCTACACCCTGTCCGGCGTCGACGCGAACAGCCGCGACCGGCGCCTCCCCGGCGTGTAGCCTGTCCGGCGGCGCATCAGCGTCGCTGCCATCTAGGGGGGTCGCCCTCTCCTCCGTACGTCGGTGAGCCCCTCCGCGAGCCCGAGCACCGCCGCCGTGTCGAGCGCTCCGCGCGCCGCTTCTCGATCACAGAGATGCTCCACCGACGCTATGAAAAGTGCTACGACTGCGTCTCCCCATGCCTCTGGCGAAGCCACCGCTGTGTCGTGGAATCCCGGTGTCTCCAGCACCATCTCCCTCTCTCTCTCTCGGTGAGTGTCTCTTTCCCCTTCTGATTCTTTAGTCCCTCTTTCTTTGACTTTCTCTTACTTGGTGCTTTAAGTAAGTTGTTTCCTTTCTTTTCGTTTGTAATGTTTCTCTCAGGGAAAAACAAGAGAACGAATAGAGGAAGTAACAATAGTTTATTATTTTATTATTATTTGGTATATTAGTAAAACTATGGTAGTACGGTGGATGTATATAGTTATAATTATTATTATAAAATATAGTATTTTTCCAACAGTATGTATATGCGTATGTATTGGAAATTATCTATTCAATATTATCATCCTGGGTTGTCAACTATAAATATTTGTGAATAAAATACATATTAACCATTTTCATAAAACTATATTGTAATGAAATATAGCTTTGGGCCTGAGGCTATTGAGTAATTAATTCATACTTTTCTGTATTTTGAGGTTGGACCTATATGGAGGATTTAGTAATTTTGGGCTTCTTTTTATAACAAATTGAGTATGGTTAATATGATTGATAATTGGAAAATTAAAACTAGTTATTAATATTGTTACCACCACAATGAGTTTTATTGTTATTTATTGATATTTATTACTACGAATTCTTACATACATGTAAATGATATTTTGTAACAAATGTTTGGGCCTTTACCCCTAGGCCTATACTTTTAGGTAGTTATTAAATAGTTTTGGGCTAATATTGTAGGCATATATAAATGTATAGTTTTGGGCTTGGTATTAAAATATCTTGGGACCTATATATGATTTGGGCCAAGTCCCACAAAAGTGTTTATGGTTTTCAATATATAAATTTGGGGCTTTCACTAAAAGTATTTTTGGGCATTTGTGTTCTGGGATCCAACAAGCAAATATTTTCTTAAATGAGTTTTAAGTATTTATTATGTTTCTAAATAATTAGTTTTCTATATATATCGGGATAAAAAGGAATAACTTTCTTAGATCGAATTTCCCTTCTAGATAAGCTTGACCGCGACTAATCAAAATTTCATATTTTCTTGTCAATCCGGGACTGTCTCATATCGTACTTGGCTAATCAGACTATCCCGGACCCAACGGGATTATCGGTTTCACAAGCTAAGGATCCCAAGCGAGTACAGTTTATTGTTTGTTTTCAATATTGATTTTCACTATATCTCATTGATTGGTCATTGGTTATGTGAATTTTATTCTTTATAAAATATTGAGTCGGGAACAAGGAGTACCAAAGATGTGTGATCCGACCGTAGACATTGTTATTTTCATACAGTAGATCTCGTAGACATTGTTATTTTCATGCAGTAGACCTCGTAAACATTGTTTAATTTCTGCAAGTAGACCTCGTAGACATTGTTTAATTTCTGCAAGTAGACCTCGTAGACATTGTTATTTTCATGCAGTAGACCTCGTAGACATTGTTATTTTCATGCAGTAGACCTCGTAGACATTGTTATTTTCATGCAGTAGACCTCGTAGACATTGTTTACTTTTCATACAAGTAGACCTCGTAGACCTCGCGGTGTAGTGTCCCAGACTGATCACATATCAAAGGTACTTTTAACAGTTGGGATTGTATTTTATTTTATTTCCTTGCTATTGATTTTTCGTCTTTTCTCATGTCTTTTTGTTGTTTATTTTCAAAAACATATAATTAATGTCTAACCTCTGTTGTATAGTCATTTTCAATTATTGAAACGCATTCAGTTAATTGTACTCGTTCCATTCCTGACTGGAAACCAAAATTTTACAGATTAGTCGCGGCTGCCTTTAGCATCGGATTCGAGAGACATGGATATATGCAGAGGCCAAACCTAGAGGCTAGTTAAATAGTTTAGTATTCATGTAGCTGTCTTTTCATAATTTTGTGAGACATTGTACCTTGTATTCAAATGTAAACTTGCGAATATTATAATTAATTTAGTTTTGTGAATGAGCAAATAAAGTATTACTTTTATGTGCTATTGAGCATTGTGGTTAGATAGCGTTCTACCGCCGACAATGCGGCGTAGGCTGGCTTGGACACGCGCTCGCATCCATTTTATTTTTTAAAAAAAAGGTACGGGTCGTGACACCAGGGTCCACCGAAGTGGACCGACACTCAGCAGAGGCCACCTCAGCATCAGCATCATGTTCGAGCACCGACATCGCCGAGGCAGCAGAGACAGATTTAGACTCCGATGTACTTTTTTTGCGCATATTGCAAGAGACCGGGACACCGTGGCGAGGAATGCCGCAAGAAGTTAGGGAAGTGCTTGGTTTGTGGATCTGCCACTCACCAAGTGAGAGAGTGTCCTGCAGCTTTCACTCGTCAGGAGCCAGCACCAGAGCAGCAGCAGGAGGACCGAGTCTTTGAGGATCAGTAGTAGCTGTAGGAGCGCAGTCGGATGGACCGTTATTTTTCTTTCTTGCTTGTAGTCTTTGGATTTTCTTGTATTGCCTATTTGAGGCTTGTCTCTGAGTTTTCTTGCATTTACGGTATTTCCTATTGTCTAGTGACTACTTGTTAGTCCTTGTTATTTTACTCCATAAATAAATCATTTAGTTTCCTCATTGTCTTTAATAAATTTCGTTTGATTTTATACACTGTAAAACCCTTGAAATTTTGAGGACGAAATTTTTGTAAGGGGGGTAGATTTGTAACTCCCTGAACCTATTTTCGGGTATTATTGGAAATTTCTTTAAATTCTTTTTTTTAAAAGAAATATATGTTTTATTGAATCGGTTAGATAAATGCATTTCAAATTTTAAATAGTCTTTTATTAATAATTAGAAATTATTTGTAGCAATTAATTGTTTTATGGAGAATAGTCATTAATTGTTGATAATAATTTATTTGTTTTATTTTTGTAATTGGTTTATTAATTTGATTTTCCTTGGTATGATTAAAATTTAAGTTTTCTGCTAATATTCGAAACTACTAAATTATTTAGCTATTTTGAAAACCTGTTTTGAAAACAATTCCAATTTGGAATTCTGTTAGAATTTAATTGAAATATGTTCTATTTAATTTTTGAAATCTGTGGATATTTTAAATTTATTTTTGGAAAATTATTGGAGGGAATAATTAGATTTTTGGGATCTGTTGAAAATTTGAATTTGGAAATCATTTGATTTTGAAAAGCTGTTAGTGATTTTCTAAAAACACCTAAATCTTGTGGTAACTACCTACACTGCCATTATTGAAAACCCCCAGATCTATATTTTATTACCACTTTGCCATTCTGCCACTCACACACACACAGAATATTTTTATTATAAATATGGCACAGTCTCCAATGATTGACACATCACATCAATTCCTGACACACACACAGTCTCTCTCTCTATATATTTTCTTCTCTCTCATCAGTCACTACTGTGGCCGAGCCACCACGCTGACCGGAGCTCCGCCACTAGCCCACCACCATCATCAGAGCTCCGCCACCGAAGTCCGAGCTTCTCCGCCTCCACCACCTCAAGCCAGCCGTCACCGACATTCTCGCCACCACGAGCGCCACCGGAGCATTGATGGAGTTCGTCATCACCACATGACCGGAGTGCTCAGCTTCGATTTCACCAAGAAGTCGATCTCCGCTACCTTCGGCCAATCCCGGCCGCCCTCGTTCGCCGTGCACCCTGACACCCGATCCAGCTAGGCGTTGCCTCTGCCAGGCCTCGTCCTTCGTCGAACCAATCTCGGATCTCACGGATTCGGAGTTCTTTGAGCTGTTCCGAGCTCAGATCCGGCCACGCCTTTGACGACCGCTGCCACTTGAGATCCGTACCCCGTCGTTCGCCACAATTTGAGAAGCATCGGCCGACGCCGATCTCGCCGTCAGCGACCGGAACACCATCAGGAAGTGCCATCGTCGCGCCTGGACTCGAGCCGCCCTCGACTCTCGTGTAGAACCGTCGGGAGCTAGGACCGCTGCCTCGCGCAACGACGCAGCCCGGAGTTAGCCATCGCCGTCAGATCGCCACCACTCTCCGACGCTGTCCGAACTCTGCACCACCGAGCCGAGGTGAGATTCCTTGATCTCCTTCTTCCTCATCTGCTTCTTTTCTTCATGTTCTTCTTCATTTTAGGGTGTGTATGAGTGGAAATGAGGATGGGGAGGAGATGAAGAAATTTAGGGTTAGGGTTTCCTAACTAGTAGTAGTGTGGAAGAAATAGGGAATGGGAGGGGTTCGGTTGAGTGTGAGGAAAGAGAGGTGGAATAGATTGAAGTGAGAGCAGGTGAGAAATAATGTGGAGGAATAGTTAATAGGAAGAAGAAGCTTGGGGTTTTCTTGCTGAGTAAAGAGGAGAATGAGATTTTTGTATGCTGAGAATTAGAGTAGAGAGAAAGAAGAAGTAGCTGAGTGTTAGAAATTATGGAAGATGATGATAGTGAATGGGGAATTTTCGTGAGCTGAGTGAAGGAAGAAGTGTTGTGAGTGAAGAGGAGAGGGTGTTGGTTATAGGCGGCTGAGTGTGAAGAGGGAAGTGAGAGAATGATAGAAGAAAGGAAGTGTGAAGAAGTGAGAAAGTTAGACGAAATGGAGAGAGTGGCATGGGATCTTTCGGCTAAAATTAATAATAGCATTTATGAGAAGGTGTGAGTAGTTGAGAAAGGGACAGTCCTGAGAGAAAAGATTGATGTGCCAATGGTTCAGACCAAAACCACCAACCTATCTTTTGACATTTTGAACACGCACACCTGGGCTAGGCAGAGACTATGGCAGTAGCCAGCATCCCCACTCTCGTGCCTCCATCACATCACACTACTCAAATGACACAGTAGCAAGCACCAGCAGAGCACAACCTGCAAATGGAGAAAGAGTAACATAAGAGGAGAGAGAATGATAAGAATTAATATTTGGGTGATGGTTTGGGCCGGGTTGGAAGGAATAGTTGGGTTTTAGTTGAATTGTTTAGTTTTGTTTTAGCAGTAGTAATGAATTAGAAGTTGGGCTGAGTTTTTATGTTAAGGATTGTTGGACAGTGGGCTGTGTAGTGGACCGGGCTCAGGTCCAGGGGCTTGTAAGTCTGAATTATATATATATATATATTTTATATATATATATATATAAATATATATATATATATATATATATATATATATATATATATATATATATATATATATATATATATATATATACTTACTGTTGGGCTGAATTTATTATTGCTTATAATTTCTGATTTATAAATTCCTGATTTTGTTAACATTAATAGTGGTTAAATGTTTCCATTGTAATTAACTATATTTTAGTAATAATTTTACAAAAAGAAATTAGTAGAATTATTATGGTCAGTATCTTTGTTTTAAAATAAATAAGTTAACATTTAATATTTTTGGAGTTCATGTGTATAATGAATGAATTAATAAGATTCCAAATATATATATATATATATATATATATATATATATATATATATATATATATATATATATATATATATGTACATATTTAGCATTTTGTCAAATAAATGATTTTTCTATAGTTATAATATATCTTTCTAAAAATGTTTATTTTACTAGAAAAAATGTTTCTAAAATGTTTATAGAATTACGATTATTATTTTGCTAGCAAAATGTTCTAGTATTTCCTAAAATAATTTTCTTATTAAATATAGCTTAAAACATTATTTTGATTAAGCTACATTCTATATTTTCAAAATGTTGTTAGCTGCAAATATTTTCTAAAAATATTATTTTGCAAAAACATGGTTAAAATATTTACTTTGATTTAAAATTAAAATATGGATTAGTAATTAGTAAATTTTATTTTGGATAAAGTTATAGTTCTATAATATTGCTAGCTTAAATTAATACATATAATTTACTAGAATTATAGTGATAGCTAACAAGTTTTGGTTAGAAATGATTTAGTTGACCTTGTCCTTATTTTCAAAACCCTAACAACTTGTATCGAAAATATTACAGGTGATCACTACAACCATGCAGTACTACTCTCGTGCAACTAAACCGAGGCAAGTACACAAACTCGACTTGTACTCTGTATTTCTATCTTACATTCATGTGCCATGTTCTCATATCGGACACGAGATACACACGATTGCCTTGTACCTTGTTTATTGCTTGTGAGTCATTGTTTAGTACGGGGATTGGGGAAATATTAGCTTTTGTGTGACCACACCCAACATAGGTATTGTGGATAGCCTAATCGTACACTTCACGTATGATGAAGCCGTACCTTGTAGAATTGATTGACTCATTGACTCATTGATTGATTGTGCTCCTAAGCCGGTCACACATTAGTTTTAATATTTCAAATTGTCACATTTGCATATTGATTGTCGTGTTCATTGCCTTGTACATTGATAGCCGTGTTCATTGTCTAGCATATTGATTGTCGTCCATTGCCTGCAGTTTTATATTTCATTTCTGGTACCGCAGTTTCACTTCTATTTCTGGTATTCTGGTTTCACCTTGTATTATGTACTACAGATTACATTGTATATTGCTCTTATCAGGGTTGTACTTTACTCTTTTCCTGACAGGATACGTTGCAGGTGAGTGGGAGGCCACATGGAGCATGTGATTGCATTGGATATTACAGCTTTCATTTTATTTTATTTTCTGGAGATTGTATTTTGGATATTCATTATTGTATCTTTATTTTATTTGAACGGATTTGTCTCTGGCTGATTTTGTACTAAAAAGACTTGATGGATATTGGTGATCAATTTTGGGAACGTTATAAAAGTTGTGTTTGTTTACATTACATTGTGACTTGGAGTTTTCCTTAGTATTGTACAGCTTACTTCGTCGTGTCCATCGACGAAGGCTAGGCGTGTCCGACTCGTATCCGATTATTCGGGAGCGGGTCATGACATATGGTCATGAATTAACCCTAGGTTTTGGAGGATCAACCACCCAAAAAGTTATACACCTACTTATACTAGTGTATTGTCCATCTACCTTGGTGTTTATAGTATAACAAATGATTCTTAAGAATGCGATTAACTTAATCTTTAAACAAAAATCTATCTTAGTCAATCTACAATTCTGATAGCCTATTTTCTCTATTCTATCATGCAATGCTCTTCCCAAATTTGCTCCACAACTTACAACTTAATCCTTTGGCATAATTTATCAATCCCTTTAAGGATACCTACTCTCATTTTATTTCCAAGATCAATAAGTCCTCGAAATTATTTTTTTGATGTCATTTGCATCTCTTTACTCTAGTCAGAGGGTCCTCCAGTTCGGTTCACCTTTAGTATTCTCCTCTTCTAACTACCTATGTCCTATTTTGATAGTTTTGGTCATCCATCATTGGCAGTATTCTATATTTAATCTTAGGAATCGTTATGCCCATAAATATTACTCACCCTTAATATACGTAATGGTCAATATCCTATTATCCTATCTTAGATACCTGTTTATTAATCCTTATCATTAAATACGATATTCTTGAGTCACTTCTTGTATTTACTAATATCAACCCGATGGTCAAGCATACCTAATCTAGACCAAGAACTATGCCCTTAGTTCTCAAATGTTAAGTCGTACAACAATCATAACTAACATTCTATCTATATGGTATGACTACCCAATTTCTCTATTCGCAGCTGAACATCTATGGTTGTATCCTTCTATCATAGGCATAGTATTATTAATCTATATCATTATTACTGAATCTATAGTTAGTTCCTAGCAATCACTCCTAATAGGCTATAAGAGTCCAATATCCAGACACTCATATTCGACTTATAAGCTCGCTAAGATCTATCTCTAAGGAACTTACACTTTTCTGACTACCCCAAACATCACAATCATATCAATCACCTAGTTTAATTATACTCTATAATATAACTATAAGGTTTGTCTAGTTTAGCCATTTAAGAGAGAGAACGATAACAAGAACCTAAGACTGGGTCAAGCAATCCATACCAACATTAGACAACGTACGGTAGGGTCAAAAAAAGTAGAAAGAATTATCGAAATATTTTCAAGAACGGTACGAGGCCAAACGAGATGCTTATGATGTAGTCTAGGTAAAATTCGAGAACCATATACCTCCGTAATTATGTCACGTGAGTCATGCCAATGTGCAACTGGCTGGAAGTAACTTCCTTGTTCCATAACACGACGGATGGTTGCAATGCACATCTGCCACGTTAGATAATACAGGTTCTTAAACTTATCTTGGCCAAATCCATGAAATATTTCCAAATTAACTTTGTAAAATACAGGAGAAGAGGTCAATCAAAATGAAAGGATATAGTTCAAGTAGGTATGAGAAACATATGTAACCATGATGTCGTTATCTGAAGTCCCGCCTCGCCAGTATTTCTCTGGCTGCAAAAACTCTTGATTCCGTATTCAAGGATAAATATAATTTTTTGAACTTTTTTTGGACCAATCCATAAGGCATTTCCAATAATTTAGTGGAAAGGAACGAGAAGAATTACTCAAGAGGTCAACAGGGAAGCGTTTAGTCAAATCATAAAAATAAAATAAAACACAAAGCAATCATATCAAGAAAGAACATAACATGAAAGTAGTCGTAAGAAAGAGCCCTAGATAAGCCTATAATCCTAGTTGTGGATGTATCCTCGAATCCTATTCCTCAATTGGTTGCAGGCTCGTATTAGTATAACTATTCTAGGTATCACCACGACTTCCCACACTTTACGAAGATTCGACTTGCATGGGCCACCACAAGACATGTAACACTCCAATCCTAAAATACATATAACATAGTACGTAAACATGCCAGCTACGTATTTAACCAGACTTTAGTCCGACTCAAATATGTATAAGCTGTGTAAATCAGAACAGGTGTCCATGTAATAACAATATCATCCACAACACTAGCTATACTATGAACTATGAATTTTTTTTTTACTAAAGAATAACATACAAGATGACATCACTAACGATACTTGAAGATCCCAAAGATATAGCTCCCGATATGCCTTTGTCAGATCTCAGCAAATACCCGAAAGAAAACCAACAATAACCTAGAGAGATCACCAGGTCCTCAGAGGTACGTAGTAAGATACATAATATACATGCCTACTATAACAGTAAATAATATGCATGGAAAGACAGAAATAGGGTACTATACTTCTAAACAATCTATATGAAAACGCAACATCAAGGACAATGTTCAACACTTGGGCTAATAGATACGGGTACTATCACAACAGTAGCTCATTTGAAACTAACATCCAAAAGAATAAACACAATCGTAATCTCATTCGAGATCAACGACCAACAGAATATCACAATCGTAGCATGAAACTAACAACCAACATAATCATTAACACAACCGAAGCTCATCCGAACTATCAGCGAACAGAATAAATTATATAGGTATATAGGTCGCGTGCCTAGTGACTGTCCCATCTGTTTCAATAAACTATACATATGTCCAGTCAAGTCAACTCAAGTCAAGTACAAGTAACATGACAAGACATATCATGTGAACGTGGCACATGACTAAGCAATACTATCAGGACCTATACATGAAATGGCAGTGATATATAAAATAAAGAAAATAATCCACGTGCACGTAAAATGAGGAAAATAGCAATAGCATGAACACGAGAAGCTGGTAATCAAGTATGACATAAAAGAAACAATAAGATAGAAAATGCATGAATAAACTGTACATCGAGAAACTCGTAAACTACTCTGGGAAGCTGTACCTCCTCGGCCTTTGCCATCCACATGACATCCACCTCGCCTCCAGAGAATAAGAATTCCTTCTCATCCGAAACACGAAAAATAACCTTGCCAGCATGGCAATCTCGTAGCGTATTGAGCATTCAACTAATCCATACCTAGGACGACATCATAATCGCCCAAAGGAAACTCTATCAGCCTTGCGAGAAACTCTCTCCCACACACTACGACACGACACGAGGCATAAACTCGATGTACACCAACGAGACCGTTACCAGTAAGTATATTCAACCTTATAGGTAATAACTCAGGTTCCAATCCAACTCGTGTTGCAAATCGTGCAGGTATAAACGAATACGAAGCACCAAAATCAAATAAAGCTGAAGCTGAGTGAAAGTGAACGAGAATGGTGCCTGCGACCACCTCGCCCGCTACAAGTGCCTCCTCAATAAAAAGCGTGAAAGCCTGACCCTAACCTCTGGGTGCTGGACCTCTATACTACTGGCCTCTCTGCCTCTGAATCTAAACCTGAGCATACTATTGAGGCCTCTTGTCACGATCCGCACCCTGTATAGGGGCACGAGAAGTGGGTACGTCCAGCCTACGCCGCAGTGTCGGCGGTAGTAAGCTGTCCTAGGTTGCTAACTAATCTCATGCAGTGTATATAATGAACTTGTCCAGATGTTAGCTCCGAATGGAGGACAAGTAAAGGATATGATATACTCAATCACAGTCTAAAACACGATAAGATAACACAGAAGTTATACCTAAGGAATTAAAGACAACAACAACTAACTACTAAAATAATACAACAATATCTCAAACAAACTTAATACAAACTCAATATCTTAACTTTAATACAACAAGTCAAAACATGAAAGCTAAAGTAGTCTACTAGCTAATCTCCTAAATCACTCCTAAGAGTCGGGACCAAAGGTAGCTAATCCTCCGCCAGGTCCATGGTAAGTAGGGCATGTGTCCTCAGGATTATCATCTGTAATATTTTTAACAGGTCCAATCAGGACAGAAACAAGTACAACTCATCTAGAAAATCCAAGTAAATGACAAAGAACTATAAAGCAGTTATAGACAGTTTTATTGATGAGCATGGCAATTTTATACAGGTAATGATGGCATAGAGAAACAGTAAGACACAAGAAAAGAAAGGTAACTAAAACAAGAGAAGAATCATGGCAATGAAGACGGTAATAAAAGCTAACTGAACTAGAATAATATATATGAGTCCAGACAGTACGATATAAGTCGAATGTAATCCCAGTGCGAATCCAGTCCATATAATCCTATACCAGATGATTTCTGGTACAAGATGAGTCCAACAGTGATCAATGAATCCAGGGTGAGTCCAACTATGATCTAACAGTGTGTTTTAAAATACCGAGGTCGACATGTAAACGGCTGTAGGTATCAGGCACATCTCTCACTGATCAGGCAAGAGATTGCTATGTTTCCGGTAGATTCCAGTTGGAGATTCCGGATTTGGGGTATGTCTACATGTCTTACTCAATATTTCTCCGTCCAGCAAGTGAATCCAAAATCGACAAAAGAATCGAGATGAGTCCGGCCAATACATGATGATTCCAGAAATGATTCCGGAATGATTCCAATGACTCCAGTAATAGAGTGTCACGCCCCAGAACCAGAATACTGGAGAGCGGGAGAATGACTCAGCCAGCTACTTATTACGGGTAGATGAATACCGTATAATATGATCAATGCTGTCTACAAGACGAGGGGGTGCATACTACATGAAAGTCTCACTATGGTCACTTCATATCTATTGTCTCAATCATTCAAATAAGAAACAAAAATAGAGAACATATAAGATAAAGCAGTAAGGCATCCCAAACGCTTAGTCAAAATGTTCTTTGATATCTGGCTTTACAAAATATAGCCAGATGATGTAGCAAGGCATACACAATTGTTATCAGCTGCAGCCTGACTTAGTTACAATTATGTAAAAGTAAGTACAAGACGATCCGACTAACATGTCGGTACCAAACGGCAAGGTATAAAGTAGATAACAAAACGAGCGGGGAAGTAAGAAACCCACTCGAGTCCTCATGCGATCATCCCTCTAGTGTTGACCATCTTGGAGGTAGAAGTAAGCTGAGTCCTCGGGAACCGGCTCTAAATCTGGCCATGCAAAACCAGAGAGGTTAGACCTCTAATAGCAAGTACCACAAGGAAGCACGACATGAGAACTAAAACCAGTAATGAGAAATATGATAAATAGATCTCTGCTTGCCACTAGGATTCTCATAACATCACGACACTTCGAACCAACCTCCCAACCAAACAAGGACAGAAGTTGGCCCATCATGTCCTGACATTCTGATCATCTTAGTTAGGCAATAGAGTAGTTACAGTACACAAACAAATCAATTTAAACGGCCATTCAACTACTACGACTTGCTACTGTGTGTTCCAAGTTATCCTGGAATTATGAAATAAAAGATTTCTCAGTTCTCACTATGTGCAAGCAAGGCTAGTTTACCCAGTCAATCAATTGCGCCAATCATGAATTAGACGAGTCCCAGCAGGACGCCCGTCATCAATATAATATACAATAAATAATATAACCAGATACCGCTCCGTGCCCGTGTGGCAGGCTTGCAGTATCTGTAGGGACCAGCCGACCTGTCGGGCACTACTAGTCCCAAGAGGGCTGCCATCTAAGAACTCGGAAATTCATTCTCTCCATGCAATCATTATTTTATTTAACTTAGTAGTCTCTACGTTGAGTGAAGTACCATGTCGTGGATCATGGTCATTCAGAATGAGTACTTTCGTACGGGGTATGATATGCACAACTCTACAATGATACCAGTGCGGTCAGGTTGTAGGTCTTACATAGCGTAATGCAACAATCAAAACTAACCACGGAGTAATCATGCCTTGACCATAAAGTACACATGCTTCTTTGGTAAGATAAATAAATAATAAATGAATTAAAGCCTGCATGTGCCTGTATGCCAACATTCGGGATCAGCCAGTCGATTTCAATAGTTCCTAATTAATATTAATGTGTCCCATTCATTCAATTCAAAAAGACGACTAGCCAGTCTCTTAGTTCCAACTAGGAACGCATGATCAATTTTTAGTCAAGGTCACAATCATTATCAATGGTGACAAGGCATAAAAGTCAACTAGTATTCAGTGGGGTCGAGTCTACAACTCTCAGAGTTTAATTCCAGTCAATCGGGGTATCTATAACTCAATTCACGACACATGATACATCCCACGTAACAATCTATATTTAACAGAAATATTAACATATCATAATTTTATCAAGTTTATGCCAAAAGGCGTAAGGATATAAAATGGACGTTAAATATCTAATAAAATATTAATATACAGGGCTATAGAGGATCCAGGGTAAGCAGGCTATGCTCATGTCAGCCTACGCTCAAGTCAGCCTACGCTCAAGTCAGCGTACGCTCAGGTCAAGCTACGCTCAAGTCATACGCTTCCAAAAGGCAGCGTATGAACTCCATACGACTCCTTACTATCCAAGCCAGTGTACGCAAGTCATACGCTTCCAAAATGCAGCGTATGAACTCCATACGACTCCTTACTATCCAAGCCAGCGTACTTAAGTCATACGCTTCCAAAACGCAGCGTATGAACTCCATACGACTCCTTACTATCCAAGCCAGCGTACGCAAGTCATACGCTTATAAAAGGCAGCGTATGAACTCCATACGACTCCTTACTATCCAAGCCAGCGTACGCAAGTCATACGCTTCCAAAAGGCTGCGTATGAACTCCATACGACTCCTCTTCAAGGCAGCGTATGTACTTCATACGCTTCCTCTTCAAGACAGCGTATGCAAGTCCATACGACTCCTCATCAAGGTAGCGTATACAAGACCATACGCCGCCAAAGGCAGCGTATGAGGCAGACTGCACTGCGCTAAAGAGCGCGCGAAGCTCAGTGGCGATAGCTAAAAAGCTCGCGTACACTGCTCACTGTCTTCTCCAATCAGCAAGAACTCCATGGTTTGAACCCAAAGCTTCAAAATCCATAACTGGGTCAAAATAAGTCCAAATCCAACTTTGCAAAGGTCAAAATTGGGTAGAATAAAATTCTCTACAACATGGAACCATCAAAACTTGAAAACAAAGAAGTTTGATAGATTAAAACCACCAAAATCCGAAAATAACTAATTTCTAGATCTACTAAAAATAAAACTTCAAAACGAAAAATGTCATGTTCTAAACTCTCTTAGAATCACAAGGGGAAGAGAATGGAACCATAAAAATGGGTCCTCATGAAGAAGCAAGATGCACTTGCCTATGGATTTGGTAGGTGGAGAGAGTAATAAGAAAGAAGGAGAAGAGTAATGGTGAAGGAGAGTAATGAAGAGAGAGAAAGAGTTTGGGGGCTTTAAATGGTGATGTGGTGGTAGGTGGAGGTATTGGGTTCATGTTGAACCAACACACCCGAAAATAAACCAACCTAGGCCAAACCTAAAGTAAGCTAAAGCAGAGAATAAAAGCAGGAAGTAAAATACAGAAAATTAATTACAGGAATTTTAATTTGCGTGAATTAAAGGAATTAAAATACAGAACAATACATGATAAATATTTAAATAAATATATTAAAGCAGTACATGTATTAAAAATACGTATACTGGGAACGGGGAGTGACATCTCTACCCTCCTTAGAAAATTTCGTCCTCGAAATTTCAAATCCAAGCAGGATAGGAATATCAAGGCCAAACAAGTACAAACAATTTAAGCAAGCAATCATTTTACAATGTCCATCGCAAGTAACATATCTATATTTAACAATCTACGATATCAAGTAATTTCTACTCATAGGGCGACTAGCATGCGGAGTTAAGACAATCAAGGTACACGGGAAGAAATATACCTTGTGAGTCAAACAGATGTGGATACCGTGATCGGATATCATCCTCACGTTCCCACGTTGACTCTCCTAAAGAGTGATGACCCCAAGCATCCCGGACAAGACTAATTGTTCGGTTCTTAACTATCTTCTCTCTTCGGTCCAAGATGGACACAGGCTGCTCCTCGTAAGACAGGTTGGTACCAACAACCAGTTCTGAATGATCGAGGATATGGCTTGGGTCCGATACATACCTTCGTAACTGAGATACATGAAACACGTCATGCACCTCTCGTAACGAAGGTGGAAGGGACAAACGATAAGCAACATCGCCTACCCTATCAAGGATAACGAATGGTCCTACGTATCGCGAACTCAACTTCCCGCGAACGCCAAATCTAATGACCCCACGGGTAGGTGAGATCCGCAAGAACACGTGGTCCCCAACAGAAAACTCTAGCGGCCTACGATGCTGGTCTGCCCAATGACGATGCCGATCCTGCGCAACACGAAGTCGCTCTCTAATTCCCTTAATCACTTCAACCGTCTGGATAATCATTTCTGGGCCTAGCATCTTCCTTTCTCCGATATCATCCCATGCTAGTGGCGATCTACACTTCTTACCATATAGTGCCTCAAATGGCGCCATCTGGATACTGGCTTGATAACTGTTGTTATATGAGAACTCAACTAAGTGCAGGTGGCTTTCCCAAGATCCTCCAAAATCCAGAGTGCAAGCTCGCAACATATCTTCCAAAGTCTGAATTATCCTTTCTGATTGCCCATCCGTCTGCGGATGGTAAGCCGTGCTAAATCTTAACTTGGTGCCCAGACTATGATGTAAGCTCTTCCAGAAATGTGATGTAAAGCGGGTATCTCGATCTGACACAATACTGACAGGGACTCCATACTGCCTGACTATCTGTTGCATATACAACTCTGCCAACTTTTCTGTAGATTGCCCTACTATGAAAGGAAGAAAATGTGCTACCTTTGTAAGCCGATCTACTATCACCTAAATAGCATCTTTACCACTTGGTGATCTCGGTAAACCGGTCACAAAGTCCATTGTGATGTGTTCCCACTTCCATTCCGGGATAGGAAGCGGTTGTAATAATCCAGCTGGCCTCTGCTGTTCTGTCTTTACTTGCTGACATATCAAGCAACGGGAAACAAACCTAGCTATCTCCCTCTTCATTCCGTTCCACCAGAAGTGCTGCTTGATATCTTGGTACATCTTGGTCCCTCCAGGATGTATAGAATACTGGGAACTGTGAGCTTCTGTCATAACTTACTGTCTGATATCTCCACTAGGTACACATAGACGTGATCCAAACCTAAGCGTACCATCTTCGTGGATTTGTATCTCTTTTCTGAGCCCTGACTCACATTCTGCCCTAAGCTTCTGAATTCTTGGGTCCTGTGCCTGGACTGCCTTGATTCTATCTACCAAGTCAGATTGAACTTGTAGACTTGCCAGAATTCCTACATCACTAGGAAGTATAACTTCGATGCCCATCTCCTGAAGGTCTTCTAAGATGTGCTTCTGCGTTGTCAACATAAATGCGCCGCCTCTTCTGCTGAGAGCGTCTGCTACCACATTAGCCTTGCCTGGATGATACTGAAGCTCTACGTCGTAATCCTTGATTAGCTCTAACCATCTTCTCTGTCTCATGTTCAGCTCCTTCTGAGTAAAGATGTACTCCAGACTTTTGTGGTCTGTGTACATGTCTACTCGGTCACCATATAAGTAATGTCTCCATAGCTTCAAAGCAAATACTACTGCCGCTAACTCCAAATCATGAGTTGGGTAATTCTTCACGTGGTCTCGAAGCTGCCTAGATGCATATGCTATCACCTTCCCATGTTGCATAAGGACACATCCAAGTCCTTTACCTGACGCATCACAATATACGGTAAAACCTTCGGGTCCAACTGGCAATGTAAGAATAGGCGCTGATATCAACTTCTGCTTCAAATTCTCAAACGATGACTGGCATTCTGCCGACCAGACAAATGGCACATCCTTCCGTGTCAAGCGGGTCATGGGTGCTGAAAGTCTTACAAAATCTGACACAAATCTTCTGTAATATCCTGCCAATCCCAAGAAACTCCGTACATCAGCTACGGTCTTGGGTACTGGCCAACTCTCTACTGCTTCTACCTTCTTGGGATCCACTGCTACTCCAGCCCTTCTTGGGATCCACTGCTACTCCAGCTCCTGATACGATATGACCCAAAAATGAAATATGATCCGCCCAGAACTCACACTTGCTGAGCTTGGCATACAACTGGTTCTCTCTCAGAACCTGCAATACTTTCCTGAGGTGGTCTTCATGCTCCTCTTCACTAGCAGAGTACACAAGAATGTCGTCGAGAAATACTATGATAAACTGATCTAAATACGGCATAAAGATACGGTTCATCAAATCCATGAATATAGCTGGAGCATTGGTCAAACCAAACGGCATTACTAAAAATTCATAATGTCCATACTTCGACCTGAATGCTGTCTTGGGAATGTCTTCCTTTCGAACCCTCACTTGATGGTACCCTGAACGAAGATCTATCTTGGAGAAAACTCTAGCTGTGCTCAACTGGTCAAACAAGTCGTCGATCCTGGGTAGTGGGTACTTGTTCTTTACTGTTGCCGCGTTAAGCTTCCTGTAGTCGATACACAATCTGGATGATCCATCCTTCTTCCCCACAAGTACCACTGGTGCTGACCATAGCGATATGCTGGCTTGGATAAACTTCTTCTCCTTCAGTTCCTCTATGTGCTGATATACCTTGGCCTGCTCGGAATCCGCCATTCTATAAACCCGATCTGATATCGGTTTAGTCCCAGGTGCTAATTCTATACTGAACTCAATATCTCTAACCGGTGGTAGACCTGGAAGTTCTTCGGGAAACACGTCTAGAAATTCTTCAACTACCTTCGGAACTTGAACTCCTTCCATTGTCGTTATTACTCCCTGCTCTTGCTGAGTTGCCTCTGATCTGACTAAGGTGAATTTCTTCATGCCTGGAATATCAAAGGATACACTCCCACTACGACAATCTATTGTCGCATGACTGTCTTTCAGCCAGTCCATGCCTAAGATAACGTCGAAATTTCCAACAGAAAATTCTATCAACCGGGCGGGTAAGGAATGTCCGCAAACTACAACACTACACGCTAGAATAACTCTACTAACTCCTACGAGCCCATTGCCAGTGAGTATATTCAACCACCCTGGCAATGCCTCGAATACCATTCCTAGCCGTGTCGCAAATTGTGCAGATATAAATGAGTGTGATGCTCCCGAATCAAACAATGCTACTGCGGATATGAGGCGACGAGAATGTTACCTGCCACAACATCTCCCGATGCTAATGCCTCCTCCAAGGACAGTGTGAATGCCTGCCCTCGACCTCTTTGCTGGTTTCCATGTTGTAGCCTAGCCTGGTGCTGCTGCTGGCCCCTTCCTTGATGATGCTGGGGTGGTCAATGCTGGTGTTGCTGCATCGGCGGTCCCTGCTGCCGAAACATCTGAGCCTGTGGCATTAACGGACGCTGGGCCAATGGTCTCACTGCTACCGCTGGTCCTCGATACTGCCCTGCCCCTGGTGCTGGGAGAGCAGGAAACTGTTGCCCTGGTCCTCCTGACCTCGAATTTATGGGACATGTGGTAACCCGATGATCTGGATTTCCACATATCAAACACAGTCCGTTTAATGCCCGACACACATCTCTAGTGTGCCCCATCTTCCCACAATAAGTACAGCCCGCTGGGGGTTGCTGGTTCTTCTTCTGTTGCTACTGCTGCCTGGGTGGTGGTGCTAGCCCTCGCATTGCCACATCGTGAATACGAATGCCAAGGGATGGTGCTGTTGTTCGGGGCGCTGCTCCCCCTCCTCCTTCAATCTGGCTGTGAGATCTCTTCTGACCTCCAGTCCTTACTGTGATCCTCTGAATGGTGATCTCATGCCTTCAGGTTGCCGTCAATATCTCATCAAAAGTCTGGTAATTGTGCCCCTCTATCAATTGCAAGAGCTCAAGATGAAACCCTTGCTGAAACCTCATAGCCCTCTGGCGCTCCGTCGCTACCATCTCTAGGGCAAACCTACTTAATCTGCAGAACTCTGCTGCATAAGCATCTACCGTCTTGCCGGCCTGCTTGAGGTTGATAAACTTCTGTTGTAGCTCAAACTGTGCCACAACTCCATAGTACTTTGTCTTGAATCTTGCTGTAAAATCGTCCAAAGCAACGGGACGTCTGATGCCTACTTCCTCTGATTCCCACCAATCACGTACGAGATCCTGAAGTAACAACTTCACCTGATCCATACGTTCTTCTGCCGGCACCTTAGCGGCTGTCAAAATAGCCTCAATATCCTTAAGCCATGCATCTGCTGAGATGGCATCCTCCGTTCCTTCAAAACGGCAGGGATTGAACTTACAAAATCTGGTCGATGCTCCAGAATCTGGTCTTGTCCCTCTTTCCAAAGCTGTCTGCAACCCTTGGTTGAGTAATACATTCTGCTCTTGCAACTGAGCGTGCATGCGCTGCTGGGCTAACATCTGGTGTTGCTGAGTAGCCATCATCCCTCTCATGATCTCCAGAAGGGCTGGTGTGTCCAATTCCACAGGGGTAGGTGGAACTATTGGTGGTGTTAGAACCTCCGGATACTGCAATCCAGCTGCTGCTTCCACTATCACTTCTTCTTGGGTAGCCTCTTGAGTTACTACCGGCTCTTGTTGCTGACCAACATGGTCAGGTTGTCCATGTTGCTGTCCATGTTGTTGCTGTCCAGCTCTGACAGGTGCGGACGAGGTGCCCCTAAGAAAAGGAACAAGAGAACAATCAAACGACCGGACATGAAGGATCAATGAAGTCAAAGGATACTGGAATGTCAAGCTAGAGTTGAGGGTAACGAATCATGAGATCAAGGGGAAACATGTGTGATTGAGACATCCTATTAAAATACCCCACAAGTCTGAAATCAGACCTGTATGGGCCACTACTAAAACCTTGTCACGCCCCAGAACCAGAATACTGGAGAGCGGGGGAATGACTCAGCCAGCTACGTATTACGGGTAGATGAATACCGTATAATACGATCAATTATGTCTACAAGACGAGGGGTGCATACTACATGGAAGTCTCACTATGGTCACTTCACATCTATTGTCTCAATCATTCAAATAAGAAACAAAAATAGAGAACATATAAGATAAAGCAGTAAGGCGTCCCAAACGCTTAGTCAAAATGTTCTTTGATATCTGGCTTTACAAAACATAGCCAGATGATGTAGCAAGGCATACACAATTGTTATCAGCTGCAGCCTGACTTAGTTACAATTATGTAAAAGTAAGTACAAGACGATCCGACTAACATGTCGGTGCCAAACGGCAAGGTATAAAGTAGATAACAAAACGAGCGGGGAAGTAAGAAACCCACTCGAGTCCTCCTGCGATCATCCCTCTAGTGTTGACCATCTTGGAGGTAGAAGTAAGCTGAGTCCTCGGGAACCGGCTCTAAATCTGGCCATGCAAAACCAGAGAGGTTAGACCTCTAATAGCAAGTACCACAAGGAAGCACGACATGAGAACTAAAACTAGTAATGAGAAATATGATAAATAGATCTCTGCTTGCCACTAGGATTCTCATAACATCACGATACTTCGAACCAACCTCCCAACCAAACAAGGACAGAAGTTGGCCCGTCATGTCCTGACATTCTGATCATCTTAGTTAGGCAACAGAGTAGTTACAGTACACAAACAAATCAATTTAAACGGCCATTCAACTACTACGGCTTGCTACTGTGTGTTCCAAGTTATCCTGGAATTATGCAATAAAAGATTTCTCAGTTCTCACTATGTGCAAGCAAGGCTAGTTTACCCAGTCAATCAATTGCGCCAATCATGAATTAGACGAGTCCCAGCAGGATACCCGTCATCAATATAATATACAATAAATAATATAACCAGATACCGCTCCGTGCCCGTGTGGCAGGCTTGCAGTATCTGTGGGGACCAGCCGACCTGTCGGGCACTACTAGTCCCAAGAGGGCTGCCATGTAAGAACTCGGGAATCCATTCTCTCCATGCAATCATTATTTTATTTAACTTAGTAGTCTCTACGTTGAGTGAAGTACCATGTCGTGGATCATGGTCATTCAGAATGAGTACTTTCGTACGGGGTACGATATGCACAACTCTACAATGATACCAGTGCGGTCAGGTTATAGGTCTTACATAGCGTAATGTAACAATCAAAACTAACCACGGAGTAATCATGCCTTGACCATAAAGTACATATGCTTCTTTGGTAAGATAAATAAATAATAAATGAATTGAAGCCTGCATGTGCCTGTATACCAACATTCGGGATCAGCCAGTCGATTTCAATAGTTCCTAATTAATATGAATGTGTCCCATTCATTCAATTCAAAAAGACGACTAGCCAGTCTCTTAGTTCCAACTAGGAACGCATGATCAATTTTTAGTCAAGGTCACAATCATTATCAATGGTGACAAGGCATAAAAGTCAACTAGTATTCAGTGGGGTCGAGTCTACAACTCTCAGAGTTTAATTCCAGTCAATCGGGGTATCTATAACTCAATTCACGACACATGGTACATCCCACGTAACAATCTATATTTAACAGAAATATTAACATATCATGATTTTATCAAGTTTATGCCAAAAGGCGTAAGGATATAAAATGGACATTAAATATCTAATAAAATATCAATATACAGGGCTATAGAGGATCCAGGGTAAGCAGGCTACGCTTATGTCAGCCTACGCTCAAGTCAGCCTACGCTCAAGTCAGCGTACGCTCAGGTCAAGCTACGCTCAAGTCATACGCTTCCAAAAGGCAGCGTATGAACTCCATACGACTCCTTACTATCCAAGCCAGCGTACGCAAGTCATACGCTTCCAAAAGGCAGCGTATGAACTCTATACGACTCCTTACTATCCAAGCCAGCGTACGCAAGGCATACGCTTCCAAAAGGCAGCGTATGAACTCCATACGACTCCTTACTATCCAAGCCAGCGTACGCAAGTCATACGCTTCCAAAAGGCAGCATATGAACTCCATACGACTCCTCTTCAATGCAGCGTATGTACTCCATACGCTTCCTCTTCAAGACAGCGTATGCAAGTCCATACGACTCCTCATCAAGGTAGCGTATACAAGACCATACGCCGCCAAAAGGCAGCGTATGAGACAGACTGCGCTGCGCTAAAGAGCACGCAGCTCAGTGGCGCTAGCTAAAAAGCTCGCGTACACTGCTCACTGTCTTCTCCAATCAGCAAGAACTCTATGGTTTGAACCCAAAGCTTCAAAATCCATAACTGGGTCAAAATAAGTCCAAATCCAACTTTGTAAAGGTCAAAATTGGGTAGAATAAAATTCTCTACAACATGGAACCATCAAAACTTAAAAACAAAGAAGTTTGATAGATCAAAACCACCAAAATCCGAAAATAACTAATTTCTAGATCTACTAAAAATAAAACTTCAAAACGAAAAATACCAAGTTCTAAACTCTCTTAGAATCACAAGGGAAAAAGAATGGAACCATAAAAATGGGTCCTCATGAAGAAGCAAGATGTACTTGCCTATGGGTTTGGTAGGTGGAGAGAGTAATGAGAAAGAAGGAGAAGAGTAATGGTGAAGGAGAGTAATGAAGAGAGAGAAAGAGTTTGGGGGCTTTAAATGGTGATGTGGTGGTAGGTGGAGGTATTGGGTTCATGTTGAACCAACACACCCGAAAATAAACCAACCTAGGCCAAACCTAAAGTAAGCTAAAGCAGAGAATAAAAGCAGGAAGTAAAATACAGAAAATTAATTACAGGAATTTTAATTTGCGTGAATTAAAGGAATTAAAATTCAGAACAATACATGATAAATATTTAAATAAATATATTAAAGCAGTACATGTATTAAAAATACGTATACTGGGAACGGGAAGTGACATCTAGGCCAGCAAGTAAGGTATGTGTCGAATACATGAATCCAGAAATATCCATACGTGTTGATACAGAGAATCACATAGAACTAACTAGAACTGAAATACAGTAATTGACAAATAAATGAGAGAACTATCAGAGAATGTACTCGCCTGATACTCTGAAAAGAGTAGCGTAATATCAGATGTCTGTACCAGGGTCACGATGTCCTAAAATAGAGCAATATAGTTATAACATGTCTAATATGAAGGTAAATGTAAGATACAATGCAATCTACATGATTTCTAAGCCAATCTAGGTCAAAGTCAAACTTGGTCAACTCTTCAGTCAAACTAAGTCAAATTAAGTCATACTAGGTCACAAGAAGTTAAACTAAGTCATACAAGGTCAAACAAGGTTAAACAAGTCTAATCTAGGTTAAAGTCAACTCTTGGTCAAACATCCTAGCCAAACTAGTCAAGTTATCTAGGGTTTAGTCAATAATGGTCAGACTAGTCAATATGGTCAAACTAGGTCAAAGTATAGACTAACTAAGATTTTGGTTAATCATAGACTAGTCAATAAGGTAATTAGGTCAATGGTCAACTATCTAAGTCAAACTCTATAAGGCTAACTCAAAACCAAACATAGGCTAACATGTCTTAGGATACCTAAGATACTATACCACAATGTTAAGGTATAACCAATTATCTATACAAATATATCACACAAAATATATATAGTACAATACCAACCTTAATCCTGTAATCAAGCTAATCCCATTCTCCAACTCAAGTCATGACTCAACTCTCAGTATCTCACTTAACCCCATACATATCTTAATCTACATACAGCTATCCACATAACCCATATGGTCAAACCTAAATCAACTAGTTAGGGTTTAGTCAAACTTGAGTCATCAAGTCATCTAAAATCCATCTAAGTCAATTCTAGGTCAAGGTTGACCTATAGTTGACTTTGGTCAACAATGGTCAACAAGGGTCAACTTGCTAGTCAACCTAGGTCTACTAAGCCTATTGGTCAATTCCAAACTCACTAACCATAGGCTATAGGCTAGTGTAACTAGATACCATGTATAGGTATCTCATATAGGTGTCTATAGCCATACATCTATACAATATATATCTAATACCATATATTCTCACCTATATATAACCTACATATATATCCAACTATATATATAATACCCACATATAACCTCTCTATATATATAATCGCTATATATATATATGATACACTATATATAATACTTTATATATATATATATATATATATATATATATATATATATATATATACTACATATAGAGAGAGAGAGAGAGAAAGGAGAGTGAGAGTGTGTATGAATAAAGGAGTGTGAGAGTGGGGGTGATGGGGGTCATGACAGCAAGGGGGAGGGGGGAGTTGATCTCAGGAAAACTGAGAAAGGAACCCAACTCACACACATACATATATGCATATATACATATACCCATTCCTACATATATACATGTATATATACTCTCCCATACCCACATACACACACACATACACATATACTTACATATACAATATATATACGCACAAATATTCATGTATATACACACTAAAATCGATTTAAAATTCAATTTAGAAAACAGAAAAAATATCAAAAACCCAAACTGGAAACACTGTTCACTCGAAATTAGGTAAACCTAAATTCGAACCAAAACTCGACTAAGGCTCGATACCAGTGGTTGGTAACACTAGCCCCCAGTGTCCCTTAGTGTCCTAAGTGCCTGACACGACACCACGACACAATATGATGTGTCAAACACTAAAAATCCCAAATCGGGTAACTAGACAGTGTACTGTGTCGTGCAAAGGTGCACACGCGTGTAGGACACGACACACGTGTCCATATGTCTCGTGGTCGTGTCCCTAGGTTCGCCTAGGGTTGGTCTAGGTGTCCCACAGCCTGAAACATGTCCAAGTGTCGTACAGTGTCGTGTCCGAGCCCGTATCAGAGCCCAAATCCTCGTGTGTGCTGTCAGTGTAAATTCAATGCACATACGAATTCGTGTCCGACACAACACTAGAAGCCACAAAACTTGGGGGGCATGTTCGCAGATATTGCCCCCTCGTGTCCACCAAGTGTCACCCCTCCACGTGCCGTGTCGTGTCCTACGTGAGCCCCGAGCAGCAAGGGACTGAACGCGAGCATGGTGTGGTCTCGTGCAGCGAGGACAGAGCCTCGTGGACACGACACACGCATGGATACGTGTCGTGCTTGTGTCAGGGTGTAGCCTAGGTCTAGGGCTAGGGTTTAGGCCTGACACTTTGTGTCCACGTCATGTCTAGATACGACACGAAGGCCGTGTCAGTGTGTGTTTAACACTGCGTGCAGTGTAGTATGTGGTCAGTGCGTGTCGGATTTCTCGTCCGACACGACACGAGGTGACATGGCACTTGGGGGCTAACATGTCAGTCATGGCCCCTACGTGTCCACCAAAATTGGTGTGTCGAAGTGTCGTGTACAGTGAGAAATGGGGCTCGAGTAGCAGGACATAGTGTAGGTGTGTGTACAGTGTATTTGTGTCCGTTTTTGATACGGACACGACACGATAACGTGCTCAGTCCTAGTGTTTTGGATTCAGGATGTCTAGGGCTAACCAAAACTGCATTTTGTTTTGGAAAACAACAACTTTTATTCCTAAGTGGTATTTCACCAAACACTGTAATTAAAACACTGATACGTGTCCGATACGGACATCAAACCAAATCTATTTCCTACCAAACTTGACCTACAGGTCCATGGTACCTAGATGCATGCAACCATGAAGAGAAAACACAATCTTAATAGGTTTTGTGACTGTTTACCTATTGTGTAAAAACTCAATGAAACAAGGTTTTGGGGGGGGAGTGTCCTCTTCACTTGATGGTGCCAAGATGGTGTTCAACCTTGCTAGCTAGCCTCCCTTAGCATCCTCAATGGTGTAATGCCCCGCTCCGCACGGCGCATTACGCTGAAGCGTTGACTCAACGAGTCGCGTGGATCGAATAAAATGTATCGATGCAAATCGATAGGCGAGTTACGTTGTCCCGAGCAATGCATCAAACTAAGTTGATGCGAAGAGTTGCCTTGTCCCGAAAGAATGCATCGAGTTGAATCGATGCGAAGTGCCGCGTTGCCCCGAAGGATGAGTGCGTTGAATCGGCTCGAAGATTCTAAGAAATCGAATCGACCAAGGCGCAAGTCCGAATCGTTGAAGTATTGATTTTAGTTGGTTTCGTGTGCAGGTTATACTTTGACGGAAAAATATTAGAGGTCGATCTTTTGCAATATTTAGTAAGGGGTCCGCGAAATCAAATCGTCGCCTTGCGACGGGCTAAGACTTGGGCACGCTAAGGCAAATCGGACGTATAACTTAATGAAGCACGAAGTGCTCGAATGGCTAAGTCAGGAGAGTGGCCGTGCAACAAAGTTAGGGAATCGAGCCGCATCGGCTCGGTGAAACGACGAAGGCGTATCGACTCAAGGTGGGAGGATTGACTTCTTTTTACTTCTTCATTCGATAAGTCAAATATATCATTGTATGCTAAAGTTAATCTATCGACGCCACGGGCGTGGCCGATCGGAGATAAATCATAGTGTGAGTCGAACACTAAGTAAGAACAATTGAAATGAAATGTGCATCAATATGCATGAGTCGCTATAGAACATTAGATATCGCTAAGGCGAGCGCCTCGGTGCGCAAGCCATAAGAACATGGGATAACTGTAATCGACGAGTGCCTCAGTGCACGAACCATATCGTGCCTTTGATGCACGAGTTAGACGGCTAGAACATTGAAAGACAATAGGCGAGCGCCCTAGCGCGCAAGCCCCGAACATTGAATGCTAAGTTATAGAACATGGGGATACGGTCGAAACGTGCCTACGTGCACGGGATAATAAAAGATGGCTTCGTTGCGAGAGAATACAGTTGTGGCATGAATGTGGCAGAACTGTCGGATATGACATGTTGCCTCGAAAGGTGTTCGAGACCTTCGGGTCGTTCGGTTGACAAGCATTGAGTTGAGGCACGATGCCATTGAATCATCGAAACGAAGTGCAAAACGAAAGAACATAGAAAGCTAAATAGAAGAAATACGAGACGATAAGTCTGAGTCTCGGACTCAAGACTATGTTTGGTTGTTTGAATTTAACTGTTGAATGATAGGGCGTTGCATGGTCGATTGGAATGGACTCGAGATTAATGTGATAATAACTCGTGCACGAGTATCCCCCCCAAACGGTTAAATGCCGGAGGTCCCCGGAACCGATTTGGCCGCGGAGGGATGGATAATCTTTGTAGGCGCACATCCTTAAACAAGATGGGAGAAGCCGTAAATGATGGCATGTATCGGGAACGTTTTGGTTGTTTGGGATGTGACCCAACCCGTGAAACGCCCGGCAGCCCAACCAAATAGAGAGAAAAGAAGGAGAGAAAAGAAAGGAACTCCTTTAGTCCATTCCGGCGCGGATACGCCAACGGCCCTCATATAGTTAAGAAACGATGGGTTGAAAGTGTAGGCGCATATACGTCCCGCATAGAGATCCTGCTTAGAGATGCACATATAACATGACAGGGAAAGATTACGGCGTATTCACCTTGCGTCGGTGCAAGGGCGAGTGCGTCGACTTGGTAAGTCGTGCCATGAATCAAATACGAGATTGCTTGTTGCTTGCCTATTCAATTCGATAACATGATGCTATGATAACATGCTTTACGCTTTCAAAGATGCCATGAAATTGACCCTAAGGAGAACATAGCAAGATCATAAGCTAAGTTGCATGATTCAACATAAAGATTAAAATGTCGGTTTGGAAAGATGATCCTTGCTTCAGTACATGCGAGGACGAACGTACTGATCCCCCACCAGCTTCTTGCAGGGTGCAGGGAATGGATTGCTCACGGTGAGGCGTTGCTTGAACGTGTTAAGGCTTGGAATGCCGAAGCGCATTGAAGCGTGCTATCGTATTGACGCTCGGACTACGCAGCTGGATTGATGCGGCCGAGATATAGAAGGCATGATGTATGGAACGTTGAAATCCTTTGTGGGCAAGAGAGAACCTGAGTGTTGTAGCCAATCTGGCATATATTGTTAGGCTATCGAAAGCCATTGTAATCTCAGTTTCAGATATCAATAAAGAGAATTATTTCGTATACTCTGTTTTCTTTCGTTGTTAACATCGAATCAAAAGATAACCATTTGAGAACTTGTCATCTTGCCTTGCACGAGCGCAACTCCAGGCTCGTGCGGCATCACGCCCCCTGCGAGGACGATGATTCGGGTGATTCCGGGTCGGGGCGTGACAAATTGGTATCAGAGCTCTAGGCTCAATTTCCTCTGGACGCTCGCTTCATTACAATTCGAAAAGTTGCCCACCACCACTTGATATCACTCTTGACTCTACTCGATGCCGTACTGGATGTTCCATACAATAAGTCTAATACAAATCGTGTAATTTTTGCCGCTTGTGTTTTGGAAATTACACGATGTTTGCTAAGAAAGTCGTGAGGGGTATATTGCATTGAATGCAAACGAGCCGTAAAAATGTTAGTTGCTGCAAGCACAACAAATTGTGAAATACGATTTGAGATGTTGTCGCAATGTAACATGTTGAATGAGAAATAAAACGATGCACGAAGTGCAACGAGTAATGGTGAATATGCGTTAAAATAAAAGTGAGAAGTGATAAGCCAATACCGAATATGTTAAACGGATTGTGCATTGACTTGGAAAGTCGAGAGTAATTCGTTGCACGAGGTGCGGTAAATGTCGGAAATGATCGTTGCACGATGTACAACGCGTATTGAAAGTAAAAATTATTGTACGTGGTACAACGCATATCAAATTAATCGTTGCACGAAGTACAAAGGAAATTGGAAATGAATCGTGTACAAAGTGAAATAAAAGTGTCGAAAATAAATCGTAGCACGATGTGCAACGCATATCGGAAGTGAAATTTGTTGCACGGGGTGCAACGCGTATCTAAATAAATTGTTGCACGAGATGCAACGTAAGGAAAGAATTGAAATCGTAAATCGATAGAACGAATCGTTCGGTTGCATACCAAACTTATGTTGGCAAACGAGAACATTGACCGAGTTGCGTCGGATTTGATAGAATCAAAGTTACGGTTGTGATCAAGCACGATCACTGCGGAAATCGTGAGTCGGAAGAGATCGTTGGGTTATACTAAGTATAGCGCGAGGGAAATGGCTTGAATTCCGAGTGGTATATGCCATACCACGTAGGCGATGAATGACTCAATTCCGAGTGGTATATGGTATAGCACTTGTGCAATAAATTTCATCGACGCGTTGTGAGAATTGTGGAAGGTTTGTCCGCAACAGACGGGGGAGTACCGAGACTCGATTGAAAATTTATATGGCGATATGTTGATGCAAGTGTTCTTCGAAAATCGGTTGGGACGATAAGGCGAGACTCGTATCAATGAACGATACGTCAGACGAGAATAATAAGTCGGTCGGACGACCGAGACTAGAAAAACGATTAGGCCTTGAAGCAATAATCGGATCGACGGGAAAGGAATACTCGAGATTACAAACGAGTCGTACGACTTGCGATCTCGGTAGAAACGTTGGGCGAGATGAATCGAATCGTACGACTTGCGATCTCGATAGAAATGTTAGGTGATGTGAATTGTAATCGAATCGCACGATGTGCGACTTCGGTAAGAAAGTTGGTTGACACGAGAAATAGTGCCTATGAAATAGTTGGTTAAGTTACGGCGACACTCATTTGAGTACGACTGAAAACACGCAAAACTTAGAGGGCGAGATTGTATAACCCGAGGGCACGATGTTGGATAATCGGTAACTCGGTTACGCGATCAAAGTATAGCGGGATGCGGTGAATCGGAAAATGATTCGATGCGTATGGAAAAGTTTGTTGCGAACTTGGATGTATGCGATACGAGTTAAGTTGACATTGAAACGGATTCGAAGTCGACCCTCTTGCTATCTAAATTGTTATGAACTATCAAGATCGATACGTAAGGAAACGTAAGCATGATGTGAGAACACAAAATGGAGTGCGCCTTGCGCTATCAAAATTTTGTAAGTAACGATACGAGAATGAACGAATTTGGTTGATCGTAAATTTTGTGATTAATCAAGACGAGACTATAAGTCATCGACGATTGCTCGATGCGTATAACATCTCGTGTGTCGACCCGTGAATAAGATAGATTCGAACTTGATGCGAGTAGATGTTTCGTAAATTGCGGAATCATCGACGGCAGTGCATGACTTGACTCGGAGGATAATTAGGCATCAGTTGCGCCGATAGAAATGGTTTTATCCAAAATTGGGTAGTCGCATAGAATCGTCGGAACGTGATTTGGCTCCGAAATAAGATATAGCATGGTTCGTAGTAAAACTGCCCTTCGGTGATGATCCACAATTATCGAGCGTAGCTTCGGGGCAGCTGACCCTAGAAGACTTGACCGCCAAATCGAATTGAATGCTGCAGACCGTAAGATGACCCATGCGATATCGCATATGAGATTGCATCGATAACAAATATAACACGGTGCATGTTGACGGTAAGTCTAGGCGATCGAGAATTGTTGGAACAGCTTTCGATTGAGAATGATATAGTTATATTTTGAGTATTCGTCGGATGAATACTTGAATGGTTATGTTGGTCAACGGTCGAACTAGAATTCACCAACGGACTTGGTGATTCGGATAGGCGATTGCGAGAAACGTACTATGCACGAGAGGGAATGATAAGGGAATGACCTATAAGTCATGTCGTTAAATTCGGATTCACCTTGCAATTGAGCTTGCGTGAATCGAACTTGTATTCGATGTTGCGAAATGGATAAGTTGGGATTTTGGCTAGTGAATTCCTACTCGTTAGGAAATCGAATGTAAGACGCGTCGTAAAGACCTTTGTGCTAAGGCGATCGTTGCCTTGAGCACTGTCGCCTTGCTATAAACTTTCATGTCGGATAAATTGTGGCCTTTGTGCAATGTCAATTTAAACTTGCGTCGGGAGAATCTAAGCACGGGGACTATGTAAGTAACCAGCGGGCGTAGCCCTGAATGTTGATGCATTTGCAATTCAACGAAGGAAGTCATAATCGAGATAAGTGCATAGCCAGACTTCGGAAATAGTTGGGTAGCGACTTCGAACGCAAGGCGTTGCGGAGGATCGTTGCGATCGGATGCGCGATGGCTTGACGCGACGCGTAGAATTGATAGTCCCGATAAAACATACGAAATGAGAAATGCGATTTTGAATCGCGTCGCATGCAGTGACTTTGTTGAATGAATCGCATGTGTATCAATATGCATATGCGATGAAATTTCGAGAACAGTTGCTAAGGATAAGTCCGATCGAGAGTACGAGATGGCAAGCATAGGATTGAAATTTACCTGTCAGCTTTGTTCCAATTTGCTACGACTGGACTCGGTCGAAATACATATATCTTCGGGACGCCTTGAATATAGGTATGAATCCAAATCGAGTTGTATACAAAATTCAAATCGAGCTGCAGAGAAGACTATAAAATGTTAATGAAAGGCTTGCGAGATAGTGTGAAACTGAATAACGTTGGTGGGACGAGATCGTGATACGGTCTATAAAACACTTAGTTAGAGTGTTAGTTTTGGTTCGAGGACGAACCTTGTTTTGAGTGGTATATTCTGTAATGCCCCGCTCCGCACGGCGCATTACGCTGAAGCGTTGACTCAACGAGTCGCGTGGACCGAATAAAATATATCGATGCAAATCGATAGGCGAGTTACGTTGTCCCGAGCAATGCATCAAACTAAGTTGATGCGAAGAGTTGCCTTGTCCCGAAAGAATGCATCGAGTTGAATCGATGCGAAGTGCCGCGTTGCCCCGACGGATGAGTGCGTTGAATCGGCTCGAAGATTCTAAGAAATCGAATCGACCAAGGCGCAAGTCCGAATCGTTGAAGTATTGATTTTAGTTGGTTTCGTGTGCAGGTTATACTTTGACGGAAAAATATTAGAGGTCGATCTTTTGCAATATTTAGTAAGGGGTCCGCGAAATCAAATCGTCGCCTTGCGACGGGCTAAGACTTGGGCACGCTAAGGCAAATCGGACATATAACTCAATAAAGCACGAAGTGCTCGAATGGCTAAGTCAGGAGAGTGGCCGTGCAACAAAGTTAGGGAATCGAGCCGTATCGGCTCGGTGAAACGACGAAGGCGTATCGACTCAAGGTGGGAGGATTGACTTCTTTTTACTCCTTCATTCGATAAGTCAAATATATCATTGTATGCTAAAGTTAACCTATCGACGCCACGGGCGTGGCCGATCGGAGATAAATTATAGTGTGAGTCGAACACTAAGTTAGAACAATTGAAATGAAACGTGCATCAATATGCACGAGTCGCTATGGAACATTGGATATCGCTAAGGCGAGCGCCTCGGTGCGCAAGCCATAAGAACATGGGATAACTGTAATCGGCGAGTGCCTCAGTGCACGAACCATACCGTGCCTTTGATGCACGAGTTAGACGGCTAGAACATTGAAAGACAATAGACGAGCGCCCTAGCGCGCAAGCCCCGAACATTGAATGCTAAGTTATAGAACATGGGGATACGGTCGAAACGTGCCTACGTGCACGGGATAATAAAAGATGGCTTCGTTGCGAGAGAATACAGTTGTGACATGAATGTGGCAGAACTGTCGGATATGACATGTTGCCTCGAAAGGTGTTCGAGACCTTCGGGTCGTTCGGTTGACGAGCATTGAGTTGAGGCACGATGCCATTGAATCATCGAAACGAAGTACAAAACGAAAGAACATAGAAAGCTAAATGGAAGAAATGCGAGACGATAAGTCTGAGTCTCGGACTCAAGACTATGTTTGGTTGTTTGAATTTAACTGTTGAATGATAGGGCGTTGCATGGTCGATTGGAATGGACTCGAGATTAATGTGATAATAACTCGTGCACGAGTATCCCTCCAAACGGTTAAATGCCGGAGGTCCCCGGAACCGATTTGGCCGCGGAGGGATGGATAATCTTTGTAGGCGCACATCCTTAAACAAGATAGGCGAAGCCGCAAATGATGGCATGTAGCGGGAACGTTTCGGTTGTTTGGGATGTGACCCAACCCGTGAAACGCCCGGCAGCCCAACCAAATAGAGAGAAAAGATGGAGAGAAAAGAAAGGAACTCCTTTAGTCTATTCCGGCGCGGATACGCCAACGGCCCTCATATAGTTAAGGAACGATGGGTTGAAAGTGTAGGCGCGTATGCGTCCCGCATAGAGATCCTGCTTAGAGATGCACATATAACATGACAGGGAAGGATTACGGCGTATTCACCTTGCGTCAGTGCAAGGGCGAGTGCGTCGACTTGGTAAGTCGCGCCATGAATCAAACACGAGATTGCTTGTTGCTTGTCTATTCAATTCGATAACATGATGCTATGATAACATGCTTTACGCTTTCAAAGATGCCATGAAATTGACCCTAAGGAGAACATAACAAGATCATAAGCTAAGTTGCATGATTCAACATAAAGATTAAAATGTCAGTTTGGAAAGATGATCCTTGCTTCAGTACATGCGAGGACGAACGTACTGATCCCCCACCAGCTTCTTGCAGGGTGCAGGGAATGGATTGCTCGCGGCGAGGCGTTGCTTGAACGTGTTAAGGCTTGGAATGCCGAAGCGCATTGAAGCGTGCTATCGCATTGACGCTCGGACTACGTAGCTGGATTGATGCGGCCGAGATATAGAAGGCATGATGTATGGAACGTTAAAATCCTTTGTGGACAAGAGAGAACCTGAGTGTTGTAGCCAATCTGGCATATATTGTTAGGCTATCGAAAGCCATTGTAATCTCAGTTTCAGATATTAATAAAGAGAATTGTTTCGTATACTCTGTTTCCTTTCGTTGTTAACATCGAATCAAAAGATAACCATTTGAGAACTTGTCATCTTGCCTTGCACGAGCGCAACTCCAGGCTCGTGCGGCATCACGCCCCCTGCGAGGACGATGATTCGGGTGATTCCGGGTCGGGGCGTGACAAATGGTAGGGGGTTCCAATGCAAGAAACTAGGCTCAATTTGGAGTTAAAATGGCTAAGGAGTGAGGTCTTGAAATTGTAGGAAAAACTAGGTTTTTTATGTAAATGATATGAGGTGTGTTGTGATGAGGGGGTGGTCATATAGGATGGGAGGTAGGGTTGGCTGCCATGGGAAGGGTATGGGTAGATATTAGG
>JANAVB010019799.1:10278935-10343935 GCA_029216955.1 Iris pallida
CAATAGAGATAAAATGACCATAGTAAGACTTTCATGTAGTATGCACCCCCTCGTCTGGTTAGACAGCATTGATCGTATTATACGGTATTCATCTACCCGTAATACGTAGCTGGCTGAGTCATTCTCCCGCTCTCAGTATTCTGGTTCTGGGGCGTGACACCGTATGGTCGGTTACTACGAGAAAAGAATCATACATTCATTACACTAGTGCCAAAGAAGGAGGGGGCCACGGTAGTAGCAGATGTTGTAATTTTTTGTACAAAATTATCACGCATCTTAGTGTCGCCATATGGATATGATTATGCAATAGTTGATATCTGCAAACCAAGCTGCATTTGTTCGAGGTCGGGCTATTGCTGACAATAGTTGTCACAACCCGCACCCGAAAGTTCGGGTACGAGTACGTGGAAACACGTCCTGCCTACGCCGCAGAGTCGACGATAGTACACTGTCTAATCCTCAAATAACATCAAATTTAGTAATAAGAATATAAATCACAATATTAGGAATCTAACTCAATCACAAGTGCTAACAGATATATGAATAGAAAGAAATATTCGCAAGAGATCCAATCCAGAAGTACATGAATCCTCAAATAGAGTACATCCCAAAAAAATGTTCTGTAACAGAATCCAGACAATAAATAAGTAAAATGCTAACTAAATAAGCTTCTCCAGTGGTAAATTCGCTACTGCATCTCCTGTATCCTCAGATATACCATGATCAGCCTCAGGTGCGCCATAGTAAGTGGGGGCACCAGTAAATCATCGCCTAAAAATGTGGTTATCCAGTCAAGGTAGGAGCAAGTACGAAATATGATCACTATCCATAACATGATAGAAACTATATAACATGAATAGAGTTTGAGAACAGAAAATAGTAAACTGTAATCATGATCCGACAAGTAGATAACAGGAAAATGGATAAACATGGTAGGAGAAATCAAGGCATAAGACAAAATCAATATGAAATGCATAAGTCTTAACTATTCTAAGTGTATTTGAAATACCACATTCTATATGTGATCAAACTGAGGGATCCACTTGGTCCGGCTTAATCATATGTGTCGTCACTACAACAAATATGGCCTACAATAGCATGCGCAGAACGCTATAGAAAGCCTTCTATAGCAGATTCTGTCTGCTATGATCGCCCACTATAGTATGTCCAGACATGTGAACGCTATAACATTATAGCGTTCATGAATGTTGTAGAAGGTTTATAGCGTTCGTGTATGCTGTTGATGGTTTATAGCGTTTATGAATGCTGTAAATACTTTATAGCATTCTAGAACGCTGTAGATAGTTTATAGCGTTCGTGAGTGCTGTGGATTACTTATAGCGTTTATGAATGCTGTGGATTATTTATAGCGTTTGTGAATGCTGTGGATGATTTATAGCGTTTGATGATGGTTTGATTTATTATAGCGTTCATCATATGCTATCGTGGTAGTAGCAATTTAGACGTTTTGAGTTCTATAAACCTGCTACAGAATTTTATATTATCATATCTGCTACAGAATTTCATATTTCATAACCTGTTTTGTATCACATATAAATAACAATAATGCAGACAATTTCAATCGCAACTTGCATTTCGATCAATCAAGATATAGTAAAGATTTGCCAAAATATGAAATGTTTCATTAGAACATTCAAGATGTACAAAAAGTAGTAGTCATTAAAACATTCAAATGTAGAAAAAGTAGTTGTACGAAAATAAACCATTCCATTTACAAAGTATCTGTAGTCCAAAATAAACCATTCCATTTACAAATATATGTAGGCCAAAAAACAGCTCGCCTCTTTCCTTCTAGCAGCTATCCACAACCATCAAAAACATATACGCCAACCTACACAAAATTGAGAAGAAAACACATTAGGATATAAAAAATAAGATAGAAATATTTCTGATACTCAAGTAGTGTTATGTAATAGCGAATACAATATGTTCAGTGGCTAAGGAGGCATGCAGTGTGTTAAATGTGAAGTTGCAGGACAGTAGTGTTATGTAAAGCAGTGTAATACATGAAGTAAAGTGCAAGAAGGTTTTACTGGACAGAGAAATTTCTGATACTAAGTTGGACACATGTATACCTCATTACACTGGCTATGCAACTTAGGCTGATACATCACCAAGGAGGCGTATTAGTTTCAGTTTTAACGTATGCTTGTACGATCTTTGTAACCCAGACTAACACTTATTTGTAACTAACGTGCTCTCGATGGCTAGTGGTTTTGGTTTCCTGTCAGGAAACCAGATTTGCACTATTACGTGGGGTAGACCCGCAACAGGACACGCTTGTTCCTCCATGGAGGGCCGCTAGGCCAGATCCTATCTGGAATGCGTCGAACCCAAGGTAAAATGCAGGAATGAACTAAGGCTAAAGCCTAGGCACTTGGGCTTATTGGGGTAAATCAACACAGTGGTGATTAATTTTAAAATTACCACAAGATAGTAATTTTACTCTCGTCCAGGTTGTCCTGAAACCACTTGTTTGGTAACTAAGAAGTCCAAGAAGTTTAAAATGTGCAAATTAGAAGAGATGGAAACTAAAAGCCAAAATAAATTAGAAAAACATCACACTTCTAATGTCAAACAGAGTATAAGCTATTAACTGGACAAACAACCATCATATAACGAGCAGTAAATAAACCAAAGTATATAAGCATATTGGACAAAATTAATTTAAATTATATAAAATTAACTAGTTTAAAGGAAACAGAACAAGAGCTTCTATATGTAATGTCAAATGCTGATGATTTGATAGTGCAAAATTATTGTTCCAAATGAACCAAAACAGAGTGATGTTTAAAAGAGTGAAATAAGTTTCTGCTAACAAATTATGATTGTGGAGTTACCTTATTTCTGGAAGTAGTGAACTTTAGAGGTTGTACATCAACAGCATCAGAAATTTTATGCCAACAATAGAGACTAACTTGATTGGTACCATCAACAAGAAACGAGAAGTTTCCAATAAGACTTCTAGGCTCTCGATGTCATTCATTTGGAAAGAAAGAGACCAGATTTTAGGATAAGATATGAGGATCAGAGTCGCAGAAATATCAGTAGTTTCTATGGTCAATTGCCTTAGTGTATCTGACGAAATGTCAGGATCCCTAAGATTGCATTCCTTTATTTTCATCCAGAAATTGTTTTCTTCAACGAAGCACAATCGGTATTAAACCTCCTATTTTGCATATAGGAAGCTTTGTCCATGACGATGTTGTGTGGTATTCCATCCCAAAACGGGCTGATAGTGGTAGTCCAAACCGAAGCACAGATAGAACCGGGATAATCCAGACAAGATTAAGTTTGCATCTCCTAATCCAGACAAGATTAAGTTTGGATCTATGAAAAACAAAAGATGATGATTCCCACCAAGCTTAGGCCTGATTGAAATATCCTTGGACCGCAGACTCACAATCATTAACAATATGATAATAAAAATTTCCATAGTTACATATTAAACAAAATAGTTAGTAAAACAAGTTATGGATAGAAGAGACTGAATTAACAAAAGAACTATTCCAACTTCTTTTCTAATTTGTCAAATAAACATTTTTAGAACCTCATTATGCTTACCGTGACGAAGACCATGTCTGAACCATCCAGTGCTTCCTGAATCAACTCCTTGCATTCTTGGGCAGCATTCATACCAATATCTGGGTTCCCACCAGCACCAAGTCCCCTAGTCAGCTCCTGACCTATTTGCAACCGATGCTCAGGATATACTGGCGACATTCTTAGATTTGCAGATGTCATATTTAAAATTTTGCCCCATCATCTTGCATATCTGCTTTCAGATTTGCAGGAATGTTGACTGGCCATGCTTTTGATTTACGTGAAAGTGGCAAACCCATTGAGCTTTTACTCGAAGATTTTGTATATGAGATTGATAAAGATGTAAAAGTTTCTCAGAAGATTTTGTACGCAGCCTCCTTCGAGGAGCTTGCGAGAAGTCATGTGCATTAATGTGACACCATTATTTGGGTGATGATTAATTACTGTTGGTCTTAGCTTGGGGGGGTTGGATTAAGTTGTCTACCGCTGAGATGGAACAAGTGTAGCTAAGAAAGGAGAAGCCATGGAAATTTTGAGATCTTCTAAGGTGGAGGATTTCAGAGTGCAACAATGTTCTGGATATCTGTTTCTCATGATCAATTTCACTATCTTTTCTACTGTTCTCTAGTAGTATCCAAAATCTGAACCAAAGTTGAGATCAAATTGCGAAGTGTGGCTGGTTGTGGTGTCAACAACATCAGAGGTATCGGATCTAAGTGGTACACCAATTAAAACTTAAGAATCAAAAAAATCTTAGGCGAGGACTCCAATAAATCATGTGGTTTTTCCAATTTACAAGATTGAGTAAATAGGCATTACCTCGAACAAATTATAGCAGCAAATCAATGAACCAACAAGCTAGTTCTAATATTCAGTCTTCCAACGTCAAGCCGCATCATCAGAAAAGAATAGAGACTTAAATAAGAGAGGCTTTCTGACCTTACTGAGAGAGTTTGGATCCTCGAAGAATCCATCAGAAGCGGCAGACCTCTCGTGCCTGGAGATGAAAAATCGATCGAACATCAATACAAAAAAGTAGGTTAGGGTTTCTAGAAGGAGACAAGGGTTAGGGTTTCCCGAAGGGGATGGGGGTTTAGGGTTAGTGATGATGCGGAGGAGGAGAGGACGCGAGCCGCTGAATGGTAGAGGAGCTGGTGGAGGAGGTTTTGAGCTCCGTCACCGGTAGTGGAGGAGATCTTGGGCTGACGCAGGCGTCCCCAACGATGGCAGTGGAGGGGGCGAAGGGGAAGAAGAGGACTTTTCAGACGAAGAGGAAGGTGGCAAGGCTCCATGGTCGATGAGAACTGCTGCTGCACCTCTTCTTTGGTTGCTCGGTCGAAGCATACAGATGACGACCGATTCCATACACTTCATATGCAAATCAAGAAAACCCCAAATTAGAAACCCTAGAAAAAAGAAACTGAGAAGAGAGGAGAGAGGAAGAGAAGTGAGGGATTCACCAGCAGCCGCGAAGAGATAAGAAGATTGGGAAAGAGACTGGTGCCCAGAGCATGGTTGAGTGAAATCTTATTTTATTTTTTCGCCAGAAGCAATGTAGCCAAATTGTACTTACCGCCCAAATTTTGATAGAAAATGAAGAAAAAAAATTAAAACATTATTTCGTTGCTATAGGTAAAAATTTTGTAGGTCCAAATTGTACTTACCGCCCAAATTTTTGGCAAAATTTCAAACGAAAAATGAAAAAAGATTCTACAGCATTCAGAAAACGCTATGAATAGATATTTTTATACCACTACAGAAAGAACGCTATTGTTGATAACATTCTATAGCGGGGACACTTGAACGCTATAGAAAAACTGCTATTGTAGGTCATATTGTTGTAGTGCGTGTATGATTTAGTTATCAACATGGAATAGGGAACAAGGAATACAGGTTTTGATCACATATATACTAAGGTATTTTGCGTCCAACTAGTAAGCATGGATCCAATCTCAATAGTAAAACATGTACATGATAAATTCAAAAATAGGTAACAAGGCAAACATGTAATAGAATCCATAACAGTAATCTCTTGTGATAGTCGTGACAATAATCAGGGAATGCACATCTAAATCGTAAAATAAAGTAACTATCAGGAATAAAAGTAATCATTGTAAGTACTTGCCTTGGATTGTTGTAGTCGACGTGCGCGACACAAACGTGTCGATATGAAATTTATCAGAAGCTAAAGTCCATAATAATCCATAATAATTCCCCAATATTGCATAATCCTAAATCATAGTCATAGAAGATCATGTCGTCCAAGAGTATAACCATAGTCTATAATGTCTCATAGCAATGTATCCATAATCGTCGTTTGATTAGCAGAGATTAGACAGTCACAAAATAAGAAACACACGATTAGATCACGATCAAATTGATAATCGAAGAAAAAACGAAGGATTAAATACATAAATATCTTATAATATTTGGAAACTATATTTTATTAGTCAAAATATTTGAAATAAATATTTTGATAATATCGAATATCTTACAATTTATAGGTTAGAAATATATTAATTAGATAAAATACTATAAAAATATTTTAGATTTCCAAAATAGTTTGAAATCAATATATATACTTAGAGCTGTCAAGTGGGCCGGGCCGGCCCAGCCCGACACGAGTCCGGCCCCAAAAAATAGCCCATGTGTCGGCCCGGCCCGTATAATCTTGGGCCCGGACTAGCCCGGCCCAGTATATCGGGATGTGCCGGACCTCATATCTCGGCCCATAAAAAAGGTCCGTTCCGACCCAAGCCCAAGCCCGACCCCGGCCTGGCCCGGCACGGCACGGCACGGCACGAGAGAAATGGTTAAGGATTTATATTTTATCATGCTGGAGATGTAGATATAGTACAAAAAAATGTGAGGAATAAATAATCATATTTTTGAAACTAGCAAACAGCATTGCCAAACAACCTTAACTCCAAAATGTAACAATAATCAGAAGAAGTACATACCTTTGCATTATATGCTGCAGCTCTGATAGGATACTACAAATATTGAGCTAGTTGTTTGGTGTCCGGAAGTGCAATGGAACCCAAGAGAACTTGGACAAAAATTTATCAAGTTATTATACTTGTGTTGTTTTATACTGTCATGTTGTTGCTTTATATTTTGTTCATCCACTCACCAAACAACAAAGCTTGAGGAGCTACAAACGAGAACCTACAGAACTTAATAGGACCCACATCTTAAGTTATACTCTGTGATGTTTTTACTCCCATGTAGTTCCAAGGACCAAACATGAAGTATAATGGTAAGGCCTTCTTGTACAGAATCTTGTGGACGCCTAGCAGGAACTTTCAGGTGGATGGAAATCACCAAACAAAACTGTGTGTGTAATATATATATATATATAATATATATATATATAATATATATATATATATATATATATATATATTTGGAAAAAGGTAAATTTTATTCCAAATGAAAGGTCATAATCATACAACATACAATCTGAGTGGGACTCCCACTCAACACTCATCCATTCACCATAGCGTTCACATCAAACTCAATATTATGGAGAATGCCAACCGAGGAGTGACTAAGCCCTCAAAGATCCGGCGATTTCGCTCCCGCCAAACATGCCAAACCGCAGCCGCCAGACGGACTCTAGCTGTACGGAACCAGTCCTGACCTCGGCCCCTGCTATCGTATCACTGGGATGATGTCCCCAATGTATTTACCAGAGGCGCCCACTCCCAATACCCGACTCTGCTGACCATATCTGCCATGCCAAAGTGCACTCGAAAAAGATATGTTTAATAGACTCAGGCTCCAAACAGCAAAGCACACATTTTGGGTCCGGCACTGTCACTCCAAAGGAACTCAGGCGGTCCCTCGTCAAGAGGCGACCCAGAAGAAGCTTGTAAACACACAATGCATCTTTCTGGCCAGACCCTTACACCAGACGAAGTCGTAATCAGGGCTCAGAGGAAAAGTATGCCGGATGAGATTATAGCAACTACGGAACTGGAACTCCCCCGAGCCCGAAGATGCTCCAGGTGGCTCCCAGATCCACCTATCCGCAGGCAATGCCGAATCGATGACTGTAGACCTAATGATCCCTCTCAGCTCCTCAGTGTACCGATAAGATTCCGGCCTCCACTCTCCATCTCGTAAGATCCGACTACACGTCAGACCTCGCCTGTCCTCCGTATGAGTCGGGGAACCCCTAATGTCTAGCAACGAACGCCGATCAATCCAAGGGTCCCTCCAAAGGTCCGTGCCCGACCCATCCTTCATGACCCTCCGGATAGCAGACTTGAGCACACCCCTGTGTCTCAGGACAGTCTTGAACGTAACAGAATGGTTGTTATCAGGAGAACACGTCCAAAAATTGTCCTGCTTACATATCTGCTGTGCATCCAGTCCGCCCAAAGAGACCCCCGCTAACGAATCTCCAGGCCAGCTTGAGCGCAGAGGCCTCCCTGATATCCAGCAACGGCCTGAGCCCCACTCCTCCCTCCTTCCTGGGACGACAGAGCTGCTCCCACGAGATCGCATGCATACCCCCCCTCCAAAGGAAATCAGCACACAGACGCTCCACTCTCCGAATAGTGGCCACCGGAAGAAGGATGGACTGTAGCCAAAACTGGGCCACAGCCGAGATCACAGATCTGATCAGCTCTATGCGTCCGCCAAAAGACAGACCGGCGGCTTGCCAGCCTTCAACTCTCCGCTGGACATACTCTACCAGTCCCTGGCAATCCTGATCCCGCGCATAATTGACTGTGAGGGGCACTCCTAAGTAACGCACTGGAAGATCACTCCTCGCGATACCCAGGACATCCGCCCGCTCCTCCTTCTGGGAGCACCGGAACTGAAGTAGACCCGACTCTTATCCCTGTTCAGCTGGAGACCCGAGAAGGACCTCAAATCCTCCATAATACCCGCAAGCGTCTGCAACCCCATCATCGAAGGCTGGATGAAGACCAGTAGATCATCAGCATAGATAAGATGGGTAACTGGAGGGTCCATCCTTCGAAACAAAGGCACCAGCCGTCCACGGTGCACTGCCAGGTCCATCAGACAAGTAAAGTATTCCATCACAAGCGTGAACAGGTAAGGGGACAATGGGTCACCTTGCCTCAGCCCACGGTTGCTCTGGAAGTACCCGTAAGGAACGCCCTGGATGAGAACTGAAAAAGTAGGGGACGTGATGCACTCCTGATCAACGCAACCCAGTGATCCGCGAAACCCATGGCAGACATCAGATGACATAGGAAGTCTCGATTGACCATATCATACGCCTTCCTCAGGTCCAGTTTAACACAAGCTTTCTCCCCACCAGGTCTGCTGAATCCCCTCACCATCTCATGTGCCAGGAGGCTATGCTCTGCAATCGACCTCCCCTTGATGAACGCAGCCTGGTTTGGAGAAACCAAGTCCTGCATGATTCTCTCCATCCGCCGACACATAAGGTGTGTAATTATCTTGTAAAGATAATTACAACAATGCAATAGGTCTGAAATCCGCCAATGCAGTCGCGCCTCCTTCTTAGGCACCAAGGTCAGGAAAGTGTGGTTCAGCTCCTTCAAAAGCTTCCCTTTAGTGAAGAACTCCTGGACCACCTCCACGACCTGAAGCTTCAGAATATCCCAATGGCGCTTGAAGAAACCACTGCTGAAGCCATCTGGACCAGGAGCCTTGTTGGGATCCGCCCCCTTGACAATAGATTCCACCTCCTCCAAAGTGACAGGAGCAAGAAGGATGCTATTCCCAAATGGAGTCACCAACCGCTTCGTAATAACCTCTGGGAACACGGACAGGTAGTCAGTCTGGAAATATAAATCAGAATAGTACCTGACAGCCTCGCCCTGTATCTCAGCCGGCGTCCCCACCAGAGTGCCATCCGCAGCAAGAAGCTGAGATATGTGATTCCGATTCTGTCTAGTCCGGATAGCGTCGTAAAAGAACTTGGAACATCGGTCTCCATCCTTCAGCCAGGAACATTTGGCTCGCTGGGCCGAGCTAATTTCCTTCTGCAGCCTCAGAATGTTGACTTCTCCAATCAGCTCCTTCTCTCTAGCCGCCAGATCTCCATTAAGCATCGGCTTGCAGATCCTGCTGCAAGGATCTCAACTCAGCCTCCTTATCTTCTAGTGTAGACTTGGGCAACCCTGCACCCAACTCCTGAGAGCCCTCTTCGTGGCCTTGAGTCGACGAACCAATCGGAATTGAGCCGTCCCCTCCTGACCGCTAGACAAGCCCTCTGCGACAGCCTCCAGGTAGCCTTCCGAGAGATACCAACTGTTGTTATACCTGAACGGACGGGACTTCCCAAGAGATCGATCAGAGAAGCCAACCCTGATGGGGAGTGATCACTCGTCCCAGCTGCCAGACCCTCAGCCGAAGAGTTGGGGAAGTGACGGAACCACTCCCCGTTGCCCAGAGCTCGATCAAGCTGACAAGCAACCCTGTTGTGAGTTGCTTTGTTGTGCCAAGTCCAGATGAAGCCTGATCGAGACAGCTCCCGCAGCCCTGCCAGCAGGAGGCATCTCTGAAAATCATAAAGGATAGAATCTGGAACCGGACGACCACCCAGCTTCTCCCGTGATGCATAAGAGCGTTGAAGTCCCCGATCAAGAGCAGAGGAAGACCCGACGACTCAGCAACATCGGAGACACGAGAGATGTCCCTCCAAAGTGACTCCCTTCTCCTTCTATCATTGTGGCCGTAGACCGCCCCCAGTAAGAACCGGAAGCCACCCTTGTTCACGAAGGAGATGGCAATCAACTGCTCCGTCATCAATATCAAGTCACCATCCCAACTCTTCGAGTTCCAGCGAACCCAAATCCTGGCCATGTCACAAAGGGCCAGGTTGTGCAGCTGGGCCCAAGGAGAAGGGGTCCGTCGAGTAAGGGTCTTCTCCCCTTTAATCTTGGATTCTAAAATAACAGAAATGTCACACTTCTCTCTGAGGAGCACCCCACATATCTCTCTCCACCTCCCTAGCGAACACGCCCCCCTCACATTCCAGGCGATAATTGCCATTAATTAATGAGAGGTGGGGCCCCCTGAGAAACTCCCGGAACGACACCTGGGGAAGGTGCCGCATCCGTCGCTAAAGGATCCTCATCCATGCCAGTCGGAACCGTCTGAAGGGGAACGGCCGGAGATAACACCAACGCCCAGGCAGGGTTGTCAACACACACCGCCCCTTCTCTGTCTGTGTACGTCCCTCCATCATGGAGGGCCCATCACGCAGCAGGCCGACCGCACGTCTCTTCCTACAGTAAACCTGCCCTCCAGCCGAACCGCCCTCTCCACGTGCCTCAGTCTCCGTCACCACCATGCTTCTGGTAACTATACTACTCGGCCCCTGGCCAGTGGATACCACCCCACCCGTTGGAGCAAGTTGGGTAGATACAACGAGGCTCAAGCCGACATCACTCCCCTGATTAGTAACCTCCTCCTCCACGACCACCGCTCCACTATCATCTCTGAAATCCATATCACATGGGGCATCGGGGACCTCACGAGGAGGGATACAATGCTCCACCGGAGAGCCAGCCTCTAAGCAAGCACTGGCCAGATGTCCGAAACAGGAACAGCGGAACAGGTAGGCGGAACCCATTCATACTCCACCTTCTGGGTAAGCACCTCCCCAGAAGGGAGCTCATACTCCACCATCTTCGGGAGCTCCCCCCTGCCCGAATCTCCACAAAGATCCTCGCGTACATCAACCTCGTCCGAAAGGTAGTAGCCTCATCCGCCTTGATCGGGGTGCCCACCAGACTTGCAAGACGCATCAACAGGGGAACGCTCCAAAACCCAACCGGGAACTCGGGGAATCGGATCCATACTGGGATGGCATTCAGAACTTCCCTCTCACATCGCAGCTCTGGAGTCCACTCCTTGAGAATGATCAGTCGCGCCGTCAAACGTCCAGGGGCCGCCTTGGAGATCCTAGCGACATCCTCCGCCAGCCCGAACTTCACATAATAGAAACCATTCTCACGAGCATAGAACTCCATACTCCCCTTAGGCTTCCAGACTCGCGCTGCATAGCCCCGGATCTGCCCGTAGAAAGGCTTGTTGCCCAAGACATACAGGACGAGAGTATTTTCCAGTAAGCTGTCACCTGCTGGATCTCCTCCGCAGGAAACACCGCCCGGTAACCCCTCCAACCTTGATCGGCGGGACGTACTCCATCGATGTGGGGATTTCGGTCCCACCGGTTTGCAGATCTCGGCCCAGGACCGTCCAGCAGGCCGAGGGGGCGCCCCAATAGGCCTTTGGGCAATCACCGGCGGGAAGTCCCGATCCCTGAACATCCAGATCCACTACCTTACTCTTCCCCTTAGCCGCCGCGGTCGCCTTCGGCCGCCAACCCATCGATCGCCCAGCAGACACCCCGAACCCCGGCTGGGCCGAGACCCCGTCCCGTTCTGACGAATTTCGGGATGGCGATCCCGAACCTGACCCTGTCCGCCACTCGTCTTCCCCCGTCTTCGCCACCCGACGGCGCGTAACCGTCGTCCATCCTCCTTCCGACTGACTCCCCAGGGATCCGGACCCCGCGCCGAAAACGAAGTTCGATCCGATGCGCTCGACCCCTTCCCCGTGAGGTCCGACCCCTTCCCCATAGCGCCCGGCCCCCCCTCCGCCTGGGGGGGTCGTCGCCACCACCGGGGGGTCCGCCCGACCCCCCTGTGATCCCGCCCCCCTCCAGCCGCCGGGGGGTGAACTACTGCACGCACGCTGGGGGGGTCCGCCTGACCCCCCGTTCTGGCTCCCGCCCCCCCCAGCGGGGAGGGGGCCGCTCTGCTTGCCCGGGGCTCGCCTCCCGCCGGCCAGGGGGTCCGCGGTCGTGGGGGCGGCCCATGGCCAAGCCCTAGGTCGCGACTCCATCGGGAGACCGATCGCCCAGACTCATGCTTTAAAAATATATAAATTGTTGTAGTCAAGATTTGAACCAAGAACCTCTTAAATATAAGTAGCATTATAACCACTACACCACAATGCTTGTTACTGTGTGTATATATATATATATATATATATATATATATATATATATATATATATATTATATATATAATATATTATATAATATATGAGAAGGGATCCGCATCCCCTAATATTTGCATCCCCAAGCATCCCCATGCTATCTACCGTCGGATGTTATTTTAAGTCATCTAATCTTAACCATTGATTTGAATGGTTCAAATCAACGGTTAAGATTAGATGACTTAAACTAGATCCAACGGTTGTTAACATGAGGATGCTTGGAAATGCAAATATTGAGGAGATGCGGATCCCTCATATATATATATATATATATATATAAATAAATATATGAATATTAGAGCATTGATCAAATTCCAACTCCGGTCCGGCCCGAAACCCACCGTGCCATGAGCCACGTGCCGGGCTGGGCTCAAATTTTATCCTTAGACCTGGCCCGGCCCGCTATTTGCATGGGCCTAAGAGGTCCGGCCCAGGTTCGACCCGGCCCGACCCACTTGACAGCTCTATGTATGCCCCGGCCCACTTGATAGCTCTATGTATACCTAAAGCTCAATAATGATTAAGTTGAAAATAACTTCAATGGGCTAAAACTCAGCCCAACTTTAACTAATAATTAAATAAAAAAAAATATTGGGCCTCTGAGTCCAACCCAAAATAAAATTTGATTTTATTACATAGGCCCAGAGGCCAAAATAAATCAAAATCCAAAGACCATTTTATGCCTTAAGCCCAGAATGAAAACCAGCCCAATAATGTACTGCTGGTCCCAACAAATAAATAAAATTTTAACAAATCTATTCTATATAATAGGAAAACTTAGATGGTGAAACTTTCAAATTCCGAAAATACCCTTACATACTTATATAATTAAAAATAGTTCATTAATTTTAATAAGGACAACTTAGTAATTAGGAAGACTACCCTTTGGTCTTCCTAAAGAGTCTTCCTAAACTAATTAAGAAATGTTAAAATACGTGCAAGACACGTGCACATATGCTAGTAAATTAAAAACAAAAGTTGGATAGCAGAGAACGAGGGTTTCAAGAGAGTGGAAGGAAGAGAAAATTCAAAGAGATCGAGAGAAGGAAAGGTTTCGGAGGATTGTGCTCACTGGAAAGGGCGGCGCCGTAGGCTGGCCAAGCACGAGGGGTGCGGCAAGCGGTCGATATCGGAGTCGACGGCGGTAGTGTACTCCGGATCTGACCGGAAGTGGATCGACGGGTAGGGTACTTCGGATCTGGCTGGAAGCGGATCAACGACGATGAACAAGTCTAGGCGGTCCATCAAGCGGATCTGGCTCGCCTCGAGGTCGGAGGAGCGGCGGGGCGGCGGGGTCGAAGGAATGGCTGCGGCGGCGGTTCAGAGTTCAGGTGATTTTGGTGGTTGTGGTTGGGTTTAGTTGGCGGTGGAAGTGACGATGGTGGTGGAGATGAGGATGGTCGACGTCGGTAGGTGTTGTGGTGGTACTGACGGCACTGGGCGGTCATGGCGATGGTGGTAGTGGTGGTTGTGATGTGTCGATGGTCGTGGTCTGGGTGATTGGAGGGGTGGGTGATGCTGGTGGTTGATGGCGGTGGGTCGCCGGAGTAGTCGGAGGAGGAGGTCGGGACAGAGAAGGTCGATGGTGGTCGTGTGTGGTGGGGGTGGTAGTTGTTGTTGGGTGAGTGATAGTGGACATAGGAGATGGCCGGAGGAACGGTGTGGTTGGGCGGAGGAGATGGTCGGAGGAGCACTTCGCCAGAGTCCGGCCGATGAAGTACGACAGTGACGCTACAAAGCGGTGGCTGGACAGTGGGCTGTTGGCTGAGTAGAGTAGAAATATTATATAATAAAATATTAGAGAGTCTCCAATATTAAATAGTAAAATAATGGAGTGCTCTCCAAGCCTTAGTGACAAAATTATAAATTGTAATAGATTTAGGAGCAATAGTGGAAGCTACTAACTACTCTAACACCACTAACTAATGCTAACTAATCCATTAATTATGACTAATTAATAATTAATCATCCAAAGCCCAAGGCTTGGAAGGCCATAAACCACACAATCCACGCCCAAGGATTGGTAGGCCAAATAAGTTAGGCTAGCCCACAATCCAAGTCCAAGACTTGGTAGGCTAATAATAATTAGATTAATAATAATATTAAGCCTAACAATTAAAAGGTTCACTAATTATTAAATACTAATAATTATAGCTTGCTAGTAATAACAATAAATTCATAAATGAATTTCAATTTTTATAAATTCGAAAAATAATAGCACTAAGTTTTAAAAAATAGCAATATGATTTCTAGGTACTTAAAAGTCTATACCCCTTAAAAGAAATTTTGTCCTCAAAATTTGGATATTAATTAAATGATATGAATGCTATATTCAAATAAAAAAAAACTAGAAAAATGCTCTTTATTTCATCTTCACGCTCCCAAGTCGACGTCCGGAGAATGGTGACTCCAAGCTACGCGGACGAGAGAAATCGTCTGATTGTGCGACACCTTCTCCCGACGATCATAACCTCCATGTGCTGTTCCTGATAAATGAGGCTAGGATCCACTCGATCTCTGATGGGTCGATCACATATGTCGGATAAAAAAATATATCGCCTCAGCCGTGACACATGAAATATATTGTGCACCCCTTCTAAAGTAGCTGGTAGGTCTAGTCGGTCGGTGTAGAAGCATGAAAAATACTAAAAGAGGCGCATAGATGACATACACCTAAAAATAAAGTTTCTAAGTCAGAAGCTGTTAGTTAAAGACTTGGAATTTCTAAAAGATACATTATCCAGAGATGGGCCAGCGAGACGCATGGTTCATTCAGATGCATGATGAGTTTTTGTCTCTTGTATGAAGAGACAGACCTCAGACAGTGTGCAGTATTCAGACTACGAGAAAGATGTCAGTGATTTCGTCATCCCCATCATTATGTTTGCCACCTGTGAAGGAAGCAGTTGTATGCGTCTACTTCCAGAACAATATTTTGTAGTATATAATTAAAAAACTATGCGTTCAAGTGTTGACTGACCCACAGTTACTCAAAGAAAGATTATTGTTTGCAGTAAGCAATCAAATGCTATGCGTTTAAAGTAATTAGACGCAAGGCCGATCCACACTAAATAGATCGTGTGCTAACATGACAGTATTTTGTGCAACACATCTCAAAATATGGGGAGCTACGTGGTTCTCGAGCATGTTCACTCTCTACTAACCCCTAAGGTTCATGTGCCCAGTTTCATGCGTCTCTAAGGCAGAAGACAGTGTATTTTCGCACATACGCATATGGCTATTCCAGTAAAGAAAAGTTATAAATAGAGGACAATTCCTTCCTCGCACAAAAACACACGAACACATGCATAAGGAGAGACTACGCATACTGCTTCTTTGCTAAGAACTTTTAGAGAAAGAGAGAGAGCTTTCAGTGATAAAGTTTCCTTGCTACCGAGAGTTCATCAACGACCAAGCTTCAATAACTTCTGCATCAGATCGTCAATGGAGTAAATGTAACTACCACTTTCCAACGTAGGGTTATTTTAGTAATTTTTTAGGTTAATTATTTTTTTATATACATATTTTATATTAGTGGTTGCCTAGAATTATATTAATGTCAGTTAGTGGCTTGCCAATTAGATTTTGCAAGTGTTAGTGCTAAATTGTTAGTCATGACCTTAGCAATTAGAATGAATTAAGTTTAGTTGTCATGAAAGGAATATTCCTTTTTGTTGTAGAGATTCCTTCCTTTAGTTAATTAAATTCCATCATGACAAACGGAGAGGAACAAATTTGACATTTTATCATGATCCAAAGCCTACTATAAGAGCCATATTTTCATTAGGGTTTATTCATTCATTGTTCATTCATTAACCTCCTACTTTTCCAAAATTCTCTCTTCCCAAATTTCTCCAAATCTCTACCATACCCTAGTCAAATCTTTCATTTCCAATCAACTGCAATCTCCATGGAGGCATAGGAGTTTGGAATAACAAGGGAGACATTGGAGGAGAGCTTTGCTAGGAGAAATGCGTCCACCCTTGATTTTGTGTCCTTTGGAGGAGTTTCATTGGGAATCCATCTCCCAATAGGTATAAATCTCCCATCAATTTAATTGTTAATTTGTCATAATTAATCTATAGGGACCCATCCATGGCTAAGGACCATCCTTAGGGAGAAGAACTAGGTACTAGAAGACCCTATAGTAATAGTTATGTGAGCTTTTGTAGCTATATTGGGGGAAATTCGAATTTGTGACCACCAAGTGTTCGATATGTGTCCCAAAGAAAATTTCACTACCAAAATACAGTATTTTAGCGACGGATATTTAATGATGGATGTATTCCGTCGCTAATAGCGACGGACTTTCGACGAAACATCGATGGTCTTCCGTCGAATTGTAGCCAATTATTTTTTAATTTTAAGGATAAATCTCGGCCTGGAAATCCGTCGCTATATCGTCGATATATAGCGACGAAAAAAACTCGTCGCTATGTCGTCGCCCAGTTGTCAATATTTTGTGAAAAAATGTTAGAAAAATTGGCGCGAAAATTGGGCGTCCATATAGCGGCGGATTATCCATCCGTAAACTAGCGGGGTATAGCGACGGTCTGGCGATGGATATATCCGTCGCTAATCCGTCGCTAAATACTGTGCCCTAAAATAAAACGAACCGACGGGAGGGGGGGATTTTTCATTCCCCCAAAAATTTCTCTCCTTTCTCTCTCTCTTCTCGCGCTCTCTCTCTTTCACTCAGGTATTCTTCTCTCTATTTGGTGGGGGGGAGGGGGGGTGCACCTCGCGGGGGGAATCGTGGCCGCGAAAGGGGGGGGTAGGGGAGCGGAGGGAGGGGGGCCGGGGAGTGTTGGTGGTGGGGCGGGGGGGGAGGGGGGGTTAGGGTGGGGCGGCGGGGGGGGAGGTCGCGGGGCCGGGGGGTCTTGGTGGTCGGTGGTGGGAGGAGAGAGGGGTGGGGGCCGGCCGGAGGGGGGTTAGGGTGGGGCGGCGGGTGGGGAGGTCACGGGGCCGGGGGGTCTTGGCGGTCGGGGGGGAGGAGAGGGAGGGGGGGCCTGGCCGTGGGGGGGGGGATGGGGGGTTAGGTGGGGGGTCGGCGAGGGGGGGTTAGGTTGGGGGTCGGCGGGGGGGGGAGGAGGGGAGGGGGAGGGCTAGGTCAGGTTGGGGGTCGGCGGGTGGGGAGGTTGCGGGGGGGGGGGGCGTAGGGGAGCGGAGGGGGGCCGGGGGGGGGGTTGTGGTGGTCGGGCGGGGGGGAGGAGGGGAGGGGGGGTAGGGGGTGGGGGCCGGGGTGGGGAGGGGGAGGGGAGGTAAGGGGCTGCGTGGGGTCGAACGTGCTGCGTGGGGTCCGCACGCGCCCGTTCGATCCAACGGTTGAGGACGACTGGCTCCGATCCCCTATATATACTTTTTTCCCTTATATATACATATTTTCCCATATATATATATACACACACACACACACAACACACACTTGTAATTCACAATAAGCGATATACACTGTTGTTCTGCAGCCTATCGGCAGTAACTCCCTTACAAATTTCAACGCACATGCATGCACACACAAACTAATATGTATACACTATACACTCAACACTCTACACACCATCTATACACACACTAATACCAAGTACTCTAAATTTTAATGGATACCACACTTTTATGTCTATAACATCACCCATAAATGATACACTCTCACACACAACACACACTTTCCTTATCAAGCACAACACCAATGCACTAACACAATCACAAATACCAAATATCAAACACCCTCTATTCCTACACCAACACCATTATGACACCAACATCTAAACCATGTAGATATATATATATATATATATATATATATAATATATATAAATAATATATATATATATATAAAACAATTAGAACTAGAATAATATTCAAAAATTGACAAAATAGGCTCCAAAAACACATCATGGTGTATCATGACCCAACCACTCAATATCCAATTGTGGACACAATAACACAATCACAACTCAAATTGGACACAAAATTTCCTTTGGGAACACGTACCGAACACTTGATGGTCAAAATTCGTAAATAACACAAATTGAGCATATAATTTATCATTATCATGGTAGAAACCTAGATCTACCAAATTAAAGGTTTCTAACACCTAGATCTAGCATTAGAGAGTCAATTCCACCTATGGAAGGGTTCCTATGGGTTCAATTCGAGCCAATTCCACCTATGGAAGGGTTTCTATGAGTCGGTATCTGTATCGATATCGGACTATTTCTATGAGTATCAGTATTGATCGCTTAGGCGTCTAGGCGGTGTCTAGGCGGGTAGGCGGACTCTCTCTGCCGTGCACCGCCTACCGCCGTTTAGAACCTTGTGATCTGCAAACCTTGGTATAGAGTGAGTATCCTAGAAAGATATATAAGATATCTTAGTAGTAGCTAGGTAAGTATTGAAAATTAAATTTACTTATGCCAAGTCTTTTGGGCCTATCAGAGTTATAGATTTTTTCGAAAATCTAGTGTAATGCTGATTACCTCAAAAGGCTTGCATAAGTAAGAGTGTATAGAGTGTATATCGTAGGCAGATGAGTGTATAGAGTGAGCCTCCCTACTCCCTTCTCTCATTCAGGTCATGAGGTCTCCTATTCGCTCATATGATATCCATCTCAACCAAAGAGTAGAGAAGTGTGAAAATATTAATATTAACAAAGGATCGGTATCGGAATCGGTATCACCATGAATCTCATAGCTTGTTCTACCAGAGCATAATATAAAATCAAACGTTTGAAGCAGAGATTCACATTCAAAATATTAGAAGGAAAAAATTTACGATTGGTGGTTGGGCGAGCCAGAATCCTTTGAAAGGATGAAGCAGAGCTTCCCTACCACCAATCGCAAAGTTTTTTCTTCTAATATTTGAATGTGAAGCTCTGCTTCACACGTTTGATTTTATATTATGCTCTGGTAGAACAAGCTATGAGATTCATGGTAATACCGATTCCGATACCGATCCTTGGTTAATATTAATATTTTCACACTTCTCTACTATTTGGTTGAGATGGATATCATATGATACGGAATAGGAGGCTGAGAGAGTCGAAATAGAAGCAAGGAAGTAGAGGGAGGTCAGAGAGGGGGCCTTCTTGAGAAGCAGGAGAAGTAGAGCGACGAAGTAGAGGGGGGTCGGATCGGTATATATTTTTAATTGTAATTCTGTTTACTTTGTCTTGCGATGCAGATTTTCACATCCAATCTGCGATGGATCGTTACTTGATTGATCGTGCCATGTGGTAATTGTTCCAATAGACGTTACGAAGAAGTAGTAACTGTGAGAGATCATTGACCCGTAAGGATTTCGTACGTGATTACGACCTGTGGTCATCGCAAGGTGAACTATATGCGGAAAGACAGGATATGGTGTACAATACGACATGGCCTAATTTGATCTGAAGGATCCTAATCCCGAGGCGAAGGAGTTCTATGATATGTTTTAAGATGCAGATACTTCTCTATATCCTGGTTGTGAGACTCATTCCGTACTGTCAGGCTATGTCGTTAATGGCTTCAAGTTTAAGACAAAACTGTTGAGGGCCATTCACCGTTGGAGGGTCATTCCGTTGGAGGTGGTTACAAGTTCCATATTACACATCTAATCATGTAGAGAGGTTAAAGTATCCGAAAGGAAAATGAAATAGATGAGAGCGAATATGAGGAGGAAGAGAAAGATGAGGACGCGGAGGACGAAGAAGATGAATTTTCAGAAGATGATTAAAATTAAATAAATATAAAATATGTTTAACCACTAATTAATTTTCATACAACAATGAATCTTCCACATTACACGTCTAATACTGTCATTTTGTTTAATCTTTAATTAATATCCATGTTTCCATCAATCTTACCAGATGGCACCTATGACTCGAGCACGTCGCTTGAGAGAGGCACTGATGGCTGCTGAGGAGGTAGTGGTACCACCTGCTGCTGAGGAGGTAGTGGTATCTACTGCAGAGATGAAGGTCAAGGAAGAACTTGCTCCTACTATTAAGGGGATGTGATTCCTAAAGTCGAGATAGCTGTGAAGGAAGATGTGGCACCAGAAGGCAGTTGCACCGGAAGTTCCAGTCATCCATCTCTCTGGATATTGATCTTGCTGGTGTAGATCCTACTTATACGCAGTGGTTGAGGAGGGGAGATCTCTCTGGCCTACGTAGAGGAAAGTATATATATATATATTATATATATATATATATATATATATTATATATATATATATATATATATGATACGATTTTGACCGGATTTGTTTCCGGTAGACTATTTCTAGGTTTGACTTGGATGGTTTATAACTCTTGATGTTTTTTATTTTCTAGACATGATATTTCTAGACTTGGATGTTTTTGGATGCTATTATCTAGACTTGGTTATTATCCAGAATTCAACGGAGGGTTGCTCCGGGTCTCATTGATGTATGTTGGTTTGTGTGATGTATTTGTGATAGATTTGTATATTGGTGTGTGATGTATATTGGTTTTGTGTGAGGTGTGATGCATATGTGATGTTCAATATTCAGATGTTGTACAAATAGGGAATGCTCTGTTTTATGTAATTTTTTCAAAACTTTTCCAGTTAGCGACAGACTTGCGACTACCAAGTGACGGAAGGCGACGGCTGAGCGACGGAATATTCCATCGCTAACTGGAAAATTTCCAGTTAGCGACGGATGTCGACGGATTATCCGTCGACAAGGTTATGGAAATATAAAGATTTCCAGAACCTAAGCGACAGATATTCCGTCGCTAAACCGCGTTCTTCCATCGAGTATTAGCGACGGCTAGCGATAAATTGGTGACAGATTTTGCGTATCAGAAACTCTGATATGCAGTTACCGACATATTACCAATGGACTTGTCCGTCGCTAAAAAATAGTATCATAAACTTTCTGATAATTGATTTGACGAAAATCCGTCGGCTAGCCGTCGCTAAGTGTACGATTGTGATGACGGGAATCTATCGCTAAGCAGTCGAAGGGCGACAGCTTATCGACGGACTTGTTAGCAACTAGCTATTTTTCGACGGATTTTTTCAGCCAAATTCCATCGGTAATCCATCGTTAAGTCGATTTGCCGACGGATTAGCGACGGATATTGCCGTCGCTAATTTGCTGTTTTAGTAGTGTTGTGTGTCATGTTGAGTTGAGATTGGGTGTATGTGTCATAAATAGGATACGTGGTGTTGTGTCATGGTATCTCATGATACGCACGGTTAGATTGGGTGTATACATGTATTCTTTTGTCCCAAACAATCCAAATTCGTCATAATATTCTTCCTCATTTTACCTATAACAACTTAGAAATGTCATAACTCCTAGCTCAGGCCTCGATTAATCTTCCAATTTTTAAAGAACCGTATCGAAGTTAGCTTTTCAAATATATTATTAATAGGCAAAATTCGTTCTAGAACTTTCTGTAAAACTGTTTGAGTGTCAGGTGTCCGAAAGACTCGGTGTTTTCGTGATTTTGGGAGCTTCCGAAAATACGATCCATTTGAAGTTCGAAAAGCTGATACGAAGGCTACAACATACTTTAATCATAGAATTTAGTAAATAGGTCTAATAGGTACAGTATTCGTTTCAAGTAGAAAACTGACTATATGACATAGACATTTTTGTATCCTATGCCTATTTAGTATGGATATCAAGTGAATGTAGGTATCATAGGTTGTCAAGTATATGTATGATTAGTACGCATATATATATCTATATATATATATATATATATATATATTATATATATATTTATATATATATATAAATAAAAAATATATATTAATATATATATATATATATATTATATATATATTTATATTATTATATATAAAATATATATAATATAATATATATATATAATATATATATATATATATATATAATATATATATATATTATTGTTAGGTAATACATGTTAGTTAGTTTGTGTTAGGTGTTGATAAAGTGGTTATCAAGTGGTCAAAGTATAGATTATTTACGTGTCAAGGTGTTAAAGTTTTGGGCAAGGTACTAGTGTGATACTTGGGTACCTTGAGGATATTGGTATCATGACACTCAAGTATCATGAGTAAGGAAAAGTAAGTTTTGGGACTTGAGTAGGTATCCTATTCGGTATCAAGTATTAGTATTAGAGTTAGTTGGATAAGTATCTAGGAGGATAAGGTATTGGTCAAGATACTAAGATATTGGGTACTAGAACTAAGTAATAGAATATCAATATGTCAATGCCAAGAGTAGGATGAGTGAGTCCATGCGTGTATGATTGGTAGGGTATGGTAAGCATAGGGTATCCTGGGATAATTTTCATAGGTAATAGAATAGAATGGTATATTGATATATAGGTAAACATATTGCTATAATCTATATCTATACATGTCATATGGTAAGGATATAAATATCTTGGTAATTATAGGTAACCTTGATACATATTTATGCATATAGTATCAAAGATCGAAGGTAAATATCTATAGGTATTTGTACATATAAAAATAAGATACTAGAATACATGTTATACTACATAGGGTATATGTAAGGTACCCAAGGTATGGTGTAAAATATGGAATACTTAATGAATTAAGTTATCATGACATATCATGGTATAAGATATGTCAAGTATTAGGTACAACATGGTATCCTAAAGATATGCTATCTATATACGTATATATAAGTGTATATGTATATGTAATTAAAGTAATTTTAAGGGTAAAGGTAAATACCTTAGTAGTAAGATAAGTCATGGATATGCATAGAATAGTAATGGTACAATATATATATGTATTTATATAGGTATCATATAGATACCAATATTATAGGATATATGTACGTATAGTATAAGGGGTATATTATACCTGGGATATAGTACTTGGGTATCTTGGTGTACTATGACATATAGGATATATATATATATATTATTATATAATATATATATATATATATATATATATATATAATATGAGTAAGAAAGTAACCTAGCACCATAGGTAAGTGTAGACAAATATGTGTGAGGGTATAGTAATGGATAAATGGTTAGCGATATGGGTCTATAGTAGGATATATGGATATGTGTATTATATAGATAAAGGATAAATGTTTAGATATGGGTAAATGACATATTGGTATATGTTATGGATAGGTAAAGACAATGATATATGCAATAGACATTTGGTACATCATGGATATATAAAGGTAATTGGCTAAGGTAATCCTAAATAGTAGGTAAGTTGTAGAGATGTAAGATATATGTATTGATACTTGGTAATACTAACCAGTAGGCTAATACCTTCAAGGTATGGACTTAGAAATAAGGTATTGACTAGTATGGAATAGAAAACATAGTTTATCCAAGGTATTGACCTTAGAACTAAGGTATTAACTAATAGTTAAGGTAGTTGAGATATGGACTAAGGTATTAGGTAAACATGTGATACAGAAGATACCGTGATACGGGATAAGGTAAATAGCTATAGGCCAAGGTATTACTAGAAATTATAGGTAAAAGTATATATTAGGATAATATATGCTAGAAAACTTATTTGTATAGCCTAGAAACCTAGTATTGGCCTAGTATTAACTAGTAGTGACTAGTTGACCTAGTTAGTACCTAAAAACAAATAGTAACTTATTAAGACCTAATATAACTTTAAAAACCTTACAAATGGGTAAAATCAACCTATAAACTAGGAAATAACCTAGTTTGATTGTGATAACCTAGATTTGACCTAGTTTGACTTTCATGACCTAGAATTGATCTAGAAATCATATTTTAATTTAGATATAAATGATTATCACTCAAAAACACCAAATTGACATTGATATTCTATATTAGGTCTTCGAGGCACCATATCAGATACTGTTGATACTTCATACCGGATCTTAGATGAGTACATTCTCTGATAATTTTCTATTTTATGATATTTTCTATGTTTCTTGTATTTAGTGTTGATATTCATAATTTTTGACACATTGGTTACACGGATTGCTATTGTCTAGATCCTATCGTGAGATGTTATTCCTTGTATATCTTGGTGTATCTTGTGCAAGCTTTGTTGTTGTTCTTGTGCATTGTATGGACATGATTCCTGCGAAGGCTCGTGACCTTCTTAGAGAATTCTGTGCCGTAACGTGCCATGGTTGGATCCACTATACTAGTCGGAGACGAAAAGTTTTAGCGTAGATATGTGATCAATACCCTCCTTGCATCAAGTCTTAAACCTTGAATAGGTTAATCATACACCGCACGTATGATTAACCAGGCCATAAACTCTTTTATCAAGTTTCTAAGCCGATCACATGTTGAAACTAGTGCTCACTCATGTACATAATTTTTTGATTCTTGTACATGATATATCATGTCTCGCTCTTAGACTCATTTACAGTTTTACTTATATCTTTCTATGTTCATGTACATGTCACTTCTTATTCTCTCTATTTACTGCTATATAGTCTTTATCATTTTTTTGAAACTGTTAGAGATGTACTTCGCTCCAATCCTGACTGGATATTTTTCTCAGAGAATTTAGATGATAGTTGTCCTATCTACTACGGCCCACATGATATAGTAGATGTAGACCAGGAGACACTGATTTAGGAGGATTTAGCTCCAGCTGAGAATACTTTATTAGCGACTCAGTTAGACTAGATTGTACTGGATTTGTCTCCAGCCTTATGACTCTGACATATTATATTTTGAGACTGTTGTTATTGGAGATAGATGACTCTTAGACTCATTGTGAACTTGTTTATGTTATGTTAGACTGTCATGACCTGCTCCTGAATATTCGATACGTGTAGGACACATCCAGCCTACGCTATGAGACACAACGTAGTAAGCTTTCTAAACCTGTAACTCCCTAAATTGTTTTTATGGATTTTTGAATTTGGAAGTATCATTTTATAAAACTTGGTTTAATACGAAATTTGATTCTTGATAGTTAATTCTGTTAGTAATTCTATTTGCTTAGTTAAAATTCTGATTTAAGATTATTATTAATTTAGATTTATTAATTATGGTTATAAGGACTAATGTTGTTTTATTGATTTATTCCTAGAGTCAACCTGTTATCTAACCTTTAGTCTTTGTCCACTGATCCTGTTAACTACTAATTATTACTTAGCTAATCCTATTATTATTATAGACTAATTTTGAAATATTAATTAATTCTATTTTTATTATTCCTGATTTTTAGTTAATACTAGTTAACTGGAGAGAATTAGTAATATTGCTTACTCTTAAGTAGATAATGTTCTAACTACTAATACTTCTAAATAATTTGGATTGGAATGAGTTGTTGGTATGTGTTAGGGCTATGCAGTTAATTATTATGGTTTAGTCTTAACTAGCAAATTAATTGGTTATTAATTAGTTATTAATTATGTAATTAGTTGGTATTTAACTAATTCAGTTAGGAATAAGTTACAATTTAGTTCTTTGCCCAGATCTATTTTTATTTACTGATGTGCCATCAAGAGCTAACTTGTAGAGCACACTTATTATTTTATTATAAATATTTGTCCAAGTCACTGACATACTGTCAGCACACAGTTTCCCAAATCCACAGTTCATTATTGTTCCCTGCCAAGGCTGGTCTGTCGCGTGCCACCGTGATTCTCGTCGGACTTTGCCGCGAGATCGCCTTCACCACCGCCAGATCTCCTCGTCTCCACCACTGAAGACCGTACGACCATAGATCTTCTATCATCGCCACTCTACACATCACCAACATCGCCTAGAGTCATGACCACGCCGGAGTTCTGAAGCCGTCACCGATCTCCTCATCAAGATCTGACCACTCGAATCTGCTCCAAGATCCCATTGACGACATCACTGAGCCGTTGTCAACGACTGAGCCATAACTTCACAGACGCCACAGCACCAGAGGCCGACTCACCGTCGACCGAGATGAAAAGTCGCCTCACCGTTACTGCAGAGGCCTCACCTCGAAGTGTCGCACCATCTTCTCGAGTACTGGTGTGCGCCTCAAAATCGTGACCTCCTCGCCAACAACACCACCCTTCGGAACTCGTGCAACTCCTCGAAGACTGAGCCTCCATCGGCAGAACGAAGCCACCGAGCCAAGGTGAGCGCCACTTCATATTCTTCTTGATCTGATTCTCCTCATTCTTCTTATTTTTCTTCTTCATTTTCGGGAAGACTAGGGTGCAGATCTAGAGCTTATAATTAGGGTTACTCGGCTAGAACTTAGGGTTTGATCTAGAACTAGGGTTTATAGTTGCGAGTATGAATTAGGGTTGTTCGAGCGGGAGAAAGAAGAAGGTGTGGAGCTAGGGTTTTCTTCTCATCTAATGGGAAGAAGTGTGTGTTAGGGTTTTCGAGCGGCTATAGGGGGTAACTTGATCTAGGGTTTCCAAAGCAGTCGAGAAGAATGAAGGGTTGGGATTGTTCTATGAAAGAGTGTTCGGTGGCTGATGTGAAACGGAAGAGATGAAGAAATTAGGATTAGGTTTGGGCGAGCGGAGGAAGAAAAAGAGTTGGGAAGTTTGTTCGGCTGCGGCTGAGTTATATGGAGAGAGAGTGAAGGAGATATTTATATTTAGGGTTGGGTTCGTTGATGGGCCGGATCGGGTTTTATCTTGATTGGGTTGAACTAAGGAAGATTTGGGCTTGAAAAGGGTTGTGTAAGATTACCTAAATCAGAACTAAGGAATAAATTGAAGCAGTCATATAGGCTAGGCGAGTTTGGGCCTTGAGGGATTTAGGAACAGAAATCAGGAATGTGGGCTGGGTTTTAATGCTTTTATAATTTTATGTTCCTATTATTTACTATTATGAATAGTAATTAATATTTAATAATTTTGGTTAAGTAATAATATAGCTGATTATTATTTTCAGCTTATCATTAAAATTCTTAGTAATTGTAATTAGCTACTATTGTGGCTTTCTAAAATATTCTTTGCTAAAAATATAGTTTTCTAGTATATTTAACTAATGTCATTTATAAGTCATTTAGACTCTAATGTTTTATCTAAATAATATAATATTTTTCTCTTGCTAATTACTATAGTAAATTATATATTTTAAATATAATCTATTAGTTACTAGTACTTATGCTATAGTATTTTGATAATAAAATGTTCTAATATTTATGTCTAATATAATTGCCATACGAGCATTTTCCCTTGTTATATTATAGTTAAATCTTTTTTCTAGTAATTATAAATGTAGTTAGAATATGTACTATCAATAGTTAGTTATAGTTAGCAAATAATTTAGCTAACTGTTGTTATTAATAGAACCTAACCAACTGTACATATTCTAGGTGGACCTTGAGACTCATTGGTTTGAAGGGCAAGACAAGTACACCGACTTAAACTCTTTACTTTGTATTTCTGTCTTGCTTCATGTTCTCATATTGGACACGAGATGACACGATTGTATTGTGCCACATTGATCGTATTGTGTCTCATTGATTTTTTGCAAGAATTGGGAAAATATTATCTAGTATGTGACCACACACTTAGCTAGATTATTGTGAATAGCCTAATCGTACACCTCACGTACGATTAAGTTGCACCTTATTTTGATATTGTGGTTTCCCTGGTCACACATTAGTTTAATATTTCAAATTCACTATTACATTGACTGTCTTCTTCATTGTTCTAGTTCTTGTACTATAGTTTATTGTTCCAATTCTTGTACTATTGTTTCATATTGCAGTGAGTTCATATCATTACTTGTGCATTTTAGTTTACTTTGTATAGCATTTCTTGTCGGGGTTGTACTTTGCTCCTTTCCTGACTGGATACGTTGCAGGTATACTTGAGGATATTGTACCACCTTTTATAGACTAGAGATTGAGGCCATAGTGAGCAGGATGACATGATTCAGACATAGGATTTACAGAGATCTAGTCTAGTTCATTTCCTAGATTTGTTTTAGAGATATTTATTCTTCTATATTTGTTTTGAGATTTCAGAGTTGTACATTTTATTCTTTCTATCGGATTTGTCTCCGGTATTATTATTTCTTTAAAGTTATAATAATAATTTAGTGGTTTGTGGTGATCTGTTCTGGGGTGTTATAGATGCTATGATGTTTTATTTTATTTGGTGACTTGGAGTTTTTCTTAGCATTGTACAGCTTACTGCGTTGCGTCTTCCAACGTAGGCTGGGCGTGTCCGACTCGTATCCGATTATTCAGGAGCGGGTCGTGACAAAACTATTAATTATCTTGAAACTTATATTGAATCAAATTAATCACAACATCTATATCGAGATAAATAGACATAAGTCCAAAGAGGCCATTTAGTTACATTCTCAAAGCAATAGTAAACTGAAAACAAATCCAGCCAAATGTTTGTAAATATTTATTACAAACCGAGTTCAAAAATGAGATGTAAGCTAAGCTATAGGGCATTTCCCAGTAGGGACATCCTCTGGGATATGGGCTAGCGTCTCAATGGCAGGTCCATAGTATGAATTGTAAAGCAACTCCTCCTCAATCAATTCACCTATAGCGATCCAATCAGGAAAGGAGCAAAGTACAACCCTATAACTTACAGTTACTGAAACATAAAAGAAAAATATGGAAAACATGGAAATAACAACTAGAATTTATAATTACAATAAGAAATAACGGTTGCAATATGACAAGAGATATAAACTATGTAAAGTGATTTTAAAAAGCTAGTAGACATGTGATCGACTATAATAGAAGAACTTGTAACATATAAATAAAGACAACATGGGGGTACGGTATTGACTACATGTGTACGATGTGCAGTCAAGTTCGGATACATGTACTACTCTATGGGCTTTGATCACATGTTAACTAGACATTTCACCAACCCATGCAAGTGTAAGACAAGTGTAAGAGGAATACAACATGTAACATGAAAGAATAATACAACTTGAAACATGTAAGAAAGGTACAACTTAAGAAGTGCTAAATACAACTTGAAATACTTGTAAAGAACAACATGTAGGAAAAGTAAGAAATAGGTAACGAAAGTCTAATATGCGAAATAGGAATCATGAACAGAAACGTAAAGTTGTAGTGTACTTGCCTTATTTTACCCAAAAAGATTGATGTTAAATGTTGATGTTCAAAGTCCTCAAGCTGTAACAAGATATAATATTTCTTAGTTTAAAGGTTAAGTGCTATCTATGTGTTGTGCTACTTACGGGGTCACTTTGTACTAGACATAGCACACTAGTCCTAATATGAACATTAAGACTAACACAATATTTAATACACATCAAAATTAAGTTTTACTAAGTTAAAATCACAAGTCATGGATTACTTATATTTTATAGGAATTTAATAATAATTAAAACATTTTATTTTAATTATTAAATAAATAAAGTATTTATGAAAAGGGGTCCGACAATGTTCGTTTAAATAGTTAGAGGTCTCAAACTAACATACTACTATTTTTCATTGGTCAAAATTAGGCAAAATAATGAAGGTTTCAAGTTTGTAGAACTTTGGGCAGAAATTACTATTTATAGAATTATTTGAATCAGAAACTATTTTAAAAACAATTATTTATAATTAATTGTTAACAAAAACTAATTTTTAACATATAAAAACTAACGTAAAATTAACATGTAAATATTTGAAAATGATCTACAGAAAATCTAATAGTTGATCTTGAATTTTATTTAACTTTACAGCATTGCTTAATATTTACTAAAAATCAATATACATAAAATACATTAATTAATAAAAAATATAATAATAATATTTAATTCTAAAAATTTATATAAATACTACATATGAAAACACTAACTACCAGTATTTTTTCAACATTTATTAATTATATTAAATGCATTAAAAATTAGAATACACAGTTTTCATAATTTTCTAATTACTATTTTAATTACTAAATAATATAATTAATGAATAAATAATTCTGCAAAAAATTATAATGAATACTACAATTAAAATTACTATTTATCAGCATTTCACATAAATTTTACACAGTATAAAATTATTGATAAAAACAAAATACAGAACATATGATAAAATAATACAATTTCTGTATTATTAACAGTATATAAACACACACACACACACACACACACACACACACACACACACACACACATATATATATATACACAACACACACACAGAGCCAGGGCTCAAGCTCAGGCTTCCTGGACGGAAGTCTTAACCCATATGCTCTGACCAATAGGTCATATTAGGTTCTTTGTTAGAAACAAAATCCAACATTTTATATTCATACTAAACTTTATATATACCTATATAGAAAACATGCAAGGGGAGGGGCTCCAACTCTGGTCCGCAGGGGCAGAGACTAAAAGATGGGCCGCTGGTCACTTGGCCAAGCTCATTTTCATGTTTTTAAAGGGCTTCTATTATATATAAGTATAACAGGGGCTAGAAATTTTACAGGGAAAGAAGTGGCGGTCGTGCGCGTTGTTCGTCGCTGTCGCGTACGGTCGTCGCTTCATCGGTGCGGAAGTAGGGTTGGCATCGGAATGGGAAAATGGTTCGTCGGTTGTCGACGAAGCTTGGCTCGTCGGCTCCGGAATGGAAGGGTAGAAGGGAGGATTCGGTAGAGCTTTGTTGAGGTGGTGGTTTGAAGAAAAATGAAGGATCAAACTCTATATATAGGAAAGAAGAAGAAGAGAAAAATGATAGGCTCTTCGACTGCTCTCAAAATTTTGAGCGTAAACCGGTTACGTGTTTTAATAAGAAAATGAATGAACATCATTTCTCTCTCTCTCGGTTTTGAAATAAAAACTTCCCTTGCCCAAGCTGTTGGATTATTGAAGGGCCCCTGGTGATTTCAACCACAACTTGCCATTCATTCAATAGGTCACAAAGCTTATCAATGCTGTTGTTTCACTTTCCATGCAATAGTTGTAAATAAGCCCCCCATCTATATTTTACAACTAAGCCAAAAGTGCAATATTTACATAACTTAATTTCTAATATTGTAAGTAATTATTTATTACATACAAACAAAGTTCTATTTATTATTTAATAACAAAATTTCCATTTACTTAAAAACCAAAACATTAATTATTAACTATTTATTTATTTTAATTTTTTTTAAATTTATTTAATTATAATTATAATTAAGCACAAAATTGTAGAATTCCTAATTTATTTATTTTAAAATGTTAAGGAGTTACAAAACTTCCCTCAATGAAAAATATCGTCCTCGAAATTTCCAAGGCCAGGGTACGTACAATCGTACCTGAAAAAGGTTGGAATATTCCTTCCTTATCTTATCTTCTCTCTCCAAGTCGACTCACCAGAAGAGTGATGCCTCTATGCAACCCGGACCAAGGGTTTAACACTGTTTCTGAACCTCTCTCCTTTCGATCGAGTATCTCCCTGGGCTGCTCCGAGTAGGGGAGACTAGGTTCAACTTCCGGCTCTGAGTGATCCAAGACATGACTGGGGTCTAGAATGTACTTCCATAGCTGAGAAACATAGAAGACGTTGTGGACGCCCTCCAAGTTTGGTGGTAATGTAACTCTGTAAGCCACCTCTCAAACTCTGCTAAGTATGGTGAAGGGTCTAATATATCTGGGGCTCATTTCCCTCATCGACAAATCTATCGTCCCTCGAGTAGAGATATCTTCACAAACACCATATCTCCATCAGTGAACTCCAAGGGTCTTCAACTGCTATCGGCCCAATGCTTCTGCTGCTATCTTGGGCAACCCTGAGTCTGTCTCTGATCATCTTGACCTTGTCTGCAGCCTCTGTGATCATCTCTGGTCTAAGCATACACTACCAAAATATGACATAATAGTGACGAAATTAGCGACGCCAACAAACAACGTCGCCAATATTTTGCATATTAGCGACGTCCTAGAAATTTGTCGCTATACGACGGAATTAGCGACGCTTAGCGACATATTATTAAATATGTGGCCATATATTAAAAATTGGCGATGGTTAGCGACGTCTCATCATACGTCGCTACAATTTTACTTAGGGTACGTTGTGTTCTTTTTTTTCCCCCACTCAAAATTTTCTCCCCTCCTCGAGCTCCTCCGGCGACCCCTACCCCCCCGGCGACCCCTACCCCCCGTCGAGCTCCTCCTCCTCCTCGAGCTCCTCCTCCTCCTCTCCTCAGGTAAACCCTAACCTAACTCATCCTCCTCCTCCTCCTCCTCTCCCACGGACACACACACACACACACCACACACACGGACACACACATAGACAGACACACACATGGACACACTGTGTCATGTTGTGGTGGACACGAGACACTATGTTGGACACGTACACATAGCCTAGATCCTTTACCAATCATTTATTTTCTATTTTAACATGTTTTTATATATCAATTTCTAAATATCCTATGTTTGACTGATACCTTGTTAATTTACTGTATTTTCCAGTTTTGAAAACCCAGTTTTGACAACCAATTTAACCTAGTTTAATGCTTTAATTTACATGTTTAAAATCCTAGTGTAGTGTATCTATTGTGTGCTGACTGAGTTTCAAGTTTGGGATGATTTGGTTAGAGTTTGGGTTCTCGATTGGGTTTGAGGTGAATGGGTCTGAAATATGTTATAGGAGTATGTATATTGTGTGAAATGAACTGATTTCCTTTCCTTTCCTATTTGACTGAACACAGTAAATCCCCTCACTGTCCTGATTGGACTGACCCATAGTTCATATCACTCACTAACTCACTCACTCACTCACTCACTTACTCACTCACTCACTCACTCACTCACTCACTCACTCACTCACTCACTCTTGCCTAGGTCACACACATATATAGCCTAATACAAGCATGTTAGCCTCCCTCATATACACTACATGACTGTCACATATAACAGTCAACACACTCACCCCCCATTCACATGTGCATGTACACAGACCATCCACTCTCTACTCTCTCTCTATATAAAGTTTGATATATGGTATTGTACATATATACATAACTATATCATGTAACTCATATGTGATATAGGCATATAGCCTATGTTAGAGTGTCTAAATATATGAATGCATGAAAGTTGCCTTGTCTTGTAATATAGGCATATAGTATATGCATGCCTATATATATATATATTGTATGTATATATCTATAGATATTACTTGTGTGTATGAGATAGCTTGAGTTAACTTTCATATGGTACTTGAATTATAGGTTAGGCTTGTATAGTCTTGAATGGTGTGTGCTAGCTAGTATGGGCTAGTTAGGGCCTAGAATGGTGGCATTGACTAGTTTGACCATAGTTGACCTAGTTTGACTACTAGAGTTGACCAGAGTTGACCAAGAGTCGACTTTGGCCTAGTTTGACCAAGAAGTCCAAGATATTGACTTAGTCAACTCAACTTCACCCAGTTTGACTGGTTACTGCGCTGAACATGTGTGTCCATCTTTGCAGAATTATTTCCAAATAGATATAAATTACTACTTGCGGAATCATTCATGGATGTATAATCGTCGTCCTAATGATATGTGTGGTGTGCGATGAATACATAGCGGAAGTAGAGCAGTTCCTGCAGTTTCCTCAGTACATGGATGGCACCAAATTAAGTGTCCGTGTGTGAAATGTCATAACATAAAATATTATCCAGAAGTGGAATGATATATCATTTGTACTCGAAGGATTTTACGCCTAATTACTATCAGTGGACCGCACATGGAGAACTTGTGTCTTTAGCATCAGAGCCGGAGCCTTATGTTGAGCCGTATATGCATACGGGACCTAATTTTGTTTCAGATAATCATGCATACGACGACGGATGCGTGAACATGGTTTTCGATGCTACAGGGCCTAGTTTCGTTCATGATACAGCTGAGGAGCACCGAATGTCGATGCTGCACAGTTTATGGAGTTGCTGGAGAATGCAAGGACTCCATTGTATTCTGGTTGTGAGGATCATTCACCGTTGGAGGTGGTTACAAGACTGTTGAGCATTAAGTCAGATTTTAACATGTCACAAGAATGCTACAACCGAGTGTTGGAGTTGATTATAGAGATCTTTTCGGCGGTGCTAAGTTACCTAAAGACTTCTATCGGTCTAAGAGGATGGTGAGATCGCTCTAGATGGGATACGAGAAAATCGATTCTTATCGCAATGGGTGCATGCTGTACTACAAAGACGATAAGGACGTAGATGTGTGCAGATTTTGTGGTGCTGATCGCTATTAGACAACTAGTACAGGAAGGTCTACTGGTGCAAGAAGACCGACCGATTCAATGCACTACTTGCCTTTAACGCCGCGGTTGCAAAGATTATTTATGGTGAAAGAGACGACTAAAATATGAGTTAGCACATACGAGAACAGATTGAAGGAGTGTTGGATCACCCATCCGATGGAGAAGCGTGGAAGTACTTTGATCGAGTGTATCCTGATTTTGCTTCAGATCCACGTAATGTCAGGTTGGGACTATCTTCTGACAATTTTACTCATTTTGGTCTTTTGGGATCCCAGTATTTGTGCTGGCCTGTGATTGTCACTCCGTATAACCTACCGCCTCGGATGTGCATGAAGACTCAGTACATGTTTCTAACCGTTATAATTTCTGGTCCGAACAATCCCAAGAGGAACATTGATGTGTACTTACAGCCTTTGATAGATGAGTTGAATCAGTTATGGGAAGTAGGCGCTAACACGTACGATATTTTCAGGAAGCAGAATTTTCAGATGAAGGCAACCCTTATGTGGACCATCAACGACTTTCCGGCCTATAGAATATTATCTGGATGGAGCACTCATGGCCGTCTCTCATGTCCGTATTGCATGGACCATACTAAGGCTTTCCGCTTGAAACGGTGGAAAACCGTGCTTCTTTGATTGTCATCGGCAATTTCTGCCAAAAGATCATCCGTTCAGAAGAAACAGGAATGTATTCCGTGCTGGCGTTGTAGAGAAGGGTGATCCACCGCCAAGGTGGTGCAGAGCCACGATATGGGAGGAGGTTAAAGATTTTCCAAGTGGAATCGAAGATCCTACAACTAGGTATAAGTGCGATAGATTTGGTAGAGATCATAACTGGACAAGGAGGAGCATATGGGATCTGCCATATTGGAGTACCAATATGATCAGACATAATCTTGATGTCATGTATATTGAGAAGAATGTGTTTAATACATAATTAATACTGTGATGGACGTAAAAGGAAAAACGAAAGACAATCCCAAGGTCAGGTTGGACTTAGAAGAAATATGCAAATGTCCTACGTTGCATTTGATAGAGGAGAATGGAAAATAGTTCCTGCCGAAGTCAATTTTCTCACTGGACAAGGAGGATAAAGTGAGACTTTGTCGGTGGATCCAGGACCTAAAATTTTTAGACGGATATGTGTCAAATCTGAGAAGATGTGTCGTTCCGAAGAAAAACAAATTGACGGGTATGAAGAGCCACGATTGTCACGTATTCACGGAGAGGTTAATTCCAATTGCATTTCGAGAATTCTTACCGCATGCAGTTTGGGATCCGTTGACGGAGCTTAGCATATTCTTCAGGGATCTTTGTTCTAAGAAATTGCTCGTTGATCGTCTAGAAAAGCATGAGAAGGATATTGCGGTCACACTGTGCAAGCTAGAGAGGGTGTTTCCTCCTGGAATCTTCGACTCTATGGAGCATTTGCCGATTCATCTATCCTATGAGGCACGTATTGGTGGACCCGTCGAATATCGATGGATGTACCCGTTCGAGCGACATTTGAATCACCTAAAAAGAAAGGTAAAAAAAACACGGGTCGAGGGTTCTATTTGTGAAGCCTATGTTCTCGAGGAGATTACAAACTTTTGTTCAATATATTTCAAGCCTCATATTACAACTAATAGAACGAGAGCTTCCAGAAATGACGACGGAGATCATGAATGTAATGATACAATACTGAAGGTATTCAATGAAGAAGAGATATCTGAAAGCTCTGTGATGTCTACTTCTTATAAATCTGCACGATGAATTTTCAGAAGAGGATTAAATCTGTACGTTTGTTTTATCATCATACTTGATACTTTAGTGACACTTTTATTATATAAATCTGTGACACTTTAGTGACACTTTTATCTGTGACTATAATATTTTTCAAAAATCTGTGATGTCTATCATATAAATATATATTTGTTTTATTGTCATATGTTATTATCAGGTATGACTAGACCAGAAGGAGGACAACGCGGAGGATATTATATTAGATAGTCCCGTCTGCCTCAGGCTAGGGATGCAGATTTCGTACCCTCATCCTCATCTCCGAGTACGCCAGTGTACCGTTCTGTTCCTGGTCCATTACCGGGACAGGGCAGTTCCAGCAGGTTGGCGACTCCTCCCTCGTCGTCTAGCATTCCTGATCCCACGTCCAGCATTCCTTCTGCCGATGGCTCCATGGGGAGAGCCGACGCCGAGCATATGGAGGACGACGATCAGACTGATCCTGCCCAGGCAGGAGTTGAGAGCGACCCTCCATGCGCTCCCCCGGACGAGATGCGTATGCAGATTTGGACGGAAGGGCCTACGAAGTAAGTTAATTAGTTAATATATTTCTCAAATGATGTAACTCCACTTCCCGGTTTAAGAAAATAAATTTGATTTCTAATAATTAAAATTGATATTATTAGCCTTAAATAATTAGTTTTAATTTTTAATTTTGGAGGGAATTAATTTTGGACCACTTTTCAAATTTGAAAAGTTGTTGTAACAACTTTAGGGCCCACCATGTGACTTCCCTAACTAATTTTCTTTACAAACCTGAAATTGTGAAAAGACAGAGGTTTCTGTGCAAAATTGTTGAGCGGAGGGACTTGTAAGAAAGATTTAGTTACGGGGGGGGGGGAGGGTATTCTGCAAAATTACCATTTATTTCTTCTTATAGCCGATCAGTGGAGTGAGAATTATTTCTTCTCCATTCTTCTGTTCTCTCGGGAAGCTCCCTATTCTCCCAGAGCCTTCCCAAACCCTCCGACCCGGCGGCGACCCGACGACTCCGACGATGGCTCAGATGGCGATGGCGACGGCGAGCCCCCACCTTCTCGACGACGGCGTGGCCAGCTCTCCTCTCCACTGACGGATCTCCCAAGCGACAACGTTTTCTCTGTTCCCGAGAGCAGCGGCGGCGACACCCTGTCTCCGATGACCCTACCGGCGATGATTGAAGGTTCGACGGCTCATCAGAAGTGGAAGCGACGTCCGGATCACAGTAAATACTCGGTTTCCTCGACCGACCCGTAATGTTCAGATCTGTCCATCGATCGAGTCCCTGATCGGTCTATATTCTTCTTTGATTGTCCAGATTTTGTTTAGGAATTATTCCTGTAAGAATTTTCGATATAGATTTCCTTTCCAAGAGCCGATTGATCATCTACATGATTTAATCAACGATTCGGTAAGAATTTCTATTTCAGTAATTTTGGATCTCTGTGGGGATTAATGGTCGACCAAATTTGTGATCTATATTTTTTGATGGTTTAATTTCTGCCAGGGGAGTTCGATTTTGGAGTTTCAACATTTATTTCTCTTCGTTTAAATTTCAGAACAGTTCGGTTCAGGTATCGATCCATTCCTTCCTTCTAATTTTACTGATGCAATAGATTTTAGTAGATGGTTTGGGGTTCGATTTATATGCAGGGAATAGAGTATTGGAGTTTAGTAATCATTTTGATTTCAATCTATTTTGGTTGTGTCAGCTCACACCCGTGTCTTGTGCGCGTGGTCGTGTATGCCGAGTAACAGCACCTCGTGTTCGTGTCTGTGTGGACCAGTAGCACGTGTCCAGGTTGTTCGAGTTAGGCCAGTTGTGACCAGGTTTTGTTCGTGATCGATGGTTCGTGCCCAGCTCAATTTTGGGGAGAAGGTTGAAGACTAGATGCAATTACGGTAGGTGTATAATCAGAAATTATATGGGTTGGGTTGTATTAACTTTAATTAACTCTTGTTCTTTCATGATGCTGGTTCTCTGGTTGTATAAACAAGTTGAGACTTAGCTTGTAAATACTGTAAGTAGAGCATAGTGAACTTATGGGGACTGTTTTTAGTTCAGGAAGTTTGTATTTACCTGTGAATTGAATGATCAGTGATTTACATTTCCAGTGATTAATTTTCCGTGATTTAGAATTCCAACGATTTGATTTTCTGTGAATTAGAATTCCAGTAAATTGATTTATGTGATTTGAATGCCCATGAATTAATTTTCTGAGACTTGTATATCCAGTGATTTGAAGGTCCAGGATCTGGTTATTCAACCCTTCTTTGAACTAGACTAGTAACAACTTTACTTTAGAATTTGATGCCAATGCCCTATAGAAATCATCTTATTGATAGTTCATGTACTGTTAATTTCGGATGGGAATGATTTCAGACTTGGCTGAATTCAGAACTGGGAATGTGATTTGAAACTGTTTCATCAGTTCTCATGATTGATTTATTTCAGTCCTATTCAGGACTGTGGTGGGAATCATGGGTTGACCCAATTGATTCACAGTACATAGTTGACATGGTTAGTTCAGCTATCTAAGGTTGCTATGATTTCAGTTTTGGCAAGAGTTAGATAACTGGATTTCTGTGGAGATATGCTAAGGTATGGAAGTCAGGATTGTAAATTGTACAATTTGATTTACCATTCATAAGTCACGAGTTAGTGAGAGTAGTATTGTTTGAAGTTCAGTAATAGTTAAGAGTAGGCCTAGTAAATTTTGTTTATAGAGAGGTTTTCCTGAATTAAATATGGACTGCTGAAGAACAGTCCATCCTTGATAATTGGGGCTAACAGTCTAAGGGATGCCAAGCCCTTGGGGTATAGGTGATGTGTGGGATAGTTATATGGGAATCACTAGTTAGATTTTGAGTTACTTGCTAATTTAATGTAAGCTAAATTGTTATTTTATAAAATTATGAATAGAAGAAGCCCTAGGACTGGACTATTTAGGAACTATGCATGATTAATTGTTGATAACCAATAGATTTAGTCTGTTATTAATCAACTTGTACCTACTAGCAGGAGGACTTACAGCTCTATTGCCTACTCGTACTTTCCTGGAGCACGGTAAGTAATTCTATGGTCTTGTACATTTCATTATAGCCTGTGCTTTCTTGATTGACACATTACAACACATCATGTATTTTCTGGTGCTCATGTTCCTTGTTCTTATTACTTGTACCTGGGGTGGGAAAATATACTATTTATGTGACCAAACCCAAAAAACAACTCAGGTGTGTTTAGTTTAGACCCCGTATCGTGCACGCGGGTCCTAAGCCGTACCATTCAAGTGCTTTTATGTGCTTACCCTTAGCCGGTCACATACTTAGTTATATTTCAAATATGGTACACACATTCAGGAGATATATCATGTACTTAGTTCCTGTGATTCCTGAGATACCATATTCTTTCATGTTCTTACATTTCATGTTCTTTCCTGTGCTTACATACCATGTTCTTTCATGTACTTTACACACCATGTTCTTTATGTACTTATTCACCATGTTCTTTCCTGTACTTTTATATTCCCTTGTACTTTCATATCATGATCTTGTTCATTACCTAGAATTGTACTTTGCTCCGCTCCTGAATAGGATATATTGCAGGTATGCTTGCAGGACATTGTTCTACTCTATGGGCCAGAGCCCAGAATTTAGCTGAGCAGGATGAGGCTTAGCTTGAGGCTTCAGGTTTAGATTACTTAGCTTTACTTTGAATATTGACTTTAGAGTTCATAGCACTTTTTTTTTCTGTTGATTCTGGTACATTATGATATCTGGATTTGTGGATTATGGTGATCATTCTGGGATACATTTTTAGATGCTGTGATTCTATACTTTCATGTTTATCTGGTTTTTTCCCTAGCTTGGTACAGCTTACTTCGTCGTGTCTAATGACGAAGGCTGGGCGTGTCCGACTCGTGTCCGATTATTCGGGAGCGGGTCGTGACAAATGATTATGTACATATATATTCATGAAATTTATTATTGTATAGATGTCGGCCTCCTGCAGTACAGATACAGCTGGGGTTATTTCTGAGGCAGAACTATGGTGGGCCTTGGATTAACTACTCAGATGCTCCCACAGATAGGAAGGCCTTTTGGTTGGCCCACTTCAAGGTAAAAATTTATTTATTTTAAATTTTAATAGTCATTTGTGTATATTATATAACTTTTTATTTTACTTCTTGTAGAGGACCTATTTCTATCCACCACCCGGGCGAAGATCGAGGCCCATTTTCTGCCATCGCAGGCAAGCTCATCCGTGATGCGATCCACGACCAGAAGTCTCGTGATCGCTCCGGAAAGCCGATCCATGGTTGGATCACCAGAGTAGTGGACTGCGATGAAGTCTAGATTCGGCGAGGCCAGGTACCAGGAGCGGTCTGACAAGGCCAAGGTGGCGCGGTCGAGCGCCAGTAAGTGGTGTGGTAGCTCCATTTCGATGACGGAGCATTTCGTCGTCTGGTACGTTTCCTATGATGGACATCATTTTATATATTGGATAGAATGTTTAATACTAATAATAGATAATATATTTTAACAGGTAAAAAAGGGTGAGGACCCCAACATGGTGACCGTTCCTGGTAACCCCTCGGAAGGCTGAGGAGTTCATTGATGAAGGGCGATGCGGGCATATGTACGCTATTCTTTATATTAATTTACTATAATTTAGAAAATAGGAAATAGATATCAATAGACTTTAGCAAACACTTAGACGTTAGCAAACATTATTCTAGGCCGAGTTTCTTCGGCTACAAGAGGAGGCGGCTGTTGCTGCTAGTGCACCAGCAGAGGGAAGGGTTGGTACTTCCTTCCTGCCGCCTACATCTCCATCGCAGGATGACCTATGGATTACCGCCATTGGTGGTCTTCGGAAGGGTACGTACTACGGTACGGGATTCTACGGCGCCTATTTGGCTTCAGAGTCATCCCGGGCCCCCTCTGTCAATGCGTAGTCTCCAGCTTCGCAGGCGTCATCACGAGCTCAGGATATTGGTCGTCAGATCGACGAGCTGCATCGCGAGTTGCAGCATCAGATTTCTGATCACCATACCGCAGAGCGACGATCCGACGATCCGATGATCACCGGACAATTTAATGCGGTCGAGCGCAGTATACAGGAGCTGATGAGTTTGCAGCAGGCTACAGCTGCCAGCTTGTACACACTTACCGAGTCTATGCAGCGCACAGAGCGTAGACAGGTCGAGCTGGAAGGATCGCAGAGGACCATGTCTGCCTCACTCACTCAGGTACAAACTTCGATTGAGGAGAGTACTCAGAGGATGGTGAGTACCCTTGCTGCGCATGGTGAAAGACTGCGAGAGCTGGAGCAGATACGTCCTTTCGGTCCATCGATGGCACCGACTCCAGATATTGTACTGCCTCCTACTGCCCCTATGGTGCAGCTCAACAGGAGCAGTATGAGTACAAGCTATCTCAAATGCGCGGCAGGGGTCCTCAGTGATCCAGTAGATTTTTTTTATCATCTTTGTATGTATTGGCCTATGACCCATTGACCGTTCTGTACACTGATTTTCATTCTTATTTGCCCTCCATTGTGGACATGTATGTTTGGATATTACTTTATGATATTTACTTTGTATTTCATTGAGTACATGTATGATATTTACTTGGATATGTAGTTTGTGATATCTGCGACGGGGATGACAAATATACCTACGTGGGTTATAAGCGATGATCTGATATCAAAGGAGGTGCTGCCCAATTTTTAAAAAAATATGTTTGGTATTTTGTGATGATGTGTGTCTGTGTAACACGACACACAACATAGCAAAAATACCAAATATTTTTTAATTTTTTTTTCATAATATCTGCGACGTATAGCGACGTTCTGTGACGTATAGCAACGTATCCATAGTCGCTAATTAGTGCCGTTACATCGCTATCCATCGCAATCCGTCGCTCAATAGCTGACGTGGCAGAGAGTTGACGTCGCTAATTTGGTCGTCGTAGGTCGCTAAACTGCTGACGTGGCAGGCATGCCATGTCATCACATAAAAGAAATAACATCGCTACGTAGTCGCACTACGTCGCTAATTGGCGAAGTTCAAATTCGTCGCCCGACGTCGCTAAATTTGTGATGACCCAGTGACATTAGGGGTGACGTCACAAACAGCGACGGAGGACGATGAATTTGTTATCTGCGACTAGCTTTTTGTGACCTTCATTTTTCGTCGCTAAAGTCGTCGCTAATTACGTTTAGCGACATATTTTCCTTAATTAGCGACGTATCTAGACGTCGCTAATTTGTCTTATTTTAGTAGTGATAACTCTCTCTCCAATATTGTCCCAAGAGAGCGGTGTCCTGCATCGTTGTTCGTACAATGTCTCGAAATGTGTCATCCCAATGCTATCTTGGTAGCTATTGTTGTATGAGAACTCTACCAAGTACAGATGATCCTCTCATGATCCACTGAAATCTAATGCGCAATCCCGTAACATGTCCTCCAAAGTCTGTATCGTCCTTTCAGACTGTCCGTCCGTCTGGGGATGGTACGCAGTGCTAAACTTCAACTAAGTACCAAGTCCCTTCTGCAGGTTTTCCAAAAGTGCAAAGTAAATCGGCTGTCTCTATCCGACACTATGCTCACCGGGACTCCATAAATTCGCACTTATCTGTCTCATATACAGCTCCGCCAACTTCTCAGTGGAAAGTCCCACTTTGAAGGGAATGAAATGAGCTGATTTCGTTAGTCTATCGACTATGACCCAAATGGCATCCTTCCCTCCTTGGGAACGGGAAGCCCCAAGATGAAGTCCATCGTGATGTGTTCCCATTTCTACTCCGAAATAGGTAAAAGTTAGCAGTCCAGCTGGCCTCTGTCTCTTTGCCTTTACTTGCTGGTACACAAGGCATCAAAAAACAAATTGGCAACGTCCCTCTTTATACCGTACCAATAGACATGTTTTCGCAGTGTCCTTGTACATCTTGTTGGCACAGGATGTATAGAATACTGTGACTGGTTAGCTTCTTACATTATCTTCTCTCTTAAACTGCCTTCCAGTACGCAGTGTCACGACCCGCACCCACTTTCCGAGATGCAAGTTCGTACGCAAGCCAGCTATGTATCAAGCGGACTCCAGCCCAACTCAAATACGTATGCGCTGTCCAGAATATGGTATCACGTCTAATGGTAAGCTAAACTATATCTCAATCCACAAGAAGAATATAAAATAAGAATGAACATTATGGATCATGGTCTGCAGCCCACTAGCATATGTATCCGGTTGGACTCAAAGAATAACATGAGTCTATAAACTAGGCTAACAAGCAGAGTATATCATGATAAGGAATATAAAGCACGAGAGGATAACAAAGTAAAATCACTAGCAAATACCTAGATCCTGCAGTTGTAAACAACTATCATCATGATCAGCTAACTAACTCCGTGCAATCAACCACCTGAAGAGATCATCTGGTCCTCAGGGGACTAGCAAGATATATAAACATGTCTATCTAACAGTTTATCATGCATAAAGAAATAAATGAGAAAGAGACAAAAATTGACAAGTGACTATGAAATATGGATACGAGAACAACTACGTATAAATAAACTGCTAGAAGAAAACAGGTGAACAAGAGATCAACGGATATCAAACCCTCGTCTCGAGTGTGGACTCACAGGTTTGAACAAATCACTAACCCTTGTCCCGAGTTTGGACTCGTAGATTAGTTCAAGACAAACATGCTCTCCCCGAGTGTGGACTCGCAGGTGCAAACGGTTAACCCTCGCCCCGAGTGTGAACTCGCAGGTTAAGAAAATCGAAACAAGAAAATAGCAGTCCAGTTACAACGCATTCATTCTATGATACGACTCAATCAAGTACATGAGAGAACATGTCCAATATGAACTACAAGGCTAACTATGAGTAAGGACTATATATCAATGAAATAACCAACTAGTATACATGATATGAGCAAAACATATGTCAATAATCAACTAGAAAAACTGGATAATGAGATGAATAAGCATGTAAATAAAGCTATAAAGAAAGGCAAGGTATACTTGCCTGTATTTGTTGTCCAAGTCCGCTGAGGATTGCGTAATCATAGCCCCCTCACGTCCTAAATTATTTAAAGAAGTCTAATGAATTTAGAAGGGCTAAAATCTATTTAATATTTTATAAAGAGTTATAATTAAATTTTGGTTATAATTCTATAATTGATCAATTTTATTTAAGCTGAATTTAATTAATGTACATTTACCTAAGTTTTGGAAATATAAGTTTATATGAAATTATGGAGCATGGGTTTATACAGAAAGCATCAATTAATACTCCAAAGTGTTAGTGAATAGTGACCTGCTATGTTCACATGTGTCGAAGAGAATTTTTTTTAAGGGAAAATTGCTGAGAAACAATTTCGGGGTGGGCTTTTATGAAATGCCCACCCGCTGGATGGGTTTTATGAAATACCCAGAATTAAGTATTTCCACGTTAAATATTCCAAGATTCTCTTTAGATGCTCTGTATTTATAAAATTTGCCATTTTCATAGTTCCAAAAATACCCTTCCGCAAATTTGGTCTATATATATAATTTTGAATTCGCAAACTCAGATTTGGATTGGAAAATTCGTATTCTTCTTCTTCTTCACGAGAAATTTGAAATCCATTGATATCATCTTTATCAGAGATCGCAAAATCGTTCGTAGTTCACTGTGTTTTCGTCAGTCGAACGTCGATCATCCTTCATCATCATCGATCATCACATCATCATCATCATCTCGTGGTTTCCGGATTAGGTCAATTGTGGAGAGAAGATCTTCTTCTTTTCTTTTTATAGATCTTAAAACAAGGTGAGAGTTCAGATCTGTAGAAATTCATCCATCAGCTTCGTATATCTCAAATTTATGCTGAATTTGAATTTTTATGAAGATTATTAACTGAGAAAATGTTAGAGAGATATTTAATCTTGTTATTTTGTGGAATATGTCGCCTAATTGACGAGAATTGTCATTGTCATAGAGAAATAGCATTCTCCGTTATATTTTTACGGAAAATGACAATTGCTTCTGAGAAAGATCATTCTCCGTAGTTATAGACGAGAAAGATCATTCTCCGTATGTTATAGACAGATAGTTATCATTCCGTGTGTTTTTAGACGGAGAATGAGCATTATCTATAAGTTACAGACAGATAATAATCATTCTCCGTTATATTTAGACGGAGAATGACTATTCTCCGTGTGCTTTAGACGGAGAATATCATTCTCCGTTTGCTTTAGACGGAGAATGATCATTCTAAGTTAGTTTCGAACGGAGAATATTTATTCTCCGTTATTTTTAGACGGAGAATAATCATTATTAGACGAGAATTTTATTGTTCTATTTGTGATCTCTTATGTTTTTATGTTATCAGGAGGGAAGGTATGGAATCAAGTTGTTTAGTTAACATTTGTTTCAAGGGAGACATAGTTTCCTGTCGTGTCACACATGAAAGTATCATAGATTTTTTTAAAGAATAAAGTGTGCGATCGATGGACTTCTTTGGATCCACTTTCCTTCCGTTTCAGGTTTTTGCACTCTGATGGGAGTGAACTGTATAGAAAGTGATTTTTGGCTTCGCTCATTGGTTGGTGGTTTTAACGGTACTCATGATGTGAGTTTTGATCTATTTGTGGAGCAAATATACTCTCCATGTTCTTCATCAACATCTTTTCCTTGTCAAAGCTTTCACATGGGACCTTCGTCTTCCTCTTCTAGTTCTTTGAGTAGATGTTCTCTCTACTGTAAAGGACAAACGAGTAGTACAATTTTATGAGGGCTCAACTGAGACAGTGAAGAAGAGGAAATCGGATATGTGGCCTGGATTAATTACTGGTGTTGGTCAATTTTTCTAAATGGTGTTGAAGAAGTTAGGAATGCTGTTAGAAAGGTATGTTTTGAATCTCGTCATCCATTTTACATTTTAAAATCTGAGCCGGGGAGGTATACTGTCTGCTGCAAGAATTACAAGACACATGCTTGTTTGTGGAGCTTCCATGCTATATCTATTTTGAAAGATAATCACATTTTTGAGGTGAAGAGGTATGTGGGAGAACATAATTGTGGAGCTGGCTATATGGATAAAGGTAATCTGGTTGTTCCAACAAAGTTTGTGAAAAGTTTGGTTAGTGACATTGTTCATGGTATCCTAAAAAGTTCGCAAAATCTGTGTCGATGATTTCAAGGTTGATTACGGTTTATCTGTTACATGTGGGCAGGCATACCACGGAATTAGGCTGGTGCACTAGGAAATGTACGGAGATGATGTTATATATACAGTGACTTGTGTTGGTATGTCAACAAGGTAAAGGAAACCAATAATGGTTCCGTTATCGACTTCCAGAAAGATGATTCATCAATGAGGTTTGAGCGCTTTTTCTTTCATATAGGGCTTGCGTAGAAGGCTTTCAATATTATCGCCCGATGCTATATTTGGATGCTACTTTCCTTACAGGAAGGTTTAGAGGATGTTTGATGTCTGCTACAGCGAATAATGGTAACCAACAGTTCTACCCTCTTGCATACGGTATAGTCTCAGACGAAGATGGCGACAATTGGGAATGGTTCCTTAGTCTAAAGAATATTGTTGGATGTAGTAGGCGTATTATTTTCTTTCGGATCAAGGCACCGGTCTAGTTTCTGAAGTCCCTAAAGTGTTTCCTAATGATTACCATAGCTATTGCTATTATCACATGAAGAATAACATACCACTGAAAGAAAAAGGAAATTAAAGAGTGTATCCGCATGTACTTGAAGCTTGGAGGCAAGCAGTATATGCTCTAACTCCAGGTGTGTTAATGAGACAGATATGCACATTTTCTATGCATTTACCATTAATTTAACAAGGAGAATGACCATTCTCCGTGTCAATAAGACGGAGAATAGTCATTCTCCGTACGTATTACACGGAGAATGACCATTCTCCGTCCTGCATAGAACGGAGAATATCATTCTCCGTTAGCTTTGAACGGAGAATGGTATTATCCGTCTTGCATAGTACGGATAATGTTCATTCTCCGTTTCCATCACACGGAGAATGGTCATTATCCGTCTTGCATAGAACGGAGAATATCATTCTCCGTTAGCTTTGAACGGAGAATGGTATTATCCGTCTTGCATAGTACGGATAATGTTCATTCTCCGTTTCCATCACACGGAGAATGGTCATTATCCGTCTTGCATAGAACGGAGAATGTATTTTTCTGTTAGTTTTTAAACGGAGAATGACTATTATCCTTATTTTAAACACGGAGAATGCACTTATTTTTCATAATTTTGTGAATTGACCTAATTCTTTATTAATTATTTGTTTTTCTGTATAAAGGTGGGTATAGACAAGCAATCAAGAAAATTTATGATCTGAATTGTGGTCATGTTATGAATTGGATGAATAAACAAAACCTGAACACTGGTCAAACGCATTCTTCCCGGGATGTAGATACGGTGAGGTTGCTTCTAGTTGTACAGATCATTCAATGCATGGATAAAGGCTGAGAAGAAATTGCCTATAGCAGCAGTTGTAAATGTCATCCGTGTGAAGATGATGAAGATGATTTCGGATCGCCACAGGATGCAATTGGTTTGAATAGCAAATGACTCCATACGTCGAGGATATGCTGAAGCACTTATAGATGATGCATGTGTTATAGGGTATCGGTCCGGTGATTTCGAATTTGAGGTGATCGCAGATACTTCCTCCCATATGGTGAATCTTCTTGATTGTCATTGTAGTTGTCGTAGATGGAAGGTATAGGATTCCCATGCAGCCATGCAATACAATGCATCAGAGTTGGTTCAGATAAATCTTTACGACTTTGTGGAGCAGTATTGGACATCAGATTATTACCGGAAGTTATATTCATGTTCTATTCGTCCAGTTCCAGATTCTGAAAAACAAGTTGAAAATAATCCCACTGATGTTTGTTCTACCCCCCTGTTCCGAAATGTGGTCCTGGACGACCAAAGGCGGACCGTTATAAGAGCAAATATGAGAACAAGGGAAAAGAGAAGAGAAAGATAAGTGCCAGAATTGTTTTGAATTATGCAATCACAATCGTACCACTTGTCCTCTGCCTCCACGTGCGCTACGGTGTCAAGGGGGCAGCGCCCCCTCGTTAATACATACACGTATATTCCTTCTTTTATATAATTGTTTTTTGAATACATTTCTTACATTTTTTGATATCAATGGTAATAGTTTGAACTCTGCATATCTGATGTTTCAATATATATTAACAGCATAAGAACTTATTATCCGTTATACTCTCTGATTTTATAATGCATTGAATGACCATTCTCCGTGATTTAACACGGAGAATGATCATTCCAAGCATTACATTAATATGTTAAAATATAACCATAAAAATTACTATTCTCCGTGTTCAATTAACGAACATTTTTAGTTTATATTTTCTGTATTTTTTAACACAGAATCAAACAACAGAACTTTAACAAAAAAGATTTACATATGAACAATGTAATTATACACAAAAATGTCATTCTCCGTGTATTTTAACACGGAGAATGATCATTCTTTCGTGTATTTTAACACGGAGAATGACATTCTCCGTGTTAGAACAGAGAATGGCCATTTCTAGGTCAAAAAAACACAAGTCATTCTCCGTGTAAAAATACACGGAGAATGACATTCTCCTTGTATTTTAACACGGGAATAACCTTCTCTGTGTTAGAAACACGGAGAATGGTCATTTCTAGGTCAAAACACGGAGAATGCCATTCTCTGTGTATATTAATACGGAGAATGATCATTCTCCGTTTACTTTGACACGGAGAATAACATTCTCCATCTTAGAAACATGGAGAATGGTCATTTCTAGGTCAAAATACACAGAAATGTCATTCTCCGTGTATATTAACACGGAGAATGATCATTCTCCGTTTACTTTGACACGGAGAATGATCATTCTCCGTGTTAGATACATAGAGAATGGCCATTTCTAGGTCAAATACACAGAAATGTCATTCTCTGTATATTTTTAACACAAAAAATAGTCATTTCTAGTTAAAATAGATAGAAAATGTCATTCTCCGTGTATTTTAACACGGAGAATGATCATTCTCCGTGGTTGAATAGCGGAGAATGGCCATTTCTAGGTCAAAATACAATGATCATTCTTCGTGTATATTAACACGGATAATGATCATTCTCCGTGTTAGATACACGGAGAATGGCCATTTCTAGGTCAAAATCACGGAGAATGACATTCTCCGTATATTTTAACACGAGATGATCATTCTCCGTGTATTTTAACGCAGAGAATGACATTCTCCGTGTTAGATGCACGGATATGGCCATTTCTAGGTCAAAATACACAAAAAATATCATTCTCCGTATAAAAAACTCGGAGAAAGTCATTCTCTATGTATTTTGACACGGAGAATGATCATTCTCCGTGAATTTAATACGGAGAATGACATTCTCTTCTCTGTTAGAAACACGAAAAAATGGTTATTTCTAGATCAAAATACAAAGAAAATGTCATTCTCCGTGTATTTTAACACGGAGAATGATCATTCTTCGTGTATTTTAACACAGAGAATGACATTCTCCGTGGTTGAATAGCGAGAATGGACATTTCTAGATCAAAATACACGGAGAATGACATTCTAGGTGTGTATTAACACGGAGAATGACATTCTCCGTATATTTTAACACGGAGAATGACATTCTTCGTGTATTTTAGCACAAATCAAAAAATAGAACTTTAACAAAACAGATTTACATATAGAACAATGTAAATTAGTCAAAAAATTGAGTTTCATTACAAAGGACAACGAATACATTACAAAAAGAAACCTGACAGACAGAATATATATAAGGAATTTCTTAGCCAATTTACATTGTTGTTTACATTGTCTTTCTTTTGATACAAAAGGAATTGCACACTCACTTTTAAGCAAAAGCTTAGCCAAAGTTAACCTTCTCTTACAATAATATTATGAACTACTCTGTTTGTTTTCTTTTGGAAATCAAAGGAAGCTTTCGATAAGCTATCCATATAATATACAACGTACAGCAGGCAGCTGGGTGATAGTTGCTGTGGGCATTCTTTACAAATCTTGAGCTCTGTTCTTTCATATTCCTGAATTACCGGACTTTTCTCCCTCATCAATGTAATTTTCTTTATTACAATCGGCTCGATTTTACTCTTCATATATTCTGTATCCTTGATTCCCTTAGCGCCCGTGTTTTTACGCAAGGAGTTGTAGTGTGTCCAAACGTAGGAGCTGAAGTTGATTGACAGCAGTGTATAGTATTTTTTCTTCACGGAAGAGTGGCACGAATACCATTCGATGTCATCCTCCAACTCCATGATAAAACCTTCTATATCAACTTTGAAATTATAAATGACTCCATTTACTGGTTTGTCTACATCGACAAATTCAGCGGTACGTTTTTTCCAAAAAAAAATAATAATATCATGAGTTAGTTTTTTACGACCCTATTAGTAGGTATACACATTAATATTTATTTTTCAGTTTTGATTCTTACCAATGAATGGGGCATCATGATTGCAGACCATTTACATTCTGTACCCTGCGAGCTTGAATGAATGGTACGTCTTGTCTCGGCTTGTATTTCATTCATAATCTTTATCATTAAGTTCATTCCATTAGCCTCTATTTCTTTCTCATTAATATGTCTTATAGTTCTTTAGCATTTAACATCAAGGTAACATCATTTTTTCTTCTTCTTATTTTACACTCTTCTGGAGCATTGGAAAGTATTCGTATACATTTTCACTGCACATAAATTTAGTTTCGATTATGTTAATAATATAGTCTAATGATATAATTGAAAAAAGGTACTCCAATAGAGAGAATGATCATTCTCCGTTATGAATTGGACGAAGAATGACCATTCTCCGTGAATTTACACGGAGAATAATCATTCTCCGTTATGAATTGGACGGAGAATGACCATTCTTCATCCCATTCATAACGGAGAATAATCATTCTCCGTGTAATTTGGATGGAGAATGGTCATTCTCCATCCAAATGACACGGAGAATGATCATTCTCCGTTATGAATGGGACGGAGAATGATCATTCTCCGTCCAAATGACACGGAGAATGATCATTCTTCGTTGTGAATTGGACAAATTGGTTCAAGTTTAGAATACTTACGTTGGAGACATCCTTCTTGGGTATACGATGCTCCTGTATAGATCCTTCAGCTTATTGTCTGCTTGCTTCCAAAGTCTGAGTTTTGGACATTGCATCAGAATTTTTCCCTCTGCCACTAGCTTGGCTGTTTCAGCAGATTCTTCTTCAAGTTCTTCAGTTGCTGCCATCTTCTTTTTTTCTTTCTACCTTCTCGGGACTGGAAGGAGCTTTTCTTTTTCCACCAGCAACTACATTCTTACTTGTTGTAGCATCGGCTATTTTCTTCTTTCCTAAGGTGGAAAATCATCATCGACTAGAGCATTTGATGGTTTTTTTTAATCCTTATTGGTTCTCTTGCTCCTGTGTGTTGTTTTTGAGGAACTGGTTGAGTCACCCCAAGCTACAATGCTGTAGCCATTGCTTCGAGGTTAGCAATTGTATCGTTCTTCTTTTTGACTTCGTCATTCAACGATACAACTTCCTCTAGAAGTTTGTTGTTATCATTAACGAGCCTTTCATTCTCCTTTCTGAGATTTTCTGTTATTTTCACTGATATAAAACAAACAACAACAAGAGGTTTGATGTCAATATTATATAATATTCTTTTTAAAAATAATAAAAAATATTATTATCCGTTTACTTTAATCCGGAGAATGTCCATTCTCCGTGTCAAAACCTACGAAGAATGACCATTCTCCGTTAGACTTACAAGGAGAACGGGCATTCTCCGTGTAATTTATACGGAGAATGGGCATTCTCCGTTAACTTACACGGAGAATGACTATTCTCCGTGTTAAGATACACGGAGAATGACCATTCTCTGTGGGTTTGACACGGAGAATGTAAAACACGGAGAATGACAATTCTCCGTGTCAATATACACGGAGAATAATCATTCTCCGTGTTACTTACACGGAGAATTGTCATTCTCCGTGTTGCTTACACGGAGAATGATCATTCTCCATGTGTTTTACATACGGAGATTGTTCATTCTCCGTGATTTAACACATATAATTACAACTTACAAAATTTGAAAAAGAGAATATTTTACCTTTTAGAAGTAGCTCTTCAACATGTTGACGAAGCTTCTCATTATCAGCAATAAGCTCTGATTTTTGCTTTCTCAGGGAGTCTAGTTCCTGTTCCGACCCATCCTTAACAATGTCAACTGAAGGTTGTCGGGCCCCCTCTGCCTCTAGTTCTTCAACTCTTCTGTGGAGTTTCTCATTATCAGCAATAAAGAGTGATTTCTTGTTCCTTATAAAGTCTAACTCCTTTTCCAACCCATCATTAACGAGCTTTACAACACGTTGTAGGGCTACATCTGCCTCTAGTTTTTGTACTCTTTCGTGGAGTTGCTCATTCTCAGTGATAAGCTGAGATTTCTCCTCCAAGACACACAACACATCTTCATTCTCAGCTGTGTTTATTGCTGGTGCTTGGGCTTCAGTTTGTGGTTCTTCTTCATTACGAGCATTATCTCCACCTTCTATACGATGCTGCTCTGCTGGGACTTCGCCTTCTTCAACAGTCACTGTAACAAAATATTTGAATATTAATTCCGATTTCGTCTGAGCCTCTTGATAGTCATGTTTGAGGAATATCGAGATTTTATTCGCATCCCATGTATAGAATCTCGGGTATGCACTTATTGGTTTGCACTTCCTTTCTAACAGTTGACTGTGCTCTACAAACCAATACAAGAAATATATCATACAACCTTCAATCTTCTTGTACGATATCTCAATATCCCCATCTTCAGTTTTTGTAACAGCCCTCTTTATGCTGTCCATGACGTACGCCAAAATAATACGTGGCCAACAGATGTTTTTTATAACATCTATGCTCTCTACCAGAGCGAAGAACTTGTACGGCAAATTTGACCCACCCATTCTGGTGAAGAATGCTGTTTGGCACAAGTTGAATACTATTAACTTGGCCAACTCATCAGGTCTTGTATTTCTGTCTCCCAACAGCTCTAAGAACCTTTTTCTAACTTCTGCATTTGAGACTTCTGCATGTTTTCTCTTGGAATTTGTCAGCAATCTTTTGAAGTATTCTTTACACATGCTGAATGAGTCTGCTGGTGGGGGGGTCTTCTATTTTCAGTGATGATTTATAGATATTTCTCATCAACTTTACTGTCATCCTTCATTGGCAGACCGAAAATTGTTGCCATCTCTTTGGCAGTTGGTGCTACCTTGATACTGTTGCTCAATTGGAAGTATCCAGTGCCATCTTCTTCCAAGTAAGTCCCTATCAGGTTCTCTAGACCTTTTCTGACTTTAGATAGTTCTGTCTTTTTGACCTTGGATTTGTAGAATACATCTACGAAATTGTAGAATCCAATATTCTCTAAGGATTCAATAACTGCATCAGGCAAATGGCCACCCTTTTTCTTCACCTCATCCATAAGAGAGTATTGGGGTGAATGTTGCACGAAAAACTCTTTCTTCTTTGTTCCTGACAGTTTTTTTCCTAAAAAAACAACAATTAGGTTTACGTCAATATTCTTCTTTATTATAACACGGAGAATTATAATTCTCCGCTTTTCAACCACGAGAATGACCATTCTCCATGTTAAAATATACGGAGAATGGTCATTCTCCGTGTATTTTAACACGGAGAATGACATTCTCCGTGTTAGATGCACGGAGAATGACCATTTCTAGGTCAAAATACACAGAAAATGTCATTCTCTGTGTAAAACTACACGAAGAATGACATTCTCCGTGTATTTTAACACGGAGAATAACATTCTCCGTGTTAGAAACACAGAGAATGGTCATTTCTAGGTCAAAATACACGAAGAATGTCATTCTCCGTGTACACGGAGAATGATCATTCTCCGTGTTAATATACACGGAGAATGGTCATTTCTAGGTCAAAATACACAGAAAATGTCATTCTCCGTGTATATTAACACGGAGAATGATCATTCTCCGTTTACTTTGACACGGAGAATGATCATTCTCCGTGTTAGATATACGAAGAATGGCCATTTCTAGGTCAAAATACACAGAAAATATCATTCTCCGTGTATTTTAACACGGAGAATGGTTATTTCTAGGTCAAAATACACAGAAAATGTCATTCTCCGTGAATTTTAACATGGAGAACGATCATTCTCCGTGTATATTAACATGGATAATAATCATTCTCTGTGTTAGATACACGGAGAATGGCCATTTCTAGGTCAAAATACACGGAGAATGATCATTCTCTGTGTATTTTAACACGGAGAATGACATTCTCCGTGTTAGATGCACGAAGAATGGCCATTTCTAGGCCAAAATACACAAAAAATGTTGTTCTTCGTGGAAAACTACACGGAGAATGACATTCTCCGTATATTTTAACACGAAGAATAACATTCTCCGTGTTAGAAACACGGAGAATGGTTATTTCTAGGTCAAAATACACGGAGAATGTCATTCTCCGTGTATATTAACACGGAGAATAATCATTCTCCGTTTACTTTGACACGGAGAATAATCATTCTCCGTTTACTTTGACACGGAGAATAACATTCTCCGTGTTAGAAACACGGAGAATGGTCATTTCTAGGTCAAAATACACAGAAAATGTCATTCTTCGTGTATATTAACACGGAGAATGATCATTCTTCGTTTACTTTGACACGGAGAATGATTATTCTCCATGTTAGATACACGGAGAATGGCCATTTCTAGGTCAAAATACACAGAAAATGTCATTCTTCGTGTATTTTAACACGGAGAATGGTCATTTCTAGGTCAAAATACACAGAAAATGTCATTCTCCATGTATTTTAACACGGAAAATGATTATTCTCCATGTATATTAACACGAATAATGATCATTCTCCGTGTTAGATATACGGAGAATAGCCATTTCTAGGTCAAAATACACGGAGAATGATCATTCTTCGTGTATTTTAACACGGAGAATGACATTCTCCGTGTTAGATGCACGGAGAATGGCCATTTCTAGGTCAAAATATACATAAAATGTCATTCTCCGTGTAAAAATGCACGGAGAATGACATTCTCCGTGTATTTTAACACGGAGAATAACATTCTCCGTGTTAGAAACACGGAGAATGGTCATTTCTAGGTCAAAATACACGGAGAATGTCATTCTCCGTGTATATTAACACGGAGAATGATTATTCTCCGTTTACTTTGACACGTTATTCTCCGTCATTTCTAGGTTAAAATACACAGAAAATGTCATTCTCCGTGTATACTAACACGGAGAATGATCATTCTCCGTGTTAGATACACGGAGAATGGCCATTTCTAGGTCAAAATACACAGAAAATGTCATTCTCCGTGTATTTTAAACACGGAGAATGGTCATTTCTAGTTCAAAATACACAGAAATTGTCATTCTTCGTATATTTTAACACGAAGAATGATCATTCTTCATGGTTGAATAGCGGAGAATAGCCATTTCTAGGTCAAAATACAATGATCATTCTCCGTGTATATTAACACGGATAATGATCATTCTCCGTGTTAGATACACGGAGAATGGCCATTTCTAGGTCAAAATACACGGAGAATAACATTCTCCGTGTATTTTAACACGGAGAATCCTATAATCCGTGTTAATCTGCACGGAGAATGATCATTCTCATTTTCTGTGTCAATATAAACGGAGAATGAACAGGACTCAAAGTTTTACCTTTTTTTCCCTTCTTCTTAATCTTCTTCTTCTTCTCCTGCTTCTTCTTGTTCTTGTTGTTCTTGTTATTCTACTTCTTCTTGCACTTCTTTTTCTTTTGTAGCTTTTTATTTACGAGCAATTCTCTTAACACCCATCCTTTCTTCCTTTTGTTTTTCAACATCTACTTCTTCTCCGTCTTTTCTAACTCGGTCTACATCGATTGATGATGATTGCGACATTGTGTGAAACTTGCGAATGGAGATTCGCTGGCGATTTCTTGTAGGATTTTTCTAAGATTTTTGGAGGAGATGACCTAAAATCGAAAGCGAACAGAGTATGGAAGAGGAGGGAGCGATCGAAACATTTTTTTGAAGAGTTGCTGGGTTTGTGGATATTCTTAATAAATTAGAAGGGAAAAAATGTCATGCCGTCCCCTTTTATATATTTTTTAGATAATGCTGGGCACGCGATGAAAGTTTCTTTTGCGGTAGGTTTTTCATAAAACTTTTTAAATTTTTGGGCATTTCATGAATTTTCCCTTTTTTTAAAGGGATATCTTGTTAAAATATTTGAATGCTTCAACCCCAAAAGTGTTAGCCTACTTATTCTTACATAGGTTGCAACTTATTATCGATGGAAGGACTATATGGCATAATTATGCCATTTTCTTTAGTTCCCTAAAAGACAAGTGTTTCATACAAATACACATGCACGTGTACAGTGCTAACCCATTATTAATTCATGTGGTAGTGTAGGTATTATTTATCTAATATTCTATTTGTACACACTAATACACAACATTTAACTTTAATACTAGTTTTAACTTAAATTTATTAAAGATGGAAGGTTCTCATTGCAAACTTACCAATATTATACAAAGTTGGCACAGAAGAATCCAGGAGATGGCTTCATCTTCTTCCTCTGCCTCTATATGTATGACCTCTTCTTCTTCTTACAGGAAAAGAATCTTGAAGGGAGGAGGGGGGGTGACTCGGTGGTGCTCGCGCATCGCAAGGATGGTTAGGGAGGGCTCACGAAGATTGGAACCGACTGGGTTGCCATGCCCCATGGTCACACTACCGAGATGGGGAGTGTCGGCTTCTATTTTAGAGGACACCGGTCGAGGCTATGGATTGGATGGCTTGGGGTAGCAATGTCTGCGATCCTTGGCGCATTCGAGGAGCTCGGCCAAGGAATGGCTCTAAACGACACGTAGAATCTCTGGCACACGGTCGGCCACGTTGGAGATGCCGTGGCAGCACATAGGCGGCGTTGCATGGTTGTGAGAAAGTCGAGTACGGATCGCGGGGTTTGGCGCGATAACTGTCGGTAGCCCTTTGGGGACGAGGCCATGGTTTCGACGGTTGTGGCTGGCCGAGGAGGCTCGGGCAGGAAGTAGGGAATGCCTACAATGGCGGGTTCCGTTCAATCGAAAAGCTGCCGACAAACTACGATAGGAAGCAGTACTCAGCATTAGGCGCTGTAGCTCACAGGGGTCCGCCTGGTCAACACATGCGGATGCATCGGCTTCTTGGGCATTGGTGGACGCCATGATACGGTGAACATGAGGTTGTTGGAATTATTAATTCCATTTATTGTTCATAAGGATGAAAAAGAAAGAGAAGGGACTTTAGTCCCACATCGGAAAGAGAGAAAGGTTTGAGGGTACTTAAATAGGTATGTGCACTCATGAGGAGTGTGCAACAACCAAATGGTTACTAGTGGGTGACCATTGGTTGTTGTTTTATCTTCTTCATGAAAATGTAGCCGATGTTGGCAACACCGGCTCGGGCACAGGCACGGGCACGGGCACGGGCACGGGCACGGGCGTAGAGGCAATAGTGGCGCATTGTAGACGCACTTGTGCACTTGGGCGGCGTAGGCTCGGCTCGCCCCGAGAATTCCTATTTTTTGCAGCCCATTTTTTGCGGCCCAGACAGACGAAGGGGTGAATGAACCTGCGAACAGGTGAATGAATGTTGTTTCGGAAGGGTCGCGACTTCACGAAACAACACGAATCCATCTATATATACTACAGATCTCTGAGTCTAAAACACACAGAATCTCAGTATTCATTCTCTCTTTCTTTTCTCTTCCAAAGTTTTCCAGAAAGGTGTTCTTCCCTACGCCGGTGTCTCACAACGTCTGGTAACTCTCCGGCAGAAGGCTGTCTTATCCTGGATGTTCTGGCGTGCTGACTCCAAGATGTTACCGGAGTGCCCGAAACACTTTAAGGAAAGTGCTGCTAAATGCACGATTCAAGCCTCGACGATATTTTTAACTTCACAGAACTCAGAAGTGAAGTACTAACAATTTCTAACAATCTTAAAGTGTTACAAATAATGGCATCCGAGGCTACAATTTTGAGCATCAAAGTCATGAATCAGGATCTAGTCAAACTGGATCGCTTCGACGGGACAAACTTCACACGCTGGCAGGACAAGATGATCTTCCTCCTGACGGCACTGAAGATCTACTACGTCCTCGACCCAGATCTGCCACCTATTTCAGAACCCACTCCAACAGATTCTGATGCAGTCAAGGCAGAACGCAAAAAGTGCAAAGAGGACGAACTGCTGTGCCGCGGTCACATTCTGAACACCCTGTCGGACAGACTGTACGACCTCTATACAGAAAATCCTTCGGTAATTGACATCTGAAAGGCTCTGGATTTCAAATTCAGAGCAGAAGAAAAAGGTACAAAGAAATTTCTTATATCAAAGTAATTTGATTTCAAAATGATTGATACAAAGCCTATACTCGCCCAAGTACACGAACTACAAGTTCTAGTCAATAAACTCAGGGCAGTAAAGATAGAACTTCCGGAACCATTCCAAGTTGGTGCTATAATTACTAAATTGCCAGCATCTTGGAATAGTTATCGAAAGAAACTACTTCACAGCTCTGAGGATTTCTCACCGGAACAGATTTAAAAACACCTTCGAATCGAAGAGGAATCGAAAGAAAGATAGAAATTCGAGAACAACGGAGTTTCTAAAACTAACGCGGTGAGCGCGAAAGGCAAGAGGCCTGCAGGAAAGAAGAACATTCTCGGACTTAAGAAGGACCAAAAAAAGTTTAATAACTCCAGCACCGCCAAAGGACCCAAGATCGGCTGTTTTGTGTGTGGCAAAGCAGGACATTATGCCAGAGACTGTCGGGTTCGAAAGACCCAAAACAGCGAGGTAAATCTCACTGAGACATATAACATAATTGCTACGGTGAGCAAACTCATGACGGTCAAAGGGAAGGCTCCAGAATGGTGGTACGATACTTGTGCTACCGTTCATATTTTATACGACAAAGCAGCATTCAAGACCTATTCTGAAGTCAATGATGGACAAGAAGTTAAGATGGGAAATGAATGACACTCAACGGTCGTAGGAACAGGTGATGTGGAAATCCAATTCACTTGCGGGAAGAAAGTAACTCTGACTAACGTACTTCACGTCCCGGATATGAGTAGGAACCTCGTTAGTAGAGTCTTGTTGGGTAAACCAGGAATAAAATCTGTCTTTGAGTCGGGAAAATTAATTTTGACCCGTAATGGTGTGTTTGTTGGAAAGGGATATACCGATGAGGGTATGATCAAACTTTGTATTATTGAAAATAATATCAATAAAGTTTCTACTTCTGTTCACATGATTGAGTCCTCTACTTTATGGCATAGTAGATTAGCGCATATAGGTATTAGCACTATGAAAAGATTAATTAAATCTGGATTAATTTTATGCAATTCTGAAGACTTAGATAAGTGTGAAATTTGTTCAAAATCCAAAATGATTAAAAAACCTTTTTACATTGTAGAGCGTAATACCAACCTACTAGATTTAGTTCACTCTGATTTATGTGAATTTAATGGCACATTATCTCGAGGAGGTAATAAATACTTTATTACCTTCATTGATGATTACTCTAGATTTACATATGTATATTTATTAAAGCATAAAGATGAAGCCTTTAATGCTTTTAAAATATACAAATCAGAGGTTGAAAATCAACTTGGTAGAAACATTAAAATACTTAGAAGTGATAGAGGTGGTGAATACTTTTCTTTTGAATTTAATACTTTCTATGAAGAGAACGGTATTATTCACGAATGTTCTGCACCACGGACACCTCAACAGAACGGACTAGTCGAAAGAAAAAATAGAACATATCAAGAAATGATAAATGCAATGCTAATGCATTCTGAATTATCATTTAGTTTGTGGGGAGAAGCTTTACTTACTACATGTCATATAATGAACCGAATTCCTTTAAAGAAAACTGGTATTTCACCATATGAGATATGGAAAGGCCGTAAGCCTAATATCAGTTATTTTAGAGTCTGGGGTGCGTAGCTTATTACAAAAACATGGATCCTAAAAGGACCAAATTAGGTCATCGTGGAATCAAAAGTGCTTTTGTAGGTTATGCTGCCAATAGTAAGGCATATAGACTTTTAAATTTAGAGTCTAACATTATTGTCGAATCTAGAGATGTGAAATTTTTTGAGAACCTTATTACTAAGAATAAGGATTCTGAGATTCCTGCCAATGAAGAGTCTCGTGAGGAGAGCTCTTCACGTTTAGTTGAAAAATGACCCGAGCTTCGGATCAGCAAGAGAGTTTGAAAGACTAAGGATTTAGGATCTGACGAAATAGATTTTCAACTAATTTCTTTTTACTTAGTAGAAGGAAATACAGAGAAATTTATTCGAAAGATTCCTATCATTCTTCGGGTGGAAGATGATCCTAAAACCTTTAAGGAAGCAATAGCTTCGCGGGACTCATCTTTTTGGAAAGATGCTATCCAAGATGAGATAGATTCGATAATATCTAACCATACTTGGGAAATTATCGATCTGCCCAAAGGGTCAAGACCTATTGGATGTAAGTGGGTGTTCAGGAGAAAGTATCATAGTGATGGTACTTTAAACACCTACAAGGCTAGACTAGTAGCCAAAGGATTTCGACAAAGAGAAGGAATTGATTATTTTGACACATATGCACCAGTAGCATGAACGACTACAATTAGAATATTGTTTGCGTTAGCTTCATTGCATCATCTTAATGTTCATCAGATGGATGTCAAAACGGCATTCTTAAATGAAGATCTCGATGAGGAGATTTACATGGAGCAACCGGAAGGGTTCGTGCTCCCGAAAAATGAACAAAAGGTATATAAACTTGTTAAATCCTTGTACGGATTAAAACAAGCACCAAAGCAGTGGCATCAAAAATTTGACTCAGTCATAATTTCTAATGGCTTTGTTCACAATGTTTGTGATAAGTGTTTATACACTAAAGTATATGGAAATATCGTGATATTTCTTTGTCTCTACGTTGATGATATGTTGATCATTAGCAACGAGATGAGTGGAATTACTGAAACGAAAAGGCTTCTAACTTCCATATTCAAGATGAAAGATCTTAGAATAGTTGACACTATTTTGGGGATCAAAATAATACAAAACAGTGGGGGTTTTGAACTTACGTAGTCGCACTATGTTGAGAAAGTGCTAGACAAGTTCAAACACCTAAAGTTCAAAAAAGTGAACATTCTATTTGATCCAAGTGTTAAACTAGAAAAGAATTCTGGAAGAGCCGTCGCTCAATTAGAATACGCAAGTGCTATTGGATGTCTTATGTATTTGATGCAATGCACAAGACCTGATATAGCATTTACAGTTGGTAAAATGAGTAGATTTACTAGCAACCCTAATAATGAGCATTGGAGGGCTATCGGAAGAATTTTTGGTTATGTTTTGAAAACCAAGAATCTTGAAGTATAATATGGTAGATTTTCTGCCATATTAGAAGGATATACCAACGCTAGTTGGATATCAAGTGTCGGGGATAACAAATCTACGACAGGTTGGGTATTTACGCTTGCCGAAGGGGCAGTTTTTTGGAAGAGCAAGAAACAAACGTGTATTACCCATTTGACCATGGAGTCAGAGTTTGTGGCTCTAGCTTCTGCAGGACAAGAAGCTGAGTGGTTGAGGGATCTTCTATTAGAAGTTCCGCTGGTTAAGGACAATGTATCAAAAGTGTCAATACATTACGATAGTCAAGCTACTCTAGCAAGAGCCTACAAAGAAGTGTATAATGGGAAGTCTAGACATATAAGTCTAAGACATACCTACGTAAGGAAATTGATCAAAGATGGAATCATTTCTCTTACGTATGTGCGTACCAGCTATAATTTAGCTGCTCCCTTTACTAAACCACTAGCTAGAGATTTAGTAAAATCTACCTCGAGAGGTATGAGATTAAAACTCCTTGAGTAAGAGTTCCAACAACAGTGGCAACCTAATCTAATGTTAAGAAAACCTTAACCTTAGATTCAATGGATAACAACAAACTGTTGATTTGGATGTATACGACATGATAATGTCGACTGTTGCAATTTGAGGGTTGAGTTTATAAAACTCTTAATGAAGTTCAGTAATGTTGACATGTATCTGTAAAGCAAAAGAGATACTGAAAGAACTTCACCTATATGAATTTAGAGATGGTGCCGTCTCAGTAAGATCTGGAGTTTATCTTATAAAAATTCATGAGACAGGATCAGCACATGGCCATTAATAGTGCTAAGCGAGAGATGTAGGCGAAGAACTACAAAAGATTGTGTGTAAAGTAACACCAATTTTATCCCAAGGAATAACGGGTTCAAAGCCCAGCTACCAGAGATTCCGATAAAATCTTATGTTGCATCTACTAAGGTTAGGTTCAAATCGAAAGATACCTAACTGTATTAACATTCTTTAAGTGATGTATTCTGGAATTCTTTTCCATCATTTATGGAACAAGTGGGGGATTGTTGGAATTATTAATTCTATTTATTGTTCATAAGGATGAAAAGGAAAGAGAAGGGACTTTAGTCCCACATCGGAAAGAGAGAAAGGTTCAAGGGTGCTTAAATAGGTATTTGCACTCATGAGGAGTGTGCAACAACCAAAGGGTTGCTAGTGGGTGACCATTGGTTGTTGTTTTATCTTCTTCATGAAAATGTAGCCGGTGTTTCCACCGGCAACACCGGCTCCGGCTCGGGCTCGGGCGTAGAGGCGATAGTGGCGCATTGTAGACGCACTTGTGCACTTAGGCAACGTAGCATCGGGCGAGCGGCGTAGGCTCGGGCTTCGGGCTCCTCGTGGCGATTCTCGCCCCGAGAATTTCTATTTTTTGCAGCCCATTTTTGCGGCCCAGACAAACGAAGGGGTGAATGAACCTGCGAACAGGTGAATGAATGTTGTTTCAGAAGGGTCGTGACTTCACGAAACAACACGAATCCATCTATATATACTTCAGATCTCTGAGTCTAAAACACACAGAATCTCAGTATTTATTATCTCTTTCTTTTCTCTTCCAAAGTTTTCCAAAAAGGTGTTCTTCCCTACGTCGGTGTCTCACAACTTCTGGTGAACCTCCGACAGAAGGCTGTCTTATCCTGGGTGTTCTGGCATGCTGACTCCAAGACGTTACCGGAGTGCCCGAAATACTTTAAGGAAAGTGCTGCTAAATGCACGATTCAAGCCTCGACGACATTTTCAACTTCGCAGAACTCAGAAGTGAAGTACTTGCAATTTCTAACAGAGGTCAGCGAGAAAGCTCGACCAACCGAAGAAGGTCGATGTTGTCGACAATCTGATCATGGAGGCAGAGTTTTTGAAGGCTCGTTCGGCCAAGTAATGGCTAGGGTTTTATATGGGTAGTGGAGAACAATAAAAGAAAAGAGGAGGCGAAGTAGAGAAGGTTCTCCTTAATTATATACAATGACAGAGAATAGGATATAGTTATATATATAGAGAGAATTTGTATTTATCAGTTATTTGATTAGTTGATAGCAACAATATTGGAACTAAAACTTAAAAATATTTAAACAAGCTTATCAAATAATACTATAGTTATCTAGTTTGATTTGTTGTCAAAGAAAAATCCAGACTTTTTATTATCATATCATAGTAGTAATATTGAATACACACTCATAAATACGATATTTGTATTTACTTTTATTCTAGTCATGGCATGTATATAGAATATAATTAAGAAGAGTCATTTACTATAAGTTATTTATTTTAACTAATTATTTATATATCACAAAACTATAAAGACACCTAGTAGATTATTATTAATAAATGAGAAAAAAATAATTCAAGAAAATCAAGTTTCAGGGCAGGGGTTTACACACAGTCTAGTGCAATGCCTCAACGATCCATCGTCAGCTATACTAAAATCATCTAGAAGTCCTGCATCTATTTGTGCTCTGAGTTAACGAAGCCTAATATCAAAGAACTGAGTCTCATTATTCTTCTCCATTAGGCTAGACTGGATCTGCAAACTCATTATCTGCATCTCCGCTCCAGGTAGAATGATCTCTACATCAAGCTTCTCCAAGTCTTCAAGAAGATGTCTGTCCATAGTCAGATACATAGCCACCGGGTACCTGCTAAGTGCATCCGCAACAACATTGGCCTTCCAGGATGATACTGGAGGTCAATGTCAAAATCCTTCATCAACTCTAGCTATCTCCGTTGTCTCATATTCAGCTCTTTCTGGGTAAACACATACTTCAAGCTCTTGTGAAGATTTTCACACGCTCTCCGTATAAATAGTGTTTCCACAGCTTCAGAGCGAATATTACTGCTGCTAGTTCCAAGTCGTGGGTAGGTAATTCTTCTCATGAGTCCGTAACTGCCTAGATGCATAAGAAATTACTTTTATATTCTGCTGGAGAACGCATCCCAACCCCTTTCCTGAGGCATC
>JANAVB010019799.1:10348935-10511435 GCA_029216955.1 Iris pallida
ATATATATATATATATATATATATATATGTATATATAGACACACACACACACACACACACACACACACAAGAACACAGAGCCAGGGCTCAAACTCAGGCTTCTTGGACGGGATCTTAACACAGCTGCTCTGACCAATAGGTCAGATTCGGTTCTTTGTTAGAAACAGAACCCAACATTTTATATTTCATACTAAACTTTATATATAACTATATAGAAAAACATGCAAGGGGAGGGGCTCGAACTCTGGTCCCCGGGGACAAAGACTAAAAGATGGGCCGCTGGCCACTTGGACAGGCTCAGTTTCATATTTTTAAAGGCTTCTATTATATATAAAGTATAACAGGGGCTAGAAATCTCACCGGAGAAGAATGTGGCGGTCGTGCGACGTTGTTCGTGCGCTGTCGCGTTTGGGCTTCGCATCGTCGGTACGAAAGCGGTATTGGCGTCGGAGCGAAAGGATGGTTTATCGGTTGTCGACGAAGCTCGGCTCGTCGACTCAGGTATGGAAGGGTGGAAGGGAGGATTCGGTAGAGCTTCGTCGAGGTGGTGGTTTGAAGAAAAATGAAGGATCAAACTCTATATATAGGGAAAAAGAAGAAAGAGAAAAATTGATAGGCTCTTCAATTGCTCTCAAAATTTTGAGCACAAAACGGTTACGTGTTTTAATAAGAAGAATGAATGAACATCATTTCTCTTCTCTCTCGGTTGTGAAATAAAAACTTCCCTTGCCCAAGTCATTGGATATATTGAAGGGCCCCTGGTGATTTCAACCACGACTTGCCATTTATTTAATAGGTCACAAAGCATATCATTGTTATTGTTTCACTTTCCATGTAATAGTTGTAAATAAGCCCCCATCTATATTTTACAACTAAGCCAAAAGTGCAATATTTACATAACTTAATTTCTAATATTGTAAGTAATTATTTATTACATAGAAACAAAATTCTTATTTATTATTTAATAACAAAATTTTTATTTACTCAAAAACCAAAGCATTAATTTTTAACTATTTATTATATTTTAATTTTTATTTAAACTTTTTTTAATTATAATATTATAATTAAGCACAAAATTTATAGAATTCCTAATTTATTCATTTTGAAAAGTTAAGGATTCGTAGACTCTTAGATATTTCATATCATGTTATTATCTTTATTGTGCCATTTATCTTCCTTTTACTCATTGTGATTGAGTATGAATATTATCATTATTTTTTTTTTCCTTTTGGAGTTGAGATATCTTGACAGGTTTTGATATTTATATTGTTAGTTAGTATAGTAGACCTAGACAACGTTCTACCGTCGATGCTGCAGCGTAGGCTTGGTGTTGTCTCGCACTCGTGCCCTATATCGGGTGCGGGTCGTGACACATTTTTGTGGTGGCCCATGTAGGTCAGACTTCACAATTAGAGCAATGTCGTGGTAGTACAACGGCTTAGTTGTACTGTTGGGAGCCTGCAATAGGATATATGATATAGAAAATAGGACATTAGGATAAGAGAGTACTCAATCACAATTATGACTCCTTGAGAGATTCCTGGGACGACCCTTGAGAATCTTACTATAAACTTTATCTCGGAGACTGTTTCCACTTGTCTCCATCTATTCTTCCTTATTTGTTGTTGAATTTCATTCTTATTGGTCGTTGTTGAATTTTATCCTTGGAGTTCGCTGTTGAATTTTATTTGGTATCAGTTGAATTTTATGGACTAAGTTAAGGTGCATTTTGATGACATATTTGATGAGGACAATATGAAAGGTAAATATTTACTTGGTTATGGAGTCTAGATTTTATCGTAGCCATACTAGCTGACACGGCGAAGACATAGAGCCTGACTTTGGATATATTTATATTAGTTATGGAATTTAGTTTCTCGCAGCCATACCGGTTGGCATGGTGAGGATTCTAGATAACATGATTATAGAAGTGTATACCTTAGTCATGGACTCTATCATTTATCATAGCTATGCTTACTAGCGTGGCGAGGATTCTGTATAATATGATTATGGATAGACATATATGATTATCAGATTGTATCTTAAATTAATTCTTAACATATCATCCCTGTCATTCCATTTCGATTATAATAGAATTTATCTCCAACTTCTTATTAGCTCAGGATATAGATATCGTTAGTTCCTCTAGTCCAGTTCCTTATAAGATTCATTCTATTAGTTCCAAAATTCTTTGGATAGTGTAGTAGCTTGGTAGCTTGCAGATATGTTTGTGTCCTTGAGTATCAGTGTTGGTTGTTAGTAGTATAGCTTATGAGTCTATGAGTGGTTCAATTGGATAGGTGAGCATTAAGTATTAGTGTATAAGCCTAGAAGTAACTCATAGTGTAGTACCATTTATAGCAATAGTTATAACACATGTGTCAAAGTATAGTTAACAGTTGGTATCCTAGAGTATCAAGCATGCATCCAGTATAGTTACGGAGTTAGTGACTGTGTACCAAGAGTGCCTAGAGGGTACAAGTGTCCAGGATGTATCATGATTAATGAGTAATAAGTGATAGGTGCAGCGTATCAATTTAGTATTAGTGAGTGTTATTAAGGGTGATTATATTAGCTAGGTGTATCGGTGTGATATTAAATATAGGTTATTATAATGGAGTATCATGAGAGTAGGAGGGGCTGGTGCTATTGAGAGAATCAGCCGTAACCTGATCCTTCCTGCAGTGAAGCTAGTCTTTGGGGCCAGACTAGCTCTTCTTCCTGCCATGGTATGCAGCATATATCGTGGCCTCCGCACCTTCTCGTCCAAAGTCATCGCTCACGACACGGTAAAAGACTTTGAACGAATCGAGCTGCCCTACCATTATCTGATGGGGTGGCTGTTGATGCATTACCAGTCTCTGATGAGACCTGGCCCCGAGGATGACGTGACTGTTGATGATGCCTTCATCTATCAGTACTGCCGCATGCCTTGGGAGTACACCACCATGCCCGCCTGTCGGATGGCGCTGGTGCGAGTGGACAGATACTCTTTTTTCGTGTCTGTTCCTCATTTTACAGATGAAGAAGTATGTGCCGTACATCTTGATGGTGCTGTGTCTCCTAAATTCTTACCCGAGAAGATGCTCCTCTGATTGTAGAACATTCGTCCTACACATCTGGTGCATCGCAATCGTAATTTCATCTTTTTGGAGCCTTACTTATCCAGCCGATTCTCCCGGCAATTTGGATACAGTCAGATGTTTTTGGACAATCCCAGCTCCTGCCTTGGCTTTGAGGGCAACATCCTTGACGACATCCGGGCTTGGCACTACTATAGCGCGGTTCACACCCGTGCCACCTTCTCTGTTCCCGATGCTAACGAGTTGGGACATATTTTATACATGGCGGCCTTGTACCATGTTATGGCGAATAAGCCCCCAAGAGACTTTGACCCAAGTACCAGCTTTATTGTTGGTACTGTCTTGGAGGAGAAGCCAAGGATCAAGAAGGGGAGGACAGTTGATGTATCTGACTCGGAGTCTACCAATGTGGACGAATTGGAAGACCCTGATAACTTGCCTCCTCCTTATGCGAATGATTTGGTGGCAGGTCAGCCTTCTGTTGTGCCTAGTCCTTTCCGAAAATGTAGCAGGCATGCACCCTCTGCCGGCAGCATGACTTACTCCCGAAAATGGGCTACGGACAAGCCTCGTGGGCCGATCATCAAGGAGAGAAGTGTAGATGTCGATGCCGTTTCGCAGGTGAATCGAGTTACGATCCTCTTTTTTTGTTCTTCTTTCCTGAAATAATCGGATCATCTTCCTTTTCTTTGTAGGTGTCGGAAGAAGTGAACTCCTCAGAGCCGGCTACCGCCTCTGAGGTTGACCCGACTCTAGCTGCCTTAATTAGAGATATGACAGCTGAGCTTACTTCCACCAGGGTCGTCCCGGCGACGGCTGAGATTCCTTCCGCTGCAGATATCTCAACCCAGGGCGATGTAGGCTCTACTGAACCAATCCTCGAGGTTGCTGAACCTCAGCCGGTTGATGCTGACCCAATTATATCCACCTTTGGGGTGGCTGGGGCAGAGGAAGCGGCTGTAATCGGCTCAAGTGTCGCCGTTGAAGAGGAGACGGTGGCTGTGAGTGAGCCTCAGCTTCAGCAACCCTCCCCTGGTAAGCTAAGTCTTGTCTTGACTAGTGAGGAGGTTCATTTGCTCTATCTTCCTTCGGGTTAAGTTGATCAATGGTTGCTCCAAACATATAGGTCCTGCTCCTTCGCTGCCGATGGTAGACATCATCGGGGGGGGGGGGGGGAGGGGGAGGGAAGTCGCCAGGGGGGATCTAGTGGAAGAAAGTATGCCTCCTCCTCCTTCAACTCATACCGAGGGACCTCCTGCCGGATCATGTTCAGGAGGAGACGTAGTAGAACTGCCGGGGCGGGGAGAATTGGTCCCTGCACCCTCCTTAGTTCATGTGGCTCCAACACCGGAGGTTGACCTTTCTGCCCTGCCGAGTCTTCGGGTCCTTCGGGCCGCGGAGGAGGATATGGCTGATATTCAGGCGTCCTATCGCTCAAAACTTGTTTCCCTAGTGACAGGGGCATCAAGCTCTGGTGTATCTTCTTCACGACCGTCTTCAACCCTGCCAGCTAATCTTCTTTTGACACCGTCTTCTTTGGAAGTTCTGGATGAATCGTCAAAGGACATGGTTGATAGCTTTTATCGCCATCTGAAGCAATGGGTCGAAGCTACCTTAGAGAGGGGAACATCTTTCGTATTGGGTCGTCAATGTGCCCGTGGTCAGATTGAACTCCTCAGAACACTCCCCGGCGGGACAGGGATGGTCGAGCTCCTGGAGCCCAAATTAGTGGAAGCTGATCAGCTGGTGGCTCAGTTTCAAGGTCTGTGGCAAGTCAATCCGTCTTTAGCAATTGATCAGGAGCGTGCCTTCCTTATAACAGCCATGGAAAAGATAAGGACGGTACGGGATACGTCCAAACCTGCTCTAGTGAAGGACCTTCGGGATTTATCTCTAAAGTACGATGAACTAAGCCACAGAGGAGAGGATTGTATCGCTCGGGAAGAGGCCGCCTCTCACAAGATAGCCGACACGAACGAGCAGATCCTCCAGCTTCAGAGAAAACTGGCTTCTTTAGAGTCTGAGCTCCAGGCTTCTCGCAAAGATATGGAGCTAATTCCCCGGGAGACCGACCAGATCACCCGAACCTCTGATGCCTTGGAGCGTGCCCTGAAGAAACTTGAAGACGGTTGGCAGGCACATACGCATCTGGAGGATGCGGAGAGGTTGACTTAGGAGGCTGAGCGCTGGGCCAAGCTGAGGATTGAGCGGTCAACGACTAAGCTGAGGGACCGGCTCAGAGAATTATGCGTCGTCGAACCATGATCGACTTTTTTTTCTTTCTTTCATTATTATGTTCCTCCATTTTTTTAATAGGGACGTGGTCCCAGAAAATGTAGTACTCTTGATTTTAAATGAATGACTATGTTTACATCATCCTTTATCTGTTGTGCTTGTACCGTTTCTTTGGTATTATAGTATTTGCCCCACTGGGGGACTTTTTGTGGACCTATTACCTTTGGTATACCTTGGTTTTAGGTATGGATAATAAGTTTGATAGAGATACCTAGAACAACTCCGTGGTAAGGCGGGCATGGAAGTTCTTGGTATTGGACGAAAGAATGTCATAGAACAGCTGGGTTCCAGAGGCATATGATGGTGAGAAAACAGGCACATGTACTAGAGGACCGAGTATAGCATTTGTGGTCAACTACGGACATTTGTGGTTAACTGTGGATATTTGTGGTTAACTGTGGACATTTATGGTCAACTGTAGACATTTGTGGTCAACTGTGGACATTTGTGGTCAACTGTGGACATTTGTGGGCCTATTATCCTTGGCGTACCCTGGTTTTGGGTACGGATAATAAGTCGAGAGAAAACCAACATACTTACTTAGAGGTAATGAGGACGTGGTAAAGATGAGGGTTTTACTACGGAGTCTTCCTACTCAGAGGTAATGAGGACGTGGCAGGAGTAGACTCAACGAAGGGTATATAGAACAACTCAGAGGTAATATAGACTTGAAAGTTCTATGTAAGGGGTGATTTGTTTGTGATGGAAGAGAAACAACTCAGAGGTGACATCGACGTGGTTGTTTCTAGAATTTTGTGGACCTGTTATCCTTTTTATGCGCTGAAAGCGCGGGTAATATTTTATGAGAAAGATGCACTTTTAGAAAGGAAGTTCAGAGGTATGATTATACACGACTCACTATCCAGAAGATGCGATATGGATTCATTTGGAATGACCAAAGCGTAAGTTCAGCGGTACTTAATGGTACATAACTCAACAATTCGGTTGATTCGGCGAACGTCGTTTAGACATAATATTTCTTCAGGAACTTGCCATTGATGGGCATCATGAGCAAGTCTTCATTTTGCTTCACGAGATGGTATGCACCATTGGAGAATACAGTCTCGATGATAAATGGGCCTTCCCACTTTGGCTGGAACTTGTCGGCGGTTTTGTGAGTCATAACCATCGGCCTACGAACTGCCAAGACGAGATCGCCTACTTGAAATGTTCTCAGCTTGACCTTCTTATTGAAGGCTCCAGAGATGTGGGCTTGATAAAGCTCAATTCGTTGTTGAGCTAGCAGGCGCTTTTTATCTAAGGCCTCCAACTCTTGTAGTCGACGACGGTAATTATCATCCATCGTCAATCGGTAAGTGAGAGCGATACGGAGCGAGGGGATTTGAGTCTCTAATGGGAGAACTGTCTCACTTCCGTATACCAGAGAGAATGGTGTGTTTCCAGTGGTTGTCCGGACTGTAGTACGGTACGCCTATATGCATTCGCCAAACTTTTTATTCTACTTGCGTTTGTTTGAGGACACAAACTTCTTGAGAAGCTTGATTATAGTTTTGTTGAATGCTTCTGCCAGACCATTAGCCGTCGGGTTGTACGGTGTTGAAGCAACATTCTGGATTCGATGTTTATCGTAAAACCGATAGAAGGCATGGCTTGCGAACTACGGACCATTATCGTGGATGATCCTTCGAGGCAGTCCAAAGCGATAGATGACGTGGTGCTTGACGAAGCTGATCACGTTTGATGTCTTTACTTTTATAAGCGGAACAGCTTCCGCCCATTTGGAGTAGTCCTTAATTGCCAGTATAAAACGGTGTCCTTTGGACGACGACGGGGTGATTGGACCGATGATATCCATTCTCCATGCCTCAAATGGCCAGGATGCCACCGTCGGATATAGGAATTCGGATGGTTGGTGTATGAAATCTGCGTGGACCTAACAAGCTTTACATTTTCTTGTATAGTCTATCGCATCTGCTACCATCATAGGCCAGTAATAGCCCATCCAGCGAAGGCGATCTTGCAATTTTGGGCCAGGTTGATGGGCCCCATAAACGTCATCGTGAGCTTCGTGTACAGCTTCTTTGGCTTCTGTATTTGAAAAACACCGGAGCAGCAATCCATCATAGGATCGCCGATATAGCATTTTTGTCTCTGTATCGTAGAAAAATCTGAGAGAACGTCTTTTGATAGAAGTGGCTTCTTTCGGATTCTCCGACAAGATGCCGTAGACTACGAAGTCAATAAACGGGAGTCTCCAGTCCTGTGTTTCGTCGACCGCCAGGGCAGAGTAACTCACAGCAAATTGTACGTTGTTCTTAGGACAAACCAATTCATGGCCTATTACGTCCACCAAATGATGAGTATGATTTGGAACCGCCAGAGAAGCGGCAAGTCCTGCTAGGGCATCGGCTTTAATATTCTGGAGTCTTGGAACATGTTCTATGAAGAACCCTTTCAAGGACGTGATGATGGCGATTGCTATCTGATGATAGGGGATCATGTCTTCATGGCAAACTTTATATGAAACCCAAATCTGATTGACGATTAACTGTGAATCGCCTTATGCTTCCAGGTACTCTACCCCCAGTTCCTTTGCAAGTCGGAGGCCGATAACCAAGGTGTTGTACTTGGCCATGTTGTTTGAATAAGGTTCCGTGAGTGAGTATGCCCGATTTATCACCAAGCCAGAGGGAGAAATCAGTACCACTCCGACCCCAACGACGATGTTGTCCTTGGACCCGGTTCTTGAAGTACCGTCGAAGAACATTCACCAGACGGTATCATGGGAAGCCATGTTTGAATTGGCAACCTCGTCTGGATCTCTTTATATATTTTGGTTGACTCCGAACCTGGATGGGCCGCTAAAATTTTTGCCAGAGCTTGACCTTTAACAGTCTTCTGCGGGACGAAGATCATGTGGTAGGGGGACAATAATATCGCCCAGGTAACAAGGCGAGAGCTGAGTGCGCCTGGTTTGGTCATGAGGACCCTGAGGGGGTTGACTCGTGATATAACATGGATGGTTTGTCCTGTAACATAGTGTCGCATTTTTTGAATAGAGAACACCAATGCGAGACATTCCTTTTCCACAGCGGTGTATCTATGCTTAGGCCCTATCATCATTCGGCTGAGATAATAGATAGCTTGTTCATGCCCCGCATCATTATTTTGTGCTAGTAGGGCACCGAAGGAATGCTCCATCGCTCGCATATAGAGCAAAAATGACTTTTCAGCAACCGGAGCCACCAGGACTGGAGGGTTTGACAAATATTCTTTAATGTTGTCAAAGGCACGTTGGCACTCCTTATCCCATACAAAGGAGACATCTTTCTTCATGAGGTGTGTGAACGGTTGGCATCACCCGGAGAGGTTAGAGATAAACCTCCTGATATAAGCTAGCCTCCCTTGAAGGCCTCTGAGTTCTCGGAGATTTCTCAGGGGACCCATCTCCATGATTGCCTTCTCTTCTCAGGGTCTATATGGATTTCCTGGGCGGTAATGATAAAACCCAAGAATTTTCTGCTGGATACGCCCAAGAAAGATTTGGTAGGGTTCATCTTCAAGTTGTGTGCTCGTATCTGGTCGAATATCGTCCTCAGATCATACAGATGATCTTCATTAGAACGACTTTTAACGGCGATGTCGTCGACATAATACTCCACGGTCTTACGCAGGTGATCTCTGAAGATAACACTCATGGCTCATTGATATGTGGTGCCAGCATTCTTTAAACCGAAGGGCATGACTGTGTAGCAGTACACACCTATTGGCGTTCAGAATGATGCATGCTTTTTATCGTCAGAAAACATCTTGATTTGGTTGTATCCTGAGAAGCCATCCATAAACGACATGCGCTCAAAGCCATGTGTTGTCAATCATTATGTCCGTAATAGGAAGAGGGAACTCATATTTAGGACATGCTTCGTTGAAGTTCCGAAAGTCGATACAAATTCGGATCTTTCTATTCTTCTTGAGGACCGATACTATATTGGCTACCCAGTCTGGATGTTGTTCCTCACGGATGAAGCCACTGTCTATTAGTTTGTTGACCTCAGTTTTGATAGAGTTTATGATGTCTGGACGAAACCGTCGTTGCTGTTGCTTGACCGGCTTTGCGTTCGAATAAATGTTGAGCTTATGGAGTACAACCTCAGGGTTTAACCCTGGCATGTCTTTATAGCTCCAGGCGAACACGTCAATATACTCCCTGACGAGTTGCAAAAGCGACTCCCACTCTTCATCTGTCAGGCTTTTGCTGACGAAGATTGGCTTTGGAGATGATTCATTACCGAGGTCAACTTGCATGACCTCATCTTCTGTAGGAGGATCTCTTTGTTCGAAATACTTCTCCCACTGTGCATCTAGCTGTTGTACCCAAGGATCTAACTCGAGAAGTTCAGGTACGTCTTTGTCTTCTTCATAGGCGTCAGCAAACGCCATATTGATAGACCAAGTTTGCCTGAGTACATCCCCGATGCTGACATCCGAATCAGAAGTGGGCGATCCGGTTGAATGTGAATGTCATTCGCATTCCTCATCCGAGCTTTCAGGAGTTGTTGCAGGTGTAACATAGCCTAGACCACGTCTAGTCTTATTGTAATAATCCTGTGGTTTTTCGGCCGGGACTGGCAATTACAAAGATAATTGCCAGCCGATGCCGTAGTTCAAGCCTGGTGTAGTCTCCATATTATACCCCTATTTTTGCATGAGGTACTTGGATCGGGAGCTATACAGATAAAGGGGCAGTCTTTCGGTGTCGGGTCCGAGATCAACTTCTTCTGGCCTGAAGGACTGTTGACTGTTCTTTCGGCCGAAGATGATTAGATGGTCCTCTCCCGGGACTATGAAGCAAGCGCCCTCCACGGGAGTAAGTTGGTTCACGGTATAGACATTTGTCACTTATGTGTGTAAGTTGGTGCCTATACCGTATTCTACAGCATACATTATACGGAGCTTATTAAGCTCGAGGTAGTTCAAAGATAGCCCTTTATTGATAAAATAAGGTATCTTTTCTGGTGGAATTACATCATCAGCAGAAGGAACATCAGTGTGTGCAGCCACATATTTGGCTAGCTCTAACTCCTCTTCAGCTACCCCTGTATTAATGAAGACTGGAAGGATGACCTGGACAGCTTGATCGTCAAGGGTCCCACTGGTGGCGTTGAACGTGGTGGCGCACTAGCAGTCCCTGGCTTAGCGCTTGGTGCTAGACGTGGAGTCGTTGGCTCACTAGCAGTCCCTGGCTTAGCGCTTGGTGCTGGACGTGGAGTCGTTGGCTCACTAGCAGTCCCTGTCTTAGCACTCGATTGTCGACTTGTCCTGGGAAGACGAATGGTCATCGGTTTGACAGAAGGATTGATCTCTTCTGATTGTTGGTGGCCGGCTCTTGGCAGTCTGATTATCAGCGGCTCCATGGTGGGTCTCGGCCCTTGGCCAGACCTTGGCAGTCGGATAACCATCTGCTCCTTTTGTGCGGTGAGCACCGGGAAACTAGTTGCTTCTTTAAGCAGAGTGGCTATAAGAGGTGCAGTTCTGCATGGTTTGTGGGGCTGGAGATGGATCTTCAGAGGTTCTTCTGATCCCATTGTAGCCTTCGTCTGCTCTTGAGCATCCTCTTTGATCAAGTGCCTTTTCGATTTCTCGTACAGACAGGAATCCGAATAGTAGGATTCAACCCCTTTGAAGGGATCGATGTCGGCAAATTCCGTCTTTACGAAGCCGTGCTTATCGACATATTTGAAGCACTGGTGCAATGTGGATGGCACGATCATATAATCGTGTATCCACGGACGTCCCAGGAGAATGTTGTAGGATGTATCTGCGTCTATGACATAGCAAGTCACTTTCAACTGAAGGTCGCCAATTTAGCATTTCAAGCAAATCTTCCCAATAGGGTAACTTCTCCCTGAGTTGAAACTGCTGATGGTGGTGCTGGTAGGTGTCAGCCGATGCATAGGGATACGCAGGAGGTGAAGCAAGCTCTTCGGGATGATGCTTATTGAAGAACCGGGATCAATATGCATCCGATCCACCTTGATGTCGCCGACGTATCCAGTGTAATACAAGAGACGATCGTGCAGGTTGGTTTTGATGAGCATATCCTACGGAGTGAACATAATATTTGGCATTGCACCTGTACAAGTGCTGTCTTGGAGATCCGCTGGCGAGCTCTCCCCTGTAAGCTTGACCTGAGCCAAATATGCGTCGGTATTCTGGAGTGCTTCGCTCAGTATGACGCGAATGTCCTTGGAGAGCCTCAAGAGCTCATATAATAATAATTTGGCTGGTGTGTTGGCTAATTATGCCAGGATGTCAAAATTGTAGGGCCTCTCCAGCCCCTGAGGCGCGTCTTTACGGAGCGGCTTGTCAAAGTGGGTCTCCTTCAGCTTAGAATTATCGGCCGGCGGAGGCTGAGAGGGTCCTGGGGCATCAGCAGTGGCCGGCTGACGTTCTTCAGCCGAGTTACCTGGCGTGGGTTGAGATTGTGCACCGGACCGGGTAACGACAGCTGTCGCTTCTTCGATATCGACTGAGATCGTGTGGCAGGACTTAGTCTTCCTGTCCTTCTTCTTGCTGGTAGGGATGATGCTGACTGAGTTATTTCAGGCACCAAGTCCGGGTGGACCCACATGACCTCCACTCTTAACGTAGTGAGGGGCACCAGTCCAGTCGTCTGGTCTCGGGGAGGTGGAAGATTGGTGACCTCTATTGTTGCCCGGGGGACGGGTACTACACCGTCTTGAGTCCTCGTTGGAGGAAAACTGCCGAATTGGACCGACACCATGTTGGCAGCCACGATTACCTTCTCGAAATCAATGGCCAGAGCCTTGGAATCGATGAGGTTCTGGATATACCGCTTCAATTGGAAGCAGTCTTGAGTAGCGTGGTGGTCGTAGCGGTAGAAGTGACAGTACTTCGGGCTCTCCATCTCTACAGGTCGAGGTTCACGTCTCGGCGGAGGGAGTTAAATTATATCTCATTGTAAGAGCATGTCAAAGATGGGCTTGACATGGCTGTCCTCGAAGGAGTAGGTCATCTGAGGCCACTGTTTCTCTGCCAACTTTGGCTCAGGTTTCTGGGCTATATCGGCCAGCATATCCTATTTGCCCTTGGTGTCTCGGTTGTTAGAGGAATTATCGCCTTTGTTGTTGTTAGTGTTAGGGCATTTGCCCTTGTCTTCCCCATTCGAGATATGCAATCCCAATTGACGAGCCTTCTTCAATTTAGCTTCTGCGCTAGTGGCACTGATGATAAAGGTCTTCCAGTCTTTAAATTGTCTTTCGCCCATCCAGAGGCTGATTGTGGGGAGCAGCCTTTTCTGGCAAATTTCAATCAAAGAAGAGTCTGGATTACCGGAGGGCAACTTCATCGCGGTTTGGCAAAACCGCTCAATGTAATTCCTTGTCAGCTCCCTCTCTCCTTGAATAACGTCCATGAGGGTTGACATTGTCACATCTTGTACCACCTCGTAGAACCTCTCCAAGAACATATGTTTGAAGCTGGCGAAGGAATGGATGCAGTTATCTGGCAGGTTACGGTACAAGTCGAATGCGACCCCCTCTAATGCCCCAATGAACAACCTCGTGAGGATGGCGTCGTCATGCGACAGATGGTCTATTGTGACCTCGAAGTAGGTCATGTATCAGCTCGCAGATGTCTTTCCGTCATAAGGATTGATGTTGAATGGTTTGTATCGAGGAGAAAAGGGGACATCTCTCCATGCAGCGGGATACGGCTGTCGTATCTTTAGGTCCTGGGAGGTTTCTCGGGCGTGGAACATTGCCCGGAGCTCCTGGACTTCTCTTCTCGCTTCTTTGGCCTCTTCTGCAGCAGTAGGAGCTGATACTCTGGGTGGATTATCGCCCGGGGTTGGTGCGGTCGTGTTTGAGTCCGCATTGACGGCGGAACCCAAGCTTGTCTGACCAGGTGTCCTTGCTTGTAGAGTCGGCAGGGCCGCCTTGATCTCGTCCACTGACTTAACCAAGGTATGAAGTATGGCCTCAAGAGTGTCGAGGCATTGCCGATTACTGGGACCGTCTTGGTCATTCTCAGTCATGAATACTGTTCTCACATGAGGAGCAGTGAAAGAAACTGTAGAAGACGTGCTCTCCGAATCTTACCCTCGAATAGAGAAGTCATCGAGGTATGTGGGAATGTTCTCCTCAGGTTCAGACTCGAAAGAAGTGCTACCCCCTGTATAGGAGGTTGCCTCATCTTGGCACTTGTGGACGTCTTCAGGGACTTCAGAATCTGCTGCATCTGTTAGGGGGATTGTTTCCCTTGGTTCTTCTTCTTAGAACACCGGATTGTCGTGGATGTTCCGAGGAGTGTTACCCCCAGCTTCAACTACCCCCAGAGATGACGATGACGAATCTCCAAGTATTGAAGATTTTGTCTTTGAACTGGTACCTTGATAAACTCCTCCTGTGATGGTTGTGGACAACCGCTTAGAAGAGAGTTTCTTGGCTGCGCTGGTTGAGATTGTCGGGCTAGACACATTTATTTTTTTCCCTCCCTTGCCGGTAGGGACCTTCCGGGCTGAGTTACAGGAGGCGAAAGAAAGCGCCTCGTCTTCCGAGCTTTGTTCCAGGACCGGTCTTGGCTGCTGTAGTCGTTGGAAGACGGACTGCCGGTCTTTTTGTACTGCTGTCTTATTATAACAGCAGTTGACAATCACTTGAGTGCAGTGATGTCCATGGAAGGACTCTCCGCACACCAAGGTTTCTTCTCTTTCCTTATTCTTATGAAGGATCACATCAAGCAAGTCAAGTGCATCTCGAGCAACCTTTATACTTGTTTTGTGGGCCTGAGAGTCCCGAGCACACGAGTGCGTTGGTATCATGTTTGCTCCCTGATGCGGGGCTAGTAAAAGCACATGCCCTCAATCATTGTTGGGAGACTCTTGGGAACCACCTTGTCCGTTTGCCGCCGGGGGCTGGACACGGGCGGTTCTGTACAACTTTCCATTACAGGCCCGCATAACAGTTAGCGGGACTCTCTGGTTGTCAGAGGTTGGGACAGCTGACTGAGCTCGACGAGCTCGTACTGTCCTAGAATTCTTCGTCCTAGCACCCAAGGGCGTGTAGTAGGAAGAGTCCAAACTGTGTCGCACAGAGTCTAGCACATCCTCTTTGGAGCATCTGATGTCAGGACCGCATGAGAGGCGGTCGAAGACTAAACCCGAGCCACATAGAGTAGATGGCTGGCGGCTGGGATTGGATGCCGCATAGGTCATCTCCCTGCGGCTAGGATTGGTGGCCGCATATGCATTCTACATGCGGCTGGGATTGGTGGCCGCATGAGCCTTCTGTATGCGGCTGGAATTGGTGGCCGCATGAGGCTTCTGCATGCGGCTGGGATTGGTGGCCGCATGAAGCTTCTGCATGCGGCTGGAATTGGTGGCCGCATGAGCCTTCTGCGTGCGGCTGACACCCTTATGCGACTTCTTCCTGGACCGTATAGAGTTCCCATTTGCTCCCACAAGTCAAGCATCGTCGTGTTTTCCTTTGCCGGACTTGGGGACAGTAGGGTCCTCCGCGGCCTGAAGTGGGGCCGCATATAAGTCTTCTTCGCCATCTTGGGCAGCAGAGAACACTTCTTCCAGAGCTTGGGAAGGGGCAACAGTTTTGGGCCTCTACTCCCTACGGGCCTTCTTTGGGCCGGTTCGCTTCTGGATGGGTCTAGCGCTCCCCTCAGAGAGCATCTCTTCAAATGCTTACTGGTCGAAGCGAACAACCAGCATCTGTTACGTGGAGCCGAGTTTGGCTGCGTCCGATTGCGTCACCAACTTCTCAGTAGTGGAGAAGTTAGTCCCCAGCAGAGTCGCCATAGTGTTTGCCATTGATTGTTGTAGAACAGAACAATTTTATAGGAGGACTGAAATTTAACTCACAATTACAAACTCGCTTGTACAAAAGAGAGCCTAGGAACAAAACCTAGGGAAAGCAATCTAAGTACAATTGTTTAGTTTTCATTCTAGAGGGTGACGGTAGAGGCTCGGAAAAGTGCTATCAACTCTGTCTTACTCCTTGGACGATCGAACGCAACCTTGGCTTCGGTGAAGAAATGCTCTGTGTGTATCTCTGTGTCTCTCTGTGTGTGTACAAGGGAAAAGCACCTTGCTATTTATAGGAATTTATGAGTAATGGGGGTGCACAACCACGTGGCTAATTTTTGGCCACATCCTTGTAACTGTGCCTCGAGAAGTGGGCAGTTAGGGATTGGTTATTGATCATGATCTATTTGTTGCATAAATCTGAACTGTCAAGACTTGGTCAACTTCTGCCATATGTCTCAACTGCTACTTTGTGATGAGCCGCATGAGAGACGTCTCATGACAGAGCCGCATGAGGTATGCTTCATGACTGAGCCGCATGAGAGTGGTCTCATGACTGAGCCGTATGATGGTTGTCTCATGACCGAGCCACATGAGAGTGGTCTCATGACTGAGCCGCATGAGGGAAGTCTCATGACCGAGCCGCATAAGAGTGGTCTCACGACTGAGCCGCATGAGAGTGGTTGTAAACCTCCTAAATTTCTACTACGATTTTTTTATAATTTTGTATTATTTTGTACTTCGTACCTACATGTCGCATATAAATTCACATTGTTGTAGCGTGCGAGATTTGCATTTTGTAATTACTCGTCGAATGCGAATATGTGCGAGGTATATATTTTGTAAAAATATTTTATTAGAGATTTTTTATATAGAAGAATTTAATTTTCAAAATAATATGTGGTAAATATTTTTATTTCTAAAAAAAGTTATTTTGTTCGTCGTTTAAAAATAAATGGTGATTTGAAAAATTGTGGGTTATATGAAAAGTATTCCAAATGTTTTGCAAAATTTGAAAGTTGTTACTTAAAATATTTTGTTATTTATAAGAGCTATTTTATGATTTAACATTTAAGTATTATCGTGATTTTTGAAATTAATTATTTCTATATTTATGTAATTATGAAAATGATACTTGAGATTTTGTTGATTTTAATATTTGATTAATTATGCTAATTTAAATTTGAAAAGATTTCATTAGAATTTGAGTTAAATGAGTAGAGGTTTTATGTTTAATTTGATTTGAACAATTTAAAGTTTAAAGCAAATTTAAAAATAATATTATATTATCTAGGGAGAATTTAAATTCTTCCAATCCCTATCCAGTTGGAAATTTCCACGTCCTATATAAGGAGAGGTACTCATCCTTAAATTTCCACCACAACTCAGAGTGTATGTGTATCGTGTCGGTGCCTTATTCTCATCGACTATATTCTTTTTTATATTACAAATACAAATATGTTCTCCGCCGTGTCCGACCCCCGGACACGACGACATCCCTCCCAGCCCATACGACCACCACTTCTGTCCTCCCCAAATCACCTCTATGCCACCACCGCACCGCCTGCAACATCCCCCGACCACCAAGCACCACCACCCCCGTCACCATCACCACCACAACCACCACCCGCTGTACATCGCCACCACAGAACCACAAACAACACCAACCACCGTTACCACCACCATCAATATGCAAGAATAGAGAAAGGGGGAAAACCAATACCTGACCCCGTCGGTCGCGCCACCCAGGTTCGACATCGATCCCGACGACACCAAGTGATCGCTGGCCTCGTACTGCCTCCTCGCCCGGATCCGCCAAATTTGTCACCGCCACGGGATCACAGCCGCGACCCCCAGTCTTTCACCGCCGGTGCCGCAACTCCTCGACCTTCCCGCGCCGTCTCCACCGAAGTCGGCGCCGTCCGCCCGCCGATCACCCGCCGCCTCCTTCCACCATGTCCGCCGCCGCGCCACCTCAGATCCTCTCCCTCGCGTCCGTCAACCCATCGGAAAACCCCCATCGTCGCCTTCGTCAGCGCCCCACGCCGAGCTTCGGGAGCAGCCACCGCCGTCGCGCTCGCCGCGTGGACCCCCGCCGGCCTCCTTAGGTGAGCGCACCCTTTCGCCCCTTCCGATCGCCACACCCCCTTACTTCCTTCCCTCTTTCTCAAACTCTCTCTCTCACTGTGGACCACGAAAAGTATATGTATTAAATTTTTATATTATTATTATTGTTATTATTAATATTATTATGATTAATTATTAATTATTAGTATTTATTATTATTACTATTATCATTATTACTATTATTATTACTATTATTAGTATTATTATTAAAAGAGGATTAGCTGCATAGTTTTATTAGGAATTATGGTTATTATTATTATTATTATTATTGTTATTATTACTATCATCACTATTTATTAGTATTATTATTATTATTGTTATTATTATATTTATACATAAGTATACTTTGTTAAAAGATTTATTAGTATCATTACTATTATTGTTATTAGAGTTATTATTATTATATTATTATTATTACTGTTATTATTATACCAGTAGTATTATTTTTACTTTTGTATAATTATGATTTTATTATTAGTAATTAATTTTTTGTATTTAGATATAAAAAAATCTTTTCAAATTTTCTTGTAAAAATATATCTACAGATATATATATATATATATATATATATATATATATATATATATATATATATATATATTATATATATATATATATATATATATATATATATATATATATATATATATATATATATATATATATATATATTATACTTGGCTTGGCCTCTATTTCAAAATATGGTTTTAGAACCCTATATGAATTCCAGATTATTAATATTTATCGAAATTATTTTTACTAATAAAATGGTAGTTTCTAAATTAAAAAAACTTATTTTTCAAGTATGTATTATCTAAAATATTTTTGACTAATGAAAGATATTTTTCAAAGTATTATAAATATTTTTACAAAATAATATATGTATTTCTTGACACAAATTCCCTCAATTATCCTGATTGTGACTGCTCATCTTTCCTATTTCCTCGCAACTTTGGACCTCTGCACGATGACTATAGCTATTGGACCAAGCTGGACTTGTCAGATTATCGCACACCAGGCGTAACACCAGGCAAGATACCTTGTCATCATTTACTGTTTATAAATTAGTTTGCATTTATTTATTGTATATCACTGCGTATTTACTTTTATTTCTTTTAACTGTACCATTATTATAGTTCCTGCTTTACTGTCTGCTCAGTGATATTAGCTGTACCTCATTATTTATCCTTTGATTGCATATGGACCTAGAGTTAAGGGACTACCATAAGTTTAGTGCATTACATAAACTTTGACACTGTTGTGCCACGAGATGTGAGTTATGAGTAGCATATAGCATCCGAACTTGCGTGTTGGCTGATCACTGATGCGTACAGGATGTGCGTTAGGTCTAACTGTCAATAGCTGTATGTTAGAAGACTTGACGGTTAGTAGTATTACATGGTCGTGGATACGACATGATAGATACATTGGGTGGGGAGAACATTTCTTTGTCGTATGGGCTTCGATTGTACTTTTCTTGTAATCCGGAAGCTCTGCTGGAGATACGGGTATGAGCCTCTCAGGTTGGCCACTGTCGTTTTTGAACGTCATGCGCTGTGGTCACTGGTGTCCAAGTGGAAACTAAACCAGATCCCATTTACAGCCAGGGCTCATACGACGAAAAGTTTGTTCTCAACTGCATGTTCACTTTAGTACGGTTAGGTTACCTTACTTATGTCTTGTCACTCTCTTTGATTGTGGCATATTTTATATTCAGTATTTATATGGCATGTTTATTGTATCTTGTTACGTCCCTCTGAGGACCTGGTTATCTCGCCAGGTGTGTGTTCTTGTCTTTCGCAGGTGTTCTAGCTGTGGCCATGATTGTCACTATTTCTTCGAGGATGATTGTGCTTTGATCGTCTTCGCTTCGCCCGCCAAACTTAATTTATTTTTCATGTATTTTTTCTTACTTGTTGGTAGTAGATTTGTCTCCGCCCAACGGTTGTATACATGACAAATTCAAAGTTTCTTTTATATCATTATTTATCTTTGTGGATGAGATTTAGTGCCTTGGTTACTACATTTTACAGCTTACGTATATATACTATACGGCTGGCATGTCTACATTCCTAGTCCTACGTATTTTGGGACTGGGCGTTACATGTTTTTGTGGTGGTCCATGCAGGTCTAGTTTGCCGTTTCGGTTACATGACTGTACCGAACGGGCCTGCAATATAGGATTAGAGTTTAGAATCTCATCCACCTACTTGACATTGTTTCTTGACTTCAAATTCTGAACTCTCGTTCGACCTCCTTGATTTACATCTTGCATGACTCCTTCTACCGTAAATTCTTAGTTTCGTGTTTAGTAAGATGACTACACTAGTATATGCCCATAGGTTAAACACATGGCTAGATGGTTGCATTGACAATTAATATGCATTGAGATTTTATTGGAGTGATAGAGACATTTATTTTCCTAGAAATATGAATTTAAAGATTAGTTAATTCTAAGTTGGGTAGTAGCATATTACCGCTTCCAAAAGATAGTTGGAATTTTAATTTGATATTACAAGGTGATATACACAAGAGGATAGCTAGATTGAGAAAACAAATTAATTTGATCTTGCGTTTTAATTTTTGAAGGTCTTTGAACATTTATGAATTATTGAGTTATAGCTATATATCTTTTGGAGGGATATAAATTTGATTTGAAAAGGATCATAAAATTTTAAACTATGATTTACGATTGACCAAAATTTGAGGATGATTGATAAATTTTGGTAAAATATTTTTAAATTAAATTACGTCATATGATCTATGATTTATAAAGTTATTTAGATTTCGAGTTTAAAACCTTGATTATGGATATTTAAATTTTAGAAAAAAAAGAATAAGAAGAATTACTTTTGAAGAGTAGTTGTGACTTATTGGAAGCTAGATATACACATTTGAAGGATATATAATTAAATTCGGGAGTTATGTAAATGTTCTATTTTATAGTATAAAATTCGGCTGATAAACTTATTAAATGTTGAGTTTAAGGCTTGGAAAAAAAATGAATAATAATTATTTGATTTATGATATACAAGGGTTGTTTCGAGATTGACTAGAGATTTAAAATTTTGATTAAAGTTGATAATCTAAGATAATTAGAAAATTTTGGCGGAGTATCTTGGAAATTTTATTGAGAAATTTTTGAGGAACTTGAAATTTTAGATTAGATCATATATTGGTGAAGGACAAAGAAACAAGTAAGGTCACCCTAGTGAGATAGAAGTATTCCACATTAGATTGTCATACCACCTATGATTATGATATTGCATATACACAAGTATAATTAGTCATCGACCAAACCGATGAACATATCCTTGACTTACTCGACCCTCCCTCAAATCTAGATCTTTATTCGTGACATCTAATTGTTTGAAACTTAGAAATGATTAGAACCATCCCCTTGACCATACCCTTATCTATGAGGCTATTTTCTCTCTAGAAACTGTGCCCCTAACTTATTTTACCTTGATCTCCGAGATTTCCTAAATTATCTTTATTTTGTGCTTTAACATTTATTTTGGTGCATTAATTAGTACCTTATGAAAACCCACTTTCTATTTCGATCATTTGGCTTTCCCTATCGTGACTTTAATATTTGGAGCACAACAATAGATTTTTTCCTTCCAACAAATTTCACATGCAAAACCTAGACGAGTTCACCTTCATGTAGGTATATCATGTCCCACTAAAACATGTCCCCTTGTACTCTATTTTTATGGTACGACTTTCGGGTCATAAAGGCTAACTATAACCTATACCATGGTACCGATATACTTTTGACTATATATTTGGACTCAATCTCGACTCAAATCTTCGGCCCGATTGCGATCTGCTAAATCCGTTAAATGCTTAACTTTGCGTTTATCTTCCCTGCTTAACCCTTGTCATTTATTTTCATGTCTTATCTCGATTCACTTAGACACATAACATTTTTTGCTCTTCAATATTACAACCCCTACCCTTCTCTCTTCCAATTAAACTGCTTTACTTATATTTCACTATGATTCCTCGACAGTTTATGCAACCTTGTTCCTTGTTTGATTCCCTTATGCGAAATGAAATAGGATCATGACAATCTTGGATTAGTAGAGGTTAGATTGGAGAACCCCACAGCATGGATAAATAATGTAGTTGGTTAAGATAATTACAAGATTACGAGGTATAGATGGGACATAAATAAGTGTGCGATAAATCCAAATATATGAAGTAAGGAATGATATACGGTGTTTTGATGAAACACTCAAGAGTAAATAGACTTCTCGAATTTCAAAAGCTTGTTTTGAGGTAACTAAATATCGAGTGAAGAATTTCTAAAGCTTTGGTGGTTAAAGAACCAAGTTATATATTAAATTGATTCTTGATAAAGACAACGTGGACTTGCCTTCGATAAAATATGGTGTCATAAAGATAATATGTTTCAAAGATAACCAATTGTTGAAGAAAGAAAGTGCGTACATTTTTGACGATTTAAGAATACGTTTCTAAAAGTGATTGTGAGTTTGAAGTAAAGACGGGTTATTTTTACCATCATGGATTAAAAGATCATTGGGTTCCAATTTCCGAGGAAGACCCTAATAAATAAGAGATTGAGAGATTTTCATTTATAAAAGATTACTTTGTGAAGATATGATCAACAAATATTTAAGATAATATTTCAAGGATAAGTACGACTCAAGATATTGAAGGATTATCGAATTCCTACTTTTGAGAGATTATGAACAACGAAATCTAATTGAGGAATATATATATCTATATATGTAGATATGTGGTAGAAGTGTATTAGAGATTCATTGAATTCAAATCTGTTGAACTCACGGCGAAATATCGAATGAGATATACGCATACCTTTTGGAATTCAAGTTTGTGAGGCAAATGATCGAAGTAGAGAAGAAAATAAGGTTATGGAATATAAAATTACGGACAAAACAAATTGAAAGAGTGAATAGGGCTAATCGATAAGGACGATTGGAGATTTTAACGATATTGAAAACACGTAATGAAATGTTCTAATGATCAAAATTTATATTGGAAGACTATTACCTAACTGGGGAGCTTGCACGTCCATAGAACAAATGACAGTGAATGAAGGATTTTAGTCCTCGAGGGGTTGTCATACGCATAATCATACTATAACTGATTCTTTCCTAGTCATCCAACTGATATATTATCCATTGAAATATCGGTCGTCGTCCGTTCTAAATATTGTGATTGCCTTCTCGTTCAATGTGAATCAATTTCGTATCAATAGAACTGCTTCTATTCCCTTAAGCCTACCTTCCCTAATTATTCCTAAATTTCAAGGACGAAATTCTTTTAAGTTGGGTAGGATGTAAACCCCCTACATTTCTACTATGATTTTTTTATAATTTTGTATTATTTTGTACTTCGTATCTACACGTCGCATATAAATTCACATTGTTGTAGCGTGCGAGATTTGTATTTCGTAATTACTCGTCGAATGCGAATATGTGCGAGGTACATATTTTGTAAAAATATTTTATTAGAGATTTTATATATAGAAGAATTTAATTTTCAAAATAATATGTGGTAAATATTTTTATTTCTAAAAAGTGTTATTTTGTTCGTCGTTTAAAAATAAATGGTGATTTAAAAAATTGTGGGTTATATGAAAAGTATTCCAAATATTTTGCAAAATTTGAAAGTTGTTACTTAAAATATTTTGTTATTTATAGGAGCTATTTTATGATTTAATATTTAAGTATTATCGTGATTTTCAAAATTAATTATTTCTATATTTATGTAATTATGAAAATGATACTTGAGATTTTGTTGATTTTAATATTTGATTAATTATGATAATTTAAATTTGAAAAGATTTCATTAGAATTTGAGTTAAATGAGTAGAGGTTTTATGTTTAATTTGATTTGAACAATTTAAAGTTTAAAGCGAATTTAAAAATAATATGGTATTATCTAGGGAGAATTTAAATTCTCCCAATCCCTATCCAGCTGGGAATTTCCACCTCTTATATAAGGAGAGGTACTCATCCTTAAATTTCTACCACAACTCAGAGTGTATGTGCATCATGTCGGTGCCTTATTCTCATCGACTATATTCTTTTTTACATTACAAATACAAATATGTTCTCCGCCGTGTCCGACCCCCGGACATGACGACATCCCTCCCAGCCCATACGACCACCACTTCTGTCCTCCCCAAATCACCTCTACGCCACCACCGCACCGCCTGCAACATCCCCCGACCACCAAGCACCACCTCCCCCGTCACCATTACCACCACAACCACCACCCCCTATACATCGCCACCACAGAACCACAGACAACACCAACCACCGTTACCACCACCATCAACACGCAAGAATAGAGAAAGGGGGAAAACCAATACCTGTAATGCCTGTGGTTCGTATTACATGTTTTTGGAATACGTGTACGTATTTATTCTTGTATTGCATGATTTCCTTACTTAATTTCCTCCCTGGGCTTGGTTTATTCTTGGTTTGGGTTGGCTTAGTTCGGTTTGGGATTGCTCTTGGTTCATCATGAACCAAGGGGTAAACTCCCTACCTACCTCCACCATCCCCCTTTATAACCCACCTAACTTTTCTCTCTCCTCTACTTTTTCATTAACTCTTCTTCCTTCTCCATTAAACCTACCACCAACCAAGAACACCCCTTAGGCAAGTGCAACTTGCTTCCACAAGAGATCCCATTTTTATTGTTCCATTAGCTTCTCCTCATGTTTCTAAGACACATTAGAACTTGTCATTTTCCATTTTGAGGCTTTAATTTTTGTAGATCTAGAAATTAGTTATTTTCGGATTTTGGTGGTTTTGATCTATCAAACTGCTTTGTTTTCAAGTTTTGATGGTTCCATGTTGTAGAGAATTTTATTCTACCCAATTTTGACCTTTAAAAAGTTGGATTTGGACTTATTTTGACCAAGTTATAGACTTTTGAAGCTTTGGGTTCAACCATGGAGTTCCTGCTGATTTGGAGAAGACAGTGAGCAGTGTGTGCAAGCTTTTTAGCTTGCACCACTGAGCTGCGCGCGCTCTTTAGCACAGTGCAGTCTGAGTCATACGCTGCCTTGATAAGGAGTCGTATGGAGTACATACGCTGCCTTGATGAGGAGTCGTATAGACCTCATACGCTGCCTTGATGAGGAGTCGTATGGAGTACATACGCTGCGTTGATGAGGAGTCATATGGACCTTATACGCTGCCTTGAAGAGGAGTCGTATGGAGTACATACGCTACCTTGATGAGGAGTCATATGGACCTCATACGCTGCCTTGATGAGGAGTCGTATGGAGTACATACGCTGCCTTGATGAGGAGTCGTATGGACCTCATACGCTGCCTTGAAGAGGAGTCATATGGAGTACATACGCTGCCTTTTGGAGACGTATGTCTGGCATACGCTGACTTGAGCGTAGCCTGACTTGAGCGTAGCCTGACTTGAGCGTAGTCTGACTCAGGCGCAACCTGATGTTTAGGCGCAACTGGACCTGACCCTACTTACCCTGGATCTTCTATAGCCCTGTATATTGATATTTTATTAGATATTTAACGTCCATTTTATATCCTTACACCTTTTGTCCTGAACTTGATAATCACGAATTTACTTGATATGTTTGGAATTGATAATTGAGCATGACGTGATAGTGACCCGTAGTGGTGCACTCCTGATATAATAACCTGACATGACCTGATAGTGGCCCGTCGTGGCACACTCCTGAAAAGTACACTTGACATGATAACCTGACATGATTATCTCGAATAGCTGTTGCGACGGCTACCTGACACGACATGACCTGTATAATGACCTGGACACCGTGGGCGATTGTGTTTGTATAAATAAACCAGTCCTGTCTTGCATCATGTCTAGGACAGGGACTCCTGAGTACCACGGTCAGGAGTACCTACTAAAATGGACTAAGGCTAATAACTAGATTAATACATTAGTCATGACAAGATTTCCCAGCTACAGGCAATTCCGTTACCTGGACACGTCTTGGGATCTGTAGCCTACCGTCGAATAGGGCACATTTCCAGCACACTGTCATGTGTTGTATCCTTCAAGCTACCTAAGGGTACATTCGTTTCCTGGACGATGTATCCACCTGAATTCAACTCTAATCTTTTAACCCGGGTAACCTGGATGGTCTGCAGGGCTTGTGGCTGTGGAATAATCTTACTGCATCTTGTTAGTAATTAGGCTTATGACAATCCTAGTTAGTTAAAGTATCAAGCCGTAATTCTTGCTTGGCTGTGAAGTGATTGGACGGAGTCTAACCAGTCTAGTCTTGCCCTGATCCTGTTCCAGATTATTGAATGACCAGAATGCTTGTATTTATTTTACCGATAAATGGTGAGAATTCTAAGTCCTGTTCAGACGAAGGGTTACAACCCCGGTCCTTGTTTGGTTTACGGGTTGTAACCTGGTTATCTGAATAGTTCCATGGTTATCTCGTCGTATATCATCCTAGTGTATTTTCTTTGTTTCCAGTTCTTACTTTTATTTATATCTTGTGCTGATTGCTGGTTTTAGTTCTTAAGTGAAGCCTCCTTTGTGGCACTTGCTCTTTCCGGGGTCTGACCCAGCTGGTTTTGTATGGCCAGATTTTGGAACAGCTCCAGAGGATCTACCGACCTTCCTGCCAGATGGTGAACACTAGAAGGAATCCCGGCAACGAGTGGGTTTTATTTTGCTCTTCCACTCCCTTGTAAAAAATATTCTTTTGAGGCGTTTAGCCGACGAGCACCTGTTTAGCTCGATTGCACTTACTTACTGTCTGCCTACGGGCTGTAACATGATTAACAGATCCTAGGGTTGATCATGTATGACTAAACTCTTGCTAGTCCTGACATTTTGTAACGACTAGCTTCATGATCAACTGAATATGTAATGTTTGGGACGCCGTACTATTGTATATTTAATGATCATACATCTTGTGACTTTTACTTACTTACTTATGATTGAGACACTAGGCTTGTTCATTACCTTAAGAGACTGTTGGCTTGTAGATAAACCCTCATGTATCTAGACAGCCGTGACCGTATAACGAGATGGATTCTATTTCATATACGTAGCTGGCTATGTCTGCTCCCGCTCTCCAGTATTCTGGTTCTGGGGCGTGACATGGTTTAAGTGGTGGCCCATGCAAGTCTTGTAAATCAAGATATGTGAGGGTTTACCGAATAGATGTCTCAATCAGTATTCGTCCTTGATCTCTGCTCGTATCTTCTGAATCCCTGGATTCTTGTCCTGATCATATGCTTGTATCGTTGATCTGTCCTGGTCCTTCCTTATTGTTCCCTATGTCGTCTTCTTCAGCGGCATTGTTCGTAGTCCTACCGACCAGCAAGGCGGAGCACCTCCCGCGGACCAGCAGCAACCTGGAGATCAAGCCCAGCATTCCGGAGTAGCCTCCAGAGTCGTGCCTTCTAGCGGAGAGCCACCAGTCCAGCCAGTTCAACCTGTAGAACATGATGACGGTACTTTGGTAGGACTCGTCAGGACCTTGATAGCTTCCCAAGACCGGCGTGGAGATGCCTTGCACCAGGCAGTGACGGATGCTTTGACCCGGGGTGGTCGTCAGGGTAACAGCACGGCCAACAGCTTCAAACGCTTGAACCCTCCATTCTTCGACGGTAGTGAAGATGCTATCGCGGCAGATGCATGGCTTCAGGACACAGAGGTGATTCTAGAAGCAGCCAGGACCCCAGAGAACGAGATAGTGGCCATTGTGCGCCTGCAGTTGTTAGATCTTGCCCGCAGCTGGTGGGCAGCGCAGGCTGTTGTATTAGCAGCACCCATTGCTTGGGCAGTATTCAGAGAGAGATTCCAGACCAAGTATTTCGATGCCGTGGCTCGGTATGATCTGCAGACGAGGTTTACCAATCTGAAGCAAGGAGGCAGGACGGTCGATGGATATGTGGCCGAGTTTTCCAGACTCAGTCGGTTTGCTCCCACTTTGGTGGCAACCGAGTATGATAGAGCCCAGCGGTTCCAGCAGGGACTTCACCTGGAGATCTTGTTGGCAGTTGAGCAGTTTGAGCATCAGACTTTTGATGCAGTCTTGAGAGCAGCCCGAAGGCATGAGTATACCTCCCAGAGGATTGTGGATAGGGCCAGAGGTCGAAAGAGATCTCATGGCCAGATGAATCAGTCTTCAGTACCGGCCCCAGCAGCCAGGGCTTTGACTATTGGAGCTCCAAGGCGAGCGGTCTCAGTAACGTCGGTTCAGCATTCAACTCCGACGCATCCTCAGCAGCAGAAGCAGAAGAAATCTTCCGCAGTGGGTTGTTCTCATTGTGGGAAGCCAGGCCATGTGGTAGCAGAATGTCGCAGGGCACAGGGATTGTGTCTGGCTTGTGGAGCACCAGACCATAGGGTTGGATCCTGCCCGAATAGGGGTGGTTCATCATCATCCAACCTTTCTAGCTCTTCGGTGAGAGGACCAGCTCCGGTCCAGCAGCAGCAGTATCCATTGCCGAGGCCCTTGCCGCCTCAGACCCAAGTATTCCAGCAGCAGAACCCCCAGCAGTATGCACAAGTCCAAGCCCAGAGTCAGAGCAGGCAGCGAGGATTTCAGCAGAGGGGACCAGCACCCCAAGGGCACGGTCAGGCTATGGTGATGACCGTGGAGGAAAGATTAGCACCAGGAGAGATAGTGGCAGGTACTATTCTCGTCAACACCTTTCCAGCTTCAGCTTTATTTGATTCTGGTGCATCGCATTAATTTAGGTCTGCACGATTCGCGACACGGGTAGGATTGGAGCCCGAGTCATTATCAGAAAGGCTTAATATACTTACTAGTAACAGACTTGTGGGAGTAGATATAGTGTTTTCTTCGTATCGGATCGTAGTTAGCGGTAGAGAATTCCCCGCTAGATTGATAGAGTTCCTGATGGCCGATTATGATGTGGTCCTAGGGATGGATTGGTTGAGGAACCAGTATGCTAGGATAGACTGCCACATTGGCAGGGTTATTTTTAGCATTCCAGGCGAGCCGGAGTTTTCTTTCTTCCGAGGCGAAGTTGAGTCATCTCCTCCAGTATTGCGGATGGCAGTAGCAGCAGTTCAGTTGCCCAGGATAGTCGAGGAGTTTCCAGATGTTTTCCCAGAAGAACTTCCAGGTATGCCTCCGGAGCGGGAGATCGAGTTCACTATAGACTTGATTCCCTGGACAGCCCCAGTGTCAGAGAGAGTCTACAGGATGGCGCCATCAGAGTTGGAGATATTGTACAAGATGATTGAAGAACTCAGAACCAAGGGATTCATTCGTGTTAGTGGATCGCCTTGGGGAGCCCCGATGCTTCTTGTGAAGAAGAAGGATGGTACGTCCAGGTTATGTGTTGATTATCGTACCTTGAACTCAGTGACAATCAAGAACAGATACCCTCTTCCGAGGATAGATGACTTGTTTGATCAACTCAAGGGGGCTTCAGTATTCTCGAAGATTGATTTGCGCTCAGGTTATCATCAGATCAGAGTCAAAGAGCAGGACATCCCGAAGACAGCTTTTAGATCGAGATGTGGGCATTGGGAATTCCTTGTTATGCCTTTTGGAGCAACCAATGCGCCGACAATATTCATGGACCTCATGAATCGCATCTTCATGCCTTACTTGGATCAGTTTGTGATTGTGTTCTTGGATGACATTCTGGTCTACAGCAAGAGTGAGGCGGAGCATGAGCAGCATCTCCGTATAGTTTTTCAGATCCTCAGAGAGCACCAGTTATATGCCAAGTTCAGTAAATACGAGTTCTGGCTCGATCGCATTTCGTACTTGGGTCATATCATCACTCGAGGAGGAGTAGAAGTGGATCCCCAGAAGATTGTGGCTATTGAGTCATGGCCAGTGCCCAGCACAGTTGCAGAGGTTCGTAGTTTTCTTGGATTGGCCGGCTACTACCGACGATTTGTTTCGGATTTTGCTCGAATTTCAGCGCCATTGACGCAGTTGACCCGCAAGGATGCACAGTTTGCTTGGACAGCAGAGTGTCAGAGTTCTTTTGAGTTGTTGAAGCGAGGCCTGATAATAGCTCCTATTCTCATGCTTCCAGATGGAACCGAAGGATTCTCAGTGTACTGTGATGCTTCAGGCAGAGGTTTAGGATGTGTTCTGATACAGTATGGGAAGGTAATAGCTTATGCGTTATGACAACTTCGTGATCATGAGAGGAATTACCCAACCCATGACTTGGAGCTGGCAGCAGTGGTGTTTGTACTTAAGTTGTGGAGGCACTACTTGTATGGAGACAGGGTGGAGATTTTCACCGACCATAAAAGCCTGAAGTATGTTTTGACCCAGAAGGATCTTAACATGCGTCAGAGAAGGTGGCTGGATCTTCTTGTGGATTATGATGTCAACCTGCAGTATCATCCTAGGAAGGCCAATGTTGTTGCGGATGCATTGAGCAGGAGAGCGGGAGTTTATTTTCTAATAGCGCAACCAGAGCTGTTAGCAGATCTTCAGAAGATGGGTATTGAATTTGTTCTCCCTTCCAGTGTGGCCTTGATGGCCAGTATGCAAGTTCAGTCCACTATAGTCGAGAGGATCCGGATGGCACAGTCGACAGATTCTAAGCTTCAGCGACTCAGAGCAGAGTGTGAGGCAGGACGAAGACCAGAGTTATGCATTCATGAGGATGGTACATTTTGACATGGTAAGCATCTTTGTGTACCCAACGGAGATATTCGACAGGAGATCACGTCAGAAGCGCACAGTTTGCAGTATTCCATCCATCTCGGCAGTACGAAGATGTACCGTGATATCCGGCAGCATTTCTGGTAGAATGGCATGAAGCGGGAGATAGCTCGATTTGTCTCTCGGTGTTTGGTTCGCCAACAAGTTAAAGCCGAACATCAGAGATCGGCTGGACTTCTTCAGCCCTTACCGATTCCAGAATGGAAGTGGGAGCATGTGACCATGGATTTTGTGACTGGACTACCTAGATCCCCAGCTGGTAGAGATGCTATCTGGGTTATAGTTGACAGGCTCACGAAAGTGGCTCACTATCTTCCATTCAGAGTTGGCCAGTCGACGGCTCAGTTAGCAGAGATATACCTCAGGCAGATTGTCAGATTGTACGGTATGCCAGTCAGTATCACCTCGGACCGAGATTTAAGATTTACGTCGCACTTTTGGCATAGCTTGCAAGAGAGTTTGGGAACTCATCTCCAGTTCAGTTCAGCATATTACCCGCAGACAGATGGCCAGTCGGAGCGCACGATCCAGACTCTTGAAGACATGTTGCGGTCTTACACACTTGACTTCGGTGGTTCATGGTAAGATCACTTGCACCTGGTGGAATTCTCGTACAATAACAGTTTCCAGGCCAGTATCCAGATGGCACCGTTCGAGGCACTGTATGGTAGGAAGTGCAGATCCCCGCTAGCCTGGGATGATGTTGGAGAGAGACAGATGCTCGGTCCAGAAATGATTACCCAGACAGTTGAAGTGGTCAAGAGAGTCAAAGATCATCTTCGAGTTGTCCAAGATCGCCAGCGCCATTGGGCCGATTCTCATCGGCGCCCTCTCGAGTTTTCGGTCGACGATCATGTATTCCTGAGGATTTCGCCTAACCGTGGCGTCATTCATTTCGGCGTACGGGGCAAGCTTAGTCCTAGGTATATATGACCGTTTGACATTCTGGAGCGAGTAGGAGATGTATCCTATCGTCTCGCTCTTCCACCGTCGCTAAGCGAGGTGCATGACGTGTTCCATGTATCCCAATTACGACGGTATATCCCGAACCCGAGCCACATCCTGGATCATTCGGAATTGGTTGTTGGTACCAACCTTTCGTATGAGGAGAGACCCATGTCTATATTGGACCGGAGAGAGAAGATCCTCAAGAACAAGACTATCAAGTTAGTTCGAGTTGTTTGGGGTCATCACTCTTTGGGGGAGTCAACGTAGGAGCGTAAGGATGATATCCGATCGCGATATCCCGACTTGTTTGACTCGTGAGGTATAATGTCTTTTTTATGCCTCATGCCTTCGATTCCTTGCTTGAATGAGTGATTGTCTGCCTAGTTATAGCTTGCATGTGATTAATGTAGCTTGTCATTGCTCCTCTAGCCTCTTGATTAAATTCCGAGGACGGAATTCTTTTAAGGTGGATAGAGTTGTAATGCCTGTGGTTCGTATTACGTATTTTTGGAATACGTGTACGTATTTATTCTTGTATTGCATGATTTCTTTGCTTAATTTCCTCCCTGGGCTTGGTTTATTCTTGGTTTGGGTTGGCTTGGTTCGGTTTGGGATTGCTCTTCGTTTATCATGAACCAAGGGGTGAACCCCCTACCTACCACCACCCCCCCTTTATAACCTACCTAACTTTTCTCTCTCCTCCACTTTCTCATTAACTCTTCTTCCTTCTCCATTAAACCCACCACCAACCAAGAACACCTCTTAGGCAAGTCCAACTTGCTTCCACAAGAGAGCCTATTTTTATTGTTCTATTAGCTTCTCCTCATGTTTCTAAGACATATTAGAACTTGTCATTTTCCATTTTGAGGCTTTAATTTTTATAGATCTAAAAATTAGTTATTTTCAGATTTTGGTGGTTTTGATCTATCAAACTGCTTTGTTTTCAAGTTTTGATGGTTCCATGTTGTAGAGAATTTTATTCTACCCAATTTTGACCTTTGAAAAGTTGGATTTGGACTTATTTTGACCAAGTTATGGACTTTTGAAGCTTTGGGTTCAACCATGGAGTTCCTGCTGATTTGGAGAAGACAGTGAGCAGTGCGCGCGAGCTTTTTAGCTTGCGCCACTGAGCTGCGCACGTTCTTTAGCGCAGCGCAGTCTGAGTCATACGCTGCCTTGATAAGGAGTCGAATGGAGTACATACGCTGCCTTGATGAGGAGTCGTATGGACCTCATACGCTGCCTTGATGAGGAGTCGTATGGAGTACATACGCTGCCTTGATGAGGAGTCATATGGACCTCATACGCTGCCTTGAAGAGGAGTCGTATGGAGTACATACGCTGCCTTGATGAGGAGTCGTATGGAGTACATACGCTGCCTTGATGAGGAGTCGTATGGACCTCATACGCTGCCTTGAAGAGGAGTCGTATGGAGTACGTACGCTGCCTTTTGGAGACGTATGTCTGGCATACGCTGACTTGAGCGTAGCCTGACTTGAGCGTAGCCTGACCTGAGCGTATCCTGACTTGAGCGTATCCTGACTTGAGCGTAGTCTGACTCAGGCGCAACCTAATGTTTAGGCGCAACTGGACCTGGTCCTACTTACCCTGGATCTTCTATAGCCCTGTATATTGATATTTTATTAGATATTTAACGTTCATTTTATATCCTTACACCTTTTGTCCTGAACTTGATAATCACGAATTTACTTGATATGTTTGGAATTGATAATTGAGCATGACGTGATAGTGACCCATAGTGGTGCACTCCTGACATAATAACCTGACATGACCTGATAGTGGCCCGTCGTGGCGCACTCCTGACAAGTACACTTGGCATGATAATCTGACATGGTTATCTCGAATAGCTGTTGCGACAGCTACCTGACACGACATAACCTGTATAATGACCTGGACACCGTGGGCGATTGTGTTTGTATAAATAAACCAGTCCTGTCTTGCATCATGTCTAGGACAGGGACTCCTGAGTACCACGGTCAGGAGTACCTACTAAAATGGACTAAGGCTAATAACTAGATTAATACATTAGTCATGACAAGATTTCCCAGCTACAGGCAATCCCGTTACCTAGGCACGCCTTGGGATCTGTAGCCTGCCGTCGAGTAGGACACATTTTCAGCACACTGTCATGTGTTGCACCCTTGAAGCTACCTAAGGGTACATTCGTTTCCTGGACGATGTACCCACTTGAATTCAACTCTAATCTTTTAACCCGGATAACCTGGATGGTCTGCAGGGCTTGTGGCTGTGGAATAATCATACTGTATCTTGTTAGTAATTAGGCTTGTGACAACCCTAGTTAGTTAAAGTATCAAGCCGTAATTCTTGCTTGGCCGTGAAGTGATTGGACGGAGTCTAACCAGTCTAGTCTTGCCCTGATCCTGTTCCAGATTATTGAATAACCAGAATGCTTGTATTTATTTTACCGATAAATGGTGAGAATTCCAAGTCCTGTTCAGACGAAGGGTTACAACCCCGGTCCTTGTTTGGTTTACGGGTTATAACCTGGTTATCTGAATAGTTCCATGGTTATCTCGTCGTATATCATCCTGGTGTATTTTCTTTATTTCCAGTTCTTACTTTTATTTATATCTTGTGCTGATTGCTGGTTTTAGTTCTTAAGTGAAGCCTCCTTTGTGGCACTTGCTCTTTCTGGGGTCTGACCCAGCTGGTTTTGTATGGCCAGATTTCGGAGCAGCTCCAGAGGATCTACCGACCTTCCTGCCAGATGGTGAACACTAGAAGGAATTCCGGCAATGAGTGGGTTTTATTTTGCTCTCCCACTCCCTTGTAAAAAATATTCTTTTGAGGCGTTTAGCCGACGAGCACCTGTTTAGCTCGATTGCACTTACTTACTGTCTGCCTACGGGCAGTAACATGATTAACAGATCCTAGGGTTGATCATGTATGACTAAACTCTTGCTAGTCCTGACATTTTGTAATGACTAGCTTCATGATCAACTGAATATGTAATGTTTGGGATGCCTTACTATTGTATATTTAATGATCATACATCTTGTGACTTTTACTTACTTGCTTGTGATTGAGACACTAGGCTTGTTCATGACCTTAAGAGACTGTTGGCTTGAAGATAAACCCTCATGTATCTAGACAGTCGTGACCGTATAGCGAGATGGATTCTATTTCATATACGTAGCTGGCTATGTCTGCCCCCGCTCTCCAGTATTCTGGTTCTGGGGCGTGACAATACCTGACCCCGTCGGCCGCGACACCCAGGTTCGGCACCGATCCCGACGACACCAAGTGATCACTGGCCTCGTACCGCCTCCTCGCCCGGATCCGCCAAATTCGTCACCGCCACGGGATCACAGCTGCGACCCCCAGTCCTTTACCGTCGGCGCCGCAACTCCTCGACCTTCCCGTGCCGTCTCCACCGAAGTCGGCGCTGTCCACCCGCCGATCACCCGCCGCCTCCTTCCACCATATCCGCCGCCGCGCTGCCTCAGATCCGCTCCCTCGCGTCCGTCAACCCACCGGAAAACCTCCATCGCCGCCTTCGTTAGAGCCCCGCGCCGAGCTGCGGAAGCAGCCACCGCCGCCGCGCTCGCCACGTGGACCCCCGTCGGCCTCCTCAGGTGAGCGCACCCCTTCGCCCCTTCTGATAGCCACACCCCCTTACTTCTTTCCCTCTTTCTCAAATTCTCTCTCACTGTGGACCATGAAAAGTATATGTATTAAATTTTTATATTATTATTATTGTTATTATTAATATTATTATAATTAATTATTAATTATTAGTATTTATTATTATTACTATTATCATTATTACTATTATTATTATTATTAGTATTATTATTAGTATTATTATTAAAAGAGGAATAGCTGCATAGTTTTATTAGGAATTATGGTTATTATTTTATTATTATTATTATTATTATTATTATTATTATTACTATCATCACTATTTATTAGTATTATTATTATTATTGTTATTATTATATTTATACATAAGTATACTTTGTTAAAAGATTTATTATTATCATTACTATTATTGTTATTAGTGTTATTATTATATTATTATTATTACTGTTATTATTATACCAGTAGTATTATTTTTACTTTTGTATGATTATAATTTTATTATTAGTAATTAATTTTTTGTATTTATATATAAAAAAAGCTTTTCAAATTTTCTTGTAAAAATGTATCTACATATATATATATATATATATATATATATATATATATATATATATATATATATATATATATATATATATATATATATATATATATATATTATACTTGGCTAGGCCTCTATTTCAAAATATGGTTTTAGAACCCTATATGAATTCCAGATTATTAATATTTATCCAAATTATTTTTACTAATAAAATGGTAGTTTCCAAATTAAAAAAACTTATTTTTCAAAGTATTATAAATATTTTTACAAAATAATATATGTATTTCTTCACATAAATTCCCTCAATTATCCTGATTGCGGCTGCTCATCTTTCCTATTTTCTCGCTACTTTGGACCTCTGCACCATGACTATGGCTATTGGACCAAGCTGGACTTGTCAGATTATCGCACACCAGGCGTAACACCAGGCAAGATACCTTGCCATCATTTACTGTTTATAAATTAGTTTGCATTTATTTATTGCATATCACTGCGTATTTATTTTAATTTTTTTTAACTGTACCATTATTACAGTTCCTGCTTTACTGTCTGCTCGGTGATATTAGCTGTACCTCGTTATTTATCTTTTGATTGCATATGGACCTAGAGTTAAGGGTCTACCACAAGTTTAGTGCATTACATAAGCTTTGACACTGTTGTGCCATAAGATGTGTGAGTTATGAGTAGCATATAGCGTCCGGACTTGCGTGTTGGCTGATCACTGATGTGTATAGGACGTGCGTTAGGTCTAACTGTCAATAGCTGTGTGTTAGAAGACTTGACGGTTAGTAGTGTTACATGGTAGTGGATGCGACATGATAGGTACATTGGGTGGGAAGAATATTTCCTTGTCGTATGGGCTTCGATTGCACTTCCCTTGTAACCCGGAAGCTCCGCTGGAGATACGGGTATGAGCCTCTCAGGTTGGCCACTGTCATTTTTGAACGTCATGCGCTGTGGTCACTGGTGCCCAAGTGGGGACTAAACCAGATCCCATTTACAGCCAGGGCTCATGCGACGAAAGGTTTGTTCTCAACTGCATGTTCACTTTAGTACGGTTAGGTTACCTTACTTATGTCTTGTCACTCTCTTTGATTGTGGCATATTTTATATTCAGTATTTATATGGCATGTTTATTGTATCTTGTTACGTCCCTCTGAGGACCTGATTATCTCGCCAGGTGTGTGTTCTTGTCTTTCGCAGGTGTTCTAGCTGTGGCCATGATTGTCACTATTTCTTCGAGGATGATTTCGCTTTGATCGTCTTCGCTTTGTCCGCCAAACTCATTTTATTTTTCATGTATTTTTCCTTACTTGTTGGTAGTGGATTTGTCTCCGTCCAACGGTTGTATACATGACAAATTCAAAGTTTCTTTTATATCATTATTTATCTTTGTGGATGAGATTTAGTGCCTTGGTTACTACATTTTATAGCTTTCGTATATATACTATACGGCTGGCATGTCTACGTTCCTAGTCCTACGTATTTTGGGACTGGGACATTACAGTGTTCTTATGACCGAGCCGTATGATGGTTGTCCCATGACCGAGCCGCATGAGAGTGGTCTCATGACTGAGCCGCATGAGGGAGGTCTCATGACCGAGCCGCATGAGAGTGGTCTCACGACTGAGCTGCATGAGAGTGGTCTCATGACAGATCCGCATGAGAGTGGTATAGGCGATCCGCATAAAGAACTGTCTTTGGAGCTTGTGAACTATGCCAGATATCATGATAATTTTTTCATCTTTTTAGGAGCATGTCACGTCTCGTCTTTATGTTAGAGCCATCATTTCTGTCAGAGCTGTCGCCTTTATGCCAGAGTAATAATGGCCAGCTGTATAGGCAGATTTTTTTGAACCACATAAGGCCGCAGGGAGCTTTCTGAGCCGCATGAAGCTTTTTGAGCCGCATGAAGCTCCCAAGAATTTTGAGCCGCATGAAACTCTCCAAGTTTTGAGCCGTATGGAGTTTCATGTTTGATTCTGGGCCCCATAAGAATCACTATTCTTTTTCATGCTTCTACAATCCCGTGTCACGTACATTTGTTAAGTAGTGAAAGGGTGTGAAGGTCACTGGCAATGTCAAGCCATCACGGACAATAGCCGGGTTAGACGGCGACCCTTTCGCGGCGGATAGCGAGCCCTGTGTGAAAGTTCCTGCCTAACCCACGCCGATGTATGGCTAGCACTTGCTATACTCGTTCCTTCCGGCCGAATCGGTCCCTTTGCCTAGGCAACCGTTCGAGAAAACTACACCTTATCGACAAGTTGTCCAATGACCGTTTTGCAGAGTCTTGAAAAATTCTATCTCTTTTCTAGAACTTTATCCTTTCTCTTTTATGTGTGAAACTTAGTCGTTATTTTGAACTTAGTCGATTTGCTTACTTAGCCGTATCGTTGCAATAAATGTTAATCGATTCATTCATTGTTTTGCATAGGCTAAGTGGAATTTCATAAGAAAGCATGTTTTCCATTTTTCAATACCGACAGTTTGATAGTAAGTGTTTCGTGAAGAATCTTGCCACGATTTCTTTGATTCTACACTATTATGACAAGCATTCATTTAACTTCATACTAATTTTGAAGTAGAGGGACGAGGCGAAGGAGGTCAGCTACTCGCCTTAGACTTGATTCAAGCGAGCGACCAGTTGGCTGCGCTGACGTCGCCTTCGCGTTCATCTACAATCGCATAAGCAACTGATTAGAACACTGTGTAAATTCAAGGAATTTCGATATGAATACGAAGCTCGAAAATACAAGTCATAAAAACCCATCGCAAAATATTCACGAAAAATGCATTCACGAAAACCAAAGCCAAAGCCAAATCAAGTGCGACATGAAAACCAGAGCAACGGGAGGTCTCTTCCGACTCAGCCGCAGAGCCAATCCTCGAGGCGCAACCCGCTGAATATGGGACTTGGTTCCGAAGAAGCTATTCCATAACGTGGAATGGATCTTAATTCAACCGTTCCCGTTCGATCGACTCGGCCGATTCCGACCTATCGGTCCCGACCGAATCGATAGCGACAATGTTCCTTTCTCACGCATCCGTGGACGAAAATGGGGCATGATGTAGGGACGGGACACTACACCATAACCAACTAATAAAAAGTTTCATCCTCGAAACTTAAGGATATAACCTACCTTTATGAGAATAATGAAGAAAATTTCTCCTTAATTTTCGATTCAAGCTCCCACGTCGACTCTTCGACCGAATGGTTCCTCCAGAGGACGCAGACGAGAGTGATCATTCGATTCCGCAGTAGCTTATCCTTGCGTTCTAAAATTTGAACTGGCTCTTCAACGTAGGATAAGTCGAACTTTAGCTCCAGCTGGCCAAAATCTACCACGTGGCTAGGGTCGTGCACGTACTTTTGCAACTAAGAGACGTGGAAGACATTGCGTACACCATCAAGCGCCATCGGTAGGGCAATTTTATAGGCCACTGGGACAACCCGCTCGAGTATTTCGAACGGCCCAACGAATCTCGGACTCAACTTTCCTTTCGTACCGAATCGAGTAACTCCTCGCATGAGCGACACCTTGAGAAATACGTGATCGCCTTCTTGAAACTCGAGAGGTCGACGATGAACGTCCGTATAGCTTTTCTGACGACTCTGCGGGATCTTTAATCTTTCCCGATTGAGCCAAACTTTTTGCACAGTCTGCTCCACCAGTTTCGGGCCGAGAATCTGTCGCTCTCCGACTTCGTCCCAACAAATGGGTGATCGGCACTTTCGTCCGTACAAGGCTTCATACGGCACCATTTGAATGCTGGATTGATAGCTATTATTGTATGCAAATTCGGCCAGAGGTAGATGAACATCCCAGCTTGATTTAAAGTCAATTATGCAGAGTCATAGCATGTCTTCGAGAATCTGATTGACGCGCTCCGTTTGGCCGTCGGTCTGAGGATGGTAAGCTGAGCTGAACTACAACTTGGTACCCAGGGCCAACTGAAGGCTACTCCACAATCGCGACATGAACCATGAATCCCGATCAGAGACGATGGATACTGGAACTCTGTGCAGCCGTACTATCTCATCAAAATAAGTCTGTGCCATGCGATCAACGCTCCAAGTAACTATAATGGCAATGAAGTGCGCTGACTTGGTTAGTCGATCGACGATGACCCAGATGGCATCATTTTTTCGCGGCATCTTCGGCATACTAACAATAAAATCCATGCACACGTGCTGCCACTTCCATTCCAGAATCGCCAGATTCTGTATCTCCCCGCCCGGTCTCTGGTGCTCAGCTTTCACCTGCTGACAGGCCATGCATTGCGACACAAAAAGTGCCACATCTTTTTTTATCCCGTGCTACCAGAAGTTTGTGCGGAGGTCCTTGTACATCTTCGTGCTACCGGGATGCAAGGTATACTTCACATAGTGCGCCTCCGACAATATCTCCTTTCTAAGTTCTTAATCGTCCGAAACGTATAGCCTACCCTTCAATCGAAGCATGCCGGTTTCGTTTTCTACAAAGTCAATCGTCCTACCCATTGAGATTAGCTCTCGCATGTTCTTCTGGTACGGATCGTCCTTCTGAGCAGTCTTGATCTTTTTTTGCAAGCTCAGCTCTAACTATAACTTTGCCAACTGCACATTTCTGAATCGGACTCGGAGATGCCTATCCTATAGGTCGCGTAGCAGTCTGCGGTCGATGGATAGCGAGGTAATATATTTTCGACTCAGAGTGTCCGCCACAATATTTCCCTTTCCCGACGTATAGTTAATAGTCAAGTCGTAATCCTTGATCAGTTCAAGCCAATGCCTTTGCCGCAAGTTTAGTTCCTTCTGCGTGAATAGATACTTGAGGCTCTTGTGATCGGTATAGATCCTGCATGCCACGCCATAAAGATAGTGACGCCACAATTTCAACGTGAACACAATCGCCGCTAACTCCAGGTCATGAGTAGGGTAGTTCTTCTCGAGCGGCTTTAGCTGTCGGGAAGCAAAAGATATCACCTTATTCTGCTGTATCAATATACACCCTAAGCCCTGATCGAATGCGTCGTTGAATATCTGGAAACCCTCAGTCCCTTCTGGAAGTGCGAGTATCGGGGCCGAGATGAGCCGTTGCTTTAACTCTTGGAATGAAGCTTTGCAGTCATCTGACCATTCAAATAGGACTCCTTTCTTGGTGAGGCGAGTCAGAGGCGATGCAATCTTCGTGAAGTTTTTTACGAAGCGTCGGTAGTATCCCGCTAAGCCAAGAAAACTTCGAATCTTGTCGACGGACGTTGGCCGTTTCCAATCGACAACGGCTTTATCTTTCTTTGGGTCGACCGCAATGCCTTCAGCTGAAATGATGTGTTCGAGGAATACGACGCTACTCAGCCAAAATTCATATTTGCTTCGCTTCACATACAACTGATTTTTTCGAAAGGTCTGAAGCACGGTCTGTAGATGCTCAGTGTATTGCTGCCTATTCTTCGAGTAGACGAGTATATCGTCGATAAAGACTACTACGAACTTGTCGACGAATGGTCGGAACACCCGATTCATCAAATCCATGAAAGCAGCAGGGACGTTCGTTAGGCCGAACGACATTACCTGGAATTCGTAATGGCCATATCGAGTACGAAAGGCAGACTTCGGCACATCGTCCAGCTTGATCTTGAGTTGATGGTAACCCGAGCGCAGATCAATCTTAGAGAACACCATAGCTCCTTGCAGCTGATCAAACAGATCGTCTATACAGGATAGAGGATATTTGTTCCGAACGGTGGCTTTATTCAGCTCGCGATAATCGATACAAAGACGCAAGAGACATCCTTCTTCTCGATGAATAGCATGGGCGCTCTCCAAGACGAGATGCTGGGTCGAATGAATCCCTTGTCGAACAACTCTTGTAACTGTAATTTGAGTTTTTTAAGCTCTGTAGGGGCCATTCTGTATGTGGCTTTCGAGATTGGTCAGGTACCGGGGAATGTATCGATAGTGAACTCAATCTCTCGATCGGGTGGCATGCCGGGCAGCTCGTCCGGAAATACATCTGGGAATTCTGCCACAACGTCGGTCTGATCCGCGTTTGCACCAACCTGTCGCATGTCTCGAACGGAAGCTAGATAGCCTTCGTACCCGGAATGTAGCATCCGTCGAGCAGATATTACGGAGATCACCATGCAGGTCGGCGATGCCTCATCACACGAGTATCAGAATTTAGGCACTCCAGGTATACGGAATGTGACCCTCTTTTCAGTGCAGTCCATGGTTGCGTTGCACGGACCGAGCCAATCCATCACCAGAATGATGTCGTAGTCCTTAATATCTAGAACTATCGTATCGAGATTGATCTTTTGACCACCTATACAGATGATTTTGTCTCCCCAGACTAAATTTGTAAGTAGTGGCATGCCCGACGGTACGTTAACAGTAAGATCGAGGCCCAGCGGTGTCAGGGGAAATTTGTGCTCGGCGGTGAAGTCCGCCGATATAAAACTATGCGTGGCACCTGAATCAAATAATACACGAACAGGTTTATTATTGAATTGCAGTATACCTGTCATGACTGTGTTAGATGCGAATGCTTCATCTCGAGTCATGGCGTAGACGCGGCCCTGAGCATTGGGGCGACGGTCTTGGCCATTATATTATGCGGTCGGTAGAGCCCGAGGTGCATGGCCTCGGTTCTGATGGTGTTGTTGGGGGTGCTGGTTCGACTTCTCCGTACAGTTGCTTGCGATGTGGTCCATTCGGCCGCACCTGAAGCATGCACCATTCTTCAATCGGCACTCGTTAGCCATGTGCCCCTTTTTGTGGCAGAAATTATAGATTACTCGATCCTTCGTGTGGTTGCCGACTCCGTTGTCGCGGTTTTGACGTTTGTGTAAGTTGTTGCCTCCCGTATTACTATGGTGTTTGTTATTAAAGTGAACAACGCCAGTAGTCGCAGGAGGATACTCGGACTCCAGACGGAGGGTATGGTTGAGTGCCTCGCCGATAGTTTTGTATTTAGCCACCGAAACATAAGCACGGATAGTGGAGCGCAGGCCCACTTCGAATCGTCGAGCTCGACTTGCAGTGGTAGGTAGATAGGCTCCAACAAATTTGGCCAGTTTGTTGAATTCGGCCGCATATTGTCGTACAGTCATATTCCCTTGACTCAACTACATAAACTCGTTTCCTTTTTCCTGTCGCACAGCTGCAAAAAGATATTCGGTCTCGAACGCATTTCTGAATATAGCCCAGGAGATCGCCGCCGTCTCGTCTTCACGTCGAATAGCCCGCTTCTGCATACCCCACCAATCGTGTACGTTCATTCGAAGTAGAAGTTGAGCACGCGCGACTTTCTTCGAGTCTTCGACACCCAGAAGCTCGAACTTGTCTTCCAGCTCCTCCAACCAGTCGATCGCTACGGAGGGATCTTCTGCGCCGTTGAAGGAAGTGTGGCAGCTTTTTGTGAATTTTGACACGTCGAATTTAGAACTTCTCGGTGCCGCAGGTGAGAGCACGGGCGCCACCGGTTCAGCTTTGTTGGATCAAACCGCAGGCTCGATCATGACAGGCGTCATTGTTGAATTATTGTTGATCACGACCGATTATACGATCTGCTGGAGTATATTCAGCTGCTGTTGCTGCAACTTGAATTGGGCCTCGAACCGATTCTCGAATTGGGTCTGACGAGCCTCTGTCTGCTGGCGATGGAGCTCATTTTGACATTGCTTCATTTCGAGCATCTGCAGCATCCGTTGTATCGGGTCGTCGGAAGGTCTAGTTACGGTAGGCGTCATCCCCGCGTTGACGGAATGCTCGGGTCTGGAACTACTCGAACCGCTGGAAGCGCTCGTCTCGTCCTCCGCCCGAGCTTCCGTAACTGCAGGAAAAAGGAAGGCAACTCATGTTAGTTTCAGAAATGTCCTGGGTTGAGCGTATGGAACAACTCATCTCATCGATACGAGGGCAACGGTTTGAGACTAGAAACTCGACACTGGAGGCCAAGGACGTAAAGCCGTGCTCTGATACCATTATGTCATGCCCCGATTCTATCGAATCGATAATTGTCCCCCGGGCATATTGCCGTGCGAAACTAATTTACGATCGCACAAGGCATAGTCATAAGGTAATCCGAGACACGAGATCTAAAAGAGTACGCAGACAAATCGAATCACACACTAAGTAAAGGAAACTTTGATATTTATTGATAATGAACATTATTTATAGACTCCAGTACAGGACTCATGTCGCGCGGGCTACAACATGACTCAATTACAAAAGAGTGCCGATGAGATAGCCGTTCCATATATTGTACACATCCCTCAATATACAACAAAGTACTCCAGTGACCTGGAATGGAGGGACACTGATCCATCTTGGACTGTCGAGAGCCTTCCAAAGTGGAGTCGCGGGGAACAAGTCTTCGACGCACGGCCGAAGCTTCAAAATCACGAACGCCGTCGAGCTAGTTGGTGCGTCCTTCCTGATTTGCGGGACCTGCAAAGAACGAGGATCAGTACGATCACATGTACTGGCGAATGACTAATTAAAATCCAAGCTCTACATATGATTCAAGAAGTTTTATAAACATGTTAGCTTGCTATTTCTGTGATCTTTCTAACCGTCCTGCTCGATTTACATGTTAACATGTTTTGAGGCAAGCATATAAAATTGTATAACATTAAGCAACTATTATATTCATCTCGTGTCACGTGCATTTGTTAAGTAGTGAAAGGGTGTGAAGTCACTGGCAATGTCAAGCCATCACGGACTATAGCCGGGTTAGACGGCGATCCTTTCGCGGCGGGTAGCGAGCCGTATGCGAAAGTTCCTACCTAACCCATGTAGGGCCTAAAAATCAAGTTGTGCCCCAAAAATTAAGCTGCGCCACTGATATGAAGCCCAGAGATCAAACTGCACTGAGGATCAGGTTGTGCCATATATCAGACTGCGCCCAGTCACATTGCGCCAAAATCTACGTGGCGTCTGACATTTTATGGCCATCATTACCTGACAGCACTGACAACTGACAACTCAGTAAACGAGGAAAATCTCTTTGAATCCCTCGAATTGTGTCGCTCGAGGAGATTAGACTAACAGCTGTCCTGCACATCTTATGAGTTGCGCCTAGGCACAATCTAAACAAGTTTCTTAGTTGCGCCTAGGCACAATCTGAATGATTTCTTCTCAAAAGCTGCCACATGTCTAGGAACAGTCTAATCAGGCACAATTTAACTTGTTGACTGAAGCTCGCGCAACCTGATAAAGTTGAGACAATTTTTATTTCCAAAGCAGGATGATGTGGCACACATGCCACTAATCTTTTAAGACGTGTCTACTATCCTGTTCACGACCACGCGCATCTCAATCACATGATGCTACGTATCTAAATACAGTTAGTACACGAATGATAATTGAATGAAAGTTGGCACAACATGAGGTTGGCGCAACCTAATATGGCGCAACCCAGCCTCGTGCACATCAGAATAACTGCTAAAACAGTTATTTCCAGAACTCTATAAATAGAGTTTCCAATCATTGTTAAAAGATCACGCACAGAGATTAAGAACACTTGTAAAATTGCTGCTGCATTCTCTAGAGGCTCTAGTCTTCAAGTTCACATAGTCCAAGGGATAAAGTGATCGTCTTCTGATCAGATTCCTATAGTTGTACTTTCCCAGAATTTATTGTACTTTGTACGATTCTTTTTAAGTTTGGAATGAATTTTTTTTGTTTTTGCAAGCAAAATGGCGACTCTGCTGGGGACGACTTTCTCCTCCGACGAGAAGGTGACAACTATGTGATACTGCGTCGATCGGTAAGACGCAGAAGACTCTGATTATTCAGGTCAACCAGACAACTTACAAGAATATGATTAACACCAAGAGCAACAAGTGCACTGTGGCTATCACCAAGAACAGGACTGTGTGGACTCCCAAGTCTCTTACAGTTGCTGTTGCCCAGGCACAACTTGAGTGCTCAGTGGCCAAGACGTAATCTGCCTCAATGGTTCAGGCACATCCTGCTTATATTACCAGGGTGCAACCCACTCTTCCTGGTGCCTGTGCGCAGTCCACTACTCTTTTTACTGCAAAGGTACAGTCTGTTCAGGCCATTGCTGAGGCACAATCTACCCATTTTGCTGCCAAGGCACCACCAGTAGCCAATATTACTAGGGTGCAACCAGTAGCTCGTAGTGCTATAGCGCAACCCAAGCAATCAGTGACTCAGGCACAGTCTGCTGCTCTGGCATAACCCAAGGGAACTAGTCTTTTGGCTATTCCCTCTTCCAATTCTCCAGTTCTGAACTTGGAGAAACAATGTTCTACTGCCAAAACTAGACAGAACAAAGGGAAGAGTCCTTTGACATTTCCTCAATTGGCGCAACCTGTGCCTAAAGTGGCCCCACAAGAGAACAGAGGGGAACGCTTCTTAGCTAACCCTCTACAAAATAAAGAAAAGCACCCTTTGGTCTTTTCTTAAACTTCCATGGTCTATGACCCAGAGGAAGACACATCAGATTCTATTCCTTTAAACAGAGGTCTTCGGATCTCTGATATCGGAAAGAATACTGATCAAAGAGACAACTTGCCTACCCCTATAGGGTCTGGTCAAGATCTTTCCACCTTACAAATTTCAAGATCTAAGCAAAAAAAATTGAAGGTATCACAAATAGAGACACCTGGAGCAGAATTTTTTGATTTACGCGCTTATCTCAATAGGCGTCAACCAGTATCAACTTTGGTGAAATATAAGAATCCTATGCCAAAGGCCAATCTGTACCAGAAGCCAAAGTTTGAAAAGAAGGACCCAACCACTTACGCTAATGAGTTGAGTACATCTTTATATACTCAAGGAACTAGACTTCTGAAGAATAGGAGACATGTTCCTAACATCATTAAGGAATATGTTCCTCCGACTTCTTCTCGTCCTGTAGTGGTAACTGATCTTCGGTAACGTCTTACACAAAGACGGAAGATTACATGGATGCCTCCCTCACCTCCAAATCACTCTTTAGATCGCCACTGCCTTCATGAAGTCGTCATCAACTGTTGTTGCCAATTGGCTCGACGATCTGTCTTCGATCGTTTGAACTATGCTTCAACTCTCGAACATATAACAGAAGATGAAGACGAGCTATTATATGCTTCTGTCAATATGACTTCTCAAGGCACTAGGGGTGGGAAACGTCCAAGATATAATACATTCCGTAATCCTAGTCAGCAATACTTGGATCGAATTCATGCATCCAGTGAAGGTGTCTTTCAATACACCAGATCAAAAAAATCAAAATTTGAACCAATGTGTCTTTAATCAAGAAGATCTTCCCATTGCTCATGTAGGAGAAGACTCTTTTTCTGAATTTGATGCAGATAGTGAAAGTTCTGAACAAACTATCTCATCAATAGCAAAAAGAGAAGTGACGGCATATACCATTACGGAAGATCAAGATATCTCTACTTCAACCAGTCAGGAGCAACGAATTGTTATACTAGAAGACAAATTAAAGACCATGGCAGAAATGGTTACAAGTATGCATAATATAATTGTGGCTCAATATACAGTGCCACCGATTATAAATCCTGCTACAAATCCTGAGTTTATAGCATCTTCTGTACCTGTTAGTTTGGGGGTACCGCCTCCTCAGGTTGCTTCTTTGCTAATTCAAGCTGATCCCAGCCAGCCAGGTGCTAGGGGTGGTAATTATCATGCTGTTCCACCTTCCAGCACTTCTAACCAGCCCACTAATTCCCAAACATCAGGGGATGCTAATGAGGCTATGAAACTCTTACGCACTCAGTTTGAGGCCTTCAAACAGAAGGATGGCCTACAAAGACTAGGCATAAAACAACCGTATCCTACAGAGTGGAAGGAGGTTCCATTCCCTCCTAAATATAAGCTTCCGACTATTATGCTGTTTGATGGCAGCACCTCTCTAAGTCAGTACATTAATCACTTTGAAGTGATGACTGACCAATTACAGTCAAATTATGCTCTCCTTACCAGAATGTTCGTTGGTTGTTTAGCTGGCGCAGCATACGACTGGTATCGTAGCTTGCCTGATGGCTGCATCACTTCTTTTGCTGGTTTCAAGCAAATGTTCTTGAAACAGTTTTATGAGGGAGTCAATGACATGACAATGTCTGCCCTCATTAAGATTAAACAAAGGCATAATGAATCCACAGAGAGTTTCATTGAAAGATTCTACCGAGAGGCACTCAAAATACCTTTAGGAACTCCATCTGCTATAACAATAGACACTTGCAAATCAAACTTGTTGCTTATTATCAGTATGTGGACAGAATCTATACAATTCCAGGATTAGCCTTCTTTCATTGTGAATGCCAAGGCGACAGAGGTCAGTGCCAAAAAGTTCAAACAGTTAGGAGTTCAGATGATTCATCCTAACCAAGACGAACATTCTACACCCGGCGATAATAATCGCCAAAATAACCGTAAAGGTAAAGAAACACTGGCCATCAATCTCAAAGGTAAAGAATCTTTGTCTATTAATGTCACTCAGACAACATCTACTCCATCAGCACCATCGCCGAAAACAACTCGTCCAAAAGAAGAGTATTCTTTCGATGAAGATGATACTTTGAGCATCTTTGATTGCTTGATCAAAAGCAATAAGCTTCAGCTGCCAGAGGCAAAATGGCCAAAGAAGTGGGTAAAACTGATCACCCTAAATATTATATTTATCACAGATTCATAGGGCATCCAACTAGAGCATGTTATGTGCTCAAGGGCAAAATCTAGGAGTTGGTCAACTCTGGAGCAATTACTCTTCAGCAGGACGAGAAGACCGTGACTGCTAATATGGTTTCTCTACAATTCGGTGATTTTCTACCACAACTTGTACAAGATGGTGTTGTTCCCATTCCAAGGACTACTCTTGAGATCGTGAATCTCCTACATCCCTAAAATAAAGGTCTTGTTCCACTATCGACTGACAGAGGAGAGATTATGTAGATTCATCCAGATCTGGTGGCAGATTTTGAAATGCCTTCCTCTTCTAAACAAAAGAAGCACTCCAAAGCTAAATCTAAAAGCTGCAACATGGTATCCTTTGAACCAGTAGCAGCAGAAGAAATTCTAATGGGCACTAGATCTGGGAAACCCAATCTTTAGGAATATCCCAAAAATTGAAAGAATCCTGCTCCATCTCCTGATGCTCCTCCTACATCATCTTCTCCTGCAGAGAATATACCATCTACATCCCCGCCGGTAGCTGAACCAACTCCTTCTAAACCCACATAAGCAGATAAGGGAAAACAACCTATTCGCTTTGACAAAGCATTGAAAAAATCCTCGTCTCTTGGACTCAAAAAGCCATATAACTTTGATATATTGGCTCAATTGGCCAATACTCCAGCGAGATTGTCAATCTTTGAACTCTTACATCTCTTAAAAGAAACTCGAGAAACGTTAAGTGAAGCTTTGATGCAGGCTGATGGTTGTCTTACTCTTCTCATGAAGTCTGAAAAGGAGCCAGTCAGCTGTGAACATTGTCATAGTGTATTTGAATTAATGCCCAACATTACTTTTACACAAGATGACATGTTGTTAAAAGACAATCGTCATGATCGTCCTCTATATTTCATGGGGTATGTGGACACCATAAAAGTCGATCGTATTCTGATTAACCCAGGGTCCACACTTAGCATCATGCCGAAGTCTTTGCTGGATGCTTTGAAGATCCCAGTGCATAACCTTTCTACAACTATCACTACCATACTGGAGTTCAATTAAGGAAGAAGTGAACCTTTGGGGAAGATACGCCTAAAACTTCAAATTTGTAATCTTCGTACAAATGTAACTTTCTATGTTATTGACAATCATGGCTCATACAATGCTTTGTTAGGAAGACCATTCCTCCATGAGCACACTATTATACCTTCTACTCTCCACCAATATTTCAAATATGTGGATGGTAATAGAGAAGTCCAAAAAGTGGTTCCAGATCTGAATCCTTTCAAAGGAGTTGAAGCATACTACAATGATTCTCGCATATATAAAGAGGAATTCATGAAGGTGGTACTGGCAATGGACACAGATGAAGAACAAAAAAATATGTCGAATGATACTCTGGTGATCCCGGTCAAAGGACGTACCTCATGTCCTCAGTCTTGCAAACTACTGACTATCTATCTTCCTTCCCATGAGAAGCAGCCTAAGGGTGATAGTCAGGAACAAAGGGAGCTCACCTCTTCTGAGCCGCTTGTAATCGACCTTCGTCGTAAGAAGCCCCCTCCTCCTTCTCATTCTTCTTCTCCCCCTCTTGTAATCAATCTGACTAAGCCTACTAAGGCTAAAGTTTCTCTTATAAATGATGGTATAAAAATTAATAAAGCATCTCCTTTACAGTATACTGATGTCTCTTACTATACTCAATATTATTTGGATATGCTAGATAGCTTTAAACCACTTACAATAGAAGTCGTATCATCTGTGCGAAATATGGTATCGCTGGATTCAGTACAAGAGTCGTACTTCTTAGTACCGTCTCGAAAGAAATATGAAAAGCCTATATTCAACAAAAGAGAGGAACCAAAAATCATGCTTTATAACGATAATAGAGATGATACAGGAAGGCTACAATTACGCCGCTATAGTCCACAATCCAAAGCAATCATCTGCAAAATGGGCTATGATTTCAGAACAGGCCTCAACAACGGTAAAGGAAGGCGAACTCCTCTTTGTATTGCTGTTCCAAAAGAAAAATCACAACAATACCACAGTAAAACGAAGCGGGGACTAGGTTATGCTTCACCAATTCCAACTCCAGAACCTTCTGAATCTGATGAAGAAGAATGATTTAATTCTTCTGATTCTATCTCATGGGATTCTGATACCAGCATTGGTCATGTTTATAGGGTGATAGTATCTTCTAACGTAGTGTCTGTGGAATTTTCGGAAGATGACGAAGATAACATTGAAGAAGCTCTTGAAGTGGACCCTTGGGCACAAAGGATGGATAATCAGTAGGAACTTCATTTTGAACAACGAGAGCCACCTACTAAGGATCAATTAGTCTAAATCGATATTGGAGAGAAAGGTGTATCACGACCAATCTTCATTAGCAAAAATCTCTCAAAGGATGATAAACAAGAATTAATCCACCTTATTCGTGAATATGTTGATGTCTTCGCCTGGAGTTATGAAGAAATGCCGAGATTAGATCCTCAAAATACAACTCAGAAACTTAATATCTTGCCAAATGCCAAGTCGGTCAAACAACAACAATGGCGATTCAAGCCTGAAATGATGGATGCAATTGATGATGAAGTCAAAAAGCTTATAGCTTACGGTTTTATCAGAGAAAAATAATATCCTGACTGGGTAGCCAACGTTGTACCAGTCCTGAAGAAGACCAGAAAGGTTCGAGTTTGCATAGACTTTCGGGATCTCAATGATGCTTGCCTTAAAGACGAATTCCCTCTCCCAATTACTGATGTCATAATCGAAAATACATGTGGATTCGAACGAATTTCTTTTATAGATAGGTTTTCTTAATATAATCAAATTCGGATGAATCCTGAAGATAAAAAATATACTTTGTTTCGTACTCCTCGTGGAATGTACTGTTATACAGTCATGCCGTTTGGTCTTAAGAACGCAGGGGCAACTTACCAACGGGCTGAGTACTATCTTTCGAGATCGTCTGTGAAAGACTGTCGAATGCTATGTTGACGATATTGCTATCAAAAGTCGTCTAAAGGAAGATCACATTCAAGATTTAAGAACTATCTTTAATCTAATGCGCCAGCATCTTTTCTTCGAAAATTGAAGCGACTGTTCATTCATTCACTTTCTTTGACTTATCATTCATTTGGTATTTATTGTCTTTTGTTTTAAATAATAAGAATTTACGTCCTTTACACCTTTGAATTCTGATTATTTATATCAGCAACTTGTCACGTCCTTATTACCTCTGATAAAGTTGTCTATCGAAATAACAGTATTGCTAAAACTTTATATTCTGCCACGTCCATATTACCTCTGAGCAGATATAATAAATATTGTTATTTTCTAAACCATGAAATATATCATGTCCAGTACCTCTGAATATTTTTTCTATTCTATTACTTATATCTATAACAAGATATGCAACAAGTAATGGAACCACATAAAAAATCTTTATTGTTTCTTTTTGTAAGAGAAGAAAAAGAGAACATTGTAGAAAGAAACAACAAAATCTGTCCATTTTTACTCCAAAGGGTAGGTGATAAGCTCCGTAATTTGTTTCTTCAGACTTTGAACTCTTTCATCACGAGAATCTAGTACTCTCTGCCTGGCTTCAACTAGTCCTGATTCGGGATTGAAAGGTTGTAGAGCAGCAGTTCGACGTGTTAGTTCTTCATGCTGAAGATATTCAAATTCCTTCTTCTGGTCCTTCAAAACCTCTACTTGATCAACAACAGATTGGTACAATTGATTTTCTTGTTCTATGTTCTGCTTAATAGTCTGGAGTTCTGTCTGAAGTTGAGCAATTTTGGCTTCCAAATCAGCAGCCTTTTTCTCTTCCTCTGTAGCCTTAGTCTTATGACTACCAGCAATAACAATCGCATCAGAGATTTGAATGTCTAGCTCAGAGGATTGTCTAGTAAAAGCTAACATGAATGCTTCAAAATTGGCTTTACTAATTTCTGCTTCTCGAACCATAGTTTCATATTCCATGTTTACTAGTGGCTCGATATCTCCTCTCTTCAGCTTCTTGTAAGCCTTAATTGAGCTCTCTAGCTCATCCAAAATATGTTCCAAAAATGAAGCTTGAGCTTCGTCTCCTTGACTACGAATGCCTTCGATCAAGAATGTAGTGGGAGTTCTGACGGTACTGAAAGGGACATCCTCTCTATCCATAACTCTATGAACTAAGGGCTCCAGAGACGTAAAGAAGACTCTTGTGAAAGAGGCCACCACAAATTTGTTAGCTGCCAGGGCTCCTGGAATGGCTACTATTTTTGCAGAAGTCTTCACAGCTTTAGCAGGTGGAGGTACTTCATCTGGAGCGCTAATATGAGAAGAGCTTCCTTCTCAGGCTACAGTTCCAATAGGTGCTTCTACAAATCACATATGTTATTTATGTTGATAACATATAATGCTAAAGGCGCTATGACAAATCGTTCATATTTGGAAATTTACCTGAGCTGAGTATATTATGAGGAGTCTCAATAGCTTTAACTGTCTCGGACTGAAGCTTTGACAGAGTCTCTGCAGACATGGTAGCCTGACTACTCCCTGCTCCCGATTCAGTCGGAGGTGGCAGAGTTACTGGAGTTTCTTTACTAATTTTGTTGCCACCTTAGACATTTCAGGCTGTTCAGTGGTCGTGGTTCAATAACCTCAGGAAGATTGACATATTCCTTATCATGAACCGCATCCTCCTCGTCTTCAACAGTTGAAGGATCTTCATTAACTAGGAGTTTTTGTAATGATGGTGCATTCACTAAAGTTTGTTTTTCTTTAGTAATGTTGTTCCAATCATCATCATAGGTTTTATCATCAAAATCGCAACCAGTCAATGCGTCAATCATTGCCTCTTCCGAACGAGTGGCTACTTGAGCCTTTGGAGTATCTTGTGAAGGTAAATCCTGCTTTGGGGAGGAGACTGTTAGACTCAGGGGGGTTGGAGATGGAATTATTATCCCTGATGCAGCAAGTACATTAGCAGGAATATTTACTGTCATGATGGTAGTAGGAGGCTGGACATCTGTTGAAGTAACCAATACGAGGAAAAGCAATTTTGATATATATTTTTGATAAAAATTAACATATGAGAAAATGTCACAACTTTGATATTACATTCTTCAGATGGTTCTTCTTCAGCAATTTCCAATTTTCTTCTAACTTCTTTGGGTATTGGTGCGTCTGGCCTTGCAACAACTTTAGTACGATCACCCCCCGGATCGATCAAGGAATTAGAAGGTCTTTCTTCTATAACCTTCCCCTGTTTCTGAATAGAAGAAGGGGTAATGTCCTTCTCTCCAGAGGAAGAACTGAGAAGCAACTATTTTGATTGGAAACGAGTTGTTCTCGTAGTTACTGGTTCATTGATAACTAGTGACGTTCTTTTCTTCTTCTCCGGAGCCCTTGGAGAATTGGATGGATTATCTCGCTGAGAAGAGGTCCTCGTCTCCTTAGTTTTTCTCTTCTTCAAACCTTTAACAGGAGATTTTTCCTTCCGTACCTTTATGGATATATCTAGAGGATCTTGAACTGGATCAGCATAGTTCATTAAAATTGATGCCTCTAGAGGTTCATCGGCAGGATCTTTGTCTTCTACATCCCTAAAAGACAGAAGAGTACATTTTCTTTGTTTAAATCTCTTTTCAGTTGCGAAGCTGTATGCAGGATGGAAGTTTTTAGCGAATGTGTTCGCTGAAGTATAGAAGTTTGCATACGAATATAACATACGCGGGCCTTGTGGAAGTTTGTAAGGCATAGAAAAGATAGCTTTTGTGCCCCGGGCGTTGTAATAACTCTAAGCCCTAGCCCCATCAATGAGATAACCCTTGGCTTGTAGGCAAGTGGTTGCATTACCTACATGAAGCTGATCATACCTGAACTGCCGTACAAATCGACTCGGCAAATACGGTTCCAAATAGCATTCTTCTTCGAATCTATAGACCAAGTGAGAGGGCCGGATTACCTTAAGCCATGAAAAGATGTTTGGGCTTAAAAGAAGTATTTCTTCACTTAAGTCCATCATTTGTGGAGACATAGTTTCATACCCTGAAGGAGGTCCAACACATTGGAATACCATCATGATCCACGGTTCAAGGCAAGTCGGCACTCTGAAAGAGCAGTATATTTCCAGTGAGCATTAGCAAAGCGCCCGATGAAGTCTTCATCAGCAGTTTCCATATCCGGGTTCATCAAACAAGGATGGTGTAACAATAACCATCCGAACAAATAAGTATATGGCATTTCAGTACGGGGAAAATCCGACCGAGCATCCTTATCTTTCAGCATAGTGTCCACAAAAGAACGCAATCCTGCGTTCAGGAGGCAGGTCATGGCTGATAAGAGATCCATCTTGTATCCAAATACAAGACGTGTTGCAGCGAACAGGACACCCCGATGGAACCTATCAACTGTACTGGCTCCCGGAACTACAAAGTGCCATAGCCATAAAGATAGAAAGCCTGCCCGCTGGGCTTCTGGAGACATAGGTCTGTAACCCTGCTAAGATAACTCTGGAGAACATCGCCAGCCTTAAACAGACTCGAGTCCTCAGTCAATGTGACATCTCCGTGATTATGTTTTTTCCATCACATATTGCATATCACTCTTATCAAAAGGTTCAAAGAAATGAGGAGTACGGGCTTGACTGTCCAGTGGCTTGTCCTCCCACGCATGACCCAAGAACAGATAAGGCATCCATTTAGTGATGTAGCAAGTACCCGCAGTGGCACTTTCGTAGTAGAGTGAGCAGATTTTGTAGTGACACATCAGCTTTTGGAAAACTGTGATCATCTGGGGATTTTTTTTTGCCAGAGCATCCAATTCATCATTTGTGGGTACATATTCTTCATATGGGTTATCACCCATTGGTAGATGAGAGATATGTTCCATCTCGTTAAGAGCAAATCCTATTTCTCCATGAGGCATCATGAAAGTCCCAGTGCTTTCGTTATATCTCTCTATTAGAGCCAAGAACATATGAGGGTTCAGGTGAATACCATATACTGTAGTACAGATGGCATTATAGAGACCTAGATCAATGAGCTTTTCTTTGAATTCCTCCAAAATCCATATGGACAGCTACTCCAGCGCTTCATCCCAGGATTTACCAGGCCTGTCATACGCATAGCACGGTCTGGATATCTTCCTTCAGCTTTTGCAAATGTATTTGCAAAAAATAGGTATTCTGACCGGAAGGAGCAGGGAAGAATCCTCGGGAGGAATGCAGCTCGGCCTTAAACCTATTAAATGTGTACTATATCTTTCAGAAGTAATGTAGAAAAGGTCCCTGTTCTTCGGACCCAATTTATAACAAATTTTTCCAACTCTTGCTTGTTAAAGAGGAGCCAGATCCTATGACATCCTTCTAGGATAGCTGGCAAAAGCAAATTGGGATAATGCCATCGACCTTGATATTTCTGTTAGGTATATGGTTTTGTCCTCCTTTAAGAAATATCTCATCTCTTTTCTTACCTTAGGCTGGGAGGTCTTCCTGATGGCATCCCCGACTAAAAAGGCAGGTTTCTTATGGACTGTATTATCCAAGCTTTGAAGGGGTTCACCGTTCATTAAGTTCAAAAGGGTTTGATTATTTTGATCTATGAGCAGAGTTCTTCGTGCTTCTGGATCGTCATATTGGGGAAAAGTGATATGAGACAAATTCTTCCTATACTCCGGGACATTAAATGTTGAAGCAAATCTTTCTGCATTTGGGTCTTCCCTGAGATTAACTGCAAAGAGATTTATGAACAAAAAATTAGAAGCAAAGCAAAGTGTACGACTTATTGAGTTGCACAGACATTCTGAGTTGTGCCACGTAATGTGTTGCACAAAATCTAAGTTATGCAACATTCTGAGTTGCTCAACAACTCAAGTTGCACAACATTTCAAGTTGCACCACATACTGAGTTGTGCCTCAATTTTAGCTGTGCAATATTTTAAATTTTGCGTAAACAGCATGCATAACACAGTTCGTAAGAATAAACAGTGTTCAAGAAAAAGGCAACCACACCCTAAGAAGGGGTGGCACAAAGTTTATGATACACCACACTCTAAAAAGAGGGGCACAAATCAATCAGTGATGGAATCATCGTCTACAGAACGAATCGGCTCGTCCTTAATCACCTTCCATTGCTGGGTTGGCTGTCTCTCGTCAAGAAGAAGGCGACGCATATTGTGGTGCACGGGTGGACAGAGCACGAGTTGAAGGGGTGCGATGGCCTTCCCTTTGTCAGCAGCAGTCTTTTTGGGGGCCATGTCGTCGAGGAGATGGTCGGAAAAGAGGGTTGCAAGTGTTCAATAAATTTCCTCAGAAGATTAAAAGGGAAAATAAAGAATCACAGTAGATTAAACAGGGATTATTTATAGCCAAAAGGCAAAATCCTAACAGTCGCCCCCAATTTTGCATAAAAAATCGTAACTGGTCGCAACAGACTGCACGAGACTGGCGTAACTTGACTCAGTCAAAACTTTTATAAATTCAAAGTATTTTAAAACTTTGAAATGTTTTAAGTTTTGAAAACTTTGTAGGGGGTCTTGTAGGGCCTAAAAATCAAGTTGCGCCATGTATCTACTACTCAGTGATCAAGTTGCGCCACAAAAATCAAGCTGCACCACTAATATGAAGCCCAGAGATCAAACTGCACTGAGGATCAGGTTGCTCCATATATCAGACTGCGTCCAGTCACATTGTGCCAAAATCTACGTGGCGTCTGACATTTGATGGCCATCATTACCTGACAGCACTGACAACTGACAACACAGTGAACAAAAAAAATCTTTTCGAATCCCTCGAATTGTGCCGCTAGAGGAGATTGGACTGACAGCTGTCCTGCACATTTTATGAGTTGCGCCCAGGCGCAATCTAAACAAGTTTCTTAGTTGCACCTAGGCGCAATCTGAGTGATTTTTTCTCAAAAGCTGCCACATGTCTAGGCGCAGTCTAAATCAGGCGCAGTTTAACTTGTTGACTGAAGCTCGTGCAACCTGATAAAGTTGAGACAATTTTTATTTCCAAAGCAGGATGACGTGGTGCACATGCCACTGATCTCTCAAGACGTGTTTACTATCCTGTACACGACAATGCGCATCTCAATCACGTGATGCCACGCGTCTAAATACAATTAGTACACGACTGATAACTGAATGAAAGTTGGCACAACATGAGGTTGGCGCAACCCAATGTGGCACAGCCCAGCCTCGTGCACATCAGAATAAATGCTGAAACAGTTATTTACAGAACTATATAAATCGAGTTTCCAATTATTGTTAAAGGATCACGCACAGAGATCAAGAACACTTGCAAAATTGCTGCTGCATTTTCCAGAGGCTCTAGTCTTTAAGTTCATATAGTCCAAGGGATAAATTGATCGTATTCTAATCAGATTCCTACAGTTTTACTTCCCCAGAATTCATTGTACTTTGTACAATTTTTTTTAAGTTTGGAATAAACTTTTTTTTTGTTTTTGCTAACAACCCATGCCGATGTAAGGCTGGCACTTGCTATACTCGTTCCTCCCGGGCCGAATCGGTCCTTTGGCCTAGGCAACCGTTCGAGAAAACTACACCTTGTCGACAAGTTATCCAATGACTGTTTTGCAGAGTCTTAAAAAATTCTCTTTTTTCTAGAACCTTATCATTTCTCTTTTATGTGCGAAACTTAGTCGTTCTTTTGAACTTAGTCGATTTGCTTACTTAGCCGTATCGTTGCGATAAACGTTAATCGATTCATTCATTGTTTTGCATAAGCTAAGTGGAATTTCATAAGAAAGCATATTTTCCATTTTCAATACCGGCAGTTTGATAGCAAGTATTTCGTGAAGAATCGTGCCACGATTTTTTTTGATTCTACACTATTATGACAAGCATTCATTTAACTTCATATTGATTTTGAAGTAGAGGGACAAGACGAAGGTGGTTAGCCACTCGCCTTAGACTTGCTTTAAGCGAGCGACCGGTTGGCTGCGCTGACGTCGTCGACGCAATCACCTGCAATCGCATAAGCAACTGATTAGAATACTTTGTAAATCCAAGGAATTTTGATATGAATACGAAGCTCGAAAACGCAAGTCACGAAAATCCATCGAAAAACATTTACGAAAAACGCATTCACGAAAACTAAAGCCAAAGCCAAATCAAGTACGACATGAAAACCAGAGCAACGGGAGGTCTCTCCCGACTCAGTCGCAGAACCAATCCTCGCGGCGCAACCCGCTGAATATGGGACTTGGTTCCGAAGAAGACATTTCGTAACATGGAATGGATCTTAATTCAACCATTCTCGTTCAATCGACTCAGCCGATTCCGACCTATCGGTCCCGACCGAATCGATAGCGACAGTGTTCCTTTCTCGCGTACCCCGTGGACGAAAATGGGGCACGATGTATGGACGGGGCACTACAATGCGCCTCTCTTTCATATACTGTGGACTCATGTACATTGCTTCGCAATGTTCCTAAAATGAGTCCACATGATAAAATAACTCAAGACCTAAGTACTGGGTGTTCCCATGTACATAAAATAGGTCGACGAGTTAAGAAACCAACTCTCCCATGCAAGGACTTTGTCCAGTTGTATAAAAAGGAAAATGAGGTCGTACACCCATCTGTGGATTTACGTGATATGCTTCGGCATAAGCGTTAATCGACAGAGGTGTCATCAAACATAGTTATATCATGTCAAAGACATTCATATGCAAAGATTGTTATCAACTGTTGCTTCTCAAAGGCAATTGATAAACCAATTAGGCGATCTGTCTTCACCGAATTACAACCGAACTCTCTGGAATTATCGTGTCTCGGGCGACAACTTTCGGATAATGAAGATGAGTTACAAGAGGCCTCGATCTATGCTACATCTAGTCAAGTGATGATCAAGCACCTTCATCCTCTTCATCCAGGGGTGGTCAAAGAGCTACTTCACCTGAAGGTCAAGGAATCCATTCCTGATCTAGACATTCTTCTGGTGTACTCCAAGTTCCCGAACAAGATAATACTGGGGGTAGCATTCTTCCAGTCATTGACCGTTCTACATTTCAATCTAATGATAAAATACCTCATATTTTATAAAAAGATAATGCAGTGTCATAGTGAGGATCAAGCAGTACTAGTTCTAGTAATACTTCCTTAATACCTCTTCATGTGGCAGTCCATATACAACTTTTGTGTATGTAACTGGTAATAAAGAAGGCAGTAATAATAATTGATAGAGAATTAATAATCTGGAAACCAAGTTACAAAATGTCATGACAATGATGCAGCAGATGTGAACAACCATGAACTTGCAAAAAACTCTACATGAATATCATCCATCAACTCAATCTTTTGTCGATCAAGATACAATTGGGGTGTCATTCAACCCAAATCCATTATCGATAGTTGGAAATGTCTCTATGCTAGTGCTATAACATACACGACCAGCTATACAGATGACCTTGTAAGCCAGTCGATTGATACTCTCGAAGCTATTCGGGGCATCAATGCTCGATTAGATGATATGACTTCAAAGGAGGAACTTCATCAAATGGGAATGTTAAGCCCTTAGTAGATTCCTTCAGAATGGGATGATGTGGTTTGTCCTCCAAAGTACAAACCTCAGTCTCTGATTCCTTATGATGGAACAAGTTCTCCGAGACAGCATTTAACATACTTTTACTCCCACACCGTTTACATACCAAAGAATGATACATTATGATCTAAATTATTTATTGGCACCTTGAAGGGAGTAGCCTTTGAATGGTTTTGCAATCTACTTAACGATTGTATTAAAACTTTTATAGACTTGGAGAATTGTTCCTTAGTAGATTCTATGAAGGGACAAGTGATGTCTCTACATCAAAGCTTATTATAATAAAGCAAGAGAACATAGCGTCGACTCATGAATTCATCGAACAATTCAGAAGATTATCGTTGAAGTTGCATCCCGAGACTCCTCAGTCAGTGTTGATCGATACATGCAGGGGTAACTTCTTACCCACAGTTAGATTCTGTATTGGCTCTGGAGATTATAATGAATGGACAGCCTTCATCGCTGCTACCGAGAAGGCTAAAGAATCAGTCCATGTTCTGCATTTGATTGGGTTGAAATCACCCAAAGACATAGGGAAGCGTCCCCAGAGCAACAACACTTCTGGAAAAACTAATAGAGTCCTTTACAGTAGATGTTTCCATAGCTGCTTCTGTAACGCCCCAGTCCCAAAATACATAGGACCAAGTACGTGAACATGCCAGCTGTACATATACGAAGAATACTCCAATATATAGAATCTTCGTATATGCACATAAGCTGTAAATAAATAATCTTAGGCCAGAATAACATATCTAATCTCATCACAGCTCAACACAGAAGATAATGAAGTCCAAATAAATAAATAAGAGTATCAAAAGATAGCCGGGTGAACATACGCACTCCAAACAACTATAAAAAATAGTCTCACAAGATCGAAGTCCGACCTCCGCAAAATAGAAAGAAAAGAGATGTAAAATAATGTCTACAACTGTCTCAGATAAGAAATAGACTAGGAATCATAAGGCACTGCCTCGTCATCAATGTAAGGTAGCTCCAATGCCGCTCCGTACTCCTGTAGAAAATCGTCTAAACCTGGAGAGATAACCAGGTCCTCAGGGGACATAGCAAGATACAAAAAAACACCATGCCATATAAACTATGATAATATAATAAGAAAAAAAGGTATGCATGCAATCGGATTCCTGACCATTCTACTGTGAACATGCAGTTGAGATACAATCCTTCGACGCATGAACCCTGGCTGAAAATAGGATCGGTATAGTTCCCATAGAGGGTACCAGGGGCCTACGTCCATAACGCTTGGGAAACGTCAGAGGGCACCATGTGAAGGGCTACGTCCATAATGCTCTGGGAAACGTCAGAGGGCACCTGGAGCCTGCGTCTCCGGAGGAGCGCACAGGTAATCATGGAAGTGTAAAGAAGCCCATACGTTAGGTATTGTTCTCCCCACCCAGTGCCTAGTATCATCATCTCCATGACTGATATGAACCTCTAGTAACCGCCAAGTCTTCTAACATGCAATACTATTGGCAGTTACTCCTATCCGTCACACGCTCCAAACGTATCGGTGGCCAGCCGACTACGCGAAAACGTATCCTGCATGTGACTCACATCACGTGATACAACAAGTGTTAAGGCCGTATGAGATATACCAATACCTCAACATCAATGGGTGGTCACAAGACTAAGTCAATGCAAGAGAATAAATAAAGCAAGAAGAACGACCGATATAGTCGCTTGCACCCAAGTGTGACTTGGACGCACAGTTAAAATATCATGAAATAAATACTGAAAAATAACAACTGAAAATAAGAATATAATATTCACAGAGTAGGGTGACAAGGTATCTTGCCTGGTGGTGCAAAGTGGCAAGTTCCAGAGTAGCAAGTGTCAGCATCAAAACTCATAAATCACAGATGACTCCAAACGCTGAAACAAACATCAAAAATGATCTCGGTGAAGAAGATATACCTAGGAAACGCCTGTCCAAAAGTCAAATTCTGGAACAGGGGCAAATCGTAATTTTGGGTCAAAACGATGTCCGCCGTTGGACCCGCTTTTCACCGAAACGCGTGCCAAAGTCTACGGTCTCTAAAGTCGTCAAACTACATGTCTACGATTTCAGTTTGAGGTTAGAAACTCAATGGTATGTCCAGTTTTGGATTCCGAGGAGCCGTGTACAAAATCGCCCGTTTGAGTGGGTCGCGGGCTCGCCAAAATTGGGTTCCGATTCGACCTTCTCAGAATCGAAGCAAACTTGGCATGCAGGACTAGAATTTCGATCCGGACCTGTTGGCGCAAGTTTCGTCTGGATTCGACGACTGTACACAAAGTTATGGGCAAGTTTACAAAACGTCGATACAGGGGTATCTCGACGGATACGCGTTGGTTTCGTCACGCACATGCGACGAAACTGAGTTCCGTCAGTTCCCACACGTCCGCAACGTCCATACGCGCCTTTTGATGTGTATAGCGTGCGACCATGTCGCCCGGTTTGTCGGGGCGTACGTCGTATCGGAGAAAATTCTAAAATTTTATACAAATAATCACAGATTTTTCTCCAACTTCAACATCAGTTTATTTCTTACACGTTAATCGAAACGATGATCCAGAAGATGCGTTACAATCTTGGTTAGGTTGTCTTTTACTGTTTTCAATTAGTTCCTACATTACTTTACTGTACAGCACGAAAATTGGCCGACAAGTTGTCGTTTTAAACAGTTTTATAGTAATACAAAAAACAGATTTTTTTTCAACTTCGTCTCGATTTTTCGAGCAAGTTGATGGGTTATTTCAAAATCCATCTAGAGGATCTCGAAGAGGGTCAAGTCTACTTTCCATAAAATTTTACGGATCAAAAATCGATGCTACGAGTAAAAAGTTACGTCATCAGGAAGTAGGGTACCTTAAGTGGGAAAACTGCTCTGTGGGTGACGCGGGGCTGACTTCCGATGCTCCGTTCGTCGCGCACAAAGCTCCAATGCTGGTGAAACGAATTCTTAGTTGAAGAGGGTATAATCAGCCTCAACTTTTGTTTTGGAAGTTTAGGGTTTTGAGGTCTGTGGACGAAGTTATATTTATAGCAAGTTGGGGGCAAAACCTAGTATTACTAGGATTCATAATACACCAACACATGAACCCACGGGTTGGGTTCAATTTACTCCGCTGCTTCAGCAGCATTGAGCGGGGGGGGGGGGGGGGGGGTGGGGCTCCCACCTAAGTGGGGGCGTTGACTTTTTTTTTACTAATTATAACTAATACTTATATCATTTAAGCTACCAAAAAAATATCTAAAAATCACAATAAATTCCTAAAAATTTGCAAATAATACCCAAAAATCCTAGAATTTATATTATTCCTAATTTAATGAGAATACTAACAAGCACACATATAATAATGTATATATACACACATACTTTAATTTTACCAACAACTTAATAGTAAATAAATCCATAATTACTGAAATACGTAACAAAATTAATTTAATTTATAAAAAAACTCAATTATAAATTATGGGGGTTTACATCCTACCCAACTTAAAAAAAATATCGTCCTCGAAATTAAAATAAGGTCGGGGGATTAAATGCAATGCATGAAAGTATAATTGCAAGACATACCTTCGCATTCGAACAACTGCGGGTAGCGATTTCGGATGTCGTCCTCGCGCTCCCAAGTAGACTCCCCTGGCGAGTGATGCTCCCATGCCACGCGAACCAATGGAATAGATTGATTCCGTAACACCTTCACTCGACGATCGAGGATACCTACTGGTTGCTCTTCGTACGACAAACTCGGTCCAACTGTGATCTCGGAGTGATCAAGCACATGATTGCTGTCCGCCACGTACCTCCTCAGCTGAGATACATGGAATACGTCATGTACTCCCTCTAGTGACGGTGGCAATGCCAATCTGTAGGCAACCTCTCCAACATGTTCTAAGACATCGAAAGGGCCGATGTACCTTGGACTCAACTTGCCACGTCCTCCGAATCGAATCGTGTCTCTAGTGGGGGATATCTTCAAGAACACATGGTCACCCTCTTTGAACTCCAAGGGTCGACGACGATTATCTGCCCACTGCTTCTGACGATCCTGCGTTGCTCGCAGGTGGCCTTGAATTTTCTTCACTGTCTCCACTGTGCTCAAGACCAACTCGGGACCCAATAGCTGTCGCTATCCTATGTCGCTCCAACAAACAGGAGACCGACACTTCCTACCATACAACGCTTCAAACGGAGCCATCTGAATGCTCGCTTGATAGCTATTATTGTAGGAAAACTCAACAAGATAAATATGGTCCTCCCACGAACCGCCAAAATCAAGCATATACGCTCTCAACATATCCTCTAGCGTCTGAATGGTACGCTCCGACTGGCCGTCTGTCTGCGGATGATACGATGTGCTAAACTTCAATCGGGTGCCCAAATTCTCTTGCATACTCCTCCAAAAGTGCGAGGTGAATCTTGAGTCACGGTCCGACACAATACTAACAGGCACACCGTGTAATCTCATAATCTGCTCCATATACATCTCCGCCAATACCTCTGTCGACTGGCCCACTCTAAAAGGCAATAAATGTGCTGACTTCGTAAGTCTATCAACAATTACCCACACTGCATCACGTCCTCTAGGACTCCGAGGAAAACCCGTGACAAAATTCATAGTAATGTGCTTCCACTTCCACTCGGGAATGGGTAGCGGCTGCAATAATCCGGCCGTCCTCTAGTGCTCTGCCTTAACTTGTTGACATACCAAGCACTTGGCAATGAAACGAGCTATCTCCCGCTTCATTCCGTGTCACCAATAATACTGTCGTAAGTCGCGATACATCTTGGTTCCTCCGAAATGAATGGAATAAGTCGAACTGTGAGCCTCTGCCATCAGCTCCTATCGTAGCTCTCCATTGGGAACATAAATGCGATCACCACATCGTAATGTCCCATCGGTGTGGATCCTCAATCCTGTCTGCTCTCCTGCTTCAGTCCTCTCTTTCAGCCGTTAAAATCTAGCATCATTGGGCAATGCTGCCTTGATGCGCTCTACCAATAATGATTGCACTTGAAGGTTGGCTAATACGCCGTCTGCTCCCGGCAATACTACCTCAATACCAAGCTGCTCCAAGTCTCTAATCAACTCCCTCTGCGTAGTCAAAAAGTGTGCCATGGGCTTACGGCTTAATGCGTCTGCTACGACATTAGCCTTGCCCGGATGATAATGAAGCTCGATCTCATAATCCTTCATCAACTCCAACCAACGTCGCTGTCGTATATTCAACTCCTTTTTTGTGAACACATACTTGAGGCTCTTATGATCAGTGTAGATATCAACCTTCTCGCCGTACAAGTAGTGTCTCCATAGCTTCAAAGCAAAGATAACCGCTGCGAGCTCTAGATCATGGGTCGGATAATTCTTCTCATGCACCCTCAACTATCGTGATTCATAAGCTACTACACGACCATGCTGCATCAATACACATCCTAATCCCTTTCCGGATGCGTCGCTGTAGATCACAAATCCTCCTGGGCCCGATGGTAGTGTCAAGATCGGTGCTGTGGTCAATCGCTTCTTTAACTCGTCAAAAGCGGCTTGACACTCGTCTGTCCATATAAACTCTTGATCCTTGCAAGTCAATCGAGTCATAGGTCCCGCTATTCGAGAGAAATCTTCCACGAACCGTCGGTAGTAACCCGCAAGCCCAAAGAAACTTCTCACCTCAGAAGCTGATGTGGGAGCGGGCTATGTTTTGACTGCTGTGATCTTCTCTGGGTCCACCGATATACCATTGCCCATAACAATATGACCAAGGAATGATACCTCCTTGAGAAAGAAATCACACTTGCTAAGCTTCGCAAAAAGTCGCTCATTCCTCAATGTTCCGAAAACTATCCGTAGATGCTGCTCGTGCTCCTCTTGACTCTTGGAGTAATTCAAGATATCGTCTATAAAGACTACTACAAATTTGTCCAAGTACTGGTGAAAGATCTTGTTCATTAAATTCATGAAAACTGTGGGAGCATTGGTCAAACCGAACGGCATGACCAAGAACTCGTAGTGTCCATACCTTGATCGAAAGGCCGTCTTGGCAATATCTTCCTTCTGAACCTTCAATTGGTGATAGCCCGATCGTAAGTCAATCTTGGAGAATACTTTTGCTCCACTCAGTTGATCGAATAAATCGTCTATACGCGGTAAGGGATACTTGTTCTTCACCGTCACCGCATTCAATGCTCTATAGTTAATGCACATGCACACTGTCCCATCTTTTTTAGACACAAAAAGAACGGGTGCTCCCCATGGTGACGTACTAGCACGAATAAATCCCTTCTCTAATAAGTCATCAATCTGCGTCTTCATCTCTACCAACTCCTTTGGTGCCAGACGATATACTCGAGATGAAATAGACTCGGCTCCGGAAATAAGCTCAATAGAAAACTCAATATCTCGGTCAGGTGATAGTCCTGGCAACTCTTCGGGGAACACATCCTCGAACTCGGTGATAATAGGGTGCTGTGGGGTGTCATGCATCATCATATGAGTCCCCGATGTGGGTGCATCACAACTCTCTTCGTCTTCTTTGGTGAACTCAAACTCTGCCGCATTCGGTGGTCTAAAGATAATACTGCTCCTATGGCAGTCTATGAGGGCGAAATGCTGGCTCAACCAGTCCATTCCAAGAACCACATCAAATATCGACATAGGGAATACAAGAAGTCGTGCCATCATCTCTCTGCCATTTATCGCGACAGGACAAAGTCTACAAACACCACTAACAGGTACAACTCCTCCTCCAGTGAGAATTTTAACATTCTTAGCTAAGGGTGTGATGGGAATGCTGTGTCTAGTGGCAAAACTAGTGGCTATGAATGAATGAGTGGCTCCAGTATCAAATAATGTAATAGCAGAAAAAGATGCAACTAGAACCATACCTGCTATAACTTCCGCCTCTGTCTCTATATCCTCGACAGCCAGTGAGAATGCTTGCCCATAGTTCTGTCCCGGGCCCTGAGCTCTGGCTTTGTTGTACTGTGTGCCTTGGGGAGGCAATGGTGGACGAGGTGCTCCTGCTATTGGCCGTGGTGCTGGGAGAGCTGGGGCTGTGGGCCTCAAATTTTGCCGAGCTTGTACTATTGCATGTTGCTCTGGACAATCCTTGAGCATGTGCTGATTAGATCCACATCTCAAGCATAATCCAAGGCGAGTCCTGCAGTCGTTCTGGATATGTCCTTGTTTTCCGCAGTAATAGCAAACAGGCTTCTGATAAGGTGAGGGCCTCTGCTGGAACTGTCCTGTGGTCCTCCTGATAGGTCGACTCTGAGTGGTTCGGGCTGGTGTAACTGCTGGAGTATGGCGCCTCGATGTCTGCTGCTGTTCCTTGCGAAGAATCTCCTGGGCACGAGCTTCTTCCAAGACAGCTGAATGGGAGACTCGAGAATGAGTAGTCGTATAAGATTTGAGCTCTGGTGCAAGCCCCTGGTGAAATCTTCTTGCCTTCTCTAACTCGATCGGAATCAATCCCGCACCAAATTGACTCAGGCGGTTGAACTCTGAGTCATACTCATCAACTGTCATATTCCCTTGCTTCAGATGAAGGAATTGGTCATAGAGACCATCTCGAACATGAATAGGGAAGAATCTCTCATAAAATGCATCATAGAACTGCTTCCAAGTGATCCCTGTGCCTAATCGTCTCTCTTCCGCCTTCCACCAGTGGTGAGCATTGTTTTCTAACAGTAAGTCCACTGCTGTCATCCAATCTGGAGCTGGCAACTGGGATGCCTTCAGTAGCTTCTCAGTACTAATAAGCCACTGTGACACCTATAATGGCTTCTCCGTCCCTCTAAAGGCCTTGGGGTTCATATATGTGAAATTCTTGATAGAGCCTTCATAGGGATACAGAGCCGGTGCTGGTGCTGGTGCTGGAGGTGGTGGTGGAGGTCTAGCCATAGCTGCCATCATCGTCTGTCTCATCAGCTCAGTCTGCTGCCACTGAGCCTGCATTATGGCATACATAATACTGAGTAGTAGGGCTCCCATCAGTCGGTGGTGGTGGCATCTGAGGTCCCGACTGTGGGAGAAACTGCTGAGGGAATGGTGGTGGAGGAGGCAGTGGTACATTCCCTCCTGGTGGCATGGTAGTAGTCTGTCCAGCCTGGCTGCCTGGGGGTGCTGCGACCTCTGGGTACTCTGTCGTCGGCGTCGTAGTAGGCTGCGACAGTCCTGGCTGGTAAGGTATCGCTGGAGTCATGGAAGGATTCTGTCCCTCTGGAGTAGTCTCCTCACCAGATGTGAGGGCCAAGGCAGAAGTGCGTCCGCTTCGTAGATTCATACTGTAGGCACGAGGAAGATAAGTTGATATTAAGAAGGATTAGATATGAAGTACATCGAATAATCAAGGAAGTTTCAAAAAAGATTGGAAGTCAAGGGATAATAGTAGTTCTGGATGAGATATTTCTATTCCTATATGCAGGCTTTGTTGGGCACAGTCATGTAACCCAACAATATTAAAGTCGACCTGCATGGGCCACCACAAAAACATATAACGCCCCAGTCCCAAAATACATAGGACCAAATACGTGAACATGCCAGCTGCACATATACGAAGAATACTCCAATATATAAAATCCTCGTATATGCACATAAGCTGTAAATAAATAATCTCAGGCCAGAATAACATATCTAATCTCATCACAGCTCAACACAGAAGATAATGAAGTCCAAATAAATAAATAAGAGAATCAAAAGATAGCCGGGTGAACATACTCACTCCAAACAGCTATAAAAAATAGTCTCACAAGATCGGAGTCCGACCTCCGCAAAATAGAAAGAAAAGAGATGTAAAATAATGTCTACAACTGTCTCAGATAAGAAATAGACTAGGAATCATAAGGCATTGCCTCGTCATCAATGTAAGATAGCTCCAATGCCGCTCCGTACTCCTGTGAAAAATCGTCTAAACCTGGAGAGATAACCAGGTCCTCAGGGGACATAGCAAGATATAAGAAAACACCATGCCATATAAACTGTGATAATTAATATAATAAGAAAAAAAGGTATGCATGCAATCGGGTTCCTGACCATTCTACTGTGAAGATGCAGTTGAGATACAATCCTTCGACGCATGAACCCTGGCTGAAAATAGGATCGGCATAGTTCCCATAGAGGGTACCAGGGGCCTACGTCCATAACGCTCGGGAAACGTCAGAGGGCACCATGTGAAGGGCTACGTCCATAACGCTCTGGGAAACGTCAGAGGGCACCTGGAGCCTGTGTCTCCGGAGGAGCGCACAGGTAATCATGGAAGTGTAAAGAAGCCCATACGTCAGGTATTGTTCTCCCCACCCAGTGCCTAGTATCATCATCTCTATGACTGATATGAACCTCTAGTAACCGCCAAGTCTTCTAACATGCAATACTATTGGCAGTTACTCCTATCCGTCGCACGCTCCATACGTATCGGTGGCCAGCCGACTACGCGGAAACGTGTCCTACATGTGACTCACATCATATGATACAACAAGTGTCAAGGCCATATGAGATATACCAATACCTCAACATCAATGGGTGGTCTCTAGACTAAGTCAATGTAAGAGAATAAATAAAGCAAGAAGAACGACCGATATAGTCGCTTGCAACCAAGTGTGACTTGGACGCACAGTTAAAATATCATGAAACAAATACTGAAAAATAACAACTGAAAATAAGAATATAATATTCACAGAGTAGGGTGGCAAGGTATCTTGCCTGGTGGTACAAAGTGGCAAGTCAAAGAGTAGCAAGTGTCAACACCAAAACTCATAAATCACAGATGACTCCAAACGCTGAAACAAACATCAAAAATGATCTCGGTGAAGAAGATATACCTAGGAAATGTCTGTCCAAAAGTCAAATTCTGGAACAGGGGCAAATCATAATTTCGGGTCAAAACGATGTCCGCCATTGGACCCGCTTTGCACCGAAATGCGTACCAAAGTCTACGGTCTCTAAAGTCATCAAACTACATGTCTACGATTTCAGTTTGAGGAGAGAAACTCAATGGTATGTCCAGTTTTGGATTCCGAGGAGCCGTGTACAAAATCGCCCGTTTGAGTGGGTCGCGGGCCGGCCAAAATTGGGTTCCGATTCGACCTTCTCAGAATTGAACCAAACTTGGCATATAGGACCAGAATTTCGATCCGGACCTGTTGGCGCAAGTTTTGTCTCGATTTGACGACTGAACACGAAGTTATGGGCAAGTTTGCAAAACGTCGATACGGGGGTATCTCGACGGATACGCGTTGGTTTCGTCACGCACACGCGACGAAATTGAGTTCCGTCAGTTCCCACATGTTCGCAACGTCCATACGCGCCTTTCGATGTGTATATCGCGCGACCACGTCGCCCGGTTTGTCGGGGCGTACGTCGTATCGGAGAAAATTCTAAAATTTTATACAAATAATTACAAATTTTTCTCCAACTTCAACATCAGTTTATTTCTTACACGTTAATCGAAATGACGATCCAGAAGATGCGTTACGATCTCGGTTAGGTTGTCTTTTACTGTTTTCAATTAGTTCCTACATTACTTTACTGTACAGCACGAAAATTGGTCGACAAGTTGTCGTTTTAAAACAGTTTTATAGTAATACAGAAAACAGATTTTTCTTCAACTTCGTCTCAATTTTTTGGGTAAGTTGATGGGTTGTTTCAAAATCCATCTGGAGGATCTCGAAGAGGGTCAAGTCTACTTTCCATAAAATTTTACGGATCAAAAATCGGTGCTACGAGTAAAAAGTTACGTCATCGGGAAGTAGGGTACCTTAAGTGGAAAAACTGCTCTGTGGGTGACGCGGGGCTGACTTCCGTTGCTCCGTTCGTCGCACACAAAGCTTTGCCACTGGTGAAACGAATTCGTAGTTGAAGAGGGTATAATCAGCCTCAACTTTCGTTCTGGAAGTTTAGGGTTTTGAGGTCTGTGGACGAAGTTATATTTATAGCAAGTTGGGGGCAAAACCTAGTATTACTAGGATTCATAATACACCAACACATGAACCCACGGGTTGGGTTCAATTTACTCCGCTGCTTCAGCAGCATTGAGCGTGGAGGGGGGGGGGGCGCCCACCTAAGTGGGGGCGTTGACTTATTATTTTTTTTTTTACTAATTATAACTAATACTTATATCATTTAAGCTACCAAAAAAATATCTAAAAATTACAATAAATTCCTAAAAATTTACAAATAATACCCCAAAATCCTAGAATTTATATTATTCCAAATTTAATGAGAATACTAACAAGCACACATATAATAATATATATATACACACATACTTTAATTTTACCAACAACTTAATAGTAAATAAATCCATAATTACTGAAATACGTAACAAAATTAATTTAATTTATAAAAAAATCAATTATAAATTATGGGGGTTTATAGCTTCCTAGACCAAACAAAAAGCTCAAGCTACTCCAAGGCCTAAGCCACATTATACCTTTAATGAAGCCCTCACATTGGATATCTTCCAGGTACTTATGAAGGGAAATAAGCTGCAACTACCTCCCCCTCGAAAGCCAGAGGAAGTAGGGCGAACCAATGATTTGAAGTATTACTTTTATCATCAGTTTGTGCATTACCGTACGAAGGATTGCTATATATTAAAGAATCATATTCAGCAATTATTGAATTCAAAGGCCATCACAGCATACAGATAAGAAACCTGTTTATACAAATCTTGTTTCTCTCCAGTTTGGAGATTTCTCTTTAATTGAAGTGCAAGACGGTGTTACACTGATACCGAAGGCATTATAAGTTGTCAATCTCCCTTTAGTTCGTGATTAGACAACCAGACTCGTACAACTCACTACTCAGCGTGGTGAAGTCATGTAGATCTACCCTGATCTTCCTGAAGATATGGATCCAAAGTCTACCATGTCCACTTCCAAGATTCAGAGCAAGAAGAAAAAGAGGAAATCATAGAATATGATCAATGAAGGTCTAATTGGGGAAACCATATCCAAAAAAGCATACTTGCATGCCTCCAATCAAGAACAAGAGGATAATCTTTTTACTACAGCTCCTGCTCCTGGTCCATCTGCCATTTTGGCTTCATCAGAATTAGGACCATCAAAGCAGACCTCAGGAGAAAAACAAAAACAGAAAGAGGTGAGGTTCGACAAGTCCTTGAAGAAGTCTACTCTCTTCGGACTTGACAAGCCTTCCAATTTTGATATATTAGCACAACTTGCCAATACCTCAGCTCGACTGTCCATATTCGAGTTACTCTGTCTTTCCAAAGATACACGGGAGGCACTGAGTGAAGCGTTGCAGCATGCAGACTCATATTTGTCTTAGATAGCGGAACCTGCTGATGATCCCGTGACTTTCCCTCATTGTCATATTGTATCAAAAAAGATTCCCAATATCACCTTTACTCAAGGGGACATGTTTTTGAAGAACAACCGCCATGATAGACCCTTATACTATACGTGGTATGTCAGGGCTTGTAAGGTGGATCACATTCAAATTAATCCCAGCTCATATGTTAGTGTGATTTCCCAAAGTTTGCTTCAGGTACTGGGAATCCCAATGCACAAGTTATCACCTACTTCCACTACCATTACTGGCTTCAATGCTAGACAAAGTCATCCTTTAAGGAAAATCCATCTCAAATGTCAGATTGGAAATCTCCAGACTGAAGTCATATGTTATATGATTGACACCAATGTCTCTTATAATATTTTGTTTGGACGGTCGTGGATACATGACAACCTTTTAGTACCATCTACTCTTCATCAGTATAGAAGCATGGAAAAAATAGGGTTCACGCAGATCACATTACAGAAAAAAGCCGACCGCATGAGTGCTCTGGGCCAAGTTAAATTGGTCCGCAGAAGGAAGAGCCGCATGACAAACTCTGCGATCAAAAATGCCCCAAATCCATGCAGCCCATTACTGTCGTCTCAAACAGATTGATTATGTTAAAATGCGACCGAACTGATTCGAGCCGCAGAAGAAAGAGCTACTTATGCGGCCAAGCTGATTAGCCACAGGATCCCCTCTGACAAAGCTGACACCTTTGACAAAGCTGACACCTCTGACAAAGCTGACAACTCTGACACATCCTGACGAAAAGATAAAGATAAGATGTGACCTTTCGAAAAAGATAAAGAAGTGTCACGTCACCAGACATAGGGCCCACGTGCCTGAGAGTTCATGCGGTCTGAGGCATGGTCCGCAGGGGTATCATGCATCCAGGAGGACTGCGACCTAAGCCGCATAAGCCTTACGCGGCCTAGAATGTAGGATCTATGCGGCCCAAAAGTCTCCAAGCTCCATGCGAACTGGTGGCACTGCTGGTGGGACACGTGGCTAAGGGGGACTGCAACCTGAGCCGCATGAGTCTTATGTGGCTCAACATGGCCGAACATTAAATGACAAAGAAGATCTATACGGTCCAAAAATGCCCCAAGCTCTATACGGCTCTTTATTTGTTGTCTCAGGGCACGTGGCAAGATTGACCGAGTCTTAACCACCCAGATTTGTTGCAATAAGGAAATCTCAACAAACCACCAGCTGGCAGCCAAAGACCGAGTCCTCGTGTGCTGTTACAGCCACATGGCCACGTGGCCATCTATGCGGCCAAAAATATGCTTCATCCCGAAATTATTATAAATAGTAGGGTACCACACCCATGATAAAGGCTGGCAACTTTCTTAAGAGCAAAGACAGTGTCTGATAGTCCAAGGAGTAAGGCAGAGTTCCTACACTTCTCCCGAGCCTCCACTGTCACCCCCCAGAATCAAAACAAATTGTACTTAGATTGTTTCCTAGGATTTCTTTCTAGGCTCTCTGTTGTACTTTCAAAGTTTGTAATTAATATAGTTCTTCGGTAGTTCTTGTGTTGATAATCAATGGCAAACAAGTCAGAAGATTCGTTCTTATCACTAACACCAGCAGTATTGATAACTTCATATGTCACTTCTGATATCAGCCCTTCGATGATCTTGTTGTGATGTGCCATATAGTATTTATCTAGGGTAGCTTGTTTATGCAGATCAACCCTCTTGGTAAACTCTGTAGAGATTAACCTTTCCGTCTGCTTCATCAACGGTGAATTCCTACTTCCATTCCGATTTCTCATTCGCTATCCCTTGCCAAATGCAGTCTACTTCAATATTTGAAATATCTCGATGACGACTCTGCTAGGGACTTCTTTCTCCACTGATGAGAAATTGGTGACGCAATCCGACATGTCCAAGCTTGGCTCCATGTAACAGATGCTTGTTGTTCGCTTTGATCAACAAGCATTCGAGAAAATGCTCTCCGATGGGAGCACCAATCCAGCACAGAAGCGAGCCAACCCGAAAAGAGCCCGCAGGACATGGAGTTCCAAGACCACTGCCCCTCGCCAGGCTCTGGAGGAAATTCTTCTCGTCACTCAAGACGGCGGCCAAAGCTCCCATGCGGCCTTGCTTCAAACCGCAGAGGACCTCGCTGTCCCCAAATCCGGCAGAGAAAAACACTACGATGCTGGACTTTTGGGGGCACAAAGGAAACTCATGCGGTCGAAGAAGAGGTCACATATGGAAGGTAGCCGCAGGCAGATTGCCTATACGGTAGCTAATCCTGGCCGCAGGTAGAGTTCCTATGCGGCAGCCAATCCTGGCCGCATACAGATGGCTTATGCGGCAGCTAATCCTAACAGCAAACAGGATGCCCCATACGGCCCTGTCAGAAGCTCTATTTTTTATCGTCTCTCATGCAGACCGGACCCCATGCGGCTAATGGAGAATGTTGAAGATTCCAACTTAGACTCTTCCTACTATGCACCTTCGGGTGCTAAATTGATGAAGTCTAGGGAAGTGCGGGCTCAACAATTCCAGTCAACTGTTCAATCTGTTGACCGTCTGCGGGTACCGTTAACTGTTACACGTGCCCCTGATAGAAAGTTGTACAGAACTTTCTGTGTCCAGCCCTCTATGACAAACAGACAGGGCAGGTCCCAAAAATCTCCCTATAACGATCGAGAGTAAGTGCTTTTACTAGCCTCAGATTAGGGAACAAATATGATACCTACGCACCCGTGCGCTCAGGATACCCGAGCCTCTAAAACAGATGCTAAGGTAGATCAATCTGCCCTCGACTTACGAGAAGTACTCATGCACAAACACAAGGAGAGAGTGGCAACCTTGGTATGCGGTGATCCCTCTCTAGGACATCATTATACCCAAGTTATCATAAATTGCTGCTGTGACAAGTCGGCAGCACCTAAAGACCAGCAGTCTGTCTTCCAACGACTGTACCGGCCAACACCTGCCCGACGACAACTCGATAAACATATACAAATTATGGGAGACGAGGAATTTCCTTTTGCCTCCTGTAATTCAACTCGGAAGGTTCATGCCGGCAAGGAAGGAAAGAAGACAGGCTCCTCCAACTCGACAACCTCAGCCAATACTGCAAGAAAACTCTCATCTGGAGGATTGCCGCTGACAACCACAGGGGGTGTCTACCTAGGCACCCGTTCCATAAAGATGCTTCCAACACCCGGGGTTGCATCCTCGAGGTCCCTGGGGATGAACGAAGCCGAGGGTGGTAGTCTCCTGAACATATGCAACAACCCGGTATTCCAAGAGGATGCATATGGGGTAGCGATCCACTAGAATTATGCAACAGACTTGGACGTCCCCGAGGGTGACTGCCTTCGCCAACACGACACAGCTTCCTGCACCGGAGGTTGCACTCCTTCCGAGTCCGAGAAGGAGGATATTTCGACGTTCTTCGACAATTTCTCTGTACGAGGGTACGACACGAGAAGCACGTCCTCTACGGTCCTATCTGTCTCTCTCCACGTGCGGACATTGTGTATGGCAGAAGATGATCATGAAGGGCCTAGTGATCGACAACGACTAGAAGTACTTGAAGCCATTATTCTAACCATGGTCAAGTTAGTAGACGAGATCAAAGCTGCTTTGTCGACTCAACCAGCAAGGACACTTGGACAAACAAGTTTGGGCCCCGCAGTCAATGTGGCCTCAAACACGACCGCTCACCCTCTAGGAGACAATCCTCCTGGTGTATATGCTCCCTCAGCTGTAGACGAGGCCAGGGAGGCAAGGAGAGAAGGCCAGGGAGGCCGTATTCCGCTGCATGGAGAGACGTTCTTTTTCCTCTGCGGTACAAACCGTTTCATATCAATTTATATGACGGCAAGACCTTTGCTAGCCGGAACCTGACTTATTTTGAGGTCACAACAGACCACTTGTCGTATAGTGATGCCATCCTCACACGATTATTTTTTGGAGCATTGGAGGGAATCGCGTTCGACTGGTACCGCAACCACCCGGACAACTGCATCCATTCCTTCGACGGCTTCAAAGACATGTTCCAAGAAACGTTCTACGAAGTGGGGTATGATGTGACAATGTCGTCTCTCATGGACGTCGTCCAGGGAGAAAAAGAGCTGACGAGAAACTACATCGAGCGGTTTCGCCAAACCGCGATGAGATTACCCTAAGGTAATCCTGAAAGCTCCTTGATCGAAATCTTCCAAAAGAAGTTGCTCCCTGCAATCAGCCTCTGGATGGGCGAAGATCAATTCAGGAATTGGACGACTTTCATAATAAGCGCTACAAATGTGGAGGCGAAGTTAAAGAAGGCACGCCAGCTGGGATTACACATCCCAGATGGAGAGGACAAAGGCAAAAGTCCCGGTACCACCTCCAATAACAGGGACACCAAAGGCAAACAGGCCATGGTCGCTGGTACGACCAAAAAGCCTGAACAAAAGTAAGCAGAAGCTCCAAAGCCCAATGAGATGACATATTCTTTTGAAGATAGCCATGTCAAACCTATCTTCGACATGCTCCTGAAGGCGGGTAGGATCCGACTCCGTGATGCAGAGCACGAGCCGCGACCAGCAAAGATCGAAGATCTGAAGTATTGTCACTTCCACTGCTATGTCCACCACCCTATGCAGGAGTGCTTCATATTAAAGCAGTACATCCAGAACCTCATCAACTCCAATGCTCTGTCGCTAGATTTTGAAGAGGTTACCGTGGCTACAAACATGGTATCCATTCAGTTCGGTGACTTCTTCCTAACAAAAACTCATGACGGGGTAGTACCTGTTCCTCGGGCAACGATGGAGGTTACTAACCTTCCACCTGTACGGGACCAGACGACTGGATTGGTGCCTCTCACCACATCACGAGGAGAGTTCATGTAGGTCCACTCGGACTTGGTGCCTGAAGTTACCTAGGCGGTGCCATCCTCAAATAGCAAAAAGAAGGGCATAAAGTCCAGATTCTGAGGCGGTAGCCATTGTTACCCGGTCTGGCGCACAATTCCAGCCTACTCTAGGTAATTCAGTCGAGGACACTCAGTCGACAACGCTGCCTGCTACTGATGTTCCGGGACCATCTCAGCCTCCATCGGCAGACATAACCAAGCCGAAGGAAACCCGCTTCGACAGGCTGCTCCGTAAGAACAGACCACTCTGTAAGGACGCACCTCAGGGGCTAGAGAGACCTTACAACTTTGACATACTAGCACAACTGGCTAATACGCCAGCAAAGTTGTCATTATACGAGCTCCTAAGGCTCTCCAAGGATATTCGCGTCGCATTGAACGAAGTACTCCAGAATGCTGACGTCTACTTAGCTCAGGTCAAACCTACAAGGGAAGACTCGTCAGTAGATCTCCAGGGCAGCTATTGTGCAGATGCAATGCCCAACATCGTATTCACTCCACATGATATGTTAATCAAAACCAACTTGTATGATCGCCCCTTGTACTACACTGGATACATAGGCGACATCAAGGTGGATTGGATACACATCTATCCTGGATCATCAATAAGCATCATCCCGAAAAGCTCGCTTCAACTCCTGGGCATCCCTATGCACCGACTAGCATCGACCAACACTGCCATTAGCGGTTTTAACTCAGAAAGAAGTTATCCCCTGGGGAAGATTCACTTGAAATATCAGATCGGCAACCTGAAGACGGAGGCTACCTGCTATATCATAGACACAGATATATCCTACAATATTCTCTTAGGGTGTCCATGGATACATGACTATATGATCGTGCCATCCATGCTCCACCAGTGCTTCAAGTATGTCAGTAAGCACGGCTTCGTGAAGACAAAATTCGCCAACATCGATCCCTTCAAAGGAGTTGAGTCTTACTATTCATTGGAGGCTTGTCTATATGATGAATCTAAGCAGCACATAGTTGATGTGGGGACACCGAAGGCCACAACTGGGTCAGAGGAACCTCTGATAATCTGTCTCCAGGCCCGCAAACTAGGCAAAGCCGCACCTCTTATCGCAACTTTGCATAAAGAAGTGCCCGGTTCCCCCGCCCCAGCTGTACAGTTGGAACCAATGGTTATTCGACTCCGGAGGTCTAGCCAGGAGCCAAAATCCATCATTGAGCCGATGGTGATCCGATTGCTGAAATCCAATCAACGGTGAACGGAAGATACAAGGTCCTCTGTGGAGCAGATGGTGATCCGGTTGCCGAAATCTAAACAAAAGCAAGTAGAAGATGCAAAGTCCTATGTCGAGCCGATGGTTATCCGCCTCCCCAAGACAAGCCGACAGCCAAATGTTGATCCGAGGCCCTCAAGCAAGCCGATGCCACAAGCAGAACCCTTGGTGGTCAAGCTGCCCAAAATGTCGCCCCAGCCTCCGGTCACATAGGGGGTAGCTGAAGAGGAGGCAGAACTCGCAAAATAACTGGTTGCACATATTAATAGTCCTTCTACCGATGATGTAATTCCTCTTGACAATATACCTTATTTTATCAATAAAAGGTTGCCGTTGAACTATCCTAAGCACAATTAGCTTAATCTGATGTATGCTATGGAGCACGGTCTGGATATTAACCTGCACACACATGTGACAACCATCTATACCGCGAACCAACTTACTCTCATTAGAGGTGCCTACTTCCTAGTCGCAGGCAGAAGAAAAGGCAATCATACAATCATCTTCGACCAAAAAGAAGGTCCTCAACCTTTCATGCCAGAAGAATTCGATCTCGAACCCGACACTGGAAGATTGCCGCTCTACTTGTATAGTTCCCAAGCCAAGTACCTCATGCAAAAGCAGGGGTACGATCTGGAAACTACCCCAGGCCTGAACTACGACAACGGCCCGTGATCACCTCTGTAGTTGCCAGTCCCGGCTGGGAAACCTTTAAATTATTACAGCAAATCCAGACATGGTTTAGGTTATGTTACACCAGCAACAATATCCGAGAGTTTTGATGAGGAATTGGCATTCTCACTCGTCCGAATCACCCACTTACGATTCTGATGATAGCATTGGGGATATATTCAGACAAACACTGTCTGTCAATATGGCATCTACCGACATTCAGTAAGAAGATGAAGAGCTGCCCGAATGCATTGAATTGGAGCCATGGGTGCAACAGCTGAATGCACTGTAGGAGAAGCGCTTTGAACAATGAGACCCTCCAACTGAAGATGAGGTCATTCAAGTTGACCTCGGCGATGGATCCTCCTCGAAGCCAATCTTCATCAGTAAAAGCCTGACGGACGATGAGCGGGAGTCGCTGTTGTAACTCGTCAGAGAATATATCAACGTCTTCGCCTGGAGTTATAAAGATATGCCTGGGCTAAATCCCGAGATCACACTTCATAAGCTCAATATTCATCCAGGCGCGAAACCAGTCAAACAACAGCAACGGCGGTTCCGTCCAGACATCATAAATTCTATCGAAGTGGAAGTAAACAAGCTTATAGCAAGCGCCTTCATCCGCAAGGAGCAGCACCCAGACTGGGTAACTAACATAGTACCCGTTATCAAGAAGAACGAGAAGATCCGAATTTGTATCGACTTCCACAACCTGAATGCGGCATATCCTAAGGATGAATTCCCTCTTCCGATCACAGACATAATGATCGATAATAAGTGTGGCTTCGAGCGCATGTCCTTTATGGATGGCTTTTCAGGATACAATCAAATCAAAATGTCTCCTGACGATAAGAAGCATACGCCATTTTGAACACCGATCGACGTGTATTGTTATACAGTCATGTCCTTCGGCCTAAAGAATGTCGGTTCTACATATCAACGAGCTATGAGTGTCATCTTCAGAGATCAGTTGCGCAAGACGGTGGAATATTACGTTGACGATATCGTCGTTAAAAGCCGCTCCAAGGATGATCACTTGTACGATTTAAGGATAGTGTTTGACCTCATGCGAGCTCATAATCTGAAGATGAACCCCACCAAGTCCTTCCTCGGCGTGTCCAGCGGGAAATTATTAGGCTTTGTCATTACTTTTCGGGGTATTCACATAGACCCCGATAAGATAAAAGCAATCCTAGATATGAGTCCACCGAGGAACCTCTGCGAACACCGAGGCCTTCAAGGAAGATTAGCCTACAATATGAGGTTCATATCTAACCTCTCAGGACGATGTCAACCATTCACACAACTCATGAAGAAAGGTGTCTCTTTCATATGGAATGAGGAATGTCAATGCGCCTTTGATGACATTAAGGCATACCTGTCGAATCCGCCAGTTCTGGTAGCCCTGGTCGCCGGAAAGCCCTTCATGCTCTATGTACGGGCAATGGAACACTCCCTCGATGCCTTACTAGCACAGAACAATGATGCGGGACACGAACAAGCCATCTATTACCTCAGCCGAATGATGGTGGGTCCAGAGTATATGTACATCGCCGTGGAGAAGGAATGCCTTGCTCTAGTGTTCGCCATTCAAAAAATACGACACTATATTACAGGACAGACCATCTATGTTGTCTCACGAGTCAACCCCCTCAGGGTTCTCATGACCAAACCAGGCGTACTTAGTTCTCGTCTAGCCACTTGGACGATATTGTTGTCCCCCTACGACATGGTTTTCATTCCGCAGAAGGCCGTCAAAGGTCAAGCCTTGGCCGACTTCTTAGCAGCCCATCCAGGCTCAGAAACAGCCAAAATCTATGAAAAAATCCCAAACGAAGTCGTTAACTCAAGTATGACTTCACATGATGCCGTTTGGCGAATGTTCTTCGACGGTGCTTCAAGAACGGAGCCCCAAGGTGATATCATCACTGGAGTCAGGATAATATTAATTTCTTCCTCCGGATTGGTAGTCAATCGGGCATACTCTCTCACAGAACCCTGTTCAAACAATGTAGCCGAATATAATGCTCTGGTCATCGGGCACCGACTCACAAAAGAAGTGGAGGACGAATACCTAGAAGCATATGGCGACTCACAGTTAATTGTTAATCAAATTCCAGGCTTATACGAGGTCCGAAATGAAGACTTGATTCCTTATCATTAGAGAGTGATTGCCATCATTACAACCTTGGAGGGGTTCCTTATAAAGCATGTTCCTAGACTCCAAAATATCGAAGCCGACGCCCTAGCAGGCCTCGCCGCTTCCTTAGCGGTTCCAAACCATGCTCATCATCTAGTCGACGTGATAGGCCATGAGCTGGTTTGTCCAAAAAATAATGTTCAACTAGGTACGAGTTACTCCGCCCAGATAACCAATGACGTACAAGACTGGAGACTCCCGTTCATCGACTTTGCAGTCTATGGAATCCTGCCAGAGAATATGAAAGAAGCAACTTCAATCAGAAGGCGTTCTATCAGATTCTTTTATGACACAGACACAAAAATGCTATATCGACAATCCTACGACGGACTATTTCTACGCTGCCTATCAAATGCAGAAGCCAAAGAGGTCCTACGCGAGGCACACGATGGCGTTTGCGGGGCTCATCAACCTGGCCCAAAGTTGCAGGACCGTCTCTGCCGGATGGGCTATTTCTAGCCTACGATGATAGCAGATACGGTCGAGTATACAAAGAGTTATAGGGCTTGTCAGATCCACGCAGACTTCATACATCAGCCTTCCAAATTCTTGCACCCAACAATGGCCGTTTGGCCATTTGAAGCATTGGGAATGGACATTATCGTCCCGATCACCCCGCCGTCGTCCAAGGGGCACCGATTTATACTTGCAATCACTGATTACTTCTCTAAGTGGGCAGAAGCTATTCCGTATACAGAGGTAAAGACATCAAATGTGATTAGTTTCATAAAATATTACGTCATCTACCATTTTGGACTGCCCAGAAGGATTATTCATGACAATGGTTAGCAGTTCGCAAGCCATATTTTCTATCGATTCTGTGACAAGAAACAATTCAAAATGTGGCTTCAACGGCATAACAACCCATCGGCTAACGGTCTAGCTGAAGCTTTTAACAAGACCATAATCAAGCTTCTCAAAAAGTTCGTGTCTTCAAACAAATGCGACTACAATAAAAAGCTGGGCGAATGCTTATAGGCGTATCGTACTACAATTCGAACTGCTACAGGAAATACGACGTTCTTTCTGGTTTATGGGAGTGAGGCAGTTCTCCCATTGGAGACCCAGATCCCCTCGCTCCGCGTGGCCCTTACCTATCGATTGACATCGGACGATAACTACTGCCGACGGCTACAAGAACTGGAAGCTCTAGACGAGAAGCATTTACAGGCTCAACAAAGCATCAAGCTCTATCAAGCACGCATCTCTCGAGCCTTCAATAAAAAAGTCAAGCAGAGAACATTCTAAGTAGGCAATCTCGTCTTGGCCGTTCGCAGACTGATGGTCATGACTCACAAAACCGCCGACAAATTCCAGCACAAATGGGAGGGCCTATTTGTCATCGAGTCCGTATTCTCCAACAGTACATACCGGCTCGCAAAACAAAATGGAGACTTGCTTATGATACCTATAAATGGCAAGTTCCTGAAAAAGTACTATGCTTAAAGACATGATCCTAGAATGTCGAGTTATGTACACCAAGTACCTCTGAACTTACACTCTACTAAGCTCCGAGTGGATTCACATCGCATCTCCCTGGGTGACAAGTCATGTATACTAATACCTCTGAACTTCCACTCTAATGCTTCATTCCGTCGGAGTCTGCCAGGTTTGTTTTTGTCGCCTCTGAGCAAACTTCCTGGTTTTGATTGTCGTATATCACGTCCATACTATCTCTGATATAGATAATCTCCTAACTTAATACTTGTACCCAATCTGGGATAAAGCCATGGTGTTAAGGCCACAAAATCTATCATGTCCATATTACCTCTGTTAGGTTTTGTTTCAAAATCTATTACTCGCACTACTGGTGCACAAAAGGGTAATAGATACACAAAATGATCATTCAAATCTATTACCCGTACTACCGGTGCGCAAAAGGGTAATAGGTACACAAAAACGATCATTCAAATCTATTACTCGCGCTAACGGTGCGTAAAATAGTAATAGGTCCACAAAAAATTATTCAACTCTATTAGCCACACCACCAGTGCGCAAAAGGGTAATAGATCCACTAAGAATTATTTCAAATCTATTTACCCACATCACAGATGCACAAGAGGGTAATAGCTCCACAAAAAGTCCCCCAAGTGGGATGTCCTTTGTTAGGGTTATATACTAAAAGCATCACTTTTGTAGTAACCTTATTTCCTTAAATTTTGAATGAGAATCATATGGGCAAATATTTCCATATTGTATTTGTTACAAGTGTTAATGCAAATGTCTGATATTCTATATTGTAGATAATATGGTGTGTGGTATCACACAGAAGATCATATTATCAGTTCCCTATGGAGTATATAAATAGTTCACAACCTAGATGGACTTGGACAATCTATTGAAAAAGTTGTAGTGTAATCTGGTATTAGCTTATCTTGACTATAGGTTTGCACTAGTATACTTTGTGTGTATTGAACAGGACCACTTGAGGTTGTTCTCTTTGTACTGACTGCATAAGAGAACAAACACCTCTGTTATTATGGATGCTTGTACTCTTAATTCGGATATAATAACAGATATGTATATGCAGTGTACATTACTTTGACTCATAAAAGAGTGAGATTTATTATGGATCAACAACCTCTATGAATTGGATAATAACATTGTATGTATGATGGGCTATTGATTATAAATGGAATCCATGTCCCGATATATCGGGTTGATAATGTCCCCTTAAGGAGCTCATAAGGATTGTCATGTAAACCCTGCAGGTGGATTATATCCGACATGACAAATAAAGTTGAGTGGTACTGCTTAAGGATAAAATATGTCGAATCAATATAGTTGTCAGTAACTTAATTTGATCGACGGACATACGATATCTTAACATGGGGAGCCAAACGAGTATATAATAAAAGAAGCCCACAAATATAATTTGGGATTAGGGAGGAAGTGAAACAATAGCTCATTAGTGGACCGAGCTACTGTTAATGGGCCTGGATTGTGTGTTAGGGCTGAACACGGAATATCCAGATCCGTTAGGAGGCCTAACCCTAATTTTTCCTCATGGTCCCTGCCGTAGCTTATATATCCTCTATTCTCTGGCCGCCAGATTACTGATCAGAAATCAAATACTTTCTCTAAATTCGTGATTCACGTAAGGAGAGAAAGAGAGGACTGCCAAGGAGAAGAAAAGGTTGGGAGATCGTCGTCCACACGACGTCCAACTCGAGGAAGGTATACGTGCAGAAGATCATGGGGTCGTCCGCTCGAGATTGCCAGGAATTACTTGTCTCCTTTCTGCCGTAGGTATAATTCGTGAACCCTAGTTTCCGTCTATGAAGGGTTAGAACACATATTAGATCTTTTTAACTTTCTATCGATCAATACACACACCAAAGAAAGGGTCCTGGGAATCCCAGTTTCATCAATTGGTTCATTCTGATTTATGTTGGAATTGGTTCATTCTGATTTGTGTGGACCCATGACTATCCAAGCTAGAGGTGGCTTTGAATATTTTGTCACATTTATTGACGATTATTCAAGGTATGGATACATTTATTTGATACGCCGTAAGTCTGAGTGCTTTGAGAAATTCAAAGAGTACAAGGCTGAAATGGAGAAACGTCATGGAAAATGTATCAAGTCATTACGATCAGATCGTGGTGGCGAGTACCTCTTTAGAGAGTTTAGGGATTATTTATCAGAGATTGGGATTACATCCCAATTGACTGCACCTGGAACGCCCCAGCAGAATGGTATAGCCGAAAGAAGGAATAGAACTCTTATGGAGATGGTTAGATCAATGATGAGTTATTCGGATTTGCCAGATTCGTTTTGGGGATATGCCTTAGAGACTGCATCTTATATTTTGAACTTGGTTCCTTCTAAGTCAGTACCTCTTACTCCCACAGAGCTATGGATTGGGCGTAAGCCTAGTCTGAAACATGTTCGCATTTGGGGTAGTCCAGCACATGTGCTGAATGGAAAAGCAGATAAGTTGGAATCTCGTACAGAAGTACGCTTGTTTGTAGGCTATCTAAGAGGAACGAAAGGAGGTTTATTTTATAGTCCTAAGGATCAGAAGGTCATTGTTAGCACCAATGCTCGATTCTTAGAGGAAGACTATGTGATGAACCATAAACCCACAAGTAGAGTTGTTCTAGAAGAACTGAGACGTGAGACACCAAGTACTTCATTACCAACAGTACAAGAGGATGAACCACAAATAACTGCACAACGTGTCACAAATGTTACACCACAACCGATAGTGCCTCGTCGTAGTGGGAGGGTTGTGATACAACCTGATAGATATATGTTCTTGGGAGAGTCGTCAGACTTCGTCCCTGAGGAACAAGATTATGATCCATGTACCTACAATAAAGCACTCCAAGATAAAGATGCAGAGTCTTAACAAAAAGTAATGATATCTGAAATAGAATCTATGGATTCTAATCAGGTCTGGGAGCTTGTAGAACCACCCGTTGGTGTAAAAGCTATTGGATGCAAGCAGGTCTATAAGAGAAAAAGAGGATCAGACGGTAAGGTTGAAACCTTTAAAGCTCAGCTTGTAGCAAAAGGTTTTACTCAAAGAGAGGGTATCGATTATGAGGAAACCTTTTGTCCTATAGCCATGCTTAAGCCTATCCGAATTCTTTTATCTATTGTAGCTCATCTCGATTATGAGATTTGGCAAATGGATGCCAAGACAGCTTTTCTTAATAGAAGTATTGAGGAAGACATCTATATGAAGCAACCAGACGGGTTCATTAAAAAGGGCCAAGAGCATCTTGTTTGTAAGCTTAAGAAGTCCATTTATGGACTTAAGCAAGCTTCCAGATCTTGGAACATATGTTTTGATCAGGAGATAAAATCCTATGGATTTGATCAATGTCTGATGAATCATGTGTATACAGAAAGTGTGACGAAAACGTGGTGGTATTCCTAGTACTTTATGTGGATGACATCTTGCTCATTGGAAATAATGTGAAGGTGTTATCTGATGTAAGGGTATGGTTATCCAAACAGTTTGATATGAAGGACTTGGAAGAAGTAGCTCACATCTTTGGGATCAAAGTTCTACGAGATCGCAAGAAAAGGATGTTGGGCTTATCCCAAGCTTCCTATATCGATACTGTACTAACTCGTTTTAGTATGCAAAATTCTAAGAAATTTTTCTTACCTTTTAGACATGGAATTGCTCTATCAAAGGAGCAGTATCCAAGGACACCTAAAGAGATAGAGAACATGAAGGCAGTTCCTTATGCTTCAGCAGTATGAAGCTTAATGTATGTAATGCTTGTACGAGACCAGACATCTGCTTTGTCGTAGGCATGGTTAGCAGATATCAGTCTAACCAAGGACAAGAGCACTGGACTACCGTAAAGCATATTTTGAAGTACCTGAAAAGGACTAAAGAGTATATGCTAGTTTACCAGGCAGATAGTTTAGTTCTTTTGGGGTATACAGACTCAAATTTTTAGTCAGATAGGGATTCCAGAAAATCTACCTCAGGTTATGTGTTTACTTTGGGAGGTGGAGCCATTGTGTGGAGGAGTATTAAGCAAAAATGTATTACTGATTCCACTATGGAAGCCGAGTATATGGCAGCCTCTGAGGCAGCCAAAGAAGCGGTTTGGCTCAAAAACTTTCTGTTGGACTTGGATGTGGTACCTAGTTTGCCTAAGTCTATTACACTTTATTGTGATAATAGTGGTACAGTTGCAAACTCGAAGGAACCACGAGCCCATAAGACAGGCAAACACATTGAGCGCAAGTACCACCTAATACGAGATTTCATAAAGAAAGGAAAAGTTACTGTGATCAAGATAGCATCAGCCGACAACCTAGCTGATCCCTTTACAAAGAGCTTACCAACTAAGGCTTTTGATAGTCATGTTGAGGGAATGGGAGTCAGATGTGTAGCAGCATGTCTTTAAGTATAAGTGGGAGATTTGTAACAGTATACTGAAAAACAATATTTTGAGTATAAGTGGGAGATTGTTAGGGTTATATACTAAAAGCATCACTTTTGTAGTAACCTTATTTCCTTAAATTTTGAATGAGAATCATATGGGCAAATGTTTGCATATTGTATTTGTTGCAAGTGTTAATGCAAATGTCTGATATTCTATATTGTAGATAATATGGTGTGTGGTGTCACACAGAAGATCATATTATCAGTTCCCTATGGAGTATATAAATAGTTCACAACCAAATGGACTTGGACAATCTATTGGAAAAGTTGTAGTATAATCTGGTATTAGTCTATTTTGACTATAGGTTTACACTATTACACTTTGTGTGTATTGAACATGACCACTTGAGGTTGTTCTCTTTGTACTGACTACATAAGAGAACAAATACCTCTGTTATTATGGATGCTTGCGCTCTTAATCCGGATATAATAACAGACATGTATATGCAGTGTGCATTACTTTGACTCATAAAAGAGTGAGATTCATTATGGATCAACAACCTCTATAAATTAGGTAATAACATTGTATGTATGATGGGCTGTTGATTATAAATGGAATCCATGTTCCGGTACATCAAGTTGATGATGTCCCCTTAAGGAGCTCATAAGGATTGTCATATAAACCCTGCAGGTAGATTATATCCGATATGACAAATAAAGTTGAGCGGTACTACTTAAGGATAAAAGATGTCGAATCAATATAGTTGTCAGTAACTTAATTTGATCGACGGACATACGATATCTTAACATGGGGAGCCAAACGAGCATATAATAAAAGGAGCCCATAAACATAATTTGGGATTAGGGAGGTAGTGCAACAATAGCTCATTAGTGGACCGAGCTATTGTTAATGGGCCTGGATTGTGTGTTCGGGATGAACACGGGATATCCAGATCCGTTAGGAGGCCTAACCCTAATTTCTTCTCATGGTCCCTGCCGTAGCCTATATATCCTCTATTCTCTGGCTGCCAGATTACTGATCAGAAATCAAATACTCTCTCTAAATTCGTGATTCACGTAAGGAGAGAAAGAGAGGGCTGCCAAGGAGAAGAAAAGGTTGGGAGATCGTCCCCCACACGACGTCCAACTAGATGAAGGAATACGTGCAGAAGATCTTGGGGTCGTCCGCTCGAGATTGCCAGGAATTACTTGTCTCCTTTTCGCTGCAGATATAATTCGTGAACCCTAGTTTCCGCCTATGAAGGGTTAGAACACGTATTAGATCTTTTTAACTTTCTATCGATCAATACGCACACCAAAGAAAGGGTCCTAGGAATCCCCAGTTCCATCACTTTGCCAATCACAAATGTTGTATTAGGCCCTCTAGTACGAGCATTTCAGATATCACAAGCAAGGAATGAAGATAATATATCTTTTTTATTTTAAGAAACATCAAACTACATTGATGAGGCTACATCTCCAAAAAAAAGAATAAAAATATAGAGGTTGAGGAAAAATTCACTACTCATCAGCAACACATAGTTGGGTGAGTACGTCATCCAGTTGTGCTGTTGAGCGTTCACTTTTCTGTTTGGCTCGGCGTTCAGCTTCCTGGGTCAACTTTTCATCATCCTCAAGATGTGCATGAGCCTGCCAGTTGTCCTCCACCTTTTTCACCGTACCCTCCAGAGCAGCAGAGGCTCGTGTGACCTTATCGGTCTCCTCGCAAATCAGCTCTCTCTCTTGACGGGTAGCTTGGAGCTCATTCTCCAGAGATGCCAGCTTAGCTTGGAGCTTGAGGATTTGCTCGTTAGTTTTGGCCATCGTACAAACCGTGGCATCCTCACAAACCAGGCAAGCCTCTCCCTTCCGGCTCAGCTTGTTATACTTCAGAGACAACCTCTGAAGGCCTTTCTCCAAGGTAGGCTTGGTCATCTCCAGTACATCCTTCACCTTCTTCACGGCCGTTACAAGGAAGGCGTGCTCCTATTCCACTACTGCGGGCACATCGACTTGCCATAGTTTACCGATCAGTCTATGCTAGTTTGTGATCTAGAAGATCATCCGTCCCCTCTCCACCCGGAAGCATCTTTCGGCAGTTTAATATGGCCGCGAGCACAATGACGAGCCACGACAAATGACGTTCCCCTCCTCAAAGCAGCTTCAACCCCCCGTTTTAGATGGCGGTAGAAGCTTTCGACTATGTCCTTTGATGACTCATCCAGGTTCTCCAAAGAGGACGGCGTCGAAGGAATAGCAGCCAAAGGAGCTGAAGGTGTCTAAGAAGGAGGTACAGCGGAGCTGGACGACCCTGTCAGAAGTGAAACAAACTCCGAGCGATGAGATTCCCGCGTAGCGGCAATCTCCCCCTCTGCATCCCGAAGGAGTTGAAGACTAGGTAGAGCCGAGAGTTCAATTTTCGGGGAAGAGACAACTTCAACCGACCCCGCATCCACCGATGTTGGCGCAGAAACCACCACCTTTACCGTCGACATTTCTGTTATGGGCAGTTCCGAACTTGACCCAGCGGGGAGCCTCTCGATTTGAAAGAAAGAAGGTAAACTTCTCTTTTTTGTAAGATGACCGCCTCGATGTCCTCCACTATCCCCTCTTCTATGGCCATGTCCACCATCGGGAATAAAGGAGCAGGGCCTACAGATCTAGAACAACCGACAATTAGCTTGACTCAAAGGATATGGAGAAAGAGCGAATAAACCTCCTTGTTGGTAAGAATATGACATTGCTTACCAGAAAAGGGCGACAGAGACTGAGACTCATTCAGGACAGTCATAACTCCTCCTACTGCCCCTATATCCTCTTCAATGGCGGTACCCGAGCCGCCTGTATCTACCACTCCAACCTCGATTGCCCCGAAAGGAGATGTAGCTGGGTTGGTACCGACCAACTGAGACCCCGCAGATCCAAGATCAAGTTCTGTAAGGTTTGCACCTTCTCTGACCAAGGTGTCCATAGCTGGAGGAACCTTGAAAGCAGTATCGGGCTCCGGACGAGGAATCTTGGAAGCAACATCTGGCTGCGGAGGGTTTATCTCTCCCAAAGCCTGCAAAAATGAGAGGAACAATCAGATAATGCCCCAAATGTAACATGGTGGTCCTTCGGGATGAAATTTACCTCCGAGATAGTTTTGGCATCGCTGCCTCCTTTTGCAGCATCAGGCCCACGGGTCTTAATCACGATCCGCTTCTGAGAACGAGGTCTGTCGGCGACGGAGGGTCCATGCTTACTTCGCTTATGCGGAGGACTTGGCACAGGAGAAGGCAAGCGCGTCGCCAAAGTACTCACAGGGGGTATTGAATCGTCAGAGTCATTCTCCTCTTCCGTATCAGTGGAATCAGAGTCAGAGATTTCGATAGCCTTCGCCTTCCCTGCCCTAGTCCTCTTTTTTGGTTCCTTGTATTTTCCCTCCAACTTGGTACCGATAATAAAACTGGTACTTGCATCGAAGTCGCATGGAGGCCCATTCATGGAGACATGGTGGAGAGCCGCTAGATACGAGATGTGCCTCGAGCCCCAAGTGTCGGGTAGACAGAAGCTGGTTTGGGTACAGGCTATACTGTAGTAATGACAGGCCCGGATGCCATCCAGGACGTCGCCCTCATAAGTCAGGCAGGGGCTGGGGTTGTCCAAAAACAACTGGCTGTACCCGAATTACCTAGAGTATCGTCTGGGTAAGTAAGGTTCCAAGAAGATGACGTTGCGGTTGCTGTACACCAGATATGCAGGGTAGATATTCTGTAACTAGCGGAGCTTCTTCTTGAATAGGATCTGAGGTGCGATACCGCCATCAAGTTAAAAGTGCCTCAATTCCTCGTCGGTGAAAGGCAAAATCGACACAAAAAAGGAGTAGCTATCCACCCCTATGAGCACAGTTCGACAGTCGGTATGGTTGAACAGGTCCAGGGCATGTCATGGTACTGGTAGATGAAGGCATCGTTGGCCGTCGTATTACCCTCGGGGCCAGGCCGCATCAGAGAGGGGCCATGCATTAGCAGCCACCCCATCAAATAATTGTAGGGCAGCTCAATTCGGTTAAAATCCTTCGTAATGTCACATGCTAGGGTTTTAGCTATAAAGATACGAAGGCATCGATTAATGCTGCACACCATGGCTGGCTAGCCTTCCTCCGAAGACTAACTTGACAACATGGAGGATCAGGTTGCGGCTAATTCTCTCAATAGAACTGGAACCCCCCGAGACCATACAGATCCTCAGCCATATCATCAGAAACCCAGCCAGGATGGCCTTATTTGACAAGAGTTAGGAATCCTGATAGAAATAACTGAAGGTGTCGGTCTGGCTTCCGAATCTGTCACCGGAAGCTTTGCTCCTCTTGGCACTTTGAACCTAAGCAACCACCTCTTCTTGAGTCTGAGAGCTCCGAGGGGCAACCCGACCCGAGGCCCCAAGGTTGAACAGATAACTGATCCAAGCCTTGGTGTGAGGAAGATTCCCTTTCGAGCTTTCATCCCTCTTCTTCAATATTTGCTGACAAGTGCAATGATGACATAACACTTCCCAATAAACGGCGAGGAACCTGGGGAACCGCCGCTCTAACTACCCAAACTCCTCATTTGTGGGAGTATACTCCTCGTAAACTTCGTCTTCCCAGGGTAACTTGGAGACGTCATGCATCTCGTAGAGAGCGAGCCTCATCTCCCTAGCAGGCGTAAAAAAGGTCCCCGTACGACGGTTGTACATCTCGAGGAGTGCTATGAACAGCCTTGTATTCACAAGAAGACCGTAGCAGGTGCCCCTTATGGCATAGTAGAGGCCGAGCTGCTGCAAAGTATCCTGATACATCGTCAGAATCTAGGATGTCAAGTTGACCCACAGAGGGGAACGATGCATCCAATTCAGCAGCGATAGTCTACCCATGGGATATGACCCTTTGTGAGTAATTTGGTTCAAGAAGGTGTCAGCCTCAGAAGACTCCCTACCGGTCGCGACCGCCGACTGCACTCGTCTATTATAATGGATATTTCCTATGAAGACTCCCTACCGGTCCTGAGTTATGGGATCCGTCATTCGTCTCTCGATAGGCACCATGTTAAAACCTGATAAGGGGAAATGGCGTTCCTTATGAGGAAGGTGAACCGCTACTCCGTTGGAAAAAAATCTCAGCTCTCAGATATCTCCAGCATGCTCGGGTTCGAGACAATTAGAGCATCTTCGAATATGAACGCAGGCTTCAGATGAGTATCCCCCAGTCTCCCGAAATTAATCATGCTGAGTAGGTAGAAGAATCATTAGCCCCTGATCTCCCTTAACTTGGCCTCAGGTTGACCTCGGGAAATCTGAGTCGACACGTGTTCGACTATATGTTCAAATCTCACACCTAAAACAGACTGAATGAGCTGTAGGCAAGTTCACTGCAAGGGTCAAAGAAGAAATATAGTTGGAGGAAAACAAAGTTCATTCTTCAGCTATGCAGCCTAGACAAACAGAACCTATGTGGCCTAGTTGTGAGGAGCACATGCGGCTCAAATCAAATAAGGCATATGCGGCACAGTTAGACAGAGTTTATGCGATCCAATTGTGAGGGCTGTGCATGCGGCTTTAAAACATGAGATGCATATGCGGCCTAGACATGTGGAGCTTATGTGGTTCAGTTATGTGACGTGCATGCGGCTCAGTCATGAGGCACTTATGCGGTTCCGTTATGTAATGCTCATGCGGCTCGGTCATGAGGTACTTATGTAGTTTAGTTATGTAATGCTCATGCGGCTCGGTCATGAGACATCCATGCGGTTCAGTTATATGGCACTCATGCGGCTCGGTCATGAGGCATCCATGCGATTCAGTTTTGTGGCGCTCATGCGGCTATGTCATGAGGCATCCATACGGTTCAGTGACGCTTATGCGGCTCATTCCATGTGGCCCCATCACACAGAACACATACGATCCAGTGAGATAGGGCACGCACCGATTATGCCAAAGCACATTGGTGATACATGACAGGCCTGCGCATAAAGCATGCGACATAGCCATTTAAATTCAAGGCATCATTCTTCCACCATCCTTACCCTTAATGGGGGGTTGCACGTCAGGAGAACGGGAGGAGAATCTGCAGCTCTCGACGAAAAGGCGAGTCCCTTTCCTTTAGCTGCAATACCGGTCGACTTGGAAGCTTTTGGAGCCATGGCTGACTGGAGCAGAAAGGACGACGAAGATGATGAGCCGAAGGAGGAGAAGTTGAAAGAAAAGAATAGAAGCTCTTTCTCCGTAGTATGGCCCATATTTATAGGTCTTCAAAAGAGCGTAAACCGATAGACGCTGCTTCGATTCTCGTATCCTCTAAGAGATAATGATGACTCTTGGGATTCCGTCCCTTGTAACCAAAAAGGCGGACCCAAATCTAAAATCGAATCAGAGCATTAAATGCAGTAGTGACAGTTGGACAACCTGGATGGAATCTTCCTGCGGTTCAAAGTCTCCCTGCGTCTCGAAATTCCCCTACGGCTCGAAGTATCCCCATGGCTCGAAGCCTCCATGCGGCTTGACATATTTCTATGTTTCTTTTCAAATTATTCTAAATTTACAATTTAAAAACTTTAAAGGGGGTCTTGTAGAAGCATGAAAAAGATAGGGTTCATGCGAATCACATTACAGAAAAAGTCGACGGCATGGGTGCTCTGGGCCAAGTTAAATTGGTCCGCAGAAGTAAGAGCCGCATGACAAACTCTACGGTCAAAAATGCCCCAAATCCATACGGCCCATTACTGCCGTCTCAAACAGATTGATTATGTTAAAATATGACTAAACTGATTCGAGCCGTAAAAAGAAGAGCTACTTATACGGCCAAGCTGATCAGCCGCAGGATCCCCTCTAACAAAGCTGACACCTCTGACAAAGCTGACAACTCTGACACATCCTAACGAAAAGATGAAGATAAGACGTGACCTTTCAAAAAAGACAAAGAAGTTTCACGTCACTAAACATAGGGCCCACGTGCCTGAGAGTTCATGCGGTCTGAGGCATGGTCCGCAGGGGTGTCATGCGGCCAGGAGGACTACGACCTGAGCCGCATGAGCCTTATGGGACCCATAATGCAGGATCTATACGGCCCAAAAGTCTCTAAGCTCCATGCGGACTGGTGACATTGCTGGTGGGATACGTGGCTAAGGGGGACTGCGACCTGAGCCGCATGAGTCTTATGCGGCTCAACATGGCCAAGCATTAAAAGAAAAAGAAGACCTATGTGGTCCAAAATGCCCCAAGCTCTATGCGGCTCTTCATTTGCTGTCTAAGGGCACGTGGCAAGATTAACCGAGCCTCAACCACCCAGATTTGCTGCAACAAGGAAACCTCAACAAACCACCAGCTGGCAGCCAAAGACCGAGTCTTCGTGTGCTGTTACAGCCACGTGGCCATCTATGCGGCCCAAAATATGATTCATCCCAAAATTATTATAAATAGCAGGGTACCACACCCATGCTAAAGGCTGGCAATTTTTTCAAGAGCAAAGACAGTGTCTGATAGTCCAAGGAGTAAGGCAGAGTTCCTATACTTCTTCCAAGCCTCCACCATCATCCCCTAGAATCAAAACAAATTGTACTTAAATTGTTTCCTAGGATTTTTTTTTAGGCCCTCTGTTGTACTTTTAAAGTTTGCAATCAATATAGTTCTTCTGTAGTTCTTGTGTTGATAATCAATGGCAAACAATTAGTGCTTCAAATATGTCAACGAAGAAGGAGTAGTATGTACAAAATTTGCAGATGTCGATCCTTTCAAGGGGTCGAGGTCTACTTCTTTGATGCAAGGCTGTATAAACCTCTGGATCTGAGACCCTCTGACGATTAACGATCATATCTGGTTATGGGCAAGGAAGAAAATGCTAGGTAGAAGGAGTATCTACTGATCAAACGGTAGATGAACCTCTATCCATATACTTGAAAGGCACTGTGTGGAAGGAGCCGGTTGAAGAACCCTTGACAATATACCTGAAGGGTCCTGTGTGGAAAGAGCCTGCTAGAACTTTACAGAAGACTTAGTTAGGTGGTGGTGCACCTTTTGTTGTTAACTTACGCAAGAACAAAGCTAACATCAAGATAGAAGAACCAATGGTGATCGACTTGAGGACCAAGAAAGAGATTCCATTTATGGTTGATCTTCATCGAAGCAAGTGCCCAGTTCAATCGAATGAGCCCTTTATGATCGATCTGACTCATGCTGCCATTACTGCAGAAGCAAGTGTTGTAAATAAACCTCCATATATCAAACTTCCCGAGGATGTTTTTTTAGAAGAAGAAATCATGTACTTACCTAATGAAAGGGGTTCTACTTTTGATTACTTTGGTGTTCCTATGACTGGACTAAGAACTGTTGACTCTTTGTGTTTACTTATCACGGATACAAAGCTATCATTACCTATGTCTATTTCTTCTAAAAATAGTACTCCATGTCTGTCATATGCAGATTCTTATTTTGAGGCGCCGGCTAGGTCAATTGTTAAAACACCAATTATATTTGGCCGAACTGAGGTTCATAAAGAAGCTTTGCTTGATGATCCAGAACCGGATGTCGGTAGAAAACAATTAATCGGTATACTCCTCAAGCAAAGCATATCATTCAAAGAATGGGCTATGACTTAAATAGCTAGCAAGGCCTCAACGTTGGTAACGGCCGTCGTCTACTGTTGCGTATCCAAATTCCAAATGGGAAAACGCAAGGCTACTATCGTCATACTCGTTCTGGGATAGGATATGTAACTCCTCCATATATACCAAAAATATCAGATGAAGAAGATAGCGATACATGTTCTCATTCTTCTGATTCTTCAGTTTGGGATTCAGATCATAGTGTTGGAGCAATATTTAAAGATATTTTCTCAACTTATGATATCTGGTGATCAAAATAGAGGATGATGATCTTTCTATGGAACCTTTTGAAGTCAAGCCTTGGGCTCAACAGCTTAAGACCTAGTGAAAAATGTAGTTTCAACAACGGGAACATCCTACTAAAGATAAAGTTGTTCAAGTTAATATAGGTGACTCAGAATCGCCTAAACCGATAGTCATCAACAAAAGCTTATCTGATGAAGACAAACATTCTCTCCTTGAGTTTATCAAAGTGTATTTAGATGTGTTTGCTTGGATTTATGAAGATATGCCTTGGCTTGATACACATATAACAATGCATCGTCTTAATATACTTCCTAATACCAAATCAGTGAAGCAACAACAATGGCGGTTCTGTCCAGATATGATGGAGGCTATTGTCAGTGAGGTAAAAAAACTCATAGACAGTAGCTCTGTTCGAGAAGGACAACGTCCTGACTGGGTTGCTAATATTGTTCTGATCATGAAGAAAAATAGAAAGATTAGGGTATGCATCGATTATCGGGACCTTAATTAAGCTTGTCCAAAGGATGAGTTTCCTCTTCCAATCATAAAAGTTATGATTGATAACACTTGCGACTTCGAACGTATGTCTTTCATGAATGGGTCCTCCAGTTGTAATCAAATTAAAATATTTCTAGCTGATGAAAAGCATACATTATTCCGAATAACGTTGGGGGTATACTGTTATATGATGATGCCCTTTGGTTTTAAAAAATGCCAGAGCTACATGTCAACGAGCCATGAGCATAATTTTTCATGAACATTTATAAAAAATGGTAGAATGCTACGTTCATGATATTGCAGTCAAAAGTCGTCCAAAGGGCGATCACCTTCAAGACTTAAGAACGGTGTTCGAATTGATGCGTGTGCACTAACTCAAAATGAATCCTACAAAGTTATTTTTAGGAGTTTCTAGTAGAAAATTTCTCGAATTCGTTATAACTTCAAAGGGAATATATATTGACCCTGACAAAGTTAAATCCATCCTAGAAATGGAGCCCCCGATGAATATTAAAGAACTTCGTGGTTTACAAGACAGGTTGGGCCTATATTCTAAGGTTCATTTCAAATATGTCCGGGCGATGATGACCCTTCACTTAGTTAATGAAGAAATGGGTCTCTTTCATCTAGCATGAAAAATGTCAACAAGCATTCGAAGATATTAAAAGATATCTCATTAATCCTCCAATATTGGTGGATCCTATTGTGGGTATACCATTCTTGCTGTACGTTTGTGCGAACATTCTCTTGGTGCACAATTAGCTCAAAAGAACAATGAAAGACATGAACAAGCTATCAATTATTTGAGCCGTATGATGATCGACGCTGAGCATAGATATAATCTTGTTGAAAAAAGAGTGTCTCGCCTTAATCTTTGCAATTCAAAAGACGCGGCACTATGTAATAGTATAAACTATCTATGTTATGACCGGAGTTAACCCTCTTACGGTTCTCATGACTAAACCAAGTGCGCTAAATTTTTGTCTCGCTACTTGGGCAATGTTATTATCCTCCAATGAAATGGTCTATGTACCCCATAAGGCTGTCAAAGGACAAGCTCAGGCTGATTTCCTAGCTGCACACCCATTAGTAGAAACTTCCACACTCTATGATAAAATTTCGGATGAAGTATTGGAGTCTAATACAACAACGGAAGAGTCTATTTGGTGAATATTCTTCAACAGAGCTTCAAGAGCGGGTCCTAAAGGCAATATCGTAGCATGAGTAGGGGTAGTATTGATGTCTTTTGATAATCTGGTCATCCATCATGTTTATTCTCTTATGGAGCCTTGTTCTAATAAAGTGGCAGAGTATAATGCTATGTTCATTGGATTCCAGTTGGCTAAACAACTGAGGGTAGATTATATAGAAGTTTATGGCGACTCCAAGTTGATAGTCAGTCAAGTACGAGAAGAATATGAGGTTCGTCATGAAGATCTTCTTTCATATTACCAAATAACTCTGAAATAGCTGCTACTTTCTTTAGGTTCTTCATTGAATATGTACCTCGGTTAGAAAATATAGAAGCAGATGTGTTAGCAGATTTGGCAGCATCACTTGCTACCCCAATCAACACCTAAAAGTCGATCACAGTAATTGGTCGAGAATTGTTTTCTACTAAGAATAATCTAGATGCTCACCAAAGCTATTCAGCAACAACGGATGTAAACTTCAAAGATTGAGGATTCTATTTATAGACTATGCTATTTATGGAACCCTCTTCGATGATCCAAAAAAAGCTATTTCAATCAAGAGACGTTCTTTTCGATTCTTTTATGATGCAGCTACTAAAATACGCGAAGATCATATGATGGATTTCGTTTACAATGTCTATCCAAAGAAGAAGCTAAATAGGACCTTCGTGAAGCTCATGATAGTACTTGTGGTGCCCATCAACTTGGCCTAAGATTGCAGGATTGGTTAATTCATTTGGGTTATTATTGGCCCACTATGGTAGCTGATGCTATAGACTACGCAAGAAAATGTAAAGCTTGCCAAATTCATGCAAATTTCATATATCAACCTCAGGATTTTTGTACCCAACAGCCGCATCCTGGCCTTTCGAAGCGTGGAAAATGGAAATTATTGGACATATTAATCCTCCTTCCTCCAAGGGACACCGATTTATTCTGGCGATAACTGACTACTTTTCAAGATGGACGGAATTTATACCATTTGTTGAAGTAAAATTGTCTAATGTTATTAGTTTCATTAAACATCATGTGATCTATCGTTTCAAACTTTCCGGAAGGATTGTTTGCCCACAATTTTTGAGCAATAAATTCCATCGATTTTGTGAGAAGAACCAGATCCAGAATATGGTCTCTACAGCCTACAATCCCACAACTAATGGTTTGGCTGAAGCCTTCAACAAAACTATTATCAAGTTACTCAAGAAGTTCGTTTCATCGAATAAACGTAATTGGAATAAGAAACTTGGTGGATGTCTTTGGGCGTACAGACGGACTCCCACCGGTACAAAAATATTTTCTTTGGTCTATGGAAGCGAAGCAGTTATTCCTCTCGAGATTCTAATCCCGTCTCATCGAATCGCTCTATACAATAAATTAACAATTAAAGACAATGATCGTTTGCGGTTACAAGAATTAGAAGCACTCGACGAGAAATCCTTAATAGCTCAACAGCGAATTAAGTTATATCAAGCCTGCATTTCCAAAGCTTTCAATAAAAAGGTAAAGGAATGAGTTTTCTAGGTCGGTGACCTAGTTCGTTCAGTAAGAAGACCTATGGTTATGACGCATCAAAGCAAATTTTTTTTTGTATCTAACTAGGAAGGTTTGTACAACGTTTACACCTTCTTTCTGAAGTAATGAATACTTTTCCTGTTAACATCTACTTCATTTCGAACCATTATTTTTGTCCCAACAGTTTTGGATAAGTTATAAATAATGGATCCTCACAAATTCTCCAACGGAACCACCTTTATTTCTTACAAAACTTTTTTTAAGAGAAATCCTGTAAACAAATTCTCCAATTTATAAAAGTTCCTTATTAAAGCCAATTTACTTTAAAGACATCTTATTTCAATTTTCCAATCGTAATCAGAATAATCCATTCCATCAAAAGAATAATTATGTCCATATTACCTCTGAATTATTCTACGACACTTATCTTGTATAGAGACTCATGAATTTGTCATGTCCATATTACTGAGCAAATTTACTCTGAAAAGAATATTTATGTTCCTATTACCTCTGAAATATTCTATATTATCGAATCTCTCTATAGAATTCTATAAATCTGCCATGTCTATATTATCTCTGAACTGATTTATTTCAGAGACATCTATAATGTCCATATTACCTCTGATGAAGTTTCTGATCATCTCCTATTACTTGCATACAGTCGAATGCATCACAATAATGGGACCAATTATTATCTATCATGTCCATATTACCTCTGATAGTCATTGAATTCTATGTCTATTATCTGTACCTAATCTGGTATGCCAAGGATAATAGATCTACCAATTATTATATATCATGTCCATATTACCTTTGATGGTCATTAATTTCTAAGTCTGTTATCTGTACCTAATCAGGTATGCCAAGGATAATAGATCTACCACAACATCTATCATGTCCATATTACCTCTCATAGCTATTAATTTTTTTACTCTATTATCTATGCCTAATCAGGTACGTTAAAGATAATAGGTCCACTCAAATATATATTATGTCCATATTACCTCTGATAGTGATTAATTTTTCATATCTATTATCTATGCTCGAATTGAGCATGTCACAAATAATAGGTCCACACAATCATAATATTTTTCTATGTCCATATTACCTCTAGAGAAATATCAAAACTCAAATATCCCAGCAACATGAAAAATGTTCTTTACGTACAAAATTCAGTGAGAATACAGAATAATTCCATCCATTAGCTACAAAGAGAAAGGAAGGGGAAAAGGATTATAATAATTTTCTTTATATATTGTCTTTAAATAGGACGCAGAGCCCCTAAAAGTGATCTGTATCTAATGTTATGTATAACTTGGATGATGAGTCTGCATATCAAAGTCAAGTCACTAAATTGATCCTCTACTAGAAAATCCCATGCGGTCACTTTCTTTCCAAGTCATAGGAGACACATAAGAAGATTATATGCGATCATTTCCCCTTCAAGGCATGGAAAACGCGTAAAGAAATTGGTTTTGTACGCATTTCATTAATTTTATGAATCTTTTATCACTATCAAGAATGTTTGAATCGCAATGAGAGGTTTTTTTCCCTGATCGAATGGCAATGAGATGTTTTTCTTTATACGTCGATTTAACGGATTACCTTATATGATGTTTGTCAGATTGTTCTTACATATAAATTAATAAATTACTCACAGTAACTTGGAAAGATAAGAAACTTTCATTACTAGAGGTGAAGGGTTTACAAAATATGGCTAAGGAGAAAGCCAAGAGAAACCTAAAATCTAATGAAACCCTAAACAGTTAGGGGGAAGAGCACTCAGAGTCACTAATCACATCTGCAAGATCTCAAAGCGTCCGCACGCCCGACGCATGAAACAGTCGGCGAAAAGCATCCACTCCTCCTTGCACCATTTTCTCTTCTGGAATTAAGGGAAGAGAATCAAAATCAGGTGATGCGCTTAAAGGTTTAGCAATATCGGCCAAGGAAAGGCCCACCACGTCTAAAACCTCCTGGTCCATAAAAAGCTTCGTCTCCGCCAGCTTTCTCCTCCTCGAGTTAAGAGAAGGTACTGGAGTTGAGCTCACAACATTTGACGGAAGCGACGACGGGACTACAGTGAGACCCACAGCAAGATATAGCGGAGGTGTAGTTCGCTTCGGTGAGAGAGGAAGCAGTATAGGAACAATGGTTATATACTACTATTTATAAAACAATTGGGCGACTCTTCGTTTCCTTCAAATTTAATGTTTCAGAAGAAAAAAATTTCCTAGAGAAATGTTAACGACGGCTTATTAATGATTTTGAATCTATTTAATGATCATGAAGGACACAGTTTCCGAAGAAACGTCTAAAGTCCATTCCATAATCAAAACCTGTATGGTTGACGCATGAACCAAACATAGGTCTTTGCAGATCAACTCACACCATTCATGCACTGGCATTTTAAAACAGTTTTAAGGGTATTTTGAGAATCAAATAGAGATATTTGAAAAGACGCATAAGCAATATGCGTCTTAAAGGATAAAAATCTATATGCGTCATTCAGGAGTTAAGTACGTGCCATCTGAAGACAATAGTAATTGAAGTTTTATGCAACATAAATCTTCAAGTGACATTCTTTGACTTAGTGAATTTTTGTACTGCGGTCCAATGGTCTCAGAAACCAGATAGATTTTCAAAGGTAAACAGTACAATCATGCATCACAGTGATAAGAGCCTATGCGTCGGATTAAATTGCAGATCCTTGCCACAATCAAACTTATATGACTATAGTTTCTGGAGTTACGTTCCTTCCAGACTTATGTAGTTGGAACCTTTTTACATCTTTACGAAGTTCTATCTTATTAAAAGTTGGATAATATTACAAATCATACAATACAAATCTATGTATCATAGGTAGTCATGCGTCATTATGAAGGCAATGATTCTTTAGAAGTTGAACAATAGTTTATGTCACAAGATTGAAATTGCAGTGAAATACAAAATAAAACCCTTATTAGCAGTTAAGACCATGATTACATATGATGGAGATCTATCACATTCTAGATTTTTATTCTAAAGTTGTGGTCATATCTGATGTAGATCTATTACATTCTGGGTCTTCTCCATCAGGTCCTCTATCGGTGCGAGCCATAAGATATGGAAAATGCTGCACTGAAGGACAACGTAAAGAGGGTGAGCACTCCAGCAGGCTAGGTACTCTAAACCTTGCATTCTCATAGAAGTACCAAACTTGAGTCACATCCTAGTGTATCTACTAGCATGGACTCTCATGTTAGCCAATTGGTCATGGTCAAACCTGATTTTAATAATTAATCTAATCCTGTCACGATATAAGGACTATTTGGACAACTGTTGAGAACCGCTACTGCTACCGTTCAAGACTTGGAGCCATTTTGTCATTGAGTCTGTATTTTCAATATTAATTTATTTTTCCAATTTATAGAGTCTAGGAATACAATGTACACCAAGTCGTACTGGCAAATATGCTATCCCAAAATGTTTTCAAAATATTCTTTGTTTTGAAAATAAGCCCATTTATAAAAGCTCCGAACTACTTGACTTCTCAAAAGACCAAAACTCGATTTGTAAAACCCTAACCAACCAATTCTGGACCAACAGAATTCAGACCGAGTACGGCCCGAATTCGACCCGAGTTCGGTTAGTAGAATGTTGGCATTTGAACCCAGTCTCCCTGTAGTTATGGATGCAACGACTATCTGCCGAGATTATCTCAAAGAATTCTGCCCGAATTCTTCCATTAGAAAACCTATAAATAGAGAAGAATTCCTACCATTTTAACACACCAATTCACTTTCTCTTCTTTTCTCTGTAAGCCTACTATGATCTTCCAAAGCCTTCTAAGCTTTTCATTTTCAAATCCCAAGCCAGTTATAATCCTCTAGTCAATTTGCCAGTACGGTACAGTCTAGAAGTTTTAGAGTGATTGTAATCAGAGAATTGATTGAAGATAGACACTTCACAATTAAAGTTGGTCAACGGATCAAAGCTCGCGTTTGTAGAAGTTGTAAGAACAGCGTATGAAAACTTGCGGTGTTTTTCTATAGTGGATTTCAACTGAAAGCTGAAGTTCTTCCGATTGGATTAGTTCGCACAAGAGAAAAACCAGTATACATCCTTGTATTTGCGTTTTCTCTCTTCTCTCTCTTTTATATTTACATATTTATGATATATTCTGTGATTTTGCTACTAACAAATTTTTAATAGCTAATTTTTTACTGCCTACTCTATTCACCCCCTCTAGAGTATATCGCTTTACATCTCGTTTCTATAATTGGTATCAGAGAAATATTACTGCTCATAGGTATAATTGGTATCAAAGCAAGGACTCTATTATTTGGCTTAACATCCTTGGAGCAGATCCTCATTATTAATTGTTATACTCTGATTCCAATTGTTCCTACAATTGCTATCAGAGCGGGTTATACAGGTAAAGAAAGGTAAAATTGCTATTATTGTCTTTAAAAAACTGATGTTACAAAGATCACTATATCACACAACTGTAAAATTTACAAGTGAAGGCTAGGCCGTAAACAGACCCCCACTGTTTGATGGTACCAACTACACATACTGGAAAACACGCATGAGTTTCTTCCTAAAGTCTCTAGATTTTGACCTCTAGTCAATTATTATCAATGGCTACAAAAAGCCCACTATCACATCTATTCTTACTTCCTCTATTATTAACAAGCCTTATTATAGTTACACGGAAGAAGAGAAGAAGTTAGCTAGCCTTGATGCAAAAGCAATACATACTTTCTGTTGTGCTATAGACATAAATATATTTAATCGTATTTCTACTTGCACTACATCTCATGAAATCTGAAAACTGCTTGAAACTACTCATGAGAACAGGTGTGAAAGTGAAGCTAGCAACTCAAAGAAGAAGAAAATCCATGCATGATGACATTGGGATTTGAAGTGCAACACAACCCCTTATTTGAAGAAGAGCTTGTATGCCACAACTACAAAATATCAGGCCACATGATGAAAGATAGTTGTACTACTAAAAAGAAGAATCACTGCAAACGATCAAATAAAGGAAAATTGTTGTCTCACAAGTATGCTACTACGAGCATATGGTATAAAAGTGAAGCAAATAATTTCGAAAAAGAAGAGAGACCTCGTCTAGCTACAAATATATGCAAAATGACATTATCTAATGAGGTACAAAATAATTCTTCTTATGATGAATTTTCTTATGATGAGTTATTTGATGCTTTCAGTGATCTATTGGTAGAACATAAAAAAGTATTAGATAAGTAAAAGCAGTATCAAAAAGAGATTAAGGCTTATAAGCTTGAGAATGAAAGGTTGTCCTCTCTGTTTAATAAGATTAGAGATACTGCCACAGCTAGTGACACAAATAAGCTATCCACAGTTAAGCTAAGTTTGCTTGATGCTCAAGAATGCATTAATAAGATGACAAATGAACATGCAAAACTCAATAAAGCTTATGAAGCAGTGAAGAAGAAGTATAACATTGCTACACAGAGAACAGACTCATTAACTGCCAAGTATAATGAGGCTTAGACAATCTCTAAAAAGTTGGAGATAAAATTGGATAAATAAGTTGTTCAACCCAAGATACAGCCATACACAAGGCATGTGACACAACCCATAATTCAGAAAGGATCTGGCACAGCTAAGGTTAAACATAGCCATACTTTTTATTACAGTCAACCACGCATGACAAGTCACACCACATCAAGTTCTCCTATTGTTGTACTGAGCACTAATGTTTATGCTGCTTGTCATTATTGTGGTATGAATGGACATATTTTTAGTCATTGTCAGACTAGAAAGATGGTTGATATAAATATGTTTACCTGGCTTCCCAAAGCAAACCAATGTGGATCTAAGTTTACTTGGATACCAAATCTTTGCCTAATACTATAGGTGGAGCATCCTATGCTAAGCCATAGAACCATGGAACATGTTGGGGATTGCAAAGCTTCAAAGGTCATCTTCCAAGCAATTGAACTGAAACAAGTGTGGTCACTAGAATCGGTAACATGCTAAACGATTCTTCTTAAATGGTTAGAGCTATAGAATATTGCATGTCTGTAATAAATTTTCACTATTTCTCACTAGAAGTGCTTTTTTTTGTTTTGTTATATAAAGTAGTGTGATACATGTTCTTGCATGCTTAGGATAATGTTCTTGAAATACAGTTGCATGGCTAATTACTATCTCAAATGTTATGTCACACTAAGTAGCCATTTCTATTTGTCTGAATTTTTTTTCATGTATATCTTTTGTCTTTATTTATAAAGTATGTATATGATTTTTATGATCTTGTGTTTATTAGTGCACATTTTTAGTATACATCTGTAGGAGCTCAAATATCTACCTCTTAGGCGCCTAACACTCTTAGGCGCCCATTATCTCTTAGATGCCTAACTCTCTCAGGCGCCCATTATTTTTAGGAGTTCTGTTCTCCTAGGCTCTCTGTTCATCTAGGCGCCCTTCTCTCTGAGGCGCTCTATTCACTTAGGCGCCTACTGCTATTAGGTGCTCAGTTTTCCTAGGCACATGCTCTATTGGGCGCATATTTTTCTCGAGTACCCAATTTTCTGATGATGTCTGCAAATTCACGTGGCGTGGTAAGCTGCCATACATGCTGAACGTGGTGTACTACTCCAAATTTCCTAAAGAATGTGCCCATCACTTGGCCATGACTACGTGCCTATTCTGTATAGGTGCCACATGTCGTTAGGCGCCTCTACTTAAAAGTGGCGCACAGTGGTTTAGGCGCCCTTCTCTAGAGGGCACCTACTTTGAATAACTATCAGTTAGTTATTACCTAACTCTATAAATAGAGTTGTATTCCCCCAACTTACTGGGACAGAGAGGAGGGGTATAGTTCGAGCACTCATCACACTTCCATCTTCTGCAATCATCAATCCTCAAGAGCAAGTTCTTCAACCATTAATCGAAGCCGGATTTCTGTCGATACTTCTATACGGCCGAGCCATACAGAAAATTTCTCGTCAACAGAAGCTTCGAGACAGAGTGACAAGCTTGCTTCCATCCATAATTGCTACGTCAAAGGGACAAAGCGGTCGTCAATCAGACCGGACTACTACAGTTGTACTTTTCCAAAATTCATTGTACTCGTGTACGATTCTTTATAGTTTGAAATAAACCTTTTTTGTTTTTGCAAACAAAATGACGACTCTGCTGGGGACGATCTTCTCCTCTAATGAGAAGGTGACAACTCAAGGCGATTCATCATTGATTGGCACTAAGAAAGGAATGTTGGTCGTTACATTTGACCAAACATCGTTCAAAAAGATGCTAAGTGCTCTTGGTGGTAAGCGCACCCTTGTTTCTAGAAATATTGTGCGTATAACCACTGTGACCAAAGCTAGGCGTACTGCACAATTGCAGAACCACACTCTGAAGAGGCGCCTCGAATGGGTGCCTAAGTCTGCTGGTACACCACTTGAGGGGGCCCATTCTCTCAAGACCACTGATCCCACCTCTGCTGTGATGCCCAAATCTTTGGGCACATCATCTGGAGATAGGTGCCCGCATAAGGGCACCCATTCTCTCAAATTTGCCTCTGTTGTGATTCCCAAGTCTTTAGGCGCATCATCTGGAGATAGGTGCCCACTTGAGGGCGCCTATTCTCTCAAATCTACCATCCCTAGTTCTTCTATGGGAGATGCTCCACAGAGAGATAGGCGCCCACTTTTGGACACCCATTTTTTTCCATCTATTTTGCCAAAACCTGAATCTTTTAGAAAGGCACTACAGCTGCTCAAAGGTGTCGTATCAGACGTACTTAGAGATTGTGTGCACAACAAAAGGGGATACTTCCTAACCCTTATTTGAATGAAAAACTTACTAACATGTACATAAGTCATAATGTACGAGGAAAACTCTAAGTGCAACAGATTGAAATGATGGTTGATACTGATATGCGCACCCACCTTAACAGGCGCCGAGCCCAACTTAACCAGAATGTGTGCCCGATTGCTGAACAAGCAATACCACCTATAAGTTCTGGGCGCTCAAAATTCCCCTCTGCCAATGTGAATCCTGTTCAAAGGGTGACACCTACTACTTCAAAGTGCCCAAAGATGAGTGCTAAAAATTAACTCACTTATGCTGCTGAATTAGGCGCTTCCCTCTTCTTCTACTAAGAAAATCGACCTCCGTGATTTAATTTCTCATAAATAGAAGGCCATATCCCCATATCCACCAATAGTGCATCATTGCAGCTCACATGAGATTACAATCAGGTGTTGTTGCAAAGTAGCCAAATGGTCAGTTTTTGATCGTCTTACTTTGACCCATCTTGTTGAGGTATCTTCAGAAGATGAGTTAGTATATGCCTCTGTTAACATGACAACTCATTGCTCTCACGAAGCTGGGGGTAGCCCAAGACGTACTTCGTCTCAGTCCCAAACTCATAGACCCCCGGTTCGTACTCATCGTACATTTGATAGGGTCTATCGACACACCAGGTCAAGGAGTCGAGCTATAATCGGTCAAAGGAATCTTCCCATCTATTATCCTGGGGGTAGTTCTTTACATGATTTTGATGCCATCAGCGAGAGTTCTGAGCAGACTATCTCTTCTTCAATAGCCAGAGAGGTGAATGTGTATGTCATTACAGGAGATCAGGATGCTTCCAGTTTCGTTAGCCAAGGGCAACGAATCGCTGTGCTAGAAGACAAATTGAAAACAATGGCTGAAATGGTTGCGAGCATGCATATTATAATCGTGGCTCAACACACGGTTCCACCAGTTGTGAATATAACCCAAGAACCTATATTGTCATCTGCTCTTATCAATATTAGTTTGGGGGTACAGTCTCCTCATATCGCCTCCATACCAGTGCAGGTTACTCTAAGTCAGTCTGGGGCTGGAGGTGGTACTTATCATGCAGTCCCTCCTCTTAACACATCCAATCAATCCACTACTCCGCAACTGTCAGGAGATACTAACGAGGCTATGAAACTCTTGCGTTCTCAATTTGAAGCCTTCAAGCAAAAAGACGGTATGCAGAAGCTTGGTATCAAACAACCATACCCTATTGAGTGGAAAGAGGTGCTGTTTCCACCCAAGTATAAGCCTCCTACTATAATATTGTTTAATGGCAGTACGTCTCCGAATCAGTATCTCGATCACTTCAAGATAATGACCGACCAACTTTAACCTAATGATGCTCTCCTCACAAGAGTCTTTGGTGGGTGCTTGAAAGGAGTAGCCTACAACAGGTACCGCAGCCTGCCAAACGAGTGCATTACTTCTTTTATAGTTATGAAACAGATGTTCTTGGTGCGCTTCTATGAAAGAACAAACGACATAACTATATCGGCTTTGATCATGACACAAGGCCCAACGAAATCGTGGATCGTTTCATTGAGTGTTACCATCGTGAAACACTCAAAATGCCTTTGGGAACTTCGGATGCATTAACTATAGATACATGAAAATCAAACTTGTTACCTATAGTTAGCATGTGGACGGATTCCACTCAATTTTAAGATTGGCCTTCCTTCATAATAAGCGCCAGAGCAGCTGAGGAAAGTGCTGACAAATTCAAAAAGTTAGGCATCCAGATGCCTAATCTCGACAAAGATGAACAACAAACAACCAATAACGGAGGTCGCCAAAACAACCGCAAAGGCAAAGAGACTTTGGCTATTAATCTCAAAGGCAAAGAAGCTCTGGCCGTCAACATAAGTCAGCCAACACCTACCCCAACAGTACCACCACCGAGGGCACCACGTCTGAAAGAGGAATATTCCTTCCATGAGGATGATATCATGAGCATCTTCGATTGCATAATCCAGAGCAATAAACTTCAGTTGCAGGATGCAAAATGGCCAGAGAAAGTCGGTAAGATTGACCATCCTAAATACTGTGTCTACCACAGGTTTATTGGACATCCGACTCGAACATGCTACGTACTCAAAGGAAAGATCCAAAAGATGGTCAATTCTAGTACAATCATTTTCTAGCAGGATAAAAAGATTGTGATGGCTAACGTCGTCTTTCTAAAATTTGGCGATTTCCCTGCTCAATTTGTACAGGATGGTGTCGTCCCTATTTCGAGAACTACTATAGAGATTGTAAATCTCCCACCTGCACGAAATGATGGTCCGGTTCCGCTTTCTACTAAGAAAGGGAAAATCATGTGGATCCATCCAGACTTGGTGACGGACTTTGAAGCACCATCTTCCTCCACAAAGTCCAAAGAAAGCAACCAAGTACAAGTCATGTCATATGATTTCATTGGGCGAACATTGCCTTCCACCCTTAACTGCTACCTTCATATCGGTGACAGATTCTTCTTCTCCTTTTCCCCTTCTTAGATAGCACTGTCAAAGCTAGAAGCCAAATATCAACCAGCTTTCCATTTGTATAGTTCACAGTCTCGTAAACTAATGAGAAAGATGAGATATGACTTACAAAAGGCCCCCAGCTTGACTAATAGAAAGGGATCTCCAATACCCTTTTCTATATGCCTTCCACATAACCAATCTCGTGTCGGCTTAGGTTTTTGGACGAACTCTTCATCCTCCCAGAAGAAACGTTCTAAAACCAAAATTCGTACGAAAAATTGTAACATGGTGTCCTTTGAACCTGTCTCCGAAGAAGAAGCTTTAACCGGTACCAGGTCTAGAAGACTCTACTTGCAGGATTACTTAGCAAGTCAAGAGAACCCTGCTCCAACTCCGGAGGCTATTCCAGCATCATCTTCTTCCCCTACCACAAATGTTTCGTCTGCTTCATCACCAATTGTGGAACAGACTCTTCCCAAACCAACAGCACCAGATAAAGAAAAACCGCCAGTCCGCTTCGATTAGGTATTGAAGAAGACTCCATCCCTTGGGCTGGAGAAGCCATATAACTTTGATATAATGGCTCAACTAGCTAATACCCCAGCAAGACTATCAATCCTTGAACTCTTACGTCTCTCAAAGGAAACTCGAGAAACATTGAGTAAAGCTTTGATACAAGGTGATACTTGTTTGGCACTCCTTAAAAAGCCGGAAGAAGAACCTGCCACATGTTTGCATTGTCATAGCGTATTAGCGCTGATGTCCAACATCACCTTTATGCAGGATGACATGCTGTTGGAAGACAATCGTCATGATCATCCTCTCTATTTCATAGGATATGTCGATACTATGAAGGTTGATCGCATCTTGATCGACCCAGGGTCTGCACTCAATATCATGCCAAAGACTCTACTAGATGCTCTGAAGATCCCTATGCACAATCTGTCCACAACTATCACAACAATCTTGGGATTTAATTCTGGCAGAAGTGAACCCTTGGAAAAGATTCGCCTGAAACTTTAAATCGGTAATCTTCACACAGAGGTGACCTTCTACGTGATTGATAATCATGGCTCCTACAATGCTTTGCTCGAAAGACCATTCCTGCACAAGCATAACATTGTACCATCCACTCTCCACCAATGCTTTAAGTATGTGGATGTCAATGGTGAAGTCCAGAAGGAAGTGGCAGATCTAAACCCTTTCAAAGGCGTCGAAGAGTATTGTAATGATTCTCAGATGTATAGAAAGAATTTATGAAGGTGGTGCTGTAACGCCCCAGTCCCAAAATACGTAGGACTAGAACGTAATCATGCCAGCTGTATACATACAAAGTATATGGACCCTCGTATATATACATAAGCTGTAAAATGCAGTAACTAAGGTACTAAATCTCATCCACAAAGATAAATATGATATAAAAGCAACTTTGAATTTGTCATGTATACAATCATTGGGCGGAGACAAATCCACTACCAACAAGTAAGGAAAAATACATAAAAAATACAATGAGTTTGGCGGGCGAAGCGAAGACAATCAAAGCGCAATCATCTTCGAAGAAATAGTGACAATCATGGCCACGGCTTAGCACACCCGCGAAAGACAAGAACACACACCTGGCGAGATAACCAGGTCCTCAGAGGGATGGGATCTGGTATAGTCCTCACTTGGGCACCAGTGACCTAAGCGCATGACGTTCAAAAATGATAGTGGCCAACCTGAGAGGCTCATAACCGTATCTCCAGCGGAGCTTTCGGGTTACAAGAGAAGTGCAATCGAAGCCCATACGTTAGGTATTATCCTCCCCACCCAAATGTCCTTACCAAGTCGTATCTACGACCATATTTCTCTACTAACTGCTAAGTCTCCTAACATGCCTCTATTAGCAGATAGCCCTAACGCATGCACATGGGGGATCAGCCCACATGCAAGAACCTCTACATGCTACTCATCTCACACATCCTCGTGGTACATCTGTGTCAAGGGGTATGCAATACACTACAGGCGGTAGTCCCTTAACTCTAGGTCTATATGCAATCAAAGGATAATAACAATTTAGCTAATATCACTGAACATGTAGTAAATCTAGAACTGTAAGAACAGGAATTAAATGAACAGTGATATGTAAATAAAATGCAGACAAACTATAAACAGTAAATAATGGCAATGTACCTTGCCTGGTGTGTCTCTTGGAGTGGTGCAATGGTCGAGCAAGTCATGTTCTGTCCAATAGCCATGGTCGATACAGCATGGTTCGAATTTACGAGAAAATATGAATGGATGATTAGTCATTGCTAAGGGTGTTTAAGCAAGGAGAAATTGAGGAGATTACGTATATAAATTTTAAAAAATATTTTTATGTAAATTCTTGAAAATACGTTGTATATTTACACATTTGAAATTAGTCAATTAAACGTTTTGATGATTACTTGAAAATATCGAAGTTCATTTTTAGGCTCATATATATATATTATAGAAAAGTAACTTTTCGTTAGTCAAAATATTTTAATAATATATAGGAGAAATAATTTTTTTACATAAACATAATAATACACTATAATTCTAAAATAATAATAGTACAACAATAACAATAACAATAATAATAATCATAATAATGATAATAGTAATAATAATATTAATAAAAGATATAATAATAATGATGTTAATAATAATAATGATAATAATAATAATAATATTGATAATAGTACTAATATAATAACAACAGTAATTAATAATAATAATAATAATAATAATAATAATATATATCAGTAATAAGCTGTAATAGTAGCAGTGATATATAATAATAATAATATTATTATTAATAACATTCCTAAACCATTAATCCTTTCCCCCCCAAAATCGTTTCAGCGAAGAGGGAGAGAGAGAGAGAAGAGAACAGGGTTTGGGGAGGGTACCAGTGGCTGCTCCGGCCGGACTCCAGCATAGGGCGGCGGAGATGGATGGGCGCGCGGGGAGGAGCGGCATTGGCGCCGAGGTGCGCTGCCCTGGAGGCGGATGGGGGTTTTCCCAACGGCGGCGGTGAGATTCCTCGGCGGCGGTGGAGGTGCGGGGCCGGCCTGTTGGGGCGGACGACGGCTTGCCATCGGCTGGCGGATGGTGTCGGCGGGGCGCGGTGCTCAGCGCCGGTGCGCGGAGCGGATGGGCGCACCCGGCGCGGAGGCGGAGAACTTCGGTACGGCGCTGGCCGCGGCGGATGGGCGCCGCGAAGGAAGAGGCGGCTGGGGAAGTCTTGTGCCGTGGTCTCTGGTGGAGACGGGTGCACGCGCGGCTACGGGCGCCGCGGGGCGGATCTCGTCAGAAATTGTGGGCGACTGACGGCCGGAGGTGAGGTAAGGTTTCAAAATTTCTTTCTTGTTCGCGTGATGGTGGTAACGGGGAACGATTTGGCCGATGGTCGGAGAACTGGGGTGGTGATGCCCGGTGGTGCCCGGTTTGGTGGGGGTACTGACGGTGGTTTGGGGCAGTTGTGTTGTGTGGCAATGGTGATGAGGTGGTGGTGGTGATTGGCAGGAACGATGGTGGTGGTGAAGATGATGACGGCGACGACGGGATTCGGGGAGACGAGGATGGTGATGGCAGAACCGTCGTGTCCTGCGAGACACGGACGGGGTATCCGGGATTGTCGAATACGGAACAAAAAATATTGTATTTATAAAGGGGAAAATATAGTGGAGAAGATGAGGCACGGACACGATGCACCTGTGATGGAAATTTCTGGAGGAGTACCTCTCCTTTTATAGGAGGTGGAAATTCCCAGTTGGATATGGACTGGGATTTATTTAAATCCCCAATAGATAAATCACCAATTAATTCAATCCGATAAAAATAATTCAATCCTAATCAAATCCAATCTAAATAAATTCTATACTTAATTTAAAATATTTTAAATAGAGTCAATAAAATCCTTTCCAATTTAAATTACCATATTTAACCAAATATTAAAATTAACAAAATCCTAATTATCATTTTCATAATTAAATAAATATAGTAATAATTAATTTCAAAAATCAAGATAATACTTTAAATATTAAATCATAAACATAATTTATTAATAAACAAATTCCACATTTCACAAAACATTTGGAACATTTCATATAAACCAAGATTTTCAAATTATTACTTATTTTTAAATGACGACCAAAATAACTCTTTTATACAAAAGAAGTTATTTATCCCATTTATTTGGAAATGTACTTTCCTATTAAAATAAAAATTTATAATAAAATATTTTCTAACATATGTACCTCGACACATATTCGTACTCGTCGAGAAATTACAAAACGTAAATCTCGCTCGTTACGTAAATACGACAAAGCAAACTTGTGTGCGACGTATAGATACGAAGTACAACAATAAATACAAAAATATATTTAAAAAAAAACCGTGGTAGAAATTTAGGGGGCTTACAGGTGCTAGCCATGGACACTGATGAAGATCTGAGAGATACCCCAAATGATGTCCTGGTGATTCTAGTTAAAGGACGTACTTCTCGTCCTCATTCTTTCCAGACGTTAACCATTCATCTTCCCTCTCATAAAAGGCAGCCTCCTACTGGAAAGACGAAACAAAGGGAGCTCACCTCTTCTGAGCCACTTGTTATTCACCTTCGTCGTAACAAACCTCTTTCTCCTTCTTTGTTTTTCTTCTCCTCTAGTTATCAATCTGACTAAGCCTTCTAAGGCTAAAAGTCATATTGTAAATGATGATGTACAGATCAATAAAGTAGCATCGCTTTTGCAGTATATTGATGTCTGTTACTATACTCGATGTTATTTGGATATGCTAGATAATTTTAAACTACTTAAATAGAGGCAGTTCAATCTCTCGAAAATGAAGTATCGCTTGAACCAGAACAAGATTTCTTCTTCCTAGTTCCTTCCAGAAAGATGGGAAAACTCCTATACTTTTTAGTAAAGGAACAGAACAAGAAACCATGCTCGATAGTGAGGATGAAAAAGACGATAATGGACGACTACAACTATGTCATTATAGTCAACATTCTAAAGAAATCATTCGAAAGATGGGCTATGATTTTAAAATTGGTCTTAATGGCCGTAGAAGAAGACAAACTCCCATTCGTACCCCTACTCCGAAAGGGAAATCATTGCCATATTACAGCAGGATAAAGCAAGGGTTGGGTTATACTTCATCGGTTGTAACTCCAGAGGCCTCTGAGTCTGACAGTGAAGAGCGGTTTAATTCTTCTGACTCTATATCGTAGGATTCTAACACTAGTGTCGGACATGTCCATCGAGTGACACCATCTTCTAATATGGTGTCTGCCAAGTTCTCGAAAGAGGACGAGGATGACTTTGAGGAAGTTCTTGAAGTAGATCCTTGGGCACAAAGGATGGATACTCAGTGGAAACTTCGTTTTGAACAACGAGAACCATCTATAGAAGATCAATTAATTCAGGTCGATATTGGAGAAGAAGGTTCGCCTAGGCCAATCTTCATCAGCAAATGCCTCCCATAGGTGGACAAACAAGAACTAATTCAACTTATCCAGGAATATATTGATGTCTTTGCTTGGAGTTATGAAGATATACCAGGATTGGATCCTCAGATCGCTACCCATAGACTCTACGTTCGGCCTAATGCAAGGCCAGTCAAACAACAACAACGTCGATTCAAACCTGACATGATAAATGCCATAGAGACTGAAGTTAGAAAACTTATCGCTTGTGGCTTTGTTAGAGAAGAACAACATCCCGACTGGGTCGCCAATGTTGTCCCAGTTATGAAGAAAATAGGGAAGGTCAGAGTCTGCATTAACTTTAGAGAGCTCAACGACGCTTGTCCCAAGGATGAGTTTCCTCTTTCGATCACTGATGTCATGATCGACAATACTTGCGGATTCGAACGAATGTCTTTTATGGATGGATTCTCAGGATACAATCAAATCAAGATGCATCCAAAAGATGAGAAACATACATCTTTCCGTACTCCTCTGGAAGTCTATTGCTACACTGTCGTGCCATTCGGTCTTAAAAATGCTGGTGCAACTTATTAGCGGGCTATGAGTACTATTTTCCGTGATCATTTACGGAAGACAGTTGAATGGTATGTCGATGATATTGCTGTCAAAAGTCGTCTAAAGGAAGACCACATCTAAGACTTGAGAACTATCTTCGATTTAATAAGCCAACATCAACTCAAGATGAATCCGACCAAGTCATTCCTGGGAGTCTCTAGTGGCAAATTTCTCGAATTCGTTTTTACCTCTAAAGGTATACGCGTTGACCCTGAGAAAATCAAAACCATTCAAGAGATGCGTCCTCCACACAACTTAAAAGAGCTACGAGGATTCCAGGGACGGCTTGCATACATCAGGAGATTCATCTCAAATCTCTCTGGATGCTGTAGACCGTTCACTCAACTCATGAAGAAAGGTGTATCTTTTATTTGGACTGAAGAATGCCAGCAAGCATTTATAGACATAATACAGTACTTGATGAACCCTCCAATTCTAGTACCTCTAGTCTCAGGAATAGCCTTTCTGATATATATGTTCGAGCAATGGATCATTCATTAGGTGCATTACTAGCCCAGAAGAATAAAAAGGGTCATGAGTAGGCTATCTATTATCTCAGCCGCACGATGATCAGAGCTGAACATCATTATAGTCCGGTAGAAAAAGAATGTTTAGCCTTGATGTTCGGTGTTCAAAAGATACGACATTATATCACAGGCCAAACCATTCATGTCATCTCCTGAGTCAACTCTCTCCGGGTTTTGATGAGGAAGCCCAGTATGCTCAATTCCAGGCTCGCTACATGGGCCATATTATTAGCACAGTCGATATGGTGTATGTTCCCCAAAAGTATGTTAAGGGTCAAGCCCTCGCTGACTTCCTAGCGTCTCATCCAATTCCTGAGACGTCTAAACTCTATGATGAAATTCCTGACGAAACCCTGGAATCTAACATAATTTCTGAAGAATTTTTTACTTGGCATCTATTCTTTGATGGAGCATCCAGAATCGAACCCAAAGGCACCATCGTCGCTGGAGTCGGAATTGTCCTCGTATCACCCGATGGATTGGCTATTCAAAGAGCTTATTCTCTGGACGAATCATGCTCCAACAATGTGGCAGAGTACAATGCTTTGCTCATTGGTCTCCAACTAGCTAAACAGCTGGATATTGAATATCTTGAGGTTTATGGAGACTCTAAACTGATCGTCAATCAGGTCAGAGGAACGTATGAAGTTCGGCATCAAGATCTTGTCCCATATTACGAGACAGCAGTTAGAATGGCTACTCATTCAAAGGCTTCTTAATTGAGCATGTACGACGAATATGCAATACAGAAGCTGATGCACTAGCAAATCTTGCTGCAGTATTAGCAATTCCAGTCGGAAGATAGCAGATGGTTGTTGTCACTAACAGAAAATTATTTTGTATCGAGAATAATTCTAATACTGAATTCAGCAATTCAACAAAAATCAATGTCATGAGTGAAGACTGGAGAGCTCCTTTCATTGACTTCGTGGTACATAAAATCTTACCTGAAGATCCTAAAGAAGCTACAACTATCCGTCGGCGATCGCTCCAATTATATTACAATCATACCACCAAGACTCTCTATCGACGAATGTTTGATGGTCTACTCCTACATTGTCTAGCGGGAGACTAAGCAAAATAAATACTATGTGAGGCTCACTATGGTGTTTGTAGAGCACATCAGCCTGGTCCTAAGCTACAAGATCGTATCCGACGTATGGGCTACTACTGGCCCACTATGGTATCAGATGCCATTGAGCATGCAAGGAAGTACCGAGCTTGTCAAATCCATGCAGACTTCATTCATCAACCATCAAAATTTTTTCACCCGACTGTCGCATCATGGCCCTTTGATGCTTGGGGCATAGATGTTATTGGTTCTATCAATCCACCATCATCTAGAGGATATCGGTTTATATTGGCTATAACCGATTACTTCTCGAAGTGGGCTGAAGCTATACCTTTGACCGCAGTTAAGACCAACAGCGTCATCAACTTCTTTAAACATCATGTAATATACAGATTCAGTGTCCCTCTACGAATCATTCATGATAATGGACTATAGTTCATCAGCCAGAAGTTTATTCAGTTCTACGACGATAACAGAATCGACAATGTCACTTCCACGGCCTATAATCCTGCAGCGAATGGCTGGGCTGAGGCATTCAACAAGACTATCTTTAAAATTCTCAAAAAGATCATTTCTACTAACATACGTAACTGGAGTAAGAAGCTCGGAGAATGTTTATTGTCATCGTACTACCGTGCACAATCCTACCGGTTGTACATATTTTTTCTTGGTGTACGGGTGTGAAGCTGTTTTACCATTAAAAATTCAAATTCCATCCTTGAGAATTACAATTGCCAACGAACTCACGACGGAGAACAATGATCGTCTTCAGCTTCAGGAGCTTGAAACGCTGGACGAGAAACGATTGCTAGCTCAACAGCATATTAAGCTATATCAAGCCCGGATCTTCAAAGCTTTCAACCGAAAGGTCAAAGTACGAACATTCCAATAGGGCAAATTAGTCCTTACTGTCAGACATACTATGACTATGACATATATGAGCAAGGGAAAATTCGAAGAAAAATGGTAAGGTCCATATGTTGTAAGCAAAGTTTTCTCAAACGGAGCTTATCAATTGACCGGAATGGACGGTCGAGTGGCTATAATGCCCATCAATGGCAAATTTTCTAAGAAATACTACGTATGAATACAGATAGACATTATAAGCAAAGTATTTCTATTATAGAATATAAATAAAACTCCTTTTATTGTATAGCTAAAACAGAAGGAGATACATAAGATCAATGAGAGGAACGAGGACCGGAGCCTTCCTGATTAAAGACATAGCTTGCAAGAAACTCGAAAACATTATTGTCGGATGACACTAACAGTTCACATGCAGCCTTTCTCAGAGCTTCTTCCTCAGTAGTACTTCCAGGCTCTTCAAGTTCGACAAGAAGGTCCTGTTTTGGTTCAGGAGTAGTCGAGCTTTCCACAGCTTTCTGAATGGGCAACGGAGGCTCGTCGGAACGAGTGTCAGTGGCAACTACAGTCTTCCAGATGACTTCAGCCTCCTTGGGTACATCTTGGAAAGCAATTTGCACTAAGGGAACATGTGTTGGCTCCATCTACAAAAGTTACGTACTATTTATAGGCAGAAAGATCAAATAGTCTATCTTGAGAACCGAAACGACCTCTCCTCGAAAAGATGAGACCGTTCAGTCGTTCATTGAATTTATTATCTCTATTCACCTCGTGAATCGACCCACCAATTAGTAAGTGTCCCTAAAAAATTTCTCCAGTGGAATACAATTCAAACTCTCTCGTGGAAAGTCACTACATAAACATTCCATCATCAAATATCGTCCTTTTTAAAGCTCAGCTGCTTCAGAAAAGATCTTGGGTTCAATTGTCGTGATAAAGTTCATGTCCACCATACGTCTGAAACTTTATCTTCACCAATTTATCATCTTTGGAAACATTTTTCTTGATTATGTGTTCTCGCGAGAATGGATCGTTTATATAAGTTCCTATCACGTCCATAAACACCTCTGATAAACACATTTAAAATAGACGATACTCTTTTCTCATCTGGTTCATACATCAAGGATAAAATGTCATTTGGAAGATAAATTCAAACATACATCAAGTTTCTACTCACAGTTCAGATTATGAATATCCATGTGAGTACAAAAATTCAAAAGTCCCGGTGACGCATTTCCATAAAACCACAAATATTCCATTAAAAAAAAATCATTCTTTTTTATTTCATTCTTTCTCTACAAAAGGATGGTTACATCTTGATGGAAATCTATTATATCTTAGATTTTCACTCTAAATACAACAATAATGACCTGATGGAAATCTATTACATCTCTGGATTCTTTGCATCCGGTCACTTTGTTGGTCGCAATTCCTTATTGTCCCGACCCTTACTAGCAACCATGGCAACAAAATAACTCCTGGTCTGCTCTCTCAAAATGGTGTTATGTTCTGTTATGAAGACCACATAGAACATCTATATCAGCAAGAGAGGAAAGACATGGCGTAGCAGCTCGAGGATGCGCTGCTATCAATATAAATGGAGGTGGAATGACGACCCGTAGTCGAAGGTAGGAATGAGCTCACCCTTGTGATACGATTCCTAATTCTGCTTCCAAAGGAAATCTTCTACCAAAATACTCGGGCTAGAGTTCACTCCACCATCCAACTCTCCATGTATAAAGGCCCTTCATGCTATCTGAGGGAGACCTTTCTGAAACATGGAGAGTTCTGAGCTTTCTGATGTGTGTTTTAAATTGATTCATCTTTACGGCATCCAAAATCGCCGATACCAGTTCTAGGGAATCCTGCCAGCTGGTTCACTGCAAGTATTAAAAAGGAGGAAGTTAGAGATGTTATCAGATAAAAGATATTCAATAACGTCTCCTTCTAGAAGTCAGGCACTTGTCTTCAACAGGCGCCTACTTCTCGAAGTCAGGCGCTCGTATTCGACAAGCTCCTCCTTCTCGAAGTCAGGCACTCATCTTCAACAGGCGCCTCTTTCTCGAAGTTAGGCGCTCATATTCAACAAGTGCCTCCTTCTTGGAGTCAGGCAGTGGCAGAGGCGCCGGTGCAACACTCGAAGGAGGAGCGGAGGCACATGGTGGTAGAACGACGTCGGAATCGTTAATTCGCAACATTCGAAGACGATGACGCGGTGGTAGCATTGCGGTGGGCAGAGCGTCGACGGCGGGGGCCTTACCCTTAGCGACAGTAGACTTGTGAGGGGCCATTGCTGCAGTTGGCCTAAGAACGAGGAAAAAAAAGAGATAAGAAGCTGGGGAAGAAATAAAAGAGTAAAGAAAATAGTAACCTCTCTCTTGGCTTATTTATAGGCACTTGAGACGTTTAGGTGCCACTTCAGTTCTCGAGGCAATTTCACAGTAACTGAAAAGACAAAATTTCTTGGATCCTATGTGGATTTTGTTGCATTTAATGAGTGCCCAAGTTTAGGCGCCCAAGTTTGAACTTTGAAGGGGGTCTTGTAAGCGGTCAAATATGTACCTCTCTTAGGTGCCTAACACTCTTAGGCGCCCATATTATCTCTTAGACGCCTAACTCTGTCTAGCGCCCATTATTTTTAGGATTTCTGTTCTCCTAGGCTCCATGTTCATTTAGGCGCCCATCTCCCTGAGGCGCTCTGTTCACTTAGGCGCCTACTACTATTAGGCGCTCAATTTTTCTAGGCGCATGCTCCCTTAGGCGTCTATTTTTCTCAAGCACCCAATTTCCTGATGATGTCTGCAAATCCATACGGCGTGATAAGCTGCCATACATGCTGAACGTGGTGCACTACTCCAAATTTCCTAAAGAACGTGTCCATCACTTGGCCATGACCACGCGCCTATTCTACATAGGCCCTACATGTCAATAGGCACCTCTACTTAAAAGTGGTGCACAGTGGTTTAGGTGCCCTTCTACAGAGGGCACATACTTTGAATAATTGTCAGTTAGTTATTCCCTGACTCTATAAATAGAGGTCCATTTCCCCAACATACAGGGACAGAGAGGAGGGGTATAGTTCAGCACTCATCACACTTCCATCTTCTGCAATCATCAATCCTCAAGAGCAAGTTCTTCAACCATTAATCGAAGCCGAAGTTCTGTCGATACTTCTACACAGTCGAGCCATACAAAAGATTCCTTGTCAACAGAAGCTCCAAGACACAGTGGCAAGCTTGCTTCCATCCACAATCGCCTCGTCAAAGGGACAAAACAGTCATCAATCAGACCGGACTCCTACAGTTGTACTTCCCCAGAATTTATTGTACTCATGTAAGATTCTTTAAAGTTTGTAAAAAATATTTTTTTAATTTTTGCAAACAACATCTTTTATATATTTACCTCTATAGTGCACTATGAAAGCTTCTTGATAAATAGTTTTAGTATCTTAATCGTATGATCATTCTTTATTCATTCTTTGGGTATTTTCTCTTATGGTTAGGTATTCTGGATTTCGATGATGTTTGATGATACTGTATATATTCCTTTAAATCTAAGTTCTTAAAAGTAGAGATTATTTTGGATACAAGTCTACAAAGGGTCTGTCTGTTACCACGACTACAGCTAAAGCGAAGCGGTACTTAAGTTTGGAACTTTACATGCATTGATCAAAGGGATGAAAGATGCATATCTTGGATATCCCTCAGATTTTATGAGTTTCTATTTTATGCATATAAATTGCTTTTTAAACTAGATACACGTATTTTAAGAGGAAGCAAATTAATTGTTTCAATTCGTATATACCCTTAATATGTAGTATACCTAGTTCATCATGGACATATATTCTTTTATTTAAAATATCTTATTACATTGGTCATTGTATTTTGATTTATAGTAGAATTATGAGAGAATATGATTTTTCTTGGTTATCTTATTTTCAAAGGTTTACTTGATTTCTCTATCTTGATAATTATTGAGCTATTATTATTTTCTTTTATACAACATGTCAAACAGTCATGCTACTTGATCTGTTTCCTGAGTTGATGTATTCAAACTCTTTTTCATTATTATGCATCTTCTATTATTTAGTGAGTATTATTTCTTTCTTTTTGGTATGAACTTCTGTGTTTTATGCTTAGCACTATCTATATTAGCAGATGCTTCATTCATAAAACTGCCTGTGAATTTATGTTATTTCTTTATTTATTATATCTACGTTTCTTCAACGTTTGTCTCTTATACATGGATTGCGGGGGAGCTTCTCTCTTTGCAATTATTCTGCTAAGTGACAACGGGGGAGAAAATGGATATAACATCTTTTTTAGGAAATCTCTTTACCAACATAGGAGACAGTACAATCATACAAGTACTATGAACAAAGTTTTAATTTTTTTTTCAAATCAAGATCGAGATGTTATATCGGTCAAGGTTTGTCAATCATTAAAATGGAGGAAATTGTTAGCCCATTGGTCATGGTCAAACCTGATTTTAATAATTGATCTAACACTATCTCGATATAAGGGCTACTTGGATGACTGTTGAGAATCTCTACTACTACCGTTCAAGACTTGGAGCCGTTTTACCATTGAGTTTTGTATTTTCAATATCAATGTATGTTTATAATTTAATGAGTCTAGGAATACAATGTACACCGAGTCATATTGACAAATAGGCTATCCCAAATATTTTCAAAATATCCTTTGTTTTGAAAGTAAGCCCATTTACAAAAGCACCGAACTGCTTGACTTCTCAAATGCCCAAAACCCGATTTACAAAACCCTAACCAACTAATTCTAGACAAACAGAATTCGGACCGAGAACAGCCTGAATTTGGCCCGAGTTCGGTTAGTGGAATGTTGGCATTTGAACCTAGTCTTCCCGCTGTTACGGATGCAATGGCTATCTGCCGAGATTTTCTTAAATAATTCTGCCCGAATTCTCCCTTTGAAAAATCTATAAATAGAGAAGAATTCCTACCTTTTCAACACACCAATTCACTTTCTCTTCTCTTCTCTCTAAGCCTACTTTGGTCTTCCAAAGCCTTCTGAGCTTTTCATTTTCAAATCCCAAGCTAGTTGCAATCCTCTAGTCAATTTGCTAGTGCGGTACGGTCTAGAAGTTTTAGAGGGATTGTAATCAGAGGCTTGGTTGAAGATAGACAGTTCACAATTGAAGTTGGTTGAGTGCTTCGGATCAAACCTCGCATTTGTAGAAGTTGCAATAACTTCGTATGAAAACTTGTGATGTTTTTCCATAGTGGATTTCAACTGGAAGCTGGAGTTCTTCCGACTGGATTAGTCCTCATAAGAGGGAAACCAGTATACATGCTTGTGTTTGCACCTTGCTCTCTGCTCTCGCTTTTATATTTACATATTTGTGATATATTTTGTGATCTTGCTACTAACAAATTTTTAATAGCTAATTTTCTACTGCCTGCTCTATTCACCACCTCTAGAGTATATCTCATTACATCTCGTTCCTACAACCCCTCTGTCTTTGGCAGTATTTTTGGTAGGAGAATACAAAACTGGATAAAGGTTCAGGACCTTCTCTGTTTGCTTGTCTCTCATGGCCCCCGTCGACTGCCAACACTATCCATCGTCGACAGTATTTTGATTGGGACTCAAACCCAATCTTATCACAGATGCTACGACAGTAAAATCAGCCAGTTGCAAGCATCGTCAGATGGGTACAAACAGCTAGCTAGGTCTGAGGACAGCAAAGGTCCTCTATGTAATATGCTGAATCATGTCAAATTAGACATGTTATGATATTCTTTCAAACTCCATATGAGCTCCAGTCATCCAAGGACTATCATAAAAATATGACAAGTTCAAAATGGAGTTAGGCACAAAAAGTCAGTTGTACTGCATAACAGCAAAAGGCTTACAGAAAAGTGTGAAAATTTCATGCACTTAAGAATTGCAACAGTACTCCCCAAATAGCACAATATTGCCAGTCTTGTCTATATGTGCAGTGTATTTTCTATTTTCATGGTACATCTTTCTGTAAGTGTAACTATGTTCTCTGAAGACACGTTGTGTTCAGAACATGATCAAAGTGGAAATCGTTGCTATAAAACTTCGTATGAAAAGAAGTGATCAAAGAGAAAATGATGAAGAATACTTCAAAAAAGATTACCTTCTGAAGATCGATCTTTTTTCCGACTTTTGGCATAACCAAAGAGCATTGTTTTCAGCAAGGTGATTCTCAATCTCCTCAAAAGTTAGCACAAATTTGCTGGAGTATTAATCAGCAAATACATGGTAAAAAAGTAATGATGACAGTTTTGTCAAAGTCATGTCCTATTTATATGGACGAAGACTCAAAAGGAGCTATGCGACTTGATTTTTGACAAAGAGATCAACTTAGCATAAACTGTCGTGTGATTTTCTGTTCCTGAAATCATAGGTGATAGTTGACTTAGCCTCGATCCAAAAAATTGCTAGGAACGGCCACCACAAATTTTGAAGAACAATTCAAATTTTAAAGGATTCAGTCAAAGCAAATGATAGTACGGCAAGTGATCTGATGCATCTAAAGCTTTTTGTGATAGAATCCTCTCTCTCATACTTCTTGTTCAAAGTATTTCAAAACTTATTCAATTTTTAAAAACTTTGAAGGGGATCTTCTAGAAGCATAAAAAATACTAAAAGAGGCGCATGAATGACATGCGCCTAAATGTATGAAGTTCCTAAGTCAGAAGCTATTAGTTAAAGACTTAGAATTTCTAAAAGACACATTGTCTAAAGATGGGCCAGCGAGATGCATGGTTCATTCAGACACGATGCATTTTATCTCTTGCATGAAGAGATAGACCTCGGGCAGTGTGAAGTGTTTATACTAGAAAGAAAATGTTAGTAATTTTGTCATCCCCATCATTATGCTTTGCCACCTGTGAATGAATCAGTTGTATGCGTCTACTTCCAGAACTGTGTTTTGTAGTATACAATTGAAAAGCTATGCGTTCAAGTGTTGACTGACCCATAGTTACTCAAAGAAATGTTATTGTTTGTAGTAAGCAATCAAAAGCTATACGTTTAAAATTATTAGATGCATGGCCGATCCACACTAAACAGGTCATGTGTAGTGTTTCGTGCAACACGTCTTAAAATATGTGGCGAGGTATACGTAATTCTTGAGCATGTTCACTCTCCACTAACCCCTAAGGCTCATGCGTCTACCCAGTTTCATGCGTCTTTGAGGCAGAAGGTTGTATTTTCTGCACATACGCACATGGCTATTCCAGTAAAAAAATCTATAAATAGAGGATAGTTCCTTCCTCGCACAGAACACACATAGAACACATATATAAGGAGAGACTATGCATATTGCTTCCTTGCTAAGAACTTTCAGAGAAAGAGAGAGATTTTAGTGATAAAGTTCCCCTTGCTACCAAGAGTTCAGCAATGACTAAGCCTCAACAACTTCTGTATTAGATCGTCAACAAAATAAAGAAGTCGAAGTAGACTTAATCTACATCACCCCAATCCCTATATTCTATTGTACTCAAAATTCTTGTTTAAGATTCTTATTGTACTTCTTCTTTACAATAATACAAAATATTCTACAAGTTTTGGACTCTTTTTGTGTGGGAACAGTAGACGACAGCCTCGATCCTCTCAAGAATGCTTAAAGGTCCAATAGATCTCGAACTGAGCTTCCCGCTACGACCGAAGCGGATAGTGCCACGTGTCGAAGAAATTCTCGAGAAAACAAGTCTCGTACCTAGAATTAAAGATAAACCTGAGAACATAACCTTAATTAATCACTAAATCAAAAAACAAAATTATTACCTCAAACTCGAGCAGTCTTCGGTGGCTATCGGCCTAGTGCCTCTGTCTGTCCTGAGCCACACAAAGTCTCTATCTAATCTGCTTCACCTTATATACCTCATCTTCTACCTTCTCGGGTCTGAATAAGGCTCGCTCACCATGCTATCCCAAGATAATGGGGTATGACACCTCTGACTATACAAAGCTTCAAAATAAGTCATCTCAATACTGGCTTTATAGCTGTTATTGTATAAAAACTCTGCCAAATGGAGATAATCCTCCCAAAAGCTGCCAAAATCTAATACACAAGTCCGAAGCACGTCCTTGAAAGTCAGAATAGTTATTTTCGACTGTCCATCAGTCTGAGGGTGATAAGCGACACCTAATTTGAGCTGAGTGCCCAAACTAGTCTGTAAGCTCTTTTAGAAATGACAAGTGAATCTTCTATTTCGATTAGATACTATGTGTAGAAGCATGGAACTCATGGGCCCCCAAAAACAAAATACCCTACGTGTCGTAAATAGCATACGCCAGACATTAAGACTTAAATTGGCACATCAAGACAAATGGAAAAAGTAGACAGAAGTACAGAACAGAAGGATTTTCATTTATTGGAAATCTATTGTTTGCAAAAAATAAAAATAGTTTGATTTCTACAAACTCAAAAAGAGTACAAAAAGTAAAATTAATTTTTAGAGAAGTACAATTATAGGAATCTGATCAGAAGATGATTACTTTATCCCTTGGATGATGTGATATCGAAGACACGAGCCTCTGGAGGATGCAACACTACTTTAGCAAGAGATTATGGTCATTCGTAATGCTTTGAGACTGATTTGAAACTCTATTTATAGAGTTCTTTGAAATAACTGTTTAGCAGTTATTCTGGGTTGTGCACACTTCAGGTTGCACGCCTCCTGTTCAGTTGAACGAGCGGTTGTACTAACTGCTAGGGACGCGTGGCATTGTTTGATTAAGATGCGCGTGGTCGTGGGCAGTGTAGCGGACATATTCTATAAAGTTAGTAGCATGTACGCCACATCATTCTGCTATGGACATCAATTTGATCACCTTGCGTGAGCTTTATCAGGTTGCACGGGGGTGCAATGTAGCAACTTGCACGAGCGGTTGCACTAACTGCTGTGGATGCGTGACATCATTTGAGTGAGATGCGCATGGTCGTGAGCAATATAGTGAACATGTTCTGCGAAGTTAGTGACATGCGCGCCATGTCACCCTGCTCTGGATATCAACTAGATCATATTGCATATGCTTCATCAGGTTGTACGAGGGCGCAATGTAGCAACTTGCGCCTGAGTTCAACTGCATGCACCCTGACACGTTGTGCAAACTGCTAGCTGACCGAATCTTCTCAAGCGTCGTGTTGTGTGGGATTCAAACAAATTTTTCTTGATATACGTGCTGTCAATTGTCAGGCAATGATGATGCTGTTATAGTTTTTCGACAAAACTGCCACATGTCTTTCGCGTAACCTGAGATGGGCGCAACCTGATGTGGCGCAACTTGATGTAGACACAACCTGATATGGCACAACCTATTGATATAATGCATTTTGATGAGATGACTTTTGGGTGAGTAGCATAGCTTAATTTTTATCCTCTACAAGACCCCCTTCAAAGTTTTCGAAACTTGAAAAGACTTCAAAGTTTCAAAATACTTTAAATTAGAAATAACTGCGTCTAGGTTGCGCTAGTCAACTCAAGCCTGGTTCTTCAGCGCAAGTTACGCGGTTCAACCTCACTTGCAAAGCTATAAATAATCGTACCCTTTAGATTTTTCATTCTTCATCATCGTTTAGTATTCCTCAAAACACTATTTTTTCTCCTTCTTTCCGATCTTCGAGAGTTTCCTTCAACAACTGTCAATGGCCCCAAAGCGCTCTGCTGCTGAAAAGGGCAAGAATGTGGCCGAGTCCTCTATGCGAGCTCCGCCTTCGTCATGTCGAGAGATGACCAACCCGGCCATGGAGGGTAAGTATCTCACCATAGACCTGATTGTCGACCACCCTATTTAGGGTTTGGCCTGATTCTGTTATCATACAACTACTCTTTTTAGAGTTGGACACACCCCATAATTTGTGCCTCCTTTTTTAGGGTTTGGTTGCTGTCGACCCGTATTGTGCAGCATTTCAAAAAGTTGTGCTATCTTTTGGGCGCAACTTCGACATATTGTACGATAAGATGCGACACAACCTGATTACTTTGCATAGTCGCATAACCTAATGGTCATGTAACGCAAAAAGTCATGCACTCTTAATCAAAAAGATTATTAAGTGCTCGGTTCATTCCTAATAATGAATCTATTTATGGGACGCTCATTCCGAAACGCCTTTTCCTTTCTTCCTTCTTAAATGTTACCCGCCCATTTATGTGGAAGATGAAGAGTTGGCGGGGGCCGACCTTCACTGTATATATATAAGGGCATGAGGTTCAAACTCCATCTTTATTCACTCACATGGCATCCAAAGAGAACATGAAAAGGGAGGCAAACATCAATGGCAAAGCTTCTGAGGAGAATTCTAACTCTGCGCCTGCAGCGTATTTGCTGGAAGCTGATCTGTCCCTGAGGGCGGAGAACTTCCTAGACTATTTTGAACTGACCCCAACAGTCTTTACTCGTTCCAGTGGTGGGACATCGTCTTCCGAAGAGCGTGGCACATTGGAATAGAGGGAAGGGTTCCTTCGTTTGATGCACCGCTCGGAGATTCACAACATAGAGGAGTTAAGTGCTGCTTTACGTCAGACTAATGACGAAAACAAGGAGTGATGTGATATGAGAGCATCATTTTCCATAATGGCCATAGCGCCTACGTCTGTAGTATATGTCTTCTTTTTTTAAAATGAAAAAGTTTGGCTTTATTAAATCCTAGCGTGTTTGAGTTTTGTTGTGTAGCTGTTTAGACACATTCCACGCTTTAGATTTTGTTCGGTTTTAACAATACCAACTTCTGAACAACACATGGCGCCTCACATGTGATTTCAAATCTTTTGCGTTCTATTATTTTCGAAATATACGCCTAGGGACGCACATGACGTTCCAGCCTCAATTGTATATAAATAGAAAGAGAGCATTCACTGTATTCTCATCTTCTTTCTAATGTTTGCAGGGGACCGACTGACAAAACTCTCCAGAAGTGGTATCGGTGACCTTGGATGCTATGGAGCTGAACCACCTTGACACACACATCAGAAAGCTCAAAATTTTTCATGTTTAAAAGGGCTTCCTTGAGATGGTAGGAAGGGCCTTTATACATGAGAGTTTGATGGTAGAGACACAGAACTAGGAATCGTATCATAAGGGTGATCTCATTCCTACTTCTCACGAAGGGTCGTCGTTTCTCCACCAGTTGTATTGACAACAACTTGTCTTCGAGTTGCTATACTCTGTCGTTCTTCTCTCGTCTTTCTAAAAGAAAAGACTAGAGTTGATTCTGTTGCCTTGCTCGCTGCTTCAGGTCGAGTCGATAAGGAACTGGCACCAACAAGAAGATCCAAAGATGTAATAGACCTCCATTTGTTGTATCAGAATAAAAATCTGAGATGCAATAGGTTTTCGTTAAGATGTAACTATGTTTTTAAAGAAGGAATAAAGAATGATTTTTCTCTCCTTTATGATTTGATTTGATGTGATGATATAGAAAATAGAATTCAAAGGTAATGTGAATATGAACCCATTTTTTCTATTGGTGATCCGTAAATCAGCTGGGACTTAAAGACAGGATATCAGGGTTCCAAAAGACAGACTTGATGATTCGGATGGACTCCACTAGGGATTTTGAGTATTTATTATTCGTGGCTTCATGTCGTAAAATGAAAAAAGACAAAAAGATTGATGAATGAATAAGCATGCCTTTTTAAGGAAAGGTCGCTTAGGTTCTCGAGACAAATAATAAATAAAGACCTCTTCACAAGATGAAAGGAGATGAATGAACGAACATGCCTTTTCGAGGAAAGGTTGCTTCGGTTCCCGCGACAGACTGTTTTGGCCTTTCAGTCTATAAATAGTGTGAAATGTCTTGGAGAATGTTATCCACACCTATTCCTTCATTGCAAATGTCTTCCGAAGATGTACCTAACGAGGCCGAGATCATCCCGATAATCGAAGCTACTATCGACACTTCTTCTAACGAGCCTCCGCCGCCTACCCAGCCAGAAGTGGAAGAAAGCTCGGCTGTTCCTGAACAGAAGCATGACATTATTGCCAAACTGGTGGAACCTGGAAGTACTGTCGAAGAAGAAGCTCTGAGGAAAGCCGCGTGTGAATTATTGGTGTCATCCAACAATAATGTATTCGAGCTTCTTGCGAAATTTGTCTTCGATCAGGAGGGCTCTGGTCCTCGTTGATTTTATGTATTTCCTTCTGTTTGAACTATTGCAATAAAAAATGATTTTACTTACATCCTGATTCTCTGTGTTGATATCTCTTTGTCTTCAAACATGATATTTCTTGAGAAATTTGCCATTGATAGGCATCATGGCGACTCGACCATCCATACAAGTTAGTTGATAAGCTCCGTTTGAGAAAACTTTGCTTATAATGTAGGGTCCTTCCCACGTCGCTTCGAATTTGCCTTTGCTCATGTGCGTCATAGTCATAGGACGTCTGACGGTTAGAACTAGTTCTCCTTTTTGAAATGCTCGCACTTTAACTTTACGGTTGAAAGCTTTTGATAGACGGGCTTGGTATAGCTCAATATATTGTTGAGCTCGGAGCCGTTTCTCGTCAAGCGCTTCAAGCTCCTGAAGTCGAAGATGATCATTATTTTCTGTTGTGAGTTCATTGGCAATTGTAATCCTTAAGGAGGGGATTTGAATTTCCAATGGTAGGACAGCTTCATAACTATACACCAAGGATAAAGGTGTGCAACCAGTTGGAGTACATATAGTAGTGCGATAAGCCCATATACATTCTTTAAGCTTTTCACTCCAATTTCTTTTATTAGTATAAATGAATTTCTTGAGAAGCTTGATGATAGTTTTGTTAAATGCTTCAGCCAAACCGTTCGATGCAGGATTGTAGGTCGTAGAAGCAACATTGTTGATTCTGTTATCATCGAAACCCGAGTAAATTTTTGACAGATGAATTATGGTCCATTATCATGAATGATTCGTAGAGGAATGCCAAATCTGTATATCACATGATATTTGATGAAGTTGATGACGCTGCTAATCTTGACTTCAGATAAAGGTATGGCTTCCGCCCATTTTGAGAAGTAATCAGTTATAGCTAATATAAATCGTTCTTCTCTAGATGACGGTGGATTGATAGGACCAATGACATACATACCCCAAGCTTCAAAGGGCCATGATGCAGTAGTCGAATGAAGGAACTCCGACAGTTGATGGATGAAGTCTGCATGAATTTGACAGGCTCGATATTTTCTTGCATATTTAATGGCGTCTGATACCATAGTGGGCCAATAATAGCCCATACGCCGGATACGATCTTGTAACTTAGGACCAGGCTGATGTACACTACGTATCCCATCGTGGGCTTTACGTAGTATTTGTTTTGCTTCATCTCCCGTAAGATAGTGTAAGAGTAGACCATCAAATGTTCTTCGATAAAGGGTCTTAGAAGTATGATAATAATAAAATCAGAGTGATCGCCTACGAATTATTGAAACTTCTTTAGAATCTTCAGGTAAAATGTCATGTACCACAAAATCAATAAAAAAAGCACTCCAATCTTCACTAATGGTATTGACTTCAGTTGAATTGTTGAACTCAATATTTGAGTTATTCTCAATGCAAAATAACTCTCTATTAGTAACGGCAATCATCTGTTGCCTTTTACTGGGATTGCTAATACAGCTGCCAGATTAGCCAATGCATCAGCCTCCGTATTGCATGCCCGACATACATGTTCAATAAAAAAACCCTTGAATGATGTAGCCAGCCTAATTGTTGCTTCATGATATAGGATAAGATCTTGGTGCTGAACTTCATATGTGCCTCTAACCTGATTGACAATCAGTTTAGAATCTCCATATACTTCAAGATATTCAATATCTAATTATTTAACCTAGTGGAGACCAATGAGCAGAGCATTGTATTCAGCCACATTATTTGAACACGATTCATCTAAAGAATAAGCTCTTTGAATAGTTAACCCTTCTGGTGAGACGAGGACGATTCCAACTCCAGCGACAATGGCACCTTTTCGTTCGATTCTGGATGCACCATCAAAAGAATAGACGTTAGGTAAGAATTTCTTCTGAAATCATGTTGGATTCCAAAGTTTCATCTGGAATCTCATTGTAGAGTTTAGACGTTTCGGTAATTGGATGAGCTGCCAGAAAGTCAGCAAGAGCTTGACCTTTAACAGACTTTGAAGAACATAAACCATATCATATTGTGCTAACAACATGACCCATGTTGTAAGCCTAGAATTGAGTGTACTGGGCTACTTCATCAAGACCCGGAGAGGGTTAACTCTAGAAATAACATGAATAGTTTGGGCAGTGATATAATGTCTCATCTTTTGAACAGCAAACATCAAAGCTAGACATTCTTTTTCTACTGGGGTGTATCGATATTCAGCTCCAATTATTATACGGCTAAGATAATAGACAGCCTGTTCATGACCTTCTTTATTCTTCTGATCTAATAAAGCACCTAATGAATGGTCCATCGCTCGATCATACATCAGGAAGGGTATTCCTGAGACTGGATGCACTAGAACTGGAGAGTTCATCAAGTACCGCTTTATGTCTTCAAATGCTTGCTGACATTCTTTAGTCCAAATAAAAGACACACCTTTCTTCATGAGTTGAGTGAACGTTCTACAGCGTCCAAAGAGATTTGAGATGAATCTTTTGATATACGCAAGTCGTCTTTGGAATCCTCGTAGCTCTTTTAGGTTGCGTGGAGGACGCTTCTCTTGAATGGCTTTGATTTTCTCAGGGTCAACGTGTACACCTTTAGAGGTAATAACGAATCCAAGAAATTTGCCACTAGAGACTTCGAGGAATGACTTGGTGGGATTCATCTTGAGTTGATGCTGGCATTAGATCAAATGTAGTTCTCAAATCATGAATGTGGTCTTCCTTTAGACGACTTTTGACAGCAATATCGTCTACATAGCATTCAACTGTCTTTCGTAAATGATCACGGAAGATAGTACTAATCGCTGATAAGTTGAACCAGCATTTTTGTGACCAAATGCATGACAGTGTAGCAATAAACTCCAAGAGGAGTGCGAAAAGATGTATGTTTCTCATCTTCTGGATGTATTTTGATTTGATTATATCCTGAAAATCTATCCATAAAGACATTCGTTCAAATCTGTAAGTATTGTCGATCATAAGATCAGTGATTGGAAGAGGAAAATTCGTCCTTGGGACAAGCTTCATTAATGTCTCTGTAGTCGACGCAGACTCAGACCTTCCCTATTTTCTTCAAAACTAGGATAACTGGCTACCCAGTCTGGATGTTGTTCTTCTTTGACGAAGCCACATGCTATGAGCTTCTTGATTTCGGCTTCTATGGCGTCCATCATGTCAGGTCGAAATCGACGTTGTTGTTGCTTGACTGGCCTTACATTCGGCAGAATATTGAGTTTATGGGTAGCAATCTGGGGATCTAATCCGGGCATGTCTTAATAGCTCCAAGCGAATGCATCAATGTATTCCCTAATGAGCTGGATCAGTTCTTGTTTATCTAATTCAGGAAGGCTTTTGCTGACGAATATTGGTTTTGGGAAAGTTTCATCTCCAACATCGACTTGAACCAACTGATCTTTGGTAGGTTGCTCACATTGTTCGAAGCAAAGCTCCCATTGAGTATCCATCCTTTGTGTCCAAGGATCGGACTCATAGGCTTCGGCAAAGTCTTCGTCGTCTTTCAAGAACTCGGCAGTTACCATATTGGAAGATAGAGTCACTCGATAGACGTGTCTTACACTAGTGTCTAAATTCCATGAGACAGAATCAGAAGATTTAGATCGTTCTTCTTCATCGGATTCGGAGACTTCTGGAGTTAGAATTGGCGAAGTATAACCCAATCCCTACTTCATTTTGTTGTAATATTGTTGTGACTTTCCTTTTAGGGCAGGGATACATATAGGAGTTCGCCTTCCCTTACCACCATTGAGACCAGCTTTAAAATTATAGCCCATCTTTTGAACTATATCTTTTGATTGTTGACTATAAGGACATAGTTGAAGTCTTCCGTTATCTTGATTTTCTTTTTCACCATTGGGCGTGATCTTCTGCTCTGTTCCTTTACCAAAAAGTATAGGAAGTTCATCTTTCTTCCTGGAAGGAACTAAGAAGAAGGAGTCCTGTATTGGTTCGAGCAATACTTCGTCTTGGAGAGGTTGAACTGCTCCTATGGTAAGTGGTTCGAAGTTATCTTGCATTTCTAAATAACATCGAGTATAATAAAAAAATCAGTATAATGTAAAGGAGATACTACTTTATTGATTTGTACATCATCATTTACAATAGGATTCTTAGCCTTAACAGAAGGCTTAGTAAAGTTGATAACCAGAGGAGGAGAAAAATGATTTTTGGCCTTAATAGAAGGCTTAGGAAGGTTGATAACCAGAGGAGGAGAAGGAGAAGATTTGTTACGACGAAGGTCGATAACAAGAGGCTCAGAAGAGGTGAGCTCTCTTTGTTCCCTTTCTACAGCAGGAAGCTGTTTGTTATGAGAAAAAAGATGGATAGTCAATGCCTGAGAAGAAGAGGGACGAGTAGTACCTCCTTTGACAGGGATTATGAGAACATCTTTTGAAGTATCTTTCTGATCTTCCTCACTATCCATCGCTAATACAACCTTCATAAATTCTTCCTTGTACATCCGAGAATCAGTACAATATGCTTCAATGCCCCTGAAAGGATTTAGGTTAGCAACTTCCATTTGGACCTCTCCATTGATGTCTACATATTTGAAGCAATGGTATAGAGTGGATGGTACAATGTTATGCTCATGCAGAAAGGGTCTTCCCTGCAAGGCATTATAAGAGCCATGATTGTCGATTACGTAGAAAGTAGCCTTTGTACGAAAATTGCCTATTTGAACCTTTAGGAGGATCTTTTCCAAAGGTTCACTTCTTCCAGAATTAAATCCCAGGATTGTCGTGATGGTTGTTGAAAGATTATGTACAGGAATTTTTAAGGCATCTAGTAAAGTCTTTGGCATGATGCTGAGAGCAGACCCAGGGTCGATCAAGATGCGATCAACCTTCATAGTATCAATATATCCTGTAAAGTAGACGGGTCGATCATGACGATTATGTTCCAGCAATATATCATCTTGTGTCAATGTGATGTTGGGCATCTGCTCCAAAACACTATAACAATGAAAAAAGTTACAGGCTCCTCCTCTGGCTTCTTGAGGAGTGCTAGACAAGTATCAGCTTGTATCAAGGCTTCACAAAATGTCTCTCGAGTTTCTTTTGAGATACGTACTAGTTCAAAAATTGATAACCTTGCCGGGGTATTAGCCAGTTGAGCTAGTATATCAAAGTTATATGGCTTTTCGAGTCCTAAGAATGGAGTCTTTTTTAATACTTTGTCAAAGTAGACAGGCTGCTTTCCTTTGTCAGGTGTCGTTGGTTTGGTAGGAGTTGGTTCCACTGGAGGTGATAAAACTAGTAGAACATTGATAGCAGGAGAAGATGATACTGGAGGAGCCTCTGGAGCTAGAGCAAGGTTCTTCTGGCCTTCTAAATAATCTCTCAGGTAAATTCTTCTAGATCTGGTACCAGTTAAAGCCTCTTCCTCGGATAGAGGTTCAAAGGTTACCATATTGCAACTTTTTACATGGGTCTTCCTTCTGGAAGGTTTCTTTTGACAAGATGAAGAGTTCATCCTGTAACCCAAACCAACCCAAGATTGGTTATGTGAAAGGCATAAAGAAAGAGGTACAGAAGATCCTTTTCCATAATTCAAGCCAGGAGCCTTTTGTAGATCATATCCTATCTTTGTCATTAATTCACGAGACTGTGGACTATACAAATAGAAAGTTTGTTGATATTTGGCTTCTGGCTTTGACAATATTGTCTCAGAAAGGGAGAAAGAAGAAGGATCTGCAGCAGAAATAAAGGTAACAGTTAAAGGTGGAGGACAGTATTCACTCAATAAAGTTATATGATATGACTTGTATTTGGTTGCTTTCTTGGACTTTATGTCTGAAGAAGGTGCTTTAAAGTCAGCCACCAAATTAGGATGGATCCAGATAATCTTCCCTTTATCAGTAGACAGAGGAACAAAACCGTCAGTTCGGGCATGTAGGATATTAACAATCTTCAAAGTGGTTCTCGGGATGGAAATGACGCCGTCCTGCACAAGTTAAGCAAAAAAATTGCCAAAATGTAGAGAGACGACATTAGTTGTTACAGTCTTTTTGTCTTGTTGGAGAGTAATTGTGACAGAATTAACCATCTCCTGAATCTTGCCTTTAAGTACATAGCATGCTCGAGTCGGATGTTCGATAAATCTGTGGTAAACACAATATTTGGGATGGTTAGTTTTACCTACTTCATCTGGCCGTTTTACCTCTGGTAGTTGAAGTTTATTGCTCATGATCAGACAGTCAAAGATACTCATGACATCAACTTCATCAAAACAATATTCTTCTTTCGGACGTGGTGCCCTCTGTGGTGGTGTCTTTGGAGTATGTGTTGATTGACTTATGTTCACGGCTAGAGTTTCTTTGCCTTTGACATTGATAGCCAAAGTCTCTTTACTCTTGCGATTGTTCTGACGGCCACCATTATTAGGTGTAGCATGTTCATCTTTGTCAAAATTAGGCATCTGAATACCTAATTGTTTGAACTTGTCAGCACTTTCTTCTGCCGCTTTAGTATTCACTATGAATGAAGGCTAATCCTGGAACTGTGTCGATCTGGTCCACATACTGATTATAGGCAGCATGTTTGATTTGCAAGTGTCTTTAGTCAGAGCATCTGGAGTTCCAAGAGGTATTTTGAGTGCCTCACGGCAGAATCGTTCGATGAACCTTTCAATTGTTTTATTATGTTGCTGTTCAATTTTAATGAGAGCAGACATAGTCATGTCATTTGTTCCCTCATAAAATCGTTCCAGAAATATTTTTTTGAATCCAGAGAAAGGGGTTATACAACCATCCGACAAACTACGGTACCAGTCATAAGCTGCACCTGCTAAACATCCGACAAAAACCTTAGTAAGTAGAGCATCATTTGGCTGGAGTTGATCAGTCATTACCTCAAAGTTATTGAGGTACTGACTTCGCTATGTGCTGCCATCAAACAGCATAATAGTAGGGGGTTTATACTTAGGGGAAAATTAGACTTCCTTCCATTCTATGGGATAAGGCTTCTTAATCCCAAACTTCTGCAAGCAGTCTTTCTGTTTGAAAGCTTCAAATTGAGTACGTAAAAGTTTTGCGGCCTCATTGGTATCTCTCGTTGATTGTGGAGCAGTAGATTGATTTGATATGTTAGGAGGGGGTAGTGCATAATAAGTACCACCCCTAACACCAGATTGACTTAGAATAGCCTGTGCAGGTATGAAAGCGGTGTGAGGAGACTGTACCCCCAGATCAATATTGATGGGAGCTGGTGTTGTTACAGGTTCTTGAGTCAGAATCGAATTCACAACCAGTGGATCCGTATGTTGTGCCATAATCACAGCATGCATGTCTGTCATCATCTCAGCCATGTAACTAGCCTCTAAAGCAGCAATTCTCTGCTCTTGATTGTTAAAACTGGAAGTATCTTAATCTTCTATGACGACATAAGCAGTCACTTCTCTAGCCATTAAAGACGAGCTAGTGGAAAAGATGGTCCTTTCAAAACTTACACTATCAACAACAAAGTCATATAAGGAATCCCTCCAGAATAAGTGATATGGATGTCCTGTTGACTAAGAGAATCTTGGTTGGAATCAGGAAGGTTCCTTTCACCGATTGTTTCTTGGTCGGAAGGAAGATTCCTTTGACCGATTGTGTCTCAACTTCTTGATCTAGTATATTGGTATACTCCTTCGTCGGATTCATGAATTCGATCTAAGTATTGTTTACTGGGATTGCGGGATGCATTACGTCTCAGGCGTTTTCCACCCTAGTGCTTCGAGACGCCACGTTAACAGAGGCATACAAAAATTTATCTTTATCTTGTATCATCTGTTGAGGAACCTGAGAGTAATTCAGACGGTCAAAGACAGACCATTTATCTGATCGACAACAGCATTTGATAACTACCTCATGGTGATGGTTACAATGATGTTCTTGGGAATGCATTGGATGAGACGGATTTGGGATCTTCCATTTCTGTTTAAGAACTTCACGGAGATCGGTTACAACATCAGGATGAGAAGAGGTCGAAGTAATATATTCTTTAATGATATTAGGAATATGATTCCTATTCTTGAGATGTCTTGTTCCCTGAGTATACAAGGAAGTGCTGAGTTGATTAGCATAGGTAAAGGGATGCTTAACTTCAGAAGTCTGCTTCTAGCACAAGTTAACTACTGGCGCAGTATGTTTGCATCTTGCTGAAGTAGGTGTTGACTGGCGCATGTTGAGATAGGTGCGTAGGTCAGATAGATCTACTGCTTGTATATCAGTCTGAAATACTAGTAGTTTACCCTGCTTGGATCTTGAGATGAGCAGGATAGGAAGATCCGTAGTTGTATTTTTGGGATTTGGTAGAATTCCTTTTTGTGTTACGCAACATGTTCTTATGTGCTTGCTCTGGCGCAATTAAGTGACAGAAATCTCAGTTTGAACAGAACTCACTTTCTTAGTAGAGATTTGATTGTTTCTGTTCAGAGGAGTAGAGTTCCTACACAAAAGAGTTTTTGCACTGAGTGGCGCATGAGCACCACCAAAGATACTTTCTACCGAGTCAAGGACTGGAGAAGATGAGGGAGTAGCCAAAAGGCATTTCCCTTTGTTTTGTGATTGAAAGGCCATAAGCGCAGGTTGAGGAAAGGCCAAAGGGCGCTTCTCTTTGTTCTGTTTAACACTTCCACTAGATAGGTTCTTGCCCGAGTTCAGAACTGAGAAAGATGAGGGAGTAGCCAAAATGGGTTTCCCTTTGTTCAGAGCCGAAGAAGCAGTAGGCGTGGGTTGCGTAGGAATTCTGGTTGATGGAGAAGCATTCTGCGCAAGTTATACAAGAATTTTGTTTGGTCGAGAGACAGGCTGCGCAAGTTGCACAGGAACCATGGTTGGCCGAGAAACAGGCTGCACAACTTGTGCAGGAGCCATGGTTGGCTGAGAGACAGGCTGCACAAGTTACACAAGAGCCATGATTGGCCGAGAGACAGGCTGCATAAGTTGTGCAAGAGCCATGGTTGGCCGAGAGACAGGCTGTACAAGTTATGCAGGAGCCATAGTTGGCCGAGAAAACTTGGGAGTCCACATAGTGCGCCCTTTGCTTTTAGCAGCAATGGCGGTGCGCTTGGTATCTCCAGCACTGATTATTGCCTCGTAAGCGGTTTGGTCGACTTGAATGACCAAAGTCTTCTGCATCTTGCCGATCGACGCGGTATCACATTGAGCTATCACTTTTTCGTCAGAGGATAAAGTCTTCCCCAGCAGAGTCACTATTTTGTTTGCAAAAAACAAAAGAAGTTTGACTTCTACAAATTGAGAAAGAGTACAAAAAGTATAATTGATTTCTAGGGAAGTACAACTATAGAAATCTGATTAGAAGATGATCACTTTATTCCTTGGACGATGTGATATCGAAGACACGAGCCTCTGAAGGATGCAACAGCACTTTAGCAGAAGATTATAATCATTCGTGATGCTTTGAGACTGATTTGAAGCTCCATTTATAGAGTTCTTTGAAATAAATATTTAGCAGTTATTCTGGGTTGCGTGCACTTCAGGTTGCGCGCCTCTGTTCACTTGTACGAGCGGTTGCACTAACTGTTTGGGACACATGGCATCGTTTGAGTGAGATGCGCATGGTCATGGACAGTGTAGCAGACACGTTCTATGAAGTTAGTGGCATGTGCGCCACATCATCCTGCTCTGGACATCAATTTGATCACCTTGTGCGACCTTTATCAGGTTGCACGGGGGCACAATATAGCAACTTGTGCGAGCGATTACACTAACTGTTGTGGATGCGTGGCATCATTTGAGTGAGATACGCATGGTCGTGAGCAATGTAGTAAACACGTTCTACGAAGTTAGTGACATACGCGCCATGTCACCCTACTCTAGATATCAACTCGATCATATTACGCAAGCTTCATCAAGTTGTACGGAGGCACAATGTAGCAACTTGTGCCTGAGTTCAACCTCGTTCACCCTGACATATTGTACAAACTGCTAGCTGACTAAATCTTCTCGAGCGTCGTGTTATGCGAGATTCGAACAAATTTTTCTTGATATACGTGTTGTTAGTTGTCAGGCAATGATGATGCTGTTATAGTCTTTCAAAGAAACTGCCACGTGTCTCTCGTACAACCTGAGGTTGGCGCAACCTGAGATGGGTGCAACCTGATGTGGCACAACTTGATGTAGGCGCAACCTGATATAGCGCAACCTATTGATATGATGCATTTTGATGAGATGACTTCTGGGTAAGTAATAGATTTTCCTTGATATAGGTATTGTCAGTTGTCAGGCAATGATGATGCTGTTATAGTCTTTCGAAGAAACTACCACATGTCTCTCGCGCAACCTGTGGTTGGCGTAACCTGAGATGGGCGCAACCTGATGTAGCTCAACTTGATGTAGGCCCAACCTGATATGGCGCAACTGATATGATGCATTTTGATGAGATGACTTCTGGGTGAGTAGCATAGCTTAATTTTTAGCCTATATATCTATTACAAAAGATTTTCTTTTATCTGAAATCTATTACAAAATAATTTCATTCATTGGAAATCTATTACAAAGGATTCTCATTCATTATAAATCTATTACATAAACAAGTCCTATCCTAGGGCGCAGCACTTCCTCTGTAACTGATGGCATAGGCGTGTTATTTGACCTTATCTTTCGCCATATGGATGAGACTCTTTTTAAAGGCGCAGTCAGCGTAGGCACACCACTTAACCTTGTCTTCTACCATATGGATTAGTTGTTGGCAGAAGACATAGGCAACAAGGGCGCACCACTTGACCTTATCTTCCATATGAATCAGCCACTGGCAGAAGGTGCAGGATGCATGGGCGCACCACTTTACCTTATCTTCGGCCATATGAATGGGCCCAAGACAGTAAGCACAGCTCTCCTATACATGTCCCTACTTAGCTCGTCTAGAATGGCAATCAATCCAAATCCAGTATCTTGACCCTCAAAGCATAACACAGTCAAGATATTATTTTGGTTCAAGCTACATCTCCAAACGCTTAATGATATCTCAAATCTGTGAAGGAGTTCTTTGTTAATACTACCACTTCTTGGAATAGGAGATCTACAACCAATAGCAGACTTATGTGCAAAAGGAGGCTCACAGCCATCCGAGGCTAAGTCGGGGTCGAACATGAAGGAGGAATACAAAGAAAGAACGAGCAAAGTCATTGGTTCACAAGAGCTTCTATTTATAGGCAGCAACATAACCCTGCGCCTATGCCAAGTGGGAGTCGGTCAAAGAACTCCGGGATTAACGTGATAAATCTTGTATTAATGACAATGAACCTGTCGCCCCTGTAATTAATGTGATGATTCACACATTTATGGCAATGAACTTGCCACCTCGATATCAGTCTAAGTCAACATTTCGAGCCCCATGCCACACGTAGAGGCAACACTTAAGAAAAAGTTGACCAAATTCAATGAGCTAAAGGCCACTACGCCGGCAAGGCCACTACGCCCTAATTAACAAAGAGCTATAGCCACGCATCAAAATGGCTATGCCATCTGATCAGCTATGAGCTTGAAGTGGCTACGCCCTGTTACCTGTTACACCTAAACATCCCTTCAATTAAGGTATATTTAATGCATTCTGATTGCAAGTCTGAGTTTCCTGTCAAACACTTCGAACAGAGTGCAAGCACGTTTTGATAACGACAACACAAGAAACGAAGAGACGTTCACCACTACGACGAATGGTTGGCGTAGGCATAGCCCAAACCTACGCCACTAAAATCTAAGAACGCTTCGAAGACCGAGCTGACAGCTTACATTATCCTAATGATTAAAGTTATGGCAGAAACAACTGTGCAGTGCCATGTGGACTCTTTTCCCATGCCAAAGCAGTTCATAAAGCCAAGTTCTGTTGTAGGGTCATCCCTATGCCTACAAGTCATCTTGCTCCTACAACAGAGGATCTCACATGCTAAGTTCAGTTCAACCTAGACTTTTCATGGCGTAGGGTCCTCTTCTATTTCAATAGACCAAGATCTTTGGGGTATTGCACATGCGCTATGTGTCATTTGACCCAATCGTGCTCATGAACGGGTGCCAATCATCCAAGATCTCAATAATAGGCGAATCTAAACAACTGCCACGTATCGGCTCATCTGCAGTCCAACAGTATAGTTACAACCGATTCAGTCCTACTATCATGCGCATCGTCCCTGCACCTAACAGATCACGCGCGTAGCGTCCCTACGTGCATAAGCAGATCATTCCATAAATCAACTATAAATAGAAGGATCATTCCTTTGTTTAAATACAGTGCATTACCCACAAAGGCAAATATTCTGAGAGTAAGAGCACACTTCAGAGAGCCAAATTATCGTCCTCCTTGCAAATCAAACAGGAACTTGCAATTTTCTCTCGATCATCGTTGGATCATCAATGGAGTAAAGGAAGCAGTATTCAATCTCCAACGTCATAAGTTCCCAGAAAAATTATACCTAAGAAGATCCTATTAAGGGTCATCCATTGCACTTCTTTCGTTTGTTTATACAAGTTCAATTCCAAACTTTTCTATGGAAAATAAGCCGGCAACTCTGCTGGGGACTTCCTTCTCCTCTAACGAGAAGGTAGTGACTCAATATGATGATAACAAGCTCAGATCTTTTCAAAAGATGCTGGTCGTTAGCTTCGACCAACAAGCTTATGAGGAATTTCTCTCAAAAGAAAGCACGAGTCCTACGAAGCGGATATCAAAGTCGATAAAGACTCGCCGAATTTGGGTGCCCAAGTATACTATGCCATGTACCGACGCCAAGGAGACTGCACCGAGGTACTACAGAACCAGGACGTACAATCCTTGCCCACGCTGCATCTTCTCACTTTAACTTAGGCAGCAAGGCCACCGCCACCTCTCAAGTGGCGCATGGGTATGGAAAGCGAGGCACTGGCCACAAGTCTAAGTCTACCTACGCCCTGTCCAAGGGATTGAGGAAGAAGAACAAGGACGCATCTACCCGCCCGCGTAGAGAGTCTACTGTGGCCAGAAAGACTTATGTCTTTGATAGGATCACTTGCCATCTTGGCAAGGAAAAATTAGACTCTGAGTACTACATGCCTTCGTGGGCTAGTACAAAGAAGTCGAAGGCAGTACGAGCCCCACACGCTCATTGTGCTATGCCAATATTAAGCTAGAAATACGCATTGACATTCACACGTACTAATGGTAAATTGTATAAGACTGACTTAGGTGCGTCTGCGCCCAGAATGGGTCAGTCATCAAAGTCCTCCTGCCACTTGGGTACAGATCATGCACATGAACCAAGCCAGGGGCAAACATTGTGATAGGCCCATACGCTCAGCCTAACAGGGCAGAAGTTGGCCTCCCTCACAAAGCTTCCACTTATAACCACCACTTTTCCAGAAGAGGGATAATTTTTTACTTTTCTTATTTCTTGTTACTATGGTGAATTGAGATTATATTTTAATGATAAATTTATTTTACAAATTAGTCATTATATTTTTGGATTAATTATCTATAATATTGGATATAGTGCATATGTTTTTATTGAATATGATTAGTGGTTATCCATTAGTTAGAATAGTTATTAGTGACCCTATTGAAGCTAATTAATGAGATCAGACAAATATCAAATCCCATTTTTATTGGACTCTAATTAGCCCTAGTTAGCTAGCAAGATTAAATGGAATATAGGCTAAATATCTAATTGGATAGAAAGGCCTTTTCCTAAAACTGGTCATGACACATAGAGGGACCTTATGGACATTTCAAACTAGCCCAAAAACCTAAACCTACCTATTTTGGATAGCCAACACATTCTCCCTAGCCTATAACAAACATAACTTCTTTGTCTTCTTCATCTTTCCTTTTGAAACCCTAACCCTAATTTAGAAGTTCTTTCCCAAATTGTTCTAACCCTCAAAATTCCTCCAAATCAGCCCAAATTGGTCTCATTCTCTTCCCCTTGGAGAGTTGTGGGATTTAGAAGCAAGGCTTGGAAGGTTGGAGCACATGGAGCTTGAGGAGTTTTGGATCTTTGAGCTTTTTCATTGGAAATCCATCTTCCAGTAGGTAAAATGCATTCTAAACCCTTTATTTCATAGTAAATAGTATAGAGGCAACAATTAGGGACCCCCATGTATTAGGGTTACCAATGGTGAGGAGTTTTAACTCTTTTCTTTCCATTTAGAGACTTTTCCTTTGTATTTGACCCAATTTGGGGGGGGGGGGGAAATCTGAGAATAGCATTTCTAGGGTTTGTGAATAGATTTGTTAGGTCATAGTTATGATTTAATAATTATGATTTAGAACATAGGGGTATGCCTTGGGTCAAGTTTGGATCTATTTGGAGTGTGTATCATGGACATATCACAACGTATTCTGATACGTACACCAAATGTTTGACAAAATGACCAAAAGAGCACTCAATACTCTAAATTCAGTTTTGATCCTTGTTTAGATGTGTATTGATATAGGTTAGCTTTTGTGAGCCTATCTAGTGAAATAGAAATGAATTTGATGTGGTTATATTTGATTGGGGGCTTGGTGAGCTATAAGCACTGTTTGTATTCATTTTGGACTGTTGTATACATGTGTGGACTGTTTTGTGTTCAAGATGATTATTGTAATATGAAATCAGTCCTATATATCAGTGGACTAACCTTATATCAGTTCTTGTATACTTTATTCACCTACATGTTGTTGTCCCATTCTTTACCAATTGTATCAGTCCATTGTATCAGTTATGAGAGTTATGTTTCAGTCTCATTTCTTTCATTTGTTCAGTCTTTTCCAATAGGACCAGTCCTATATTTACTACTTCAGTCAACTGTTAGATGTGTATTAGTCAATGGTGAATAGAGGAGTTACCTCAGCCTTTGATGTTCAGTCTCATACTCACAAATGTATCAGTCTATAGAAGATAGGCTCGGGTTAGCAGGGGCTTGGGACAGGAAGTGAAGAACAGCAGTAGATAGGAAGAGAGAGACTGGTGCCCAGTTTGACAGCAAGTTTTGGAGGTATGGGTCAGTGCAGATCTGTAGTAAGAGTTGTCCACTGCACAGCAACCAGTGGGGCAGGGGATTTGCGTTCGACAGTAGCTTAATGATGAAGGGAATGATATGAAGAGGGCTTGGTATATTGAGACTTTGTGACAGCAACTGAGGAAGGGAGGCCTTGATACATTTTATTTGCTAACTGATGAGTGAGTAACTAACTGAGTTCATCCATTTTGTTAGCAGTCCATATTGAGGACATTCAGACTTTCAAAGCTTATCGTCCTGATTTACGAGCATTCTTTTGATGTAAACTTTGGTATATATGTTTAGGTATGAATCCATATATGAGAATGTGTATATATATATATATATATATATATATATATATATGTGTGTGTGTGTGTGTGTGTGTGTGTGTGTGTGTGTGTGTGTGTGTGTGTGTGTGTCTGTAATAGGACAGTAGCATAGAAGAGAGTTGTATGAGTGTTTGAAATTCCTTTGAACTTGTGTGACAGTGTCATAGGGAGATAGAAAAGGGAATAAGAGTGCTAGAGAGGGATTAGAGAGTCCCATAGATAGGTAGGACTGTGAGGGAGTTAATTCCCTGAGTACACAGTAGAAGGGGATCACTAGAGGGTAGGCAAGGGCAGACAAGGGTGCCTCTCCCTTGGCAGGGCATTAAAATAAAATAGGTATATAGGTCAGAAGTCACTGTTATGATGCAAGGAAAGTCATGAAAGGGAATAGGAGGGGAAAAGAAACTAATACTGTTATATATGTTTGTGTGTGATTGAAGGGGGGTGAAGTTAGAGAAATAGCAGCAGTGCATGCCAAGTTGGTTCGATCATTAGCAGTGGCTAACTGCTATAGAAGAGCAGCAGTGGCAGTAGTGAAATGAGGGGGGCTATTTGCATCAGTCCTAAGTAAAGGGTTTAGCAGCATATGACAGCATACTAAGGGGGAAAACTAAGTAGTAGTAGAATCCTAGAGAGGGAATATGCTCGGGTAGAAGGAGTTAAGTATCAGTAGCAATAGAACACAATAAAGGTATGATAGAAGTAGGAAGCAGAGAGGGTTTTGTCAGTAGCAGTAATATCTAGAGGAGAGGTTACTCATGTACCAAGTCTTTAGTCTTTAGGCCTATAGGTTATTTGTCAGTTGGATTGGAAGAGGGTATAGGCTCGAGCATAGGATAAGAGCATTTGCACTATACTTATATACATGTATCAGTCATATGGAGTTGTTGTATCAGCCTCATGAAGGTGGATTGATATTCCTATATATATATATATATATATATATATATATATATATATATATATATATATATATATATATATATTTATATTTATATTTATATATATTATATATATATATATATATATATATATATATATATATATATATATATATATATATATATATATATATTTTATATATATATATATATATATATATTATATATATATATATATTTATATAGTTATATAGTTATATAGGAAAGTGTATTAGTCACCTAGTTTAATAGGTATCAATCATAGTAATTTATTGCATCAATTAAATAGTTGGTATAGAAGTATATGACAAGTAGGACTGAATGCCTAAGGAGGAAAGGAGGTGCGGCTATGAAACAATAGTTGTAGTTATAGCAGTAGTGTCCATATAAGAGGAGGGAAAGAAGGCAGTAGGCATGTATATATAAATAGTGAATATGAAGTGCAAGTGTATGTGAGGTTAACATGTACAGGAGTCAATATTAGGGTGGTTAACAGTTAGAGGCTTAGATATATTAATGGTTAGATAGGTAAGAATGAATAGTGGCTGCCTAGTATCCAAGGTAAGATGGGATAAGGCTAATGCATATGATATTGGGGTAATAGGCTAAGGTATAGTATTTAGAGCCTAATGCATATACATATATAAGGAATGTATATATATGAATATGTGGCTATGTATAAAGGCATGGTAAGGGACAAAAGCCAAGGTATAGGTAGGATACATAGATACTTGGGTAGTTTGGCTAGTATTGACCATGTTGACTAGCATTGACCTAGTTTGATTTCCAAGACCTAGAAAATACCTAGAAGCATATAATTAATGTATTTAAATAAATTGTTTACTCTAGAATACCAAGTAACTCTATATATCTCATATATAGGTTTGTGTGACATCAGTTTGGACCTCGATCCACATTTACTGCTCAGGTCCGCAGTCGAGTACATTCTCTGATAGTTTTCATTATCTGATGATTATTATGATTCAGCTTCTAGTATAGTATTACCTGATTCTCGGACACAATACGGATTGGTATTTATGGATTCATTTACTTGCAACACATGTATTATACTTGTCCGGTCTCTATTTCTGGATCACTCACTAGAACCACCTACTGGAATCACCTACTAGTAATACTTACTTTTTGGCTGGACTTGTATTTGATTTACGTGTCGGGATATGGATTCACTGATTCTAGTTGGGGTAGAGAAATACTCGACTAAACATGTAAACATTTCTAAACATGCTGGAATAACCCTACTGGTCTAATCTAGAAAGATAGCCGTCGTACGCTTGCCAAGTGTGCAATATGTCATATTTATCCCCTAGCCGTTTACATCTAGAAAGCGGTATTTCAAAACACACTGGTTTAGTGCTCTCTATTGTATTCACATTTTACTTACTAGACTCACGTTATACTGGCTGGACTCATATCACATCTGTTCTGGTCTAGTTATCTTTATTTACAGTCTTTATTGCCATGTTCTTCTAGTTCACCATATTTACTTTCCTTGTACTTTAGTTAGCTATTATTCAATTTCATTTCCTGACTCATTCTTCCCATTATCATCAAATGTTACTTACTATAACCATTTTATAGTCTTTGTCATTTAATTGGAATTGCTAGAAGAGATGTGCTTGTTCTATCCTGACTGGATATATTTTTTCAGATGACTGTTCATGGGACTTGTATCCCATATTCTACGGATCCAAGGAGGGAATAGCAACAATGGGTCATGATACTCAGGAGTAATTACTAAGAGGCTTAGTTACTATTATAACCTTATTATAGATTCACTGTTAGAAATCTTGGCATATATAATTGAGATTTTGTTAGTACATTTGAGATTTGAATTTTTTCTATTGTCTTTAGAAGATGTTGATGTTTTAAACTTTATAGTTGATTAAACTTCTTTGATATCTTATCGTGCTTTAGATTGTGATTGAGTATTTAGTATTATCATTATACTTGTCCTCCTCCATTTGGAATCGAGATCTATGACAGGTACACTATATCATTGTGTGAGATAGATAATTAGTGATCTAGACAACGTTATATCATCGATATTGTGGCATAGGCTGGGCGTTGTTCACTACACGTACCCCAATACCGGGTGCCGGTCATGACAGGTTTTTAGTAGTGGCTCATGCCGATCGAAATTCACATTAGTATGATATTGTGGTAGTACAAAGGTCTAGTTGTACTACTGCGAGCCTACGACAAGGGATAAGAAATAGGCTATAGGATGAAAGGATACTCAATCACAAGTAGGAATTCCAATAGATTTGAATCTACTTACACTTGTTCAAATCTGAATAATCTAATTTCATATATGTCCTTCTTTAATAATATCTTCCCTTGCTATGTATTGACTTCTTGTTTAATATGTCTTCAGGATGCTGACGTAGACCCCATCATATCATTCGGTTCCAGCGATGGCCACCAAGAGGTCGGCCACCACTCATCCGATTTATCAAACTGTTGGGATTGCTCTACTTCTTATTTTTGCTCATGTAGGAGTATCCGTGCTTTTGGGGGTCCTCCTCCACCTATTCTGAGGACTACCTCAGTCATTTCTGATGTTCTTCAGCCTCCACCACGACCTCCTGCTCTGGTGGATGCCACATAATTGTTTGTGCTATTCATAGAGATGATGGACGCTCAACATCGTCAGTCAGACGTCATGAGGCATGGCATAGAGAATGCTTATCAGGTGGCCATGACGGTAGTAGAGAAGGTGACTCAGGTCCAGCTACCGGGAGGTCATGCTCAGCCTCTAAGGCCGGGCACTACTATCGATTTTCAGTGGATGAGGCTGTCACGATCTGCACCCAGTTTAGAGGCACGAGTACGTGGGTACGTCCAGCCTACGCCGCAGTATCAGCGGTAGAATGCTGTATAGGTTGTTTTTAATATCTAACATCTAACAGATATGGAATAATCTGTCATCACCGCACAGAGGAATAATATATCATCTAGAACATAAACTTAAACACAGACATCTAAAGAAGATGATAGCACGAATAGAAAGAAGATGAAATAATGAAATAAAGTTTAATGTCATAAGTCAAATACAACCGAGTCTAAAAGTCTATAAATAAGTACATAACCTGAATACTATAACAAGTCTCAAAAATATCTAGACTGGAGACAGATCCAACAATAGTGATACTATCTAACTAACACCCACCTAGGAAGGCTATGCTACTCTGCCGGGGAATCAACTCCTTAGTTCTCCAGAGCATAGTAATAAGTAGGACGTGTATCCACGAGCTCATCAACTGAAAAATATATCCAGTCAGGAATGGAATGAGCACATCTTCTCTAGCAGTTCTAAATAAATGACAAAAACTATAAAGCAGTTATAGCAAGTAATACTTGATAAATTTGAAAAGATTGAGATAGGAAATGAAATAGAACAACAGTTTAACAAAAGAACAAGGAAAGTAAATACAGTGAATCAGAAGAGCATGGCAATGAAGACTGTAAATAGAGATAACTGAACTAGAATAGAGATAATGTGAGTCCAGGCAGTATAACATGAGTCAAATATGAATCAAATACATGACACTAATCTAGTGTGTTTTTAAATACCGCTTTCAACCTGTAAACTGATAGGGGTAAATACGTCACATCGCACACTTGGCAAGCGTGCGACGGCTATCTTTCCAGATTAGACCAATAGTGAATACGACACGTCGCGCTTGGCCTAGCAGCGATGGCTATCTTTCCAGTAGGGGTGGTTCCAGTATGATTGTGAAAGTTTACATGTATATTAGAGTATTTTCCTGCCCCGACTAGTACAAATGAATCCATATCCCAACGTAAATAGAGTACAAGTCTAACCAAAAAGTAACTAGTACTAGTAGGTGGTTCTAGTGAGTGGTTCCAGTAGTAGGGGACAGAAAAGTTTAATACATGTGTCGCAAGTGAACGAATTCAGAATACCAATCCGTGTTGTGACATAGAATCAAATAGAACTATACTAAAAGCTAAATCATAATAATTATCAAATAAATAAAAACTATCAGAGAATGTACTTGTCTGATATCCTAAGCAACGACTGAAAATCGATGTCCAAACCAATGTCACAAAGACCTAATCTACAGTAAACAATATATTTAAGTATATTAATTATATGCTTCTAGGCCTTTTCTAGGTCATGGAAGACAAACTAGGTCTAAGATAGTCAAACTAGGTCATACTAGTCTCTATAATCATTATTTCTAGTAATATGAATTACAAGTTGCAGGTTTTTAAAATATCAAGTTTGTACCTCGTTGTTCGTACATCAAAATCTACGACACGCAAATCGAGACAAGACGATCAACCGTAACATTAACAATCTTAGCTTAGCAATCCACATAGTCATATTTTTAATTTTAGCGATGTGAAATCATTGGAATCGACTGATCTTAATTTCGATATTGCAAGGATTTTGAAATACGAACATAAAAAAGAATTGATTATAACTATTGGTGATACATAAATGAAAAATCTACAGACGTCGTCGGATTATGAATGAAACGACACCAACGTGTCAAAATGGTCAAATTAGCTAGGATAGCCTACCCATAAGTCCAATTTGGACAAAGGGGGAAAATGGTAATTTTGGGTCAAATTAATGTCCGCTGTTGGACCCACTTTGTACCGAAAAACATACTAGGATAAAAGTATACTAAACCTAGCAAATTATATGTCCACGCATCCAGAATTATGACATAAACCGAACAGTATATCTAAAATTGGATTCCAATGAGCCGATCTCAAAATGACCCGTTGACCCGGACATTGGGATCGAGTTTGCACCGAAATGCGTATCGGGGCCCATGTCCTCCAAACTCAGCAAATTATATATGAAATTTTGCCAAAACGACACCACGAGTCCACTGGTGGCATCAAAATTGGGACTCGGAGTCCCGGGTTCAAAACTAAAAATTTACAAGTTGGAAATTACGGGTTCGAGAGGCCAACTTTGGCGTCGATTTCAACCAACCGAACGACGTCCTAAGAAGCTGAAACTTTAATCGCACGAAGGTGGTTATAATGCAATCTAAATGGTCAACTTAGTGGCTAGTTTTGATCTATCAAACGATCAAACTAATAGTTAAAACTTTAGGGGAGCGAAGAAGTATATACCGAGATTGGGGCGGAAGAAACGGATCGACGATCCAATGGTCGAATTGTCCAGAAAATGCACGCTAAGTCGCTATCACGAGACGTACATTCTACTTTTGAAATCGTGCGTTACGGCAGGATTTCGACTCTAAAGTCGAAATCGACACTTGTGATCGCCGAGGAGAGTGTGGTCGTGCCTAGATAGGACACTGTGGTCGCTGAGGCATGCAGGAGTCACGCGACGACGATTGGCCGCCATCATCGCGCTCGCTGCTACTGCCACACGTGGGCATATAGCGCAGGTGGGTGCTGCCACAGGTTGTAGGGTCCGTACGGGGTTGCGTATGGCCTGTCGCAGACGGCTGTGACTCTTGGACGGTTGTCGGTACAAGAGTGGTCATACGGTGGTGCGACCATCCGTAGCAACAACTTCCTTATTACAGCGTGCGTACGTAGGCAGCACACAGTCGACCGACCATGTAGGGGTGCACGTACGACTTCACAAGGAGGTCATGGCATGTTGGCTCGCTAGTGTCTCGTCTCGGGTGGTGAATACGGCTGTCCTAGTTGGTGATAGGGCCTCTGGAGTATGGCAGTAACAATGCTAGTAGCAGTAGCTACAGCAAGAAGAAGAGGAAGAAGAAGATGATGTGGTAAGAGAAGAAGAATGCTGGGAGGGGGAGTTGATTGTGTGTAATTTAATTCAATAAGGAAAGAAGGCTGTGGGTTCTTCTTAAGAATATGAGATGTGGGTGAGGGTGTACTTAGGACTTTTAGTTCTCCTCAATGTGTGGCTCAGATTAAATCGGGCAAATAATGGGTAGAGATGGATTGCATCAATGGTTGTCAATATTCTATTAGAGAGAAATATTACATTATAGGGTTTCGGTTGAAAGGTCTGTTTAGCTACAAAAGTTATGCTAAATACAGTCCTGCCACTTGTCTTCTTCCTAGAATTATTATCACTACCTTTACATATTATTTCCTATTACCCTAATTATTATCGATATCACATTGACCAACAACTTATTGATTTCTAAAAAACATTAGCCTACTAACATAACTATTAGTAATGATAACCTAATCAATATATCCAATAAGCTCATCATTTCAATAATCCTTGAAAATCTATTAGCATTAAATAAAAATAATAATATTGATAATAATAATTTCATATCCTTTATATAAAATATCATCCTCGACCTATGATTTACAATAGCCACTAAAAGAAAATGAAATACGGAACATGAGTTTATAGTTGAGGGGGAAATAAGGATTTCATGTTTGATTTTGGTTGTCTGGTGTTTGGTTAGGTCAGGTTTGGGCTTGGAGCGATTATGACTATGATTTAAGTCATTTATGATCATTGATAAAATAATAGCGTATGAGAGCTCAGTTGGATGTCACACAAGTGGCATGCATGTTGTAGGCTCAAAATAGCTCAAAACCATATATTGGGTCGATTAGGTTGGATCAATGTCGAGCCCCGAAACTAACTTGGAAGTATGGTCAAGTTTTACGGTAGTTGGTCAAATGGCCTAAATTGATCAAAAAATTGTGCGATGCAAAAATAATACAAGAGAATAAGTTTGAGTGGGACATCATATACCAAAACAAAGATAATCTTGTCTACTATAAAACTCATAAAGGAAGTTTTGAGAGATTGACATCTCTGACACTCCAAAAATCAAAGTCACAAAAAAATACATTTAATAATCAAAACTAATTATAATAAAATTATTTATGGAAATGAGTTTAGGGGGCTTACAGAGGCCCAAGTATTTTTGCGGTACGGAGGGTATCACTACTAAAATGAGGTAAATTAGCGACGTCATTATACGTCGCTAATAATGGAAAATACGTCGCTAATCATAATTAGCGATGACTTTAGCAACGAAAAATGAAGGTCGCTTTTAAGCTAGTCGCAGATGCCACATTCGTCGCCCTACGTCGCTATTTGCGATGTCACCGCCGTGTCGCTGGGTCGTCATAAAGTTAGCGACGGAGAGCGACAAAAACTTTACGTCGCAAAATTAGCGATGTAGTGCGACTACTTAGCGACGTTTAGTTCTATTTACGTGATGACATGGCATGCCTGCCACGTCAGCAAGGTGGTGACGTACAGCGTCGTAACGCCACTAATTAGCGATGTATAGCGACGTCCCGTATCCGTCGCTATATGTCACTATCCGTCGTAGAATACTGAAAAAAAAAATTAAAAAAATATAATGTGTATTTTAGTTATGCTGTGTGTTTGTGTTTACAATGTGTGTGAAGTGCAGTGTTCGAACCATCGACAGTTTCGCTTACTGTTCTATGTTTTATCTTGGATAGAAAGAGCAACAGTTCAGGGTGCACTTTTCAGAGCTTCCTCTTCACATCCTTCACCTTCTCGGGATCCTATACGACGTCCCGAGAGAGTGAAGGATGTAAAAATAAAGCTCTCAGAAGTACACCCTTAACAGTTGCTCTTTCTGTCCAAGATAAAACATACAACAGTAATCGAAACTATCGATGGTTCCAAACACTGTATTTCACATACACTGTAAATACAGACACACATCATTACAAAAATATATATTATATTTTTTTAAAATTTGGGCAGCACCTCCTTTGTATATCAGATCATCGCTTATAATCCAGCGTAGGTATATTTGTCATCCCCGTCGCAGATATCATCATAATTAACAGTCTTCCATCATAACAGTCTACAACTAATAGATGAATAAAAGTCTCCCATCATAACAGTCTACAACTAAATATCATACATGTACTCAATAAAAATAACAACAAATTAAATATCACACACATACATGAACAACAAACATACATGTCCAACAGAGTCAAATAATAATGAAAATCAGTGTACAGAACGGTCAATGGGCCCATAGGGCCAATAAATACAAAGATGATAAAAAAATCTATTGGATCACTGAGGACCCCTGCAGCGCATCTGGGATAGCATGTACTCATACTGCTCATGTGTGAGCTGCACCGTAGGGACAGTAGGAGGCAGTACAATATCTGGAGTCGGCACCGTCGATGGACCGGGAGGACGTATCTGCTCCAGCTCTCGCACTCGCTCACCATGTGCAGCAAAGGTACTCACCATCCTCTGAGTACTCTCCTCAATCGAAGCCGATACCTGAGTGAGTGAGGCAGACATGGTCCTCTGCGATCCTTCCAGCTCGACTTGTCTACGCTCTGTGCGCTACGTAGACTCGGTGAACGTGTGCAAGCTGGCAGTTGTAGCCTGCTGCAGACTCATCAACTCCTGTATACTGCGCTCGACCGTATTAAATCGTCCGGTGATCATCGGAGGGTCGGATCGTCGCTCTGTGGTAAGGTGATCAGAAATCTATTGCTGTAACTTGCGACGCAGCTCGTCAATCTGACGACGAATATCTTGAGCTCGTAACGACGCCTGTGAAGCCGAAGACTGCGCACTGACAGAGGGGGCCCGGGATGACTCCGAAGCCAAATACGCGTCGTAGGATCCCGTACCGTAGTACGTACCCTTCTGAAGACCGCCAACGGCGGTCATCCAGAGGTCGTCCGGATGGAGCTGTAGGCGGCTGGGAGGAAGTACCAGCCCCTCTCTCTGCTGGCGTACTAGCAGCAGCAGCCGCCTCCTCTTGTAGCCGAACGAACTCGGCCTAGAACAATGTTTGCTAACGTGTAAGTGTTTGCTAAAGTCTATATTGATATCTATTTTCCTGTTTTCTAAATTATAGTAAATTAATATAAATAGAACGTACATATGCATGCGTCGCCCTCTCGTCAATGAACTTCCCAGCCCTCCGATGGGTGACCAGGAAGACGGTCACCATGTTCGGGTCCTCACACTTTTTTACCTGTTAAAATATATTATCTATTATTAGTATTAAACATTCTATCCAACTATATATAAAATGATGTCCGTTATAGAAAATGTACCAGACGACGAAAATGCTCCGTCATCAGAATGAAGCCACCATACCACTTACTGGCGCTCGATCGCGCCACCTTGGCCTTGTCAGACCGCTCCTGGTACCTGGCCTCGGCGAATCTAGCCTTCATCGCATTCCACTGCTCTGGCGTGATCCAACCATGGATCGGCTTTCCGGAGCGATCATGAGACTTTTGGTCGTGGATCGCATCACGGATGAGCTTGCCTGCGACGGCAGAAAATTAGGCCTGAATTTTTGCCGCCCGGTGTGGTGGATAGAAATAGGTCCTCTACAAGAAGTAAAATAAAAAAGTTATATAATATACACAAATAATTATTAAAATTTAAAAATAAATAAATTTTTTACCTTGAAGTGTGCCAACCAAAAGGCCTTCCTATCTGCAGGAGCATCTGAGTAGTTAATCCAAGGCCCACCATAGTTCTGCCTCAGAAATAACCCCAGTTGTCTCTGTACTGCAGGAGGCCGATATCTATACAATAATAAATTTCATGAATATATATGTACATATAATCATTTGAGAAATATATATTAACTAATTAACTTATTTCGTAGGCCCGTTCGTCCAAATCTCCATACGCGTCTCGTCCAGGGGAGCGCATGGAGGGTCGCTCTCACCTCCTGGCTGGACAGGAACAGTCTGATCGCCGTCTTCCATATGCTCGACATCGACTCTCTCCACGGAGCCGTCGGCAGGAGGAATGCTGGACGCGGGAGGAATGCTGGACGCGGGATCAGGAATGCTGGACGACGAGGGAGGAGTCGCCAACCTGCTGGAACTGCCCTGCCCCGGTAATAGATCGGGAACAGAATGGTACACTGGCGTACTCGGAGATGAGGATGAGGGTACAGAATCTACATCCCCAGCATGAGGCAGACGGGACTTCCTAATATAATATCCTCCGCGTCGTCCGGGTCTAGTCATACCTGATAATAACATATGACAATAAAACAAATATACATATTTATATGATAGACATCACAGATTTTTCAAAAATCTCATAGTCACAGATAAAAGTGTCACTAAAGTGTCACAGATATATATGATAAAAGTGTCAATAAAGTGTCAAATATGATGATAAAACAAACGTACATATTTAATCATCTTCTGAAAATTCATCTAGTTCGTTTAGCTCATCTTCTTCTTCTTCTTCTTCTTCCTCCTTCTCCTCCTCTACATCTTCACTTTCATCTGCATTTTCCTCTTCAGATAATTCTACTTCTTCTACACAATTAGATATGTAATGAGGAACTTTCGTCGTGTCCACTTCTATAATATTTGTTACAAGAGGTAGTTCATCCTCCTGATAAGCTATAGCTTTGGTCTTGCATACTGCCCACCAGTCCGACCTTGTTGTTCCCCGTTTAGGATAACTTGTGACGTACACGAGCTGAGCCTGACTTGAAAGGACAAATGGTTCATAGGCTTGATATCAACGCCGATAGTTTATATCCACAAGACCGTGCTTGTCTACTTTCCACCCTTGACCTTCAATCGGATCGAACCAATCACACCTGAATAACACAATCTTAGCAGGCTCTATTCCATAACTATATGTCAGCTCCACAATCTCCCGTAGGACGCCATAGAAATCGTTGCCCGCATCAACATCTTTGTAGTTCGAAGATCTGATACACAAACAACTATTTTTGGTGGAATCGAGATCCACAAAGTTGTCTCTGATCGGGCAAGTTGTTGACTTGAACCTAAACCCATTAACACAGTAGCTTGGCCATATTTTTGCAGCATAAATTGGTCCCTTGGCTAGCGTTCTAATAGACTCATTTTCAAGTCTTGCGTATGGACGATCGACCTAAATACCACAAAAAAATAAATTAAGCTCATTCTCAAGTGCATATACAGAAAGGTAATTACAGAGTTCTCAAGTCTTACATATGCACTCAACCATGATGGAAAATAATGCCTCATTTCTTGTTCTAGTTCTTCTTCTGTTATGTGTGGCCTACCTAACTCACATCATCATTAAATATACTGAAAACAACATCGTTCAATTAATTTAATAGTATAATAATCAACACTATTAAAATAATGTAGACGTATTAATTACTTACCCCTCCAGCTTCTCTACTTCATTATCGTCGCAGTTGAGTAATACATACACCTGAGCAGTCTTTAGCTCATCATCGTTCAGATATCTTTTCTTCATTTTACCTGATGGCTTTCCTGGGGCATTGAATACCTTCAGTATTGTATCATTACATTCATGATCTCCGTCGTCGTTTCTGGAAGCTCTCGTTCTATTAGTTGCAACATGAGGCTTGAAATATATCAAGCAAAAGTTTGTGATCTTCTCGAGAACATAGGCTTCACAAATAGTACCCTCGACCCGTGCCTTATTTTTCACCTTTCTTTTTAGGTGATTCAAATGTCGCTCGAACGGGTACATCCATAGATATTCGACGGGTCCACCAACACGTGCTTCATAGGATAGATGAATCGGCAAATGCTCCATAGAGTCGAAGAATCCAGGAGGAAACACCCTCTCTAGCTTGCACAGTGTTACCGCAATGTCTTTCTCTTACTTTTCTAGATGATCAATGAGCAATTTCTTAGAACAAAGATCCCTGAAGAATATGCTAAGCTCCGTCAATGGATCCCAAACTGCCTGCGGTAAGAATTCTCGAAATACAATTGGAATTAACCTCTCCATGAATACGTGACAATCGTGGCTCTTTATACCTGTCAATTTGTTTTCCTTCGGATCGACACATCTTCTCAGATTTGACACATATCCGTCTGGAAATTTTAGGCCCTGGATCCGCCGACAAAGTCTTACTTTATCCTCCTTGTCCAGTGAGAAAATTGACTTCGGCAGAAACTATTTTCCATTCTCCTCTATCAAATACAACGCAGGGCGTTTGCATATTTCTTCTAAGTCCAACCTGGCCTTGGGATTGTCTTTCGTTTTCCTTTTACGTCCATCACAGTATTAATTATGTTATCAAACACATTCTTCTCAATATGCATGACATCAAGATTATGTCTGATCAGATTGGTACTCCAATATGGCAGATCCCAGAATATGCTCCTCTTAGTCCAGTTATGATCTCTACCAAATCCATCGCACTTGTACCCAGTTGTAGGATCTTCGATAGCACTTAGAAAATCTCCAACCTCCTCCTATATCGTGGCTCCACACCACCTTGGCGGTTGATCACCCTTCTCAACAACGTCGGCACGGGATGCATTCCTGTTCCTTCTGAACGGATGATCTTTTGGCAGAAATTGCCGATGACAATCAAAGAAGCACGATTTTCCTTCGTGTTTCAAGTGGAAAGCCTTAGTACGGTCCATGCAATACGGACATAAGAGACAGCCATGAGTGCTCCATCCAGATAACATTCCATAGGCCGAAAAGTCGTTGATGGTCCACATAAGGGTTGCCTTCATCTGAAAATTCTGCTTCCTAGAAACATCGTACGTGTTAGCACCAACTTTCTATAACTGATTCAACTCATCTATCAAAGACTGTAAGTACACATCAATGTTCCTCTTAGGATTGTTCGGACCAGGAATTATAACTGTTAAAAATATGTACTGAGTCTTCATGCACATCCAAGGCGGTAGATTATACGGAGTGACAATCACAGGCCAGCACGAATACTGGGATCCTGAAAGACCAAAAGGAGTAAAACCGTCATAAGATAGCCCCAACCTGATATTACGCGGATCTGAAGCAAAATCAGGATTCACTCGATTGAAGTGCTTCCACGCTTCTCCATCGGATGGGTGATCCAACACTCCTTCAATCTGTTCTCGCATGTGCCAACTCATATTTTCGGCCGTCTTTTTCACCATAAATAATCTTTGCAACCGCGACGTTAAAGGTAAGTAGTGCATTGAATCGGTCGATCTTCTTGCACCGGTAGACCTTCCTGTACTAGTGGTCTTATAGCGATCTGCACCACAAAATCTGTACACATCTGCATCCTTGTCGTCTTTGTAGTACAGCATGCACCCATTGCGACAAGAATCGATTTTCTCGTATCCCATCCAGAGCGATCTCACCATCCTCTTAGACCGATAGAAGTCTTTAGGTAACTTAGCACCCGCTGGCAAGATCTCTATAATCAACTCCAACACTCGATTGTAGCATTCTTGCGACATGTTAAAATCTGACTTAATGCTCAATAGTCTTGTAACCACCTCCAACGGTGAATGATCCTCACAACCAGGATACAATGGAGTCCTTGCATTCTCCAGCAACTCCATGAACTTTGTAGCATCGACATTCGGTGCCTCCTCAGCTGCATCATGAGCGAAACTAGGCCCCGCAGTATCGAAAACCATGTTCATGCACCCGTCGTCGTATGCATGATTATCTGAAATAAAATAAGGTCCTATATGCATATACGGCTCAACATAAGGCTCCGGCTCTGATGCTAAAGACACAAGTTCTCCATGTGTGGTTCACTGATAGTAATTAGGCATGAAACCCCTCGAGTACAAATGATATGTCACTTCCACTTCTGGATAATATTTCACGTTATGACATTTCACACACGGACACTTAATTTTGGTGCCATCCATGTACTGAGGGAACGCCTTAGCAAACTGCAGGAACTGCTCTACTCCCGCTATGTATTCATCCCGCATACCACACATATCATCAGGACGACGATTGTACATCCATGAACGATTCCGCAAGTAGTAATTCATATTCATTTGGAAATAATTCTGCAAAGATGGACACACATTATCCAATAGGCACAAATTTGTATATTATGTCTTATTATGGGACACATATTAGTAGTGGACAGTTACTAATAACCATGCTAGATCGTAAATAAGTTCTTGTGCATCCAACGTGTACACATACGCTATCGATTCTTACTGAACATTAACCAAGCTAAAACTATCCAAAATCCCCTATCAACTACAAATCTTATAATACATATCTTACTAGTACACACTGATTTAGGATGACCCCTGTCAGCCTACTGGCTCTTGTACACACTCATCTCACTCTTCATAGCTGCTTCCTTTAGAAAACAGGGACAGACACTATTTCCTGTACATAACTATACACCCACACCAATTTAAGCTCTTTCTTCATACACACAGATAATTAACATACACACACACATATACCTTACTCCCCCCTAACCTTACCACTAGTCCTTGCCTTAAGAAGTTGTAAACTTAAGAAGTTGTAAGGATCGATTCTTCGGATGAATTAATCGATACGTGCATTGTATTCACTTTTTTCATTTACAAAGTATTAGGATTTTTCTAGGTGGTCAAAGACAATATATTACGGTTGTGTGTTTGGTTTGTATTGGTTCTTGTAGCATGATTTGTGGTTTGTTACTTTGCAGGTTAAGATGTTGACATCCGTTGAATTCCGCTATACACGTCTTTAAATTCCTAAACATCACATATTCTAATTTATTACTTCTTTTTTGGGCTAGATCTAATTCTTGGAGACCTTATTCATCAATTAGAAACTTTGGAAGTTTGTAGACCTAATACTAATTTAACAGTCTGTCAAGGATTACTCAATTCCCTTTTGGTTAACTTAGAATTTGGAGGTTTGCATACCTAATCCACTTTTTTGTTAACCTAGATATTCCAAAACTAGTAGCCACTACCAATGAGAAGAAACAATTCCAGTTGATGTATACATAAATTTGTACAATCTCACAAGTAGGAGTCTGGAAGAAAAGACACTAGTTTGAGACTGAGCTAAGCACGTTTTAACGGAAATGTTTAAGGACCCTGCCATCAATGATTTAACGGAAATAATATTTTGATCGCCCACGAGAGGTGACTATCCTGGCCCACGAGAGGTGATTGTCCTGGCCCGTGCTCGTGCCATGACACGAATCAAATCGTCCCAACTAGTAGGTTAATATGAGTTGAACTAGTTAAATAAGCTTACAATCTTTGTAGAATATATGACATAGTACACAACTACATATATGCTACCTAGAGATTTTGTATGTTTACCAATATAATTAGTCAAGAAGCAAACATGTTAATTTTGATTGCATGTAAAGTTCAAACAAAAGTCAGGATCCGGTATTGAATTGCATCTCATTTCATGTTTAGTCCTTAAAAGGGTGTTACATTGGAGTTGGTAATTTAGTCTCATATCGGGTAGGATGCGGGATCATGATGTATAGATAATTGGGATTGGCTCAGATTTTATATGAGAATTTCCTTTTAAGGTATATAGACACAGTCCAATATCGTAGTTCTCAAGGTGGGGTTAGAATGTCTCCATAAAGAGAAATGAGTGTCAAAAAATTCACAGGCGGAAGGCATACCAGACCTAATTTGGAAGTTATGAGATTTCCATAAGGAGTTATGGACATCAAAAAATTCGTGTGTGGAAGTCGGATCAACCTAATGTGTGTGTCCATGTATCCGTGTGTGTGTGTGTGTGTCCGTGTGTCCGTGTGTGTGTGTGTGTCTCTGTGTGTGTGGGGGGAAGAGAAGGAGGAGGAGGAGTTAGGTTAGGGTTTACCGGAGAGGAGGAGTAGCTCGGATTGGGGGAGGAGGAGCTCGAGGAGGAGGAGCTCGACGGGGGGGGGGGTAGGGGTCGCCGGGGTGGGAGGGAGTCGCCGAGGGGGGGGGAGGGATGCGCCGAGAGCTCGAAAACAAAATTTTCGAGTGAAGGGAAAAAAGGAGTCCTGTGCTCTAAGTAAAAAAGTTAGCGACGTCAACAGTGGACGTCGCTAACCGTCGCAACCATTTTAATATAGACGACATATTTTAATAATATGTCGCTGAACGTCGCTATTCTGCGACGTAATGTATCTAGTGTCACTGAACATCGCTATTCGGCGACGTTTTGCGATGTCAATAGAAGGGAGTCGCTATATTATATATTTAGTGACGGAATTTTATTCCGTCGCTAAACAACGTCGCTAATAGAGCATATTTTAGTAGTGTATCTTGTATACAAATGAATGGAATGAGCACATTGAGGGGATCTATCGGCTGGCATGGATTCCTGACTGTTTGCAGATAGAGGCAGTAGACAGTCAGATGTTTGACCTTGCTTTCACATGGTATCGTACCGATCCGAGGGTCGCAGTTGAGGGGCAGACTTAGAAAGCTTTCAAAAAGCTTTTAAAGGAGAAGTTTTTCCCGGATGTGGCTCTTAGTGTTTTGGAGAGCCAGTTCGAGAGCCTCGTCCAAGGGAGCATGCTAGTGGAGGAGTATGATAGGGAGTTCTACCATATGGATAGATTTGTGGAGAGGCTGAGTGATACAGCGAAGGCGAGGAAGTTTTGCAAGGGCTTGATCAAGAAGGTCAAGTCATTGACCAAGAGTGACCACGATGCGACTTTTGAGCATATTTTGGCAGGGACTCTGGCAGCTGAGGATGACTTGGAGCTCAAGTCCAAGAGAGGCAGGGATGAGTCCGGAGGTACGAGCGGTAGTGCGGGACTGGGAAGCATCCCTATAGGCAGAAGGTAATGCATCAGCCCAGCAGTTGTTTGCACCAACTAAAGCACATGTTCAACAGTTGCATTAATAGCCTCAGGGACAGGACCACAGGGTACCCACTTGTGCCTACTACAGGAAGCCAGGGCACACTTGGAATATTTGTAGGAGAAGGCTGAAGGTGTGTCTGTTCTGTTGATTCGCTGCTCACCAAATGAAGGATTGCCCCACCGCACCTCCATTTGGCGGAGCACAGGGTCAGAGAGATGGAGCTAGGCCACCTGTGGCAGAGCATCGTGTCCCTCACTATCAGAAGGATATACCCCAGA